>CM019063.1:474134423-474758779 GCA_009667805.1 Leptobrachium leishanense
ATGTGATGCGGTCCGTCACAAACCTGAGGCTTGGGAGACGGACCTTTCAACAGGACAATGATCCCAAGCATACCTCCAAGTCCACTAGAGCATGGTTGCAGATTAAAGGCTGGAACATTTTGGAGTGGCCATCGCAGTCACCTGACTTAAATCCAATTGAGAACCTCTGGTGGGACTTAAAGAAAGCAGTTGCAGTGCGCAAGCCTAAGAATGTGACTGAACTGGAGGCTTTTGCCCATGACGAATGGGCGAAGATACCCGTAGATCGCTGCAAGACACTTGTGTCAAGCTATTCTTCACGTTTAAAAGCTGTTATAACTGTAAAAGGATGTTGTACTAAGTACTAAGATTGAATGTCACTTGGGGGTTGAATAAAACTGATAATGATGTAAGCACAGAAAAGACATTTGTGGTTATTTCATTATAAATGTTATATTTGTCTGACCTACACGTGCCTCTTTAATTTAATTGTAAGCAAGATGACTGAATGATCAAAATCAATGTCAAACTGGCCAAAACACTCAATTTCAGGGGGGGGGGTTGAATAATTTTGAACACAACTGTATACACACACACATAAATATCTTTTAAGGTGTTTGGAAAATATTTTTTTTTACTCAAAAACCCTAGCGTTCATCCTCGATAGGATACACTTGCTGTATATAAAGTAAATAACACTGAACAGCTCTGAAAAGCACTTGTAGGTGTAGCTCATCGAACCAAACGTTAGCAGTAGAATACCTGTAGGTAAACCTAAAGTAAAGTATTTATCTGGTCCGGGATTGAACTGAACGATACGATTACAGATGTACTTTGCAGCCCATTCACTGGCGAGGGCATAATCATCGAGGATGACCAATCTCATGGTTTTATTGGGAAATCCAAGCTAGACAGCATAGGTTTTGGGATCTGAGAAACAATGAAGTAAAACATTAGTCTGCGAGAAAAGAAAACACTGCAACATTTTAAAAAACTGGGTGAATGTTTATAAATTAAAAAATGTAGGAGATATGTAAATAGTGTGAAACAACTACAGAAACACTGGATCCAGACAAAGGTCCTGTGAGGTCTCCTGGCTCACGTGACCAATTCTTCTTGTGCTGCAGAGAAAGTGAGCAGGGTCAGGAAAAGGTTCTTAAGATTTACAGTAATTAGCGAGGCGTAGATGTTGATACACTGGTTCTGAACTGTTTTTAGATGAGGCGTGTGGGTAATAACAGTTGATCAGTAAGGAGGGACCTGCAATTACGCCGACAAATTGAGTGTATTAAAATCTGCCTTCTCCTGGAAACACAATGATTTTACAGTCAACAGATAATCAAATGGAGCATTCAAATCAGGATATGCATCTGGTAATCCATCAGGCTTGTTGCTAATTAAGGTGACCAATTAGGTAGAGAGGAATGGAAAATAACATACAGGAGATTGCTGCAATGACTCAGGGTGACATATTTGGATTCACTAGGACGCACAGCAGCGCTATGAGGCATCGGCTGTGTGGTCACGCGATTGTAATTGATGTAATAATAACCTTACTACCAGCATTCACCCGCAAAGATCTGCAATAAAAACAAAATAACACAAAACCGAGACAAGAGGTGTTGAGAGCTGTGTTCAGAAGGGCTTACAATCTAAAGCAAGGTTCAGCAACCTTAGATGTCTTGGAACTACATCTCCCAGGAAACTCAGCCAAGGTAATTAGTGGCTATGCATCATGGGAGATGTAGTTACAAAACATCTGGATGTCCAAGAGGCTAATTAAGCATTCCCACACGATGCAATCGATAAGAAAAACGAAAACCCACTATATGTGTGTGTGTGTGTGTTCCCGAGTCTCATGAGAAATGTAGTTCCAAAACACCCGAGAGGGCCAAGTTGCTGACCACTGTATAACAGTCTAAGCTCACCTGAGCAAAGTCATCCACACCTCTTGTTTCGGGTTACCATGTCGGCTTAAAATTTTCCTCTTTTTTACAGGTCACCAAAGGTTTCTGCAGCACTTTAAACGTTAGAGAATATATATATATATATAATCTCTAATCTATCTATCTACAAGGGACAACCCTGGTGGAGGACTATAATAAGTGTTTATTATTGCAGAAGTCATCTGCACATCATAGCAATTCAAAGAATTGCATCCCTGAGTTCCTGTGTCACATTCCCCATATGCAGCAAGGAATTCTGGGTAGGATATGCAAATGACATTGTGTGTGTGTGTATATATATATATATATATATATACATACATACACACAGCGGACATACCCACCTGAACAATACAGTGTCATTCATATATTTTAAAGGGGATTCTCTTAAAATGGGAGTTCCTTTTTTGCCATTAAATAATTGGAGTACAAGCTGCTGGCAGCCTCTGCCCAATTTTTTAAAAATAAATAGTTTCTCTGTCATTGTGCTCAACTATTCAGCTCTGGGACTGTCACACTTAGAAGTCGCTGAAACTTCACAATCTGTGCTCCGGCGCAACTTGCTTAACGTAGGAACCGCAACTTGCGCACCTTCACAGGACAGGATAATGGAACGGAGCAGCGCCTCAGTGTGCAAAGTACACTTTATATAAATAAAAAACATGGCCGCCATTTGAGAGCAAGTGCCATTGACTAGCGCGCATCCATGGAACATCTACAAAAAACAACCTTGAAATGTAGAATATTCTGCAGAAATGCACGTGCATACAGAAATGCGGTTTTCATGCACTTTATCACGAACCAGACTAGGAACATATAGGATAGGGGTCAGCAACCCCGGCCAACCCAAACTACATCTCCCCATGAGGCTCAGCAAATCTAATGAGTGGTTGAGCGTCACAAGAGATGTAGTTCTAAAATAATAAAAAATGAATAATAAACTGTAGGACTAACGTTGCTGGGCCCTAGACTAGGAAGTCTACAGTTACAAGTTTTTATAAAGCGCTAAGAAGCTCCGTAGCGCTGTACAATGGGAGGCAGAACAACAAATATACATACAGGTTCAACACACAGAACAGTAGGTGAGAGGACCCTGCTCAGGAGCTTGCAATCTAATAGGGGTTGCACTGTAGGTGAGGGTTAAAGAGGAGGGGGATGGGGCATGCGGGAACAAGTGCACCCTGCATTAAGGGGAGCATAAAAACAGCCCCCCCCCCACACACACACAAGGCGGCGAACTAATGTGATTTTATATTTTCAAAAGGATTTAAAAAAAAAAAAAAAAAAAATTATGAACGTATCAATTAAAAGCCTGAACATAAATTTGCCAAACTCACAGCGGCATAACTCTAAGTATGTATACGTCTAGTGGTTACATGCCAGTGCTGCCAGGACAAACTAAAAAGGAAAAAAGACCAAAGAGAAAAAAAAATAATGAATGGATTCCATTCCAAATCAGGATTCTACCACACTTTGTGCAATCAAGCCACCATTCAAATCAATAAAACCTATTTAATGCACCTCTTAATAGCGAATAAAGCACTATAAGCCATGCAGCTTTCGGGGCTGGGCTGCTCTAACAATACAGTAGAGTTTGGACCTAGCACTGTGGGGTCTGCCTCTTGTTCCATGTGAAGGTGGGCGCTTTACCCATCAGCCCCATGCACCAAGCAGGAAGTAGAGCCATTCCCATCGTACAACTCTGATTCTCCTATTAAACTCACACTGCCAGGAGGGGAGACCAAAGCCCCAGCAACTTATTCAGCAGATCCTAGGACTCTACCTGCCCTCCCGCACCAGCCACTTCCAGGAGGTCACATGACTTTGCTGACATACGCCATTCTACTCGTCAGAAACCCCTGTCACTCACAGTGCGCGCAAGGAGTCCCGCCCCCTTCTACGTCCTACTTTTAGATATTGCCTACTTTTTCAGAGCACCGTGCGTTTACGTTCTACGCTGAGCAGCAGTCATGTTGTGGTTGGCGGAAGAGACGTTGAAGCGTGTTTGTTGTATCCAGCGGAAGGATGTCGCTTCTTTATTGACGTCATGGAGCGAGTGCAATAGTATTAGTCTATGGAGCGCCACCTAGTGGAATTAAGTGTCGTTACTACCTACTTGTTTTTTAGCGTTTGGTTTTAATGACATATAGAATGGAGTTCTAACTATTTGCTTTAAGAAACCAGGAGGACCAGCAAAGAAAAAACACGAGAGAAAACCTTCATTTAGTTTAAGTAGCAGGCTAAGAGTTAAATATTTTTTTTTAACTCTAAAAACAAGCCTTGAAATAACAGCTAATGGTAACTTGCAGCTAGGGACGTGCAGACCTGGGTAGCCAAATTGGCCATGTTTTCCTGGACACATGTTGCTATTTCATGAAGAGGGGAGCATATAACTATAGATAACATGTATAATTCATGTGCTGCAGAAATTAAATTCCGGTCACATGGATTTTTTTTATTCTTTCTTACCTGAAGCTTATGAATTCTACATGCTGCAGAGTTGCATTTATCATGCCCCGCCCATCAGCACGAATACATTCTAAAGGCATTATTCAATAAGGGGCGAACTTGCCACCGAATTGCACCGAACAGTGAATTTCACCATATGGTGCAATTTCATGGCAGTCTATTCACTAAGCTGTCAATTCTCCAAATACTGGCGAAATGACAGTAAAATATGCCGCAATTCAGCAATTTTCGGCAGCAGCGAAATTGTCCCATAGATAAGTAATAGTTAATATATTCAGGTCTACATTACATAGTTGGTGTTAACGTTAAACTCACCTGCGTGAGCGTTAACGTTAGCACTGGTGGCCCTAAAGCGGGCGCACAATATTACAATCCAAACGGTAAGGGCTTAAGAAACCCGTTACCATTTTGGTACCTTGCACTTTTCAGCGCGAGGTTACTGTACTTTGCGCTCCCTATACATAACATCGGGAGAGCAAAGTGTTAATCAGCGTTAGGATTACAAAGCCCTAATGCTGATTAACGTCTGGATGCGGTTAACAGAAAGTTAACCACAGCCAGGACTTGGTGCTAGCGGATTCCGCTGGTGCAGAATCCGTTAGCACCAGCCAGAAACCCCCCAAAATTAATCAGATACTCACCTCCTATCCCGCGTTCCCAACCGCCACCTCCGTCCCCAGAAAAAGTCCCCCAGTCTCTCCCAGCGGATCACTACGCCGACCTGCCGGATCTCGCGAGGCGAGATCTGGCAGGTCATGTGACCGCCAGGGTCTGCTTCAATGGTGTCCTATGGACTCCATGTAGAGGATGCCCGCGGCGGCGCTTAGAGCTTTTCTAGCGTCTGCATTGTAATTCCGCACTAAAACGGGGGCGTAAAGGAGAAACCTGCAGGCGCAGGTTTTTCTCCTTAGCGTCCCCGTTTTAGGCTAGGGTCAGACGAACGCATTTTCACGTTGTCTGTGAAAAAGTGCGTTCGAACGAATGGACGCATTTTTTCACGGAGTACGCGAGAGCGGTCATACGATGCGCATTTTTCGGCCGTGATTTTGTACGGATTATCAATAAAACACTTTGTGCATCTGAACGTTATGTTGGCCGGACATTAGCAGCGTCTGACATCTCCTAATCATGCACACACGCCGCTAGCGGACGCAACGCACTCTGTACGTCAGTACTAGCAGTTTAACGTTCTCGAAAAAATGCGTTCATTTTCCACTTGCGTTGCGCGGCCGGACTTTCGTGCGACCGTACTTCGTATATTGTCCGTCATTGCCCGTCATCTGCTGCTAGTGCGGCTGTAATTATGTGCGCCTGCACGCGCGTTCGCACTGCCTCAGTCTGACCCCAGCCTTAGCGAGAATATTGTAATGTAGCCCTTAGAGCAGTGTTTCCCAAACCTCTCCTCGGGACCCTCAACCAGGCCAGATTTTTCAGATCACCTCAGGGAAAAGCAGACTGAATACTGCAGTCACTGAGCAGCAAATTATATCACTTGTGCTGTGCTTCAGATATCCTGCAAACCAGTGACATTCGGGGAGGTCAGTGGCTTGTGAGGCTAGTATCAGAGCCAGATATACACAGGGTTACGCAGTCGCAATTTACGCATTTGATTATCGTTATATAGGAGAATAGAGTTTCACTATTTATAAAGTTCTAAGAGCATGCACTTACAATACTGACTAATAGAGGGCGCTAATACACACATGCTGACTGCTGAGCTCTGCCTGCCTGCCCCTCCCCTACGACTGACGAGGACAGTCACATGACTGTCCTGCGTCAATCAATCCATGGGGAGCTCTGCCTCCCATGGGGGGGGGGCGTTTTTTTTAAAAAAAAGAATTGCTTGAGACCAATGGAGCTTTCCCATTGGCTCAAGCTTTCAATTGCTCTCAGTGCCTCTGGAGGCACTGAAGAGCGTAGAACCAGGAAGTCAGCTTGAGCTACGCAATTAGCGTAGCATTCAGCTGTGTAAATTGCGTAGGCTATGCTGGCTCAGTGCTGCCCCTGCTGTCTGTGTAGTGACTCACACACACAGCAGCCGGCAAACTGAAAGTACGGGGGGGGGGAAGCGGAGGACAGAGAAGCACAGCGAGGGAGCTTGGAGAGGTGAGTACTTTTTTCAATGAATAACATTTTATTTACAGATTAAATATACATACATGTCATTACAGCACAATGAGCACATTAATTTACTGGAATGGCAGCGGAGGCCCTGACTGCACGTCCCTGCTGCAAACCTGGCGAGGAGGAGGGTCCTGAGGACAGGTTTGGGAAACACTGCCTTAGAGAATGCCAAACTGCACCAATGATATTTATCCACATTTTAATGCATTTTTATTGGTTTAAACACCTATTAGAATATTCTTCAAGTTCCTTTTATTTTCTTTCTGCAGTTCGGCAGCGTTTGGCGGTTAGTTCGGCGACTTCATGTTCAGCGCACTTCGGGGACCCAATGGTGAATAGTGAATTCAGTGCAGGGTTGCGAAATGGAATCGCTGAAGCGCATCAAAGTGCGCCATGTGAGAAAGCACCAAAATTTCACTGAGATGTCTGCTTTCTGACTTCACCTCTCACGAGATCCTGCAGATCGGCATATCGATCATGGAGGGAGACTGGGAACTTTTTTACCCCAGTCTCACTCTGCACCCGGCGGCCAGAAGCAGGATGAGAGGTGAGTATCTGATTTATTGGGGTTTTACAGCTGGTACTAACTGATTCCGCAGAAAAAAAGAGACTTTTTACTGCAGAATATTATAATAAACGGTTTATTAGATATTGGATTAAAACGGGAATATTTTTAACATTGACGCCTATTGGATTCGCCTGAATAAATCTGCTGCATGAAACCACCGAATGGCAGGGCATTTCGGCAACCTTTCTCAGCTGTTTTGTGTTCTCTGAATAGACGAAGCATTGCTTCTCTATAGGGATTTTACTGCCCTCAAACAGGCACCGTATGTGCAGGCAATTCGCCAACATTTGGCGAACTGCCTGCTCTCTGGATGGCCGAATGGCCAGGAAAGGTAACCGAACACTGAATTTCAGCGTTCGGTTACCTTTCTCAAGCAATTCGGAACTCTTTGACTAACCCTGTCAGGGTTATTCAGAGAGCATGAAAAGCAGGAGAATGACTGGAGAATGAAAAATTCTAGGTCAAAATAGCCGATTTGGAAAGTGAGATGAAAGGGAGAATTTTTCTGGTTTGGCTATTTTGACCTAGAATTTTTCATTCTCCAGTCATTCTCCAACTTTTCACGCTCTCTGAATAACCCCGTGTGTGTGTATTGCTGTATTGATTAAGTATAGCAGAGTAAACTAGTTTTAACTTTCAAACTATTTTCAAAGCCATTTTAATGAATGAATCCTTTTCCTAAAGCCCGTTCTTGTTTTGTGTTTCCTTGATTATTATTCTGGTATTTTAATTATCTTCTATCAATATTATTATAAAGGAACTGTAAGTCAAGCACACCAGATACATGTTTAATGAAATCTGATGTTATGTTATATATTTTCCATAGCTCTCAAAATTGCAAATCACCAGAGACAGTTTTAGGAATAAGATGTATAGTTCAATTAATTTTTTTGTTTATTTTTTTCTTAGCACAATTTGAATATTTTAATAATTTTTCTGTAAGAAACAACCTAAATTATAGCTAAAACTAAAAATAGCTAAACTGCTAATTACGTTTTGATTGCTGCATTTCTTCTTACTTTCGTTACAGATGTTCTTTCCCAGACCTCAAATATTTCTTAAAGGGATATTCTACACAAATGATCACTTCGGAATCAATCCAAAGCCAAAGGATGAGGGCTGGCATCACAGGACCTTGGTCAAGGAGCAAAGGTCAGAAGTCCAATAATCCAAAAGAGGCTCTGAGAAGTGAATGAGGTGGGACTGGAAAGGGGAAAGAAGGAAGATTATCAGGGTTATTCAGAGAGAGGTGAAACTCAGGAGAATGACTGGAGAAGTGAAAATTCTAGGTCAAAATAGCCAAACCAGAAAAATTCTCCCATTTATCTCACTTTCCAAATCGACTATTTTGACCTAGAATTTTCACTTATCCAGTCATTCTCCTGGTTTTTCCTCTCTCTGAATAACCTTGTTTGTGTTCGTGCATACTCTGCATGTATAAGATGTCCTGTGTGTGTATTCTGTGTGTGTTCAGTGGCGAAGCGTAGGTTGTCAGCGCCCGGGGCCAGCCAAGAATTGTGCGCCCCCCCCCCAACCTGTGGACACATTATCATGCACCGATTCCCTTCCACCATTAGGGCATTGAACCCCTTAACTGTGATACAATGTAATGTGCAGAGTGTATGAGCGTATCACAGTGCTCCACAGCAATAAAACCCACAGTAATGTGCAGCTCACACATGGATATATATATTGCCCCCAGCAGCTAAAACATGAATATATTTGCCCCAATGCCCCAGTATCTCAAACATGAATATATTTGCCCCAGTAGCTCAAACACGAATATATTTGCCCCAGTAGCTCACACATGAATATATTTGCCCCAGTAGCTCACACATGAATATATTTGCCCCCAGTAGCTCACACGTGAATATATTTGCCCCAGTAGCTCACACATGGATATATTTGCACCCAGTAGCTCACACATGAATATACCGTATATACTCGGGTATAAGCCGACCCGTGTATAAGCCGACCCCCCTACTTTTTCCCAAAAAACCTGTGAAAACTTATTGACTCGCGTATAAGCCTAAGTGGGATATTGCCCCAGCTCACACATGGATATTGCCCCAGCTCACACATGGATATTGCCCCAGCTCATGGATTTGCCCCAGCTCATGGATTTGTCCCAGCTCATGGATATGCCCCAGCTCATGGATTTGCCCCAGCTCATGGATATGCCCCAGCTCATGGATTTGCCCCAGCTCATGGATTTGCCCCAGCTCATGGATATGCCCCAGCTCATGGATTTGCCCCAGCTCATGGATTTGCCCCAGCTCATGGATATGCCCCAGCTCATGGATTTGCCCCAGCTCATGGATATGCCCCAGCTCATGGATTTGCCCCAGCTCATGGATTTGCCCCAGCTCATGGATACTGCCCCCCAGCTCATGGATTTGCCCCAGCTCATGGATATGCCCCAGCTCCTGTATTTGCCTCAGCTCATGGATATGCCCCAGCTCTCACCTGGATATTGCCCCAGCGGCAGCCAGCTCTCACAAGGTCCTGTACAGCGTGAGTCCGTCCGTGTTGAAGGGGATGCGGCTGCTTGCGTGCGCAGGTCACGCGGTCCGGCCAGTCAGGTGGTACAGAGACTCAGTACCACCTGATTAGCCGGACCACGTGACCGGCTGCGCCTGCACGCAGCCGCATCCCCTTCAACAGGACGGACTCACCCTGTACAGGACCTTGACTCGGGTATAAGCCGAATCGCGTTTTTTTTACTCAAAATCTGAGTCAAAAAACTCGGCTTATACCCGAGTATATATGGTATTTGCCCCCAGTAGCTCACACATGGATATATTTGCCCCCAGTAGCTCACACATGAATATATTTGCCCCCAGTAGCTCAAACATGGATATATTTGCCCCCAGTAGCTCAAACATGGATATATTTTCCCCCTTCCCCCCCCCACTCACCGGCTCTGAGGGCCCGCGGGTCGGTAGAGGGGGCGGTTTGGGGCATCATAGCGGGCCCCCGCTGGTTTCCCGGCCTTTGATGGTCATCGTGCTCTTGGGCAGCCAGCGGCGCACTCTGTAAATGCCACGTTGGCGCCTGCAGCCCAGTCTAAGCACGTTGCACTGGCGCCGCCCCTCATGTGACAAGTCACGTGAGGGGGCGGTGCAGGCGCCACCGTGGTGTTTCCAGAGTGCGCCGCTGGCTGCCTGTGTGCACTGACCGCACAGGGCAGGGAAACCGGCGGCGGGGGCCCACTATGGCGCCCCTGGCGCCCCCAAAAAGCTGCGCCTGGGGTCACCGCCTAGCCCAGCCCCCCCCCACGCTACGCCACTGTCTGTGTTGAATATATAGGCCCCTATTACGCTCTTAGCGTTAAAATGTGGGCACAGGGGAGGAAAAACTGCGCCCGCAGTTTCCCCCCCTTGCACCCGCGTTTTAAAGCCAGATTACAATGCAGGAGCAAACAATGCTGCCTGCATTGTTATCGAGCATTAAAAATCTGGATACTCGCGGCAGCGCTGGACTGGAGTCCTCTCTGCCGGTCACGTGACCGGCCGGATCTCGCATTGCGAGATCCGGCCAGTCGGCATAGTGATACGCAGGGAGAGACAGGGGGACTTTTTCCCCCTGTCTTTTCCTGCTCCCACCAGCTGGAGGAGGCAACCGGAGCCGCGGTCCTCGCCGCGGATCAGAGGGTGAGTATATGTTGCGTTTTTTTATTTTTTCAAGCTGGTGCTAACGGATTCTGCACCAGCGGAATCCGTTAACACCAGGTCCTGGCTCTGGTTAACTTTTCGTTGACCAGAGCCAGGCATTAATCAGCGCTGGGACATTGTAATCCAGCGCTGATTAACACTTTGCGCTCCCCATGTTAAGTATAGGGAGCGCAAAGTGCAGTAACCTCGCGCAGAGGAGCGCAATGTCCCAAACGTAAACGGGTTTTTTAACCCGTTTGCCTTTGGATTGTAATATGCCCTAAATACCGCAGCTAACGGTAGTGCTGACCAGGGCAGCCATCAGAAATGATGGGGCCCCTTACTAAACCTCACGATGGGGCCCCCCCGGCACTCCATCAACCTCTAACAGCTTTTCTCCCCTTCAAAAAAAAAAAAGGACATAAAATAGCACCACAGCAATAAAACTCCCAGTAGTGTGTATGAGCGTATCACAGAATTCACAGCAATAAAACTCCATAGTAATGTGCGGTGTGTATGAACGTATCACAGAATCCACAGCAATAAATCTCACAGTAATGGGATGTATATGATGGCCTTTGGGTCTGGGCCTGGTCCCTGGGTCTGGTTTGGGCCATGGGGTCTGGGCTGGGCCTTCGGGTCTGGCCCCTGGGGTCTGGCCTGGGGTCTGGTCCTTGGGGTCTTGGCCCTGGGGTCTGGGCCCTGGGTTTGGGCCTTTGGGTCTGGGGTCTGGGCCCTAGGGAATGGGCCTTGGGGGTCTGGGCCCTGGGCCCTGAGTCTGGGCCTTGGGGTCTGGGCCTTGGGGACTGGGCCTTGGGGTCTGGGACCTAGGGACTGGGCCTTGGGGTCTGGGCCCTGGGTCTGGGGGACTGGGCTTTGGGGTCTGGGCCCTAGGGTCTGGGCCCTAGGGTCTGGGCCTTGGGTTTGGGCCATAGGGTCTGGGCCTTGGGGTCTGGGCCTTGGGGACTGGGCCCTAGGGTCTGGGCCTTGGGGACTGGGCCTTGGGCCCTAGGGTCTGCGCCTTGGGACTGGGGTCTGGGCCTTGGGGACTGGGGTCTGGGCCTTGGGGACTGGGCCCTGGGCCTTGGGGATTGGGCCTTGGGGTCTGGGACCTAGGGACTGGGCCTTGGGGTCTGGGTCTGGGGGACTGGGCCTTGGGGTTTGGGCCCTAGGGTCTGGGCCCTAGGGTCTGGGCCTTGGGTTTGGTCCCTGGGTCTGGGCCTTGGGGTCTGGGCCTTGGGGACTGGGCCCTAGGGTCTGGGCCTTAGGGACTGGGCCTTGGGCCCTAGGGTCTGCGCCTTGGCACTGAGGTCTGGGCCTTAGGGACTGGGCCTTGGGCCCTAGGGTCTGCGCCTTGGCACTGAGGTCTGGGCCTTGGGGTCAGGGGGCTGGGGTCTGGGCCCTGTCTGGTCCCCGGGCCCGGTATGGGCCTGGACCAAGGGATGGGCCTGGTCCCCCCGGGCATGGGCCTGGTCCCTGGGATGGGCCTGGGCCTGGTCCCTGGGATGGGCCTGGGCCCGGACTGGTCCCCGGGATGGGCCTGGGCCCGGACTGGTCCCTGGGGATGGGCCTGGGCCTGGACCCGGTCCCTGGGGATGGGCCTGGGCCTGGACCCGGTCCCTGGGGATGGGCCTGGGCCTGGACCCGGTCCCTGGGGATGGGCCTGGGCCTGGACCCGGTCCCTGGGGATGGGCCTGGGCCCGGTCCCTGGGGATGGGACTGGGTCTGGACCCGGTCCCTGGGGATGGGCCTGGGCCTGGACCCGGTCCCTGGGGATGGGCCTGGGCCCGGTCCCTGGGGATGGGACTGGGCCCGGTCCCTGGGGATGGGACTGGGCCCGGTCCCCGGGATGGGACTGGGCCCGGTCCCTGGGGATGGGACTGGGCCCGGTCCCCGGGATGGGACTGGGCCCGGTCCCCGGGATGGGCCTGGGCCCGGTCCCCGGGATGGGCCTGGGCCCGGTCCCCGGGATGGGCCTGGGCCCTGTCTGGTCCCCGGGCCCTGTCTGGTCCCCGGGCCCAGTATGGGCCTGGACCAGGGGATGGGCCTGGTCCCCCCGGGCATGGGCCTGGTCCTTCCGGGCATGGGCCTGGTCCCTCCGGGCATGGGCCTGGTCCCTGGGATGGGCATGGGCCTGGGCCCCGTCTGGTCCCCGGGATGGGCCTGGGCCCCGTCTGGTCCCCGGGGAGGGGCCTGGGCCCGGACTGGTCCCCGGGATGGGCCTGGGCCCCGTCTGGTCCCCGGGCCCTGTCTGGACCCCGGGGATGGGCCTGGGCTGGTCCCCGGGCCCTGGTGCCTGGGCCGGGTCCCCCGGGCCCTGGGCCTGGTCCCCGGGCCCTGGTGCCTGGGCCCGGTCCCCGGGCCCTGGTGCCTGGGCCCGGTCTCCGGGATGGGCCTGGGTGCCTGGGGATGGGCCCGGTCTTGACCCCGTCCTACTCACCCGCTACAGTCTTCTGTCCTGGACTGGTTCTTCTCCTTTCTTCTCCGCTTATTTCTTCTTTCTTCTTGCTTCTTCCTTCTTCGCTTCTTCTTGCTTCTTGCTTCTTCACCACGCGGTGTCAGAGTTCTTTTGGCGCCGCGCGTCACGTGTGCGCCGTCACACACGTGACTGGGGGCGGTGCCAAAGCAGCGTGCCTTGGAAGTAGACGCACGCTGCTTGGCCCGCCCGCGGCCCGGCCAAAGAAATTAAGGCAGCGGGCAGCGGCCGCCCACCATCATAGCAGTCACAGCAGTAAGGGGCCCGCCGGGGGCCCCGGCGGCCCCAGCGGCGGCCCAGCGGGGACCCCGGCGGCCCGGGCCCCCCCGGGCACCGGGCCCCTTACTGCTGTATGGGGCGTAATGCCCTGATGGCGGCCCTGGTGCTGACGCAGGTGAGCGCTACCGTTAGCGTGCAGAGTGTAATAGGGCCCATAGTGGGCCATATTACATAGTTGGTGCTAACTTAACCAGAGCAGTTGTAAACTTCCCAGAGCCATTATAGCCTATGGAGGTTTTAAGTTTACAACAGCTCTGGTTAAGTTAGCACCAACATTGTAATACTGCCCAGTATGTGTAGTGTTTGTCAAGTATAAGGCTGCTGTCAGACGAGCGTAGTGTTCACGTCCGTGATTGCGCCTAAAAGTACGTCCGTGATAGCATGAAAGAAAGTCCATTGGAGCCTGACACATGAAGTACGTCCGCACTGAACTGCGGACGCATGACGGACGCTGCAAACGGACGCAGGTTAGGCAAGAACGTAATACTGCTAGAACGGACGTGCGGAGTGCGCCACGTCCACAACGTCTGCATAGCTTTGTGTGTGAGTGATGGAGCATGGTCAGACGGACTGCATTTATACGTCCAGCATTTTTGACGGACAGAATGTTTTTTCATTGTAATTTATTTTTCCCTCCTACATCTGTCAAAAATAATTTCAGTGAAAAAACGGACTGTGTGGCCACTACTGCGTCATCCGTACTGACGATGTCCGTACTGCACGGACGTACAGTCCGTAGAAATCACGCTCGTCTGACCCTAGCCTTATTTGTTGTGTATAGGGATGCACCAAAATTTCAGCCACCGAAATTATCGTCCGAAAATGGTGCTTTCGGCCGAAAGGAAGAAATGGCTGAATAAAAATTGTCTGGAAATCAGTCATCCGAACCAGGGCCTGGAAGCCCGTCTGAGCTGGGGGTCGTCTGAGCCTGGAGGCTGCTCTGTCAGCCGAGAAGGCTCAGGCGAGCCCCTGGCTCAGCCGGGCCTCTAGGTCCAGGTTTGGGTGACTGATTTATTTTTTTTGGGTGGGGGTGAGATCGTGTTGCCTACACATACTCACCTACATCCACATACTTTGTCCCTGAGCTCCTCCAGCGGTGGCAATCTGCAGGGTTTAAGGCTTCCACGTCCGTGACATCATCCCTGCGACCGGTGTCTGCAGAAGAGCAGGAACTGGATGCAGGAGGACTGCCACCGCTGGAGGAGCTCAGTGCCGATGTAGGTGGATGTAGGTGAGTATGTGTAGGCAAAATACTCACCTACGTCCACATACTTTGGCCCTAAGCTCCTCCAGCAGTGTCAGGCCCATGGTGGCAGTCTTCCGGCATCAAGTTCCCGCTCTCTGTCATGCGCCGGTCGCAGGGATGACATCACAGAGGCTTCCGCACTGACACTATCGTGTCTTCTATTCACAGAATGCCGAAATGCTTGCGAAACACCCTGATTTGATGGGTATTAACAGGTGAATCCCATAGGTTTCAATGTAAAAAAAAATTCTTTTTTTTTTTTTTTCAAAAACCCCGTTTATTCTTTTTATTTTTGCAAAACCCTTTTTAGTTTTTTATTCCTTAAAACACCTTTTTGTATTTTTTATATGACATTTTTTTTTAAAATACTTTTTTTTATTTGAACACCATTTTACAAAATTTTTACTAATTGCAACTTCTATTAGGAGACTTCTTTTTTTTACCAGTTCGATACAATTCGCCGATGCCAATTAAGCGCAATACGTAGCAATTCAGTGGTTTTCGCCAATGTCCAATAACTGCTTTGGCGAGTCCAATTTTGTCAAACTATGGTGAATTCACCATGTGTTTGGCGGTATGGAATCGCCAAAATGCGGCGAAACACGAAGCCCTGAAATTGTGCCCAATTTTGGTGTTATGTTAATAGACCCTTATGTTTACAGTATGTGTAGTGTATTGTTTATATGCCGTGTATAATATATACTATATGTACTTGTATGTGTATGCAGTATGGGCATATAGTGTATGTTTGTATGGGTAGTGCATATAGTGTGTATGTGTGATGTGTTTTGTAGCAGAGGCGCAACTACCAGGGGTGGAGAGGGTGCCACCGCACCCAGGCCCTTGAGTCCGGGGGGCCCACACTCACCTGCCTGGGCCTGAAGGCTTGCCTATATTTTATATATATAATTCTTTTTTTTCATTTATTTTATACTTATGTGTGAGTTTTACTTTGGAGCTCTGTGATACACTCATACACACCACATATTACTGTGAGGTTTGTTGGTGTGGAGCTCTGTGATTTACACTGATACACACTGCATATTACTGTGAGTTTTGTTGCTGTGGAGCTCTGTGATTTACACTGATACACACTGCACATTACTGAGAGTTTTAGGCTAGGGACAGATGAGCGCATTTTCTGCGGCCACCGTCAAAATGTACGTCGATGCGTGCGCACGCATTTTTTCACGGAATACGCTTAAGTGGTCAGACGACCACAGTCGCACAGTCGCAGGTACTCACCAACGCAATTCTAGGGAAATCCGGCTGTTTGAACGTTATGTAGGCCGCACACTAGCAGCGTCTGACGTCTCCTAATCACGCACACACGCTGCCATGCGGCCGCAGCGCACTCTGTACGTCTGTAGCAGCGGTTTCACGTTCTGAGAAAAATGCGTTAATTTGCCGGTTGCGTGGTGTCGGCGCACTTTTGTACGCACGTACTGCGTATATTGGCCGTCATTGGCCGTTATGTGCTGCTACTGCCGCCGTGATTTAGTGCGCCTGCACGCGCATTCCGACTGCCCCACTCTGACCCTAGCCTCATTGCTGTGGAGCTCTGTCATCCGCTCATACACACCACACATTACTGTGAGGTTTATTGCTGTGGAGCTCTGTGATATGCTCATACACACCGCACATTACTGTGAGGTTTATTGCTGTGAAGCTCTGTGAGATACACATAGTGCACATTACATTAAAAATGGGATAGACTCGAGGTCATAGTGGACCTGGAAAATATGGGACACTTTTTATCTGGAGTCAACATTGTGGACCTGGAGGGGTCAGGTGCATGAGGTGGGCAGGTGTTGGGGTACGCACCGTATCGGTACTTGCCTTGCAGGTTATGAGTCCAATATGCAGGATAGTATGCACACAGATGGTTCGGTGGAGAGGGATTGCAGGTAGGAGGGCTGTGGGACAGTACACGTATATGACTTACTGGGATACTGAGGATAGTGGGAAATGTAGTCCTTGTGTTCTGATCACACAGGAGATCTAGAGATGATAGGAGATGATCTTGAGAAACACATTGGGTCTTGGGACAGTACGGTGGGTCTTGGGAGGAATACGGTGGGTCTTAGCAGAACACGGGGGGATCTTGGGGGGGGCTGGAACCAAGGGGACTTGAAGCAGAGAAATAGGCTGAGGGAACTGGTAGTTTGGCAGGGTAATCACAGGTCTTTCAGGAGCTTGCATAAACAGGTTCTATATGAACAATTGAGCAGCAATGCAATCATGAAGTCCTGACTGGAGGGAGGCATAGCCTTTCATTTCAGGTGAGTGTATGTGTACTGGGTTTCACTGTGGGGGAAAACCAGGAATGGTGTGCAGAGGATTGGCTGAGACACAAGGCTACACCAAAAACCTGGACAGGAACAGAGATGATGCAGGAAAGGTGCTGCCTTCAGGAGATGGCACTATTCAGGCTGTGGATAGGATCTTGACAGCAGGTCAGACAGTTCACATTCTTACTTCCTTGCAGTCAGGTCACACATTGAGCACTGAATGATGCAGAAGCATCTTGGGAAGGGTGTGGGTTCATTAAGTAGACAAGTCCAGAGATAATGAAGAGAAGCACCTGTGGTGCCTGCAAGAATGTTAAGGTAGTACAGAGCCATGTATGAAAGGTGCTGCCATGGGAATCAAGATGGGGCAGCACCGGCATGTGACTTTTTTGCGCCGGTGATGGTGCTATGACACTCAAGCTGCTGACCACACACTGATACAATAACACTCAGCCAACACTAACTCCTACGTCACGCAACCAACCATATACTGCTTCAGTGCTTTTTTCTGGAAAAATAGGTAGGGGTACTCTCACGCCCGGGTAAAAACTGATTATTATGATTATTTTCATGTCCTAATAAACAATAGTTGTAGCTCACTTAAAGGAAGACACTATAAAAGGGAACCATATTTTTTAATACTGTGTTCCTTTAAATGAACTACAACTATTGTTGTAACCCTATGGGGCTTATCCACTAACTGCCTCTGTTGCAAGAAAAATCTGTATTGCAGGGCAGTTAGCTATTTTTTTTGGGGGGGGGTTTGCAATGATGGCACTGAGTGGATAATCCCCTAGCATTTGTGAGCACCACAGCAATGAAACACAGTTTTGCTGAGTATGTATGAACTCCACAGCAATAAAACTCACAGTAATGCGCAATGTGTATGAACTCCACAGCAATGAAACTCACAGTAATGCGCAGTGTGTATGAGCTCTACCGCAATGAAACTCACAGTAATGTGCAGTGTGTATGAGCTCCACAGCAATAAAACTCACTACCACCTTACAGTGCCAACTCTTCTGATCACACCGCTTGCCTGACAATCCGCAGCTCTGGCAGATGGGTGTAAACATGCTGCACCCCCCCCCTCCCCATGCTGTTCAAAGTTTCAGCGGCTGCAGAGAGAGGGGGGAGCAGCCCTCCCTTGTCTCTTACTGTGGGAGGGGGGTTATCAGTTCCTACATACACTCCTGACAAACGGAAGCGTTCAGGAGCAACATGAGCTGCAGAGCGCTTCCGATTCTCTGCCTGCCACTAGAGGAGGAGCATCATGTTCTCTCCTGTTAGTTCTGGCTGGTGGTGAGGTGCCGGTACTGAGTATCCCCTGAAAAAAAGCCCTGCTCATTCCTACTTCACTTTCACTCATTCAGTCAGACACATATGCACTCCTACCTTGCCAACCACAATGCTCCCACCCCAATCACCCCCACATTTCCAGCCCACTCATTCACTCCCATGCCATGCAGACAATCCCATGTACATCCACATTCCATATGTTATGAGTATGTTTGATGAATAAATTCTAAACATGATATTTTCAAAAAAATTATATTTTTTAAAAAATAAATAAGCAGTCCCACTTTTTATCTTGCACTTGACTCTACAAACAATAAAGCCGGCTGTGGTTCCAGAAAACTGGACTTTTATAGAACGTACCTGAAGCCATCTATAATAATGGTATTGGTGCATATTTGTGTAATAATTTGGGTTTCAGGTGAGTGAACGCCTTCTGGTCCTAAAACCACACATTCCGTTACCCTCGTACAGTTTCAGTTTTAGGTGACAGCTGCGCTATCAGTACTTTTAGAAAATCTGTCTTTAAAAATGTGATTTGGAAAGTGTAGTCTGTGTAGTTTTACATGAAGTCACGCCAGCTGCACAGAGCATATACAGTTGTGTTCAAAATTATTCAACCCCCAATGCTGTAAAGGGTTTTAGGGAATTTAGTGTACATTTGTAATTGTATTCAGAATGAAATCCTACAAGGACTTTTTAAAGAACCATATGCAACTAAAATGACATCAATTGGTTTTGTAATACAGTAGTAAATGTTTCTTTTGTGAATTCTTCATTGACACAATTATTCAACCCCTTGAAGACTACCACTCTGAAGAACAGAGGTTCATTCAAGTGTTTTCAATCAGGTATTGAAAACACCTGTGGATGTCACGGAGCAGCAATAAAGCATAATAAGCACCAATTAGGCAGCTTTAAAATGACTGATACTCAGCTCCTTCTAGACATTTATTGGTGTGGTTACAAACATGGTGAAGTCAAGAGAATGGTCCAGGAAGACCAGAGAAGAGGTGATTACTCTTCACAGGAAGGGCAATGGCTATAAGAAGATTGCAAAGATGTTAAACATACCAAGAGAGACCATAGGAAGCATCATTCGCAAATTCAAGACAAAGGGCACTGTTGAAACGCTACCTGGTCGTGGCAGAAAGAAGATGCTGACTTCGACTGCTGTGCGCTACCTGAAGCGTAGAGTGGAGAAAAGTCCCTGTGTGACTGCTGAGGAACTGAGAAAAGATTTGTCAGATGTGGGTACTGAAGTTTCAGCTCAGACAATACGGCGCACACTGCGTAATGAAGGCCTCCATGCCAGAACTCCCAGGCGCACCCTCTTGCTGTCTCCAAAGAATAAGAAGAGTCGACTGCAGTATGCCAAAAGTCATGTGGACAAACCACAGAAGTTTTGGGATAGTGTTCTGTGGACTGATGAAACAAAATTAGAACGGTTTGGGCCCATGGATCAACGCTATGTTTGGAGGAGGAAGAACAAGGCCTATGAAGAAAAGAACACCTTGCCTACTGTGAAGCATGGCGGGGGTCAATCATGCTTTGGGGCTGTTTTGCTTCTGCAGGTACAGGGAAGCTTCAGCGTGTGCAAGGTACCATGAATTCTCTTCAGTACCAGGAGATATTGGATGACAATGTGATGCAGTCCGTCACAAACCTGAGGCTTGGGAGACGTTGGACCTTTCAACAGGACAATGATCCCAAGCATACCTCCAAATCCACTAGAGCATGGTTGCAGATTAAAGGCTGGAACATTTTGGAGTGGCCATCGCAGTCACCTGACTTAAATCTGATTGAGAACCTCTGGTGGGACTTAAAGAAAGCAGTTGCAGTGCGCAAGCCTAAGAATGTGACTGAACTGGAGCCTTTTGCCCATGACGAATGGGCGAAGATACCCGTAGATCGCTGCAAGACACTTGTGTCAAGCTATGCTTCACGTTTAAAAGCTGTTATAACTGTAAAAGGATGTTGTACTAAGATTGAATGTCACTTGGGGGTTGAATAAAACTGATAATGATGTGAGCACAGAAAAGACATTTGTGGTTATTTCATTATAAATGTTATGTTATATTTGTCTGACCTACACGTGCCTCTTTGATTTAATTGTAAGCAAGATGACTGAATGATCAAAATCAATGTCAAACTGGCCAAAACACTCAATTTCAGTGGGGGTTGAATAATTTTGAACACAACTGTGTAAATGTGTAGATGTGTAAAATAGGTCAGATTATTACCTCGGTCATCCGAAAGAAAAAAATAGAGAAGCTATACATATCTATTATCCTTTAAAAGTTCCTTCTTTCCACTTTTTTAAAATATCTCTGAAAAATCTAAAATGAATTGCTCTAACCACTACTCTAGAATCCATAAAGTGGATTGTAGATCATATTTTTTAAAATATTGCATGTATGTGTGATGAAACCATCAATATCCAAAGCTGCCTGCGAGTGAATTATTCCTCACGAAAGAAAAGATGGGTGTCATAAATCTCTTTTTCTCACAGCGAAAGCAAGACTAATATGACTTGTGACTGAATTATTAGAGGTTATTATTTAAGGGAAGCAATTTTGTTATGTAATAAAACATCACCTTTCAACATGCTTTATAAATATTTAATCACCTTACAAAATTGCTCGTTTGATTTCTAATGGATAGCAGAGTTTTAAAGTTAAAAGAACAAGCAATGAAAAAAAAATTCTTTCATTTCTTTTCCATAGGAATTTAATGAAAATCGTTTTTTTTTTTTTTCTTCTGGTGTAGTTCAGTTAACAGATGTGATTATCATTCTTGAGAACGGCTCGTGACGAGCTGAAATGTTGCTGTTCTATGTACTGCTAAAAAATCTGAACTAAAGAGGTTATTCACTAACCTCGGAATTGGCCCCAAATTGCACCGAATGGTGAATTTACAGTTTAGTACAATTTCAGGTCAATTTGTCAATTCACTAAGCTGTCAATGTGCCATATACAGGCGAACTGACAGCGAAATACAGTACAATTTTCCACAATTCTCCGCAGTTCAGTGGCACCGATATTATCCCATAGAAGACTATTGTGTATTCCATTCACATAACGCCGAATTGCAGCAAAATTCCTGCGAAATGCCCTGATTTCACCGAATGGTGAATTTACAGTTTAGTACAATTTCAGGTCAATTTGTCAATTCACTAAACTGTCAATGTGCCATATACAGGCGAACTGACAGCGAAATACAGTCCAATTTTCCACAATTCTCCGCAGTTCAGTGGCACCGATATTATCCCATAGAAGACTATTGTGTATTCCATTCACATAACGCCGAATTGCACCAAAATTCCTGCGAAATGCCCTGATTTTCGGTGTTTCAGTTCCTCAGGTTTCAATCTAAAAAAAAAAAATATCTTTTCTAATTTTTTTTTAAAGACCATTTATTCTTTTTATTTTTTGCAAAAACCCTTTATATTTTTTAAAGCAGCATAATGTACTTTTTGTCTTTTTTAGACATTTTTTTAAATTATTTATTTTAAATTTCTATTGTAAGATACCTTTGTAATATTTTTTTAAAGGACTTTTTATTATTTGGGGACATTTTTACTGATTGCAACTCCTATTAGGAGAATAGGAGACTTCTTTTTTTTTCAGATTGGTGCAATTTGCCGATGCCAATTCGGTGCAATTCGGAGGTTATTGGCTCAGTTAAGCAGTTTTTGCCAGCGTTCAATAACTGCTTTGGTGACTCCGATTTTGGCAAAGTATGGTGACCATTCGCTAAATAGTGAATTCACCATATTTTCGGCAAAATGGAATTGCCAGTGCACCGAAATGGGCCGACACATGCAATTTCGGTGCTTTGTGAATAGACCCTTATGAGACAAGGTGTACCCGTCCCCTTTTTTCATTAGAAGGCTTGTAGCTTCATTGGTTTTTGCATGTAATAAGTGATTATTTATTTATTTTTCTAAACAATTTTTATTTGTTTCCAGAGCAAGACAGTTTATATAGTACAGCAGGCATGTGATTTATGAGTATCAATGACGTACAAAAAAGGGTCTCATTCCATGGCAAAAAAGAAATAAGGAGGCAAGAACACAGTAATAAGCAGGCAAGTATAGGTAAACCTCTTCGGAAGGTAATACAATTACGGTAATTGAACTGGAGAGTGAAGGGGAGGGCAGTTAAAAAACCTATAATCAAGAAGGAGATGATCTGGGCATAGCAGGTAATGAGCATGTATCGGGATTGAGTCACAAAGTTTCAGCTCCTACAGAACATTTTCAAGTTCAAGTTGGTGAAACGTGGTGCCTCGATCAAAATAAAGGCTCTTCAACCTGCTACGCTTGAATCCCGTGGTCACCTGCTTCTCAGAATTGTTTTGGGAAGCTAGTTGTTTATCCTGGGCACTATCATGTTGCCCTCTCTAAAACCAGGATGCAAAGGGGAAAAATTAGCATTCGCTAACTTTCCCTTTGCGTCCCGGTTTTCCCAGCAGATCGCTGGACAGGCGCGGAGTCCAGCAGCCTGCCCCTTAGCGATCGCTAAGCTCTCGGATGCTGGGGGCAATGCTACAGCACCATCCCCAGCATTCCCTCTATTGGCGTCCATAGGACTCCATGGAGGATTGTGTTGCCAGGTCACATGACTGACAGGATCTCGCCTCTCGCAGAGGCTTTCTACCCCAGTCTCCCTCTGCTCCCTGCGGCCAAAAGCAGTGGATCGAGCCGCCATCTCACCGCAGGAAGAGAGGCGAGTGTGTGATTTTTGGGGGTTTTGAGCTGCAGGTAACGGATTCTGCAGCAGTGTAATCCATTACCTACACCTCTGAGTTGGTGGTAACTTTTTCGTTAGCGCCAGCTCTTATTAACTAGTCCAAAAAAGACAGTGGGGTAGATACTCAATATGTCCATAAACTGAAGTCGTTATCTTTTAAGAGGAGATCTTCTCAAAGCAGTATCGATGGAGTATGTACTGTAAGGAGAAAACACAAAAACAGAGGACCAAAATTGCGCAGTAGGACAGTACCCACAGTGAGAGTATTGTACATCAATTATCAACTCACATTCTGTGGAGCCCACAACCGGCTCCCAGGAATAAGGCGAGCAGGGACTTTATATAGGTTGCCCATAAGACCTTCCAGCGACTTCTTCAGGGTTCACCAGAGTAAGGACACAGACTCAAGACCAGGACGCGTTTCGCCAACAAAGGCTTCCTCAGCTGGTTATCATATCATTTTCTCCTTACAGTACATACTCCATCGATACTGCTTTGAGAAGATCTCCTCTTAAAAGATAACGACTTCAGTTTATGGACATATTGAGTATCTACCCCACTGTCTTTTTTGGACTTCGGTCTCTTTAAGCGCTGTGTTGTTATTCTATCTATGAAATTGCCACTCGGGTATTTAGAGAAACCCCCTACACAGCATTCAGCGAGTGGGATACATACCATTCCGGTGGGCGCTTCACCCTCTCTTCTTTTCTATCTTATTAACTAGTGTCAGGACCAAGTGATCCTAACGCAAGTTAATCTGTGCTTTCACTTTGCGCTCCCCATGTTAGGTATAGGGCGCACAAAGTACGCACTGCGAATCGCAAGTTAACGAGCGTTAATGGGGTTTTTAACCCGTTAATGATTCAAAAGTGATGTGGGCACAGCACTGACGCTAGTGTTAGCTTGAAAAAGGTGATAGAGTCCCCTCTGTGGCATCCTGCCAAGGATCCAACTTAAGGCAAATGCACACTTCGTTTTTTGACAACAATCTGGAGGGGACATTCAGCTAGGAAAAGTAATCTAAACTAATGTGGAGCAACAATGGTTTTTCTTTAAAATGAGGAAAGTCTGTTTATAATGGTGTGGAAAAATGAGGATCTAAAGACACCTTGTGGAGGAATGGAGAAATACAAGAATATACTATAGCTTGAGATAGACACATATATATGGCCTATGTAATGGCAATATTGAAATTGTTGGGTCAATCCATATCAAGTGGTCCAGAAAAGAAATAATCGTTTACTTGACCATTTGTAATTTTTTTATTCTTTGGCAGTGATTACCCCTATATGTTGGTAGTTTAAAACCAAGATCGTTTTAATTTTATACTGAGTCGTTTAAAAATGGCGGCCATTTTTGTTTCACTCAATGCACCATTTTTTTGCATTTCCAGAGGTTTACGGAAAACTGCATGTTTCAGTTTTGGTTTGTCACCGAGCTGTGGAACAAAATGTATTATTCTTAGCACATTCTGGACTACATATTTGTTAATTTCATCATCTGAAAGAAAATAAACATACCCAGGTGAATGTGGTATGATGTAAGGCCCCTTGGCTATCAGGCACATACACATTAGCACAGCACCCCAGTATGTAGCGAGTAGTTAATCTGTCGAGCAGAAAAGGAAACAACGGGAGGGTCCGTAACATATAGGAAAGACAGAAAGGAAAACTCAAGTGTGTGCTGTGCTTGGTAAAGCAAAAGGAAATAATACAGTAGACAGATCTGTTACAAACTGGTGAAACAATGTTTCCAGACCGTCCCTTGCTGTATGAGGAAAGGGAAAATGCTAAGCAGGTTATGGCGCCCCTATACCTGCAATAACAATGCAAAGAGCCACCATTAAGGCTGGGGTCAGACGAGCGCAGTTATCACGTCCTTGTTGCCGCACATAAGTACGTCCGTGGCAGCATAGCATTCTGACCAATGGAGCCCCACACACGAAGTACCTCCGCACAGAGGTGCGGATGCATGACGGACGCAGGAGAACGTAATACTGCTAGAACGGACGTGCGGAGTGCGCCACGTCCACAACGTCTGCATAGCTTTGTGTGTGAGTGATGGAGCGTGGTCAGACGGACTGCATTTATAGGTCCAGCATTTTTGACGGACAGAATGTTTTTTCATTGTAATTTATTTTCCCTGCTACATCAGTCAAATAATACGTCAGTGAAAAAAACGGACTGTGTGGCCACTACCTTGTCGTCAGTCAGAAAGTACGTCCGTATTGCACGGACGCACAGTCCGTACAAAATGCTCTCATCTGACCCGAGCCTTAGAATTCATAGCCAGAGGTCCTGAGTTGCAGCAGCACATTTGAGGATAAGTGCATAAAAGCTACAAAAAATATAAAAACGTTAAAGAAGGATTGCACATGGTTGACTGCTTTGAAGATACAGTCAGCCAAATATTTTAAATTCAACGTGTTTCTCCATTAAAGTACGGGATCAGAAACGGGTTCAACAGGAAACAAAACCTTCATGGTGGAGAAGAGGAGCAAGACCCAGTGAACAGCTGGGTTTAATTTGTATCTGAAAGGAAGCATAGGTGGACAATTTCCAGCAGGGGAGCTAGTACCGCCCCTTGAGGCCAGGTGTCCGGCTCCTATAGGTTATCTGGTGTCGGGGATGTGAAATTGCAAGAGGAGGCACTGAGTAGTGCATTCGGCACATGCTCAGTGAAGAGAACAGATTACAGTTTGTAATAGATCTGTCTACTGTATAATTTACTTTACCAAGCACAGCACACCCTTGAGTTTTCCTTTTTGTCTTTCCTATATATTACGGACCCTCGAAGGCCCGTTGTTTCCTTTGAGTACCTATTCCTTTTGTAATTTCATCATTTGGCTATCTTTTTTTTAAATTTATTTATTTTTTGAGAAAGAATTTTACCAGGAAGGATACATTGAGATTTCTCTTGTTTTCAAGTATGTCCTGGGTATCGAGTATGTGTCTTGCCCAAGGACACTTGCTGGAGAGGTGCTCTTGCCGGGATCGAACCCATGTCTCCACAGTCTGTCTCCACGCAGAGCTGTGATGTTACCTCTACTCCACCCAGCTGGAGCCGGTCTTGTTTCCATGCGACTAACATTTCATGCCGAACTTGACACTCGCTGTTAAAAAAAATTAAAACTTCTTAAAGAGCAATTTTTTGGGAAGGGTTAAAATATTCTGCTTCAAATTTTTTTGCAAGTACCTATGGTAGGGTAGTTTATGTAAAAAAAACAATTAAGCCCTGATACTTGTCCCCCCTTTTTTTTTACAGGTTCCCACAAATATGGTATTTTTAATTTTTTTTGGTAAAATTTAGGGGTAAATATCTCTGGTGGGGGAACTAATAAAAAATTTAGTTTTGCACACAGTAAAGTGCTAAATACTCCAGTAAAAAGTTTGAGTTTGATATTCCACTGGAAGCAGAGTTATGCTAGTTACAAAACATTCAAAAACTCGCGTGATCAGACAACAATGTTATTATATTATAAAGCAAATATAAAGTTTCAAAATACATAACTATCGGGATTATTCAGAGAATGTTGAAACTCTGGAGAACTTTTGGAGACGTGAAAATTCTAGTTCAAAAATAGCCAAACCAGAAAAATTCTCCCATTTATCTCACTTTCCAAATTAGCTATTTTGACCTAGAGGGTTATTCAGAGAGGATCGAAAAGTCACTGCTCGTTTGGTGACCTTTCGTAGCCCGCACTTTCGGGCGATTTAGCGATTCTAGTTCGCCGACCCTGCGGTGTATTCAGCAAGCACCGCAGGGCCCCCATAGTGCAGGGAAAACCCACCGCAAACCCGCCGAACACTCACAGAACACTCACCGAAAGCCTGCAGAAACCGCCGGAAAAACCCAGCCGAACACATTGGAAAAACCCTATGCTCCACAGAGCAGAGCAGCCGCCGGAAAAACCCGACAAGCAGACGAAAGTGGTAAAAAGAAAAAAAAAACAGTACGCTTGAAAGTTTCAAAATTGAAACGCTGTTTGCAAAAAACTACTGAACGAAAATGTCTGGAATTTACATAAAAGATCCAAAGAATTGTAATAAAAAGGTCTGTTCTAGAAAAAGAATATACGATATAAAAAAAAAAAATGTTGCCAAAAAAACCTGAAAAATTCCTAAAAGATCCTAAAAAATCTTGAAATAAAGAAACTTTTTACAGCAGAATAAAATAATAAACAGTTTATTAGATATTGAATTAAAACTGGAATATTTTTAACATTTAAGCCTATGGGATTTGACTGAATAAACCTGCCGAATTGAACCACCGAATAGCAGGGCATTTGAGCAAATTTTCTCTTCTGTTTGGTATCTATGAATAGACGAACCACTGCCTCTATGGGGGATTTCACTGCCCTCGAACAGGCACCGTACGTGCACGCAATTCGCCAGAATTTGGCGAACTGCCTGCTCTCTGAATAGCCAAATGGCCCCGAAATGTCCCAGTACGCTGAAATTCAGTCAGGGTTATTCAGAGAGGTAAAAACAAGGAGAATGACTGGAAAAGTGAAAATTCTAGGTCAAAATAGCCAAACCAGAAAAATTCTCCCATTTATCTCACTTTCAAATTCAGCTATTTGGTCTAGATTGTTCATTCTCATGCCAGTTCTCCTGGTTTTCACCTCTCTCTGATTAACCCTGAGTGTCCCATTACATTTCGGCCAGATTTCGGATCTCTCTGAATAACCCCTCTATAATTTTCACTTCTCCAAAGGTTCTCCTGTATTTCACCTTTCTCTGAATAACCCTGTATGAGTGTGTGTATATATATATATATATTATATTGCCAAAAGTATTCACTCACCCATCCATATGAGAGTCAAGGCAGGTGAGCGAATACTTTTGGCAATATAGTGTATATATAGAAAATACAAGCAATCGCGCACTCGCTGTAATAGAGTCATAATGAAGTCCTTAGTTCGGTGCAAATCCGGCTGCATAAAGTAATATAGAAAGGATATCCAGATGTCTTCGTGTGCATCTGGATATCCTTTCTATATATGAAAATAGTAAATTAATTGCTTACAGGAGGTCTTAAAAATTTAGCACTTATTCAAAAGTTGGGATATCTCCTCACATAGTTTTTGAGAAATGTTATGAGATCGTCCAGTAGCCATTATTAATTCCACTGGCGTCAGTTTTCTAAGAACGTTTTTTGTTTTCACCCACACCTTTAACTTTAGATGCTTTGGATTTCCAAATGAAAGAATGGTTTAGGGTGTTAATATTTTTCACATCTTGAGCCAGTTAATGATGAGTCGTAAATGGGGAAACGCTGTGTGAGCCATTACCCATTTGTGACTCACAGTTAGTAGCCCTATTCCGGACGAGCCACTGTATCAGCAGCTTGAGCCAGAATTTGTTTTAGCTACTCGCGAATACTGGCAGCGGGGCTGTGCACCACCTTGGGTATCAGCTCCTGCAGTCCATAGGACTCCATGATACCCAGCGTGTCCCTGCATGAGCTATACTCAAGCTCTCCTGAGCAGGGCGCACAAGGACCACGGATGGAGCTCTAAATGAAAATTATGCAGCTATTTCTTCCCAGTTTTCTGCTGCTTGCAGCAGATCGTGCCACCCTCTGCACCGGGAGATGTCAGATGAACAAGTAAATAAAGGATTTTTGATCCTTTTACATTAAAAAGCAAAGCCAATTAACACCAGCTTTTGAAAGCCAGTATTTTTTTCATTAATACTTGCGGGAGAAGAACAAGCTATGTTGGAATGTCTCTTTCTTCTTCAATTAGCTGCAAATTAACTGTGGGTTGTGCTATCAGCAGGAGCCGGTAGCTATCGGTTGGATTCATTATGTGTGGTCACGCTATTGACCTTGTCTTTTCCAACCTCTGCTCCATTTCTGAGTTCAACTGTCGCCCTTTCCCCATCTCTGACCACCACCTTCTCTCTTTCAACCTATCTGGACTTCCTAAACACCCTGCTCCCCCACCCCGCACACACACTCGCAGAAATCTACATGCTGTGGATCCCCATCAATTCTCCAACCTACTTCACCACCTCCCTCATACCTCATCCTTCACCTGCCCTGATGCTGCCACTAATCACTACAACACTACGCTTATCTCTGCTCTAGACACTCTTGCTCCTCTTCGACTCTGTAAGGCCCCACGCCGCCAGCTTCAGCCCTGGCACACCCTCCAGACTCGCTACCTGCAAAGATGCTCCCGCACCGCAGAACGTGCCTGGAGGAAATCCCGCTCTGAAGCTGATTTTGTTCACTTTAAGTTTATTCTCCGGTCATACACCTCTGCCCTCCACTTGGCCAAACAATCCTTCTTCTCATGTCTTATATCTACACTGTCCTCCAACCCTAAACGGCTCTGGTCCACCTTCAAAACCCTCCTCTACCCACCTGCACCTCCCCCCATAGCTGCCTTCAGCGCTCAAGACCTGGCAGACTACTTCCTCAGTAAAACTCTAACTATCAGAAGTAACATCCCAACACAAGATAGTTATCTGCCACCTCCACTCCCACAGGTCCCCTCTGCCACCCTCTGCCGCTTCCTCCCAGCCACTGAGGAGGAAGTCAATTCCTTATTGTCCTCCTCACATCTCACCACGTGCCCGCTCGACCCCATTCCCTCACATCTAATTCCTCCCCTCTCCTCCTCCCTCACCCCTGCTCTCACACACATCTTCAACCTATCTCTCTCCACTGGCTCCTTTCCATCCGCCTTCAAACACGCGCTAGTTACCCCTTTACTAAAGAAACCATCCCTAGATCCCAACTCTCCATCCAATTACCGCCCTGTATCCCTGCTTCCCTTCACATCAAAGCTCTTAGAAAAACTAGTCTTCAACCGCCTCTCCCTCTTCCTGTCCTCCAATTCCCTACTTGACCCCTGCAATCTGGCTTCCGTCCCCTACACTCAACTGAAACTGCCCTCACCAAAGTCACCAACGACCTCCTAACTGCTAAAAAACACGGCCACTATTCTATTCTCATCCTGCTTGACCTCTCGGCTGCTTTTGACACTGTTGACCACCCCCTCCTTCTACAGACCCTCAACTCTCTGGGTCTCGGTGACACTGCACTTGCTTGGGTTGACTCCTATTTATCCAACAGGTCCTTCTGTGTGTCCTTTGCTGGTAACTCCTCCTCCTCATTGCCTCTATCTGTTGGTGTACCTCAAGGCTCTGTCCTTGGTCCTCTGCTCTTTTCCATCTACACCTCCTCCCTGGGCAAAATCATCAACAGCTTTGGCTTTAATTACCACCTCTACGCTGATGACACTCAGATCTACCTCTCTACCCCTGATCTCTCTCCCCCTGTCCTTTCAAAAGTCAGTGACTGTTTATCTGGCATCTCCTCCTGGATGGCCTCCCACCACCTAAAGATCAACATGTCAAAGACTGAACTTTTACTTATTCCTCCCTCCAATGCCTCCCCACCTCCTGACTTCTCTATCACGGTGGAGGGTATCACGATCTCCCCATCAAACCAAGTTCACTGCCTTGGAGTTACACTTGACTCTGCTCTTTCCTTCATCCCCCACATCAAGTCTCTTTCCTCCTCCTGCCGATACCAACTGCGTAATATTTCCAGAATTCGGCCATTTCTTGACGCTGTCACCACAAAACAACTCATACACGCCCTGGTAATCTCCCGACTCGACTATTGCAATAATCTCTTATCTGGCCTCCCTCTGTCCCGCCTCTCCCCCCTACAATCCATCCTGAACGCCTCCGCCAGGCTAATTCACCTCACCCGCCGCTCTGTCTCTGCTGCTCCCCTCTGCGAGTCCCTTCACTGGCTCCCCATCCACTGCAGAATTAAGTTCAAAATCCTTATCCTTACCTACAAAACCCTCACTAACTCAGCTCCCCACTACCTGTCCTCACTAATCACCAAATACACCCCAGCCCGCTCCCTAAGGTCAAACAGTGACCTGCGCCTAGCTTCTCCCCGCATCACCTCTTCCCATGATAGACTGCAGGATTTCTCATGCGCAGCCCCCACTCTCTGGAACGCTCTCCCTCGTACTGTCAGACTTTCCCCTAACTTCTCTTCCTTCAAACGCTCCCTGAGAACATTCCTATTTAGGGAAGCCTACCACCCAACTCACTGACGCAACCATCAATCACTCTCACCTTACAGTCCTCTCCTCCTGTTTCCAACCCCAACCCTCCCAGATTGTGAGTTCCTACGGGAATAGGGCCCTCATCTCCTCCTGTACTGTTTGTCAAATGTTGTTCAATGTATTGTAACCCTGTCTATACTGTGCTTATTGTACAGCGCTGCGGAATATGCTGGTGCTTTATAAATAAAGAATAATAATAATAATAATGTGTCGTTTCAAGCCGATAGATCATAACTTATTCATTAGGCTGTTTCCCAATTGGCATAGCCAACCCAGCAAGCCTTGGAGGTGATGCAATTAGGGATGAGCTGTTCGGTTCGGACGGTTAGGAGTTCGAGCCGAACTTAGCCTGTTCGGTTAGATCGCGAACTCCAAACATTTCCGGGTGTTCGGAGCAAGTTTGACCACAATGCATCACAATGGCCCATAATGCACTTTCCCACTGGCCTGAAGCTCGTAATTGGCTACAGCCTTGCACCTGACCACAGGTCTGGTGCAAGACAGGTTCAACAGTATGCCAATCACCGCTCAGAGTCCTGATTGGGCAAATTTTGCCCAATCATGGGCTCACAGAGCTAAGTCCCGCAGCACACTATATAACGTTTCCACTCGCCGATTCACCACGCATTTGAGAGGAGATTTCAAAGGAGATTGTTGTGTGTTGTTACTGCCGGTCTGCCACGCTACTGGGTGGGTCTGGGGGGGGACACATTTCTACAAAATATCAGGGAATTTAGGTGATGTGTGTCTTGTCACTGTACCAGCAAGTTTTTTTGGGGTCACTAATTTCTTTAAAACATTTGTGAATTGAGGTGATCTTCTGTGTCTTGTCACTGTGCCAGCAAGTCTTTTTGGGGGTTACAAATTTCTTTAAAACATTTGTGAATTGAGTTGATCTTCTGTGTCTTGTCACACGGCCAGCAAGTATTTTGGGGGTTAAAAATTTCTTTAAAACATTTGTGAATTGAGGTGATCTTCTGTGTCTTGTCGCTCTGCCAGCAAGTCTTTTTGGGGGTTACAAATTTCTTTAAAACATTTGTGAATTGAGGTGATCTTTGTCTTGTCACACAGCCAGTACCACGCAGTATTTTGGGGCTCACTATAATTTCTACAAAATATTTGGGAATTGAGGTGATCTGTGTCTTGTCACACAGCCAGTACCACGCAGTATTTTGGGGCTCACTAATTTCTTTAAAACATTTGTGAATTGAGGTGATCTGTCTCTTGTCACACAGTCAGTACCACGCAGTATTTTGGGACTCACTAAACTCTTTAAAACATTTGTGAATTGAGGTGATCTGTCTCTTGTCACACAGCCAGTACCACGCAGTATTTTGGGGGTCACTAATTTCTACAAAACATTTGTGAATTGAGGTGATATGTGTCGTGTCACACAGCCAGTACCACGCAGTATTTTGGGGCTCACTATAATTTCTACAAAATATTTGGGATTTGAGGTGATCTGTGTCTTGTCACACAGCCAGTACCACGCAGTATTTTGGGGCTCACTAATTTCTTTAAAACATTTGTGAATTGAGGTGATCTGTCTCTTGTCACACAGCCAGTACCACGCAGTATTTTGGGGCTCACTAATTTCTTTAAACATTTGGGAATTGAGGTGATCTGTGTCTTGTCACACAGCCAGTACCACGCAGTATTTTGGGGCTCACTAATTTCTACAAAATATTTGGGAATTGAGGTGATCTGTGTCTTGTCAAACAGCCAGTACCACGCAGTATTTTGGGGCTCACTAATTTCTACAAAACATTTGGGAATTGAGGTGATCTTCTGTGTCTTGTCACTGCCAGCAAGTATTTTGGGGCTCACTAATTTCTACAAAATATTTGGGAATTGTTATAATCCGTGTGTTCTCACTGGCTGCCACCCATCAAGGGGTCTCACTGATTTATAGGAGGTTTCTGAGATTTGTAATCTGTGGCTTCTCACTGCCACCCATCAGGGGGTCTCACTGATTTATAGGAGGTGTCTGAGACTTGTAATCTGTGTCTTGTCACTGGCTGCCAGCTATCAGGGTGTCTCACTGAGTTATACCAGAGTTCTTTAAATTTTTAATCTTTATACCAGAGTTGAATCAGAGTTCTGTATATATTAATCTATATATCACTCACCATGTCTGAAAGAACAAAAAGGACAGGCAGACACTCACAGACACAGATAAGAGGGCAAGCAGCCCCTGTGTCGGGAGGCTGTGCCTATGGTCGTGGTGGACGTGGTGCATCCTCTGCAGGGGCACACTTGTCCTTTCTAACTGGTGCTGGCCGTCTTAAGCAGCAGCAACAAACAGAGGATTTGGTGGATTGGCTAACCAGGCCATCCTCATCCTCAGAGTCCTCTGCCAGCCACGCTTCTAATGCTTTACAGTCCACCTCAGCTGCCAAAGCATCTAATGCAGCCTCCATGTCCACAGCTACTCCTGCCGTAGCCTCGCTATCACACACGGAGGAGTCAGCTGAATTGTTTGACTACAATGACAGTGACATGCTGCTTGTGGATGCGCAGCAAGTACAGTGCTCTGATTCAATCTCTGAGGTTGAGGAAGGGAGTATAATCAACCTAGAGGAAGGGGGTGCCAGTGATGACACACAAATAACTGGCACTCATGTTGCCCCAGCAGCTGCAGCATACTGCCAAGTTGGCTCCAGTGACGAGGAGATAGGGGGTGATGATGACAATGATGATGAGGTCACTGACTCCACCTGGCTGCCTGATCGAACAGAGTAATTAAGTGAGGAAGAGGGGGAGGAGGAGGCACAGCAAACACGAGGCACAACATCCTCTGTGACCAACCGTAGCACTAGCCAGTCCAAGGCATCAGATGTCAGAGCTGCTCCGGTGCAGAGCGCTGTTGTCTCAAAGAACACATGCAGGAACTCTGTTGTCTGGGAGTTCTTTAAGAAATGTGCAGTAGAGCGCAGCGTTGCTATTTGTAATCTATGTCAGATGAGGCTTAAGCGTGGGAAAGATACCGGACACTTGGGTACCACGTGCTTGAGGCGACATATGAACAACTGCCAAACATCCCTTTGGCGCAAAACTTTGCGTAGGTCCTCCTCCTCCTCATCTGTCTCTACCCCCACTGTATGTCCTGCCATGTCATTGCCTACAACCTCCACCGACAGGGATGATGCTACAGTAATGGATGTACCAGGTCCTTCCTCACAATGTGACATCATCCCAGCAGCTGTTGATTTACACAGTCAGATTACGTTGCTGCAGCTGCTGCAGCGTAAGAAAAAATATAGTCCCAACCATCCCTAAGCACAGCGTCTAAAAGCCAGCTTAGCAAAATTACTGGCATTGCAGCTGCTGCCTTTCCAGCTGGTGGACTCTGCTCCCTTCCGTGAATTTGCTGAATGTGCTGTACCACAGTGACAGGTTCCAAAACGCCAGTACTTTTCACGCAAGGCCATTCCAGCACTATACCAGCACGTGGAAGACAATGTTATCCAGTCATTGGGAAAGGCAGTCAGCAACAAGGTGCATGTGACTTTAGACACGTGGTCCAGCAAGCATGGACATGGTCGTTATATTTCCTTCACGGCACACTGGGTAACTCTGATTGCAGCTGGGAGGGATCCAAGACGGGGCTCTGTGCTGGAGCTTGTTCATCCACCACACCTCCAGAAAGCTGCTTGTATGAGGTCTGTCTGCTCCACCACCACCACCTCTCGCTCTTCCTCCTCTTCCTCCTCCTTCTCTGTCTCTGGCAAAGCGGCAGTTAAACCGACGCCTGACAGGGTCTACGCAATGGCTCAAGCAAAATGAAGCCATACTGTGCTTGAGCTGGTTTGTTTAGGGGACAGGAGCCACACGGGGCCAGAAATTCTGTCAGCTCTGCAGGGCCAGGTGCAGAGATGGTTAACACCACGCCAGCTTGAGCTGGGAATGATCGTCTGTGATATTGGCAGCAACCTTCTCTCCGCCCTACGCAAGGGTAAATTGACGTATGTACCATGCCTAGCACACGTTCTAAATCTAGTGGTACAGCATTTCCTAACCAATTACCCAGGGCTGGCAGAGCTTCTCAGCCAGGCCAGAAAAGTCTGCAGCCACTTCAGACGGTCATTCCCAGTAAGCGTTTGCCTAGCAGAAATTCAAAGAGAATTCCACCTTCCCACAAACCGTCTGATCTGTGACATGCCCACCAGGTGGAACTCGACATTAGCAATGCTGCAGCGTCTGCACAAGCAGCAGAGGGCCATCAACGAGTACCTGTGTGGGTATGGCACAAGGACAGGTTCAGGTCAACTTGTTTTTTTTTCCCCCCCGCAGTGGCTGATGATTAAGGATGCATGCACTGTCACCATTTGAGGAGGCAACGAGGATGGTGAGCAGGGACAGTGCATGCATCAGTGACACAATTCTTTTACTGTTCCTGCTGGAGCACACTCTGCGGGGAATTATAGATGTGGCTCTAGAGGCAGAGCAGCGGGAGGAAGAGGAGGCCTTCCCTAGCTCTCAAGGCCCCAGTCTTTGCGCAGACAGCATTCCAGCGGGTCCTACTCAGATCAGACAGGAGGAGGAAGAGGAGGAATATTTAAGTAGTGGGGGCATATGAAGGTGGGGATTCCTCAAGGGAGGGTTTTGTGTGCCCAGAAACACAAGGGCTAGTGCGTGGCTGGGAGGAGGAAGTGCACGATGGGGTCATCCTCATTGACCAGGAAGACTCGGACATTAATGCCACCTCCAACCTACGCTGCATGGGCTCCCTAATAATGCAAAGCCTGCTAAAGGACCCCAGGATTCGTGCTATCAAGGAGAGGGATCATTACTGGTTGGCAACCCTTCTTGATCCACGATACAAGGGTAAAGTTGCAGAGCTCATCCTGCCCGCACAGAGGGAGCACAGGATTAAAAAACTTGAGGACGCTCTAAAGCGACACTTGTGTAACACCTTTCCAGGCACTGGTAGATTACCAAGTGCTGACACAAGTGCTTCTGAGGCTGCGGATGATCAGAGGAATAGTGTTGAAGGCCAGGGCCGCTTGACTGATGCATTTTTTATTTTTTTTAGTCCACGACGCCCACGGACGTCAAATGTAGGCACCCATTGCCAGCGTCTTCACCATATGGTGCAGGACTACCTAGGGGCACGGGCAGACCTGGATACCTTTCCAGCAGATGATCCACTGGCTTATTGGGTGTTGAGATTGGATCACTGGCCAGAACTTAGCCAATATGCTATGCAGCTACTAGGTTGCCCTTCATCCAGCGTGCTTTCTGAAAGGACGTTCAGTGCCGCTGGAGGTTTTGTCACAGACAAAAAAGTGCGTCTGTCCACCGACTCTGTAGACCGGCTGACATTTATAAAAATGAATCAGTCCTGGATCAGCAGCTATCAACCCCCTGATGCTGATGTAACGGAATAGATCGGGGATGCCTTCTGCATTCACAAAACTTCCAGCACTGAACTCTTCCATAATACCACAAAAGGGTTACGGTGTGAATGCACTTGCTGCCATGAAAGGCGCAATATTTGGCTGCACTGACGCCTGTGCCAGATTTATATCATTTTAATTTTTTGAACCGCAGGGTCCAACCCTGCACTCTTCCACAATACCACAAAAGGTTTACGGTGTGAATGCACTTGCTGCCATGAAAGGCACAATATCTGGGTGCACTGACGCCTTGACCAGAATCATATCTTTTTAATATAGGACCACATGGTCCACCCCTGCATTCTTCCACAATACTACAGAGGGGTTACTGTATGATGATACTTGCTGGCCTGGCACCAAAGGCACAATATCTGGGTGCACTGACGCCCATTACCAGATAAAAAACTTTTCAATATAGGACCGCAAGGTTCACCCCTGCATTCTTCCACAATAGCACAGAGGGGTTACTGTATGATGACACTTGCTGGCCTGGCAGTCTGACACCAAAGGCACAATATCTGGGTGCACTGACGCCTTGACCAGAATCATATCTTTTTAATATAGGACCACATGGTCCACCCCTGCATTCTTCCACAATACCACAGAGGGGTTACTGTATGATGACACTTGCTGGCCTGGCAGTCTTGCACCAAAGGCATAATATCTGGGTGCACTGACGCCTTAACCAGATGCATATCTTTTTAATATAGGACCGCAAGGTTCACCCCTGCATTCTTCCACAATACCACAGAGGGGTTACTCAGGCCTGGCACCAAAAGCACAATATAAGGGTGCACTGCACTGACGCCTGTATCAGATTCATATTCTCAGAGGGGTTACGGTGTGACGGCACTGTTGGGGATGCTAAAGGACCAATTTTGAAGCACCTATTGTTACTTTCATCCAAAGCCTGCATAAGTTTCACAATAATTTAGCCAAAAAAATCAGTAAACTTATTCTGCGTGTCCGAAAATGTCTCCTCTTTTCATAAGACTTCCGCCCCAAGCAGTTGTTTATGGATAGATTAAATGAAAAGCATTTACCGTCATTTGAAATGTCATTTTTTGGTTTTTAAGTGTTGCTATACATCCGCATATACATAGTAATCCGCCACTTCACGGGCAGGTTATGGGGACCTCCTAGGCACGATATTTGAAGGAATTTTTCATTTTTATTTTTAACCCTTATTTCATGGAAAACTCACTGTCCCTTTTTTTACTTTTTGTCCTTGTTTCCTGTCCCCCAGGGCACTACCCGGACCCCCATACACCTTTTATGGCAAATATCTAGCATATATGCCCTCTTGGAGGCACTCTAAAAACCGAATTTTCAGCCCCATTGACTTGCATGGAGTTCGAGTTCGGGTTCGGACCCAAACATATGGGAAGTTCGGGTTCGGGCCCGAACCGAACTCGGGGGGTGTTCGGCTCATCCCTAGATGCAATATTTTAAGAAATGTTATTCATTTAAATAGAGTGACTGGTCCTCAAACTGACACTGGTAATTGTCCCCATTTTAGGAAAGCAGATTTAATGGAATGTAACAAGGAAGTATGATTTACCCTCTAATGGGAGTCTACTTGATTAGGTAATTTAAATCCAAGATATTTTAAATAATTAGTTCCCCACTGAAACCTGTTCTTTGCTACACCAGGAGGTTGATGGTAACTGTTCATATCCCAAAATTTGCTATTTTTATTATTATCATCATTTATATAGCGCCAACACTTTCTGCAGCGCTTTACAATAACCAAAGGGAATGAGATACAGGTAAACAGACATATGATGGAAACAAGAGATGTCGAGGGCCCTGCTCATAGGAGCTTACGGTCTAGAGGAGGAGCTTACAATCTAGAGGAGGAGCTTACAAAATATAGGAGGAGCTTACAATCTAGAGGAGGAGCTTGCTATCATTGTATTTAAATTAACGCGTAGGTTATGATTCCAGTTTGGGGTGTTAAATAGTATAAGTGGTTATGGTGTTTAAAGTGTCTATTGAATCATCTCTCTTGATGTAAAAATACTGAAAATTTGATTAAAAATCTATTGAATACATCTTCGAATATACATAATGATACATTACAATCATGTAATAATCTTGGCAAAACACTTGATGTGAATTTATGCTTTCTGTCAGTAATTTCAAAGAATTATAACAACTCAGTCGTTATATTAATTCCCTTAATGCTTTAGGATTCTATCGTAGCGACTCAAATGTAGCTTAATAGCTTTTAGATTCAGCTATCAATATAAAACAATGTCTTATTTATAATGGATATTGAATGTATGTAAATTTGTAGTTGTTTAAGAACGTTAGTAAAACTAATAAGTCTTTTTGCTTTTTGTTATGATGAAGGTCAGGAATACCAGTCAAGCACTGTAACAAGATAAGCTCCTTGGCAGAAACACATGTTCTCCAGCCACATTTAGAACCGTATAAATAGAACTGGACTCACTCCATTGTGAGTACTTCAATTTTACTGTTCTATGTCGCAATTGTCTGTACGTCATGTTGTCTGTGTACGATTGCAGAATTTTAAGGTATGTGATAGCAAATCTAATCAATATGATTGCCTTTATTAGTCACACAGCTAATTGCTTCACATATTCTTTGTGATTAGTGACTCTAAAGCAGGCAGTAATATAAGGAGCACGAACTTGCAATGGAATTTTTTTGCAATGATTTGGAATTAGACTGAGAAATATGATTTTATTTAGTTTTTCATCTATTACTGTAAATGGGCATTTAGGGGTTACCTGAGGACTTGCTTAGGAACTGGAGTCTTACTGAATTATTAACGAATTTGTGCTCCGCTTCATTTCCTGATTTTCACTGGCTTGGAAATGCAGTTATTGTACTGTATAGTATTGTGAAAAATGTGCCCAATTTAGACCATATTTTACTCTAGATATTACGTGCTGGGACATCTCTACTGAGTCATCATGTAAACAAAGCTGCTTACCTCATGTGGACCTTCACACACCCAGATCCTTCTCCATAGTTATAATATGTATAGGAGAAAGCAATTACCTTCTATTCCTGTGTGAAAACATAAATGCTTATATAATAGCGGTGGTATCGCAATATTTCTAATAAATATATGCTCTCAATTAATACATGTAGATACTTTTTCAAAGGTCTGTTTACAATTTTCCCATCCTGCCGTCGCTCACTCCCTGTGGTATCCTCCAGGCTCTCCTGGGCTTTGGGGTCTGCTGCGCTCCTGCACCGATTTTTTTTCCGGTTCGATTCGGTTCGATTTTTCGGATTTTTAAACTTTTCGATTCGGCTCGTTTCGACCGATTTCTGTTTCGATTCGGTTCGGCTCGACTCGTTTTTCGTGTACATTTTTTTTTCGGAATATCGACCATTTTTCGTATTTTCGTGTCACTTTGCTCGTTTTTTGTATCGACTTTTCGTAATTTCGGAAATTTTCGTTTTTCGGAATTGTACATGTTTTCGGAATATCGACCGTTTTTCGTATTTTCGTGTCACTTTGCTCGTTTTTTGTATCGACTTTTCGTAATTTCGGAAATTTTCGTTTTTTCGGAACGTCTGTTCTCCTCGTTTCAAAGCAATAAATTTCGATTTGACACATTTCAAGTCCATTCGAAAATTCCAAAAATATTTCGTTTCGGCTCGGAAAACTTTTCGGATCTGCCATTTTCGGATCTAAAAATTTTCGGAAATTCGGCCGCATCCGAAAACACAAATCGGGAAATTTCGTGAAAATTCCGAAATTCCGAAACCCGAAACGCACATCCCTACTCCCAAGCGGGTTGGTGTACTGCCTTTGCAAAAAACACAGGTCGTGGGATGCAATCTGCAAAATTAGAAACAAACAGCAATAGGGTAATATCCCACAGCAGCAGGTACAAATTGAATACAATTGGCCACTCACATGTAAAAATTTAATCCAGCACCCGTCACTCTCTATGGACCCTAATGTGTTGGAGTCCTCTCCTCCAAAAACCCAAATAGCACACCGCAGATGACATGAGTATGAAAACAATAAATAGAACAAAAAAGAAGGGAGTATATTTAAAAGGAAACAAAGTAGCAAAACAAGAGGACATAGTCTTAGATTAGAGGGGCAAAGGTTTAAAAGTAACATCAGGAAGCATTCTTTTACTGAGAGGGTGGTGGATACATGGAACAGTCTTCCAGTAGAAGTGGTAGAGGCCAAAACAGTAATTGAATTTAAGCAAGCATGGGATAGGCATAAGGCTATCCTAAACAAAAGATAAATCCAGGTAAAGTATCCATGTAATTGGGCAGACTAGATGGGCCGAAAGGTTCTTATCTGCCGACATTTTTCTATGTTTCTAAGATACAAGTTATAAATACATAAAAAGTGATATTTAATGTATATAAAACTGCAGGCGCAGTTTTTCTCCCTAGCGTCCCCGTTTTACTGCAAATTATGTAATGTAGCCCTTTGATGGGTATGTGATGGTCATGATGCTCAACGCATCCAGACTTCCTCAGGAGAAAACATTCATCCGTATGACCCCACTGGGGCATTAGACCTTAAATATTCCCCTAATCACCAGTGCAGCTGGGCCCTTCATCATGTTCATGCAGAATCGCTGCCATCTTTTTACCTCCACGTGTATATCGGCATCCCCCACGTGGTCCGGGTGCTGGCTGATGACATCACTAATGATGCTAGATGCTAGTATCACCTTCTCCGCCCACTAGATGCTTCATCCTTGGCAAACCACCGGCCGGAGCATCCGGATAGCAACCTTTATGTCCATACACTGGATAGAAGCGAGAAGCGCCATCTTGGAATCGGGCGAAGATTACCTAGCAGGACCTCGGTAAACAAGCATTTCTGTGCTTAAAAACAACTAACAGATATACATAAAAGTCCATATTGTTCATTAAAAAATGTTAACAACTTAAAACTATCAGGGTTATCCAGAGAGAGCCAAACTGGCCCCGAAATTGCCGTACGGTGCAATTTTGGGGCCATTCGCCAGAAGCAAAATACAGTGATCTTCGGCTGCAGTGAAATCCCCATAGAGAAGCAATGGTTAATCTATTTAGAGAACAACGAACAGCACCGGAATGCCAGTGAAGTGCCCTGATGTTCGGTGGTTTAATTCGGCAGGTTTAATCAAGTGTATCCCATAAGTTTCAATGTTAAAAATATTCCCATTTTTATTCAATATCTATTAAACCGTTTATTCTTTTAATTTGCAGCAAAACGTCTCTTGATTTATTTTTTTTAGGAGTTTTTTCGGGGTTTTTTCTGCAAAAAATGGTTTCCAATATTATTTTTTAAATAGTGTTTTTTTTGTAAAAGTCCTTTTTATTATTATTTATAGGACCTTATATGTTAATTCCAGACATTTTCATCCAGTAGTTTTTTGCAAACAGCGTTTGAAATTTTTGGAGTTTCAATCGCTTAAGTTTCTTTTTTTACCACGTTCGTCTGCTTGTTGGCTTTTTCCAGCCGCTGTTTTGCGCTGTGTTCGGCGGATCATTGGCTTTTTTTTCGGATGTGTTCAGGTGCGAGTTTGCGGCAGATCGTTGGGTACATTCGACCGCTTTTCTGCAGCGTTTCGGATCGATCTGATTTTTCAGATCGTATAGGGAGGGTTTTCGTCAGATATTTTGGCGATTTTTTTTTTTTTTTTATTTTTTTTTTGGATCCATTCGACCTGTTTTCCCGGCACTTTGGGGACCCTGCGGTGAATGCTTAATTCATCACGGGGACGGGGAATTTGATTCCTCAAAGTGTGGGGAGCAGGAGAGCACCGAAATAAGTGAGCCCAGAAATCTATACAAAACCAGTGGCTCAATAAAAGAAAACAATAGATCATCGGGAACACAGACATATCCCATAACAACAATAACCCCCCGAGGCTAAATGTGGACATCGGATCCATTAAAAATTAAAAATTAAAAAGAGGAACCAAAAAAAATGGAAAAAAAATAAAAATCGCACATGAATAGGATTAAAAAAATTTATATAAAAATGTTTTAAATAGAAACAATAAAAATGAAGACGGCCGGCTCCACTTGGACCACAGACAAACATGGCGCCTGTCCTCCGGGCGCAGTCAAAATAGCAGCTGATTGGTTGGGGGTCTGGTCTGACGTGTGTGCTTTGGCAGGTGAGGGATCAGCCCCAGGTGGTTCGTCGGCGAGTTGAATGGTGACGTTCGGCAGATCCCTTCTTCGAGGCACTTTGGGGACCCTGCAGTGAGTGCTGAATTTGAATTGAGGTCACCGAAGGAGAGGACACCGAAATTTCGGTGAAATTTCAGTGCTCATAGAATAACCCTCTTAATGTGGTTGGCAAAATGGGCTATAAATAAGGGGCGTGAATGTCATAGGGAATGTAATTACACAGAAATTATTCACTTTTACTACAGAGGAATTCAGTAAACTTCCAAAATTTGTCTTGCCAAAGCAAACCTACGTGTGCATGAGAGTAACTTGGAAAGCCCTCCAAAATGTTAGATGAGACTTCTAGCTCTAGGAATAATCACTACGTTTCTAATGGTGGGATTTAGTACTAAACGCCAACACTGATGTGATGTGCCCAAAATCGGCGTAAAACATCCTGCCTTAGTCCACCCTCACATGGATGGCACTGTGGCCTACACTCCCCACATAGACTGTATCCAGTATTGTGTTTATAGCAATGGAAAGTGATTCCCAGTTGATAGAAGTTGTGTCTGATTCAAGTATTAGGCAAATTATTATTTTTTTCTTCTTTTTTTTAAAAAAGGGTGTAAAGTAATGTAGAATTTTAAAGATTTTTTTGTATTAGAAAGAAGCTGTCATCTATTTGAATAGTTATTAATAGAATGTATGCATTAACATAACTACTTTGCAAAGTATTTCGATTATCTCAAACCAACTCGAAATTTGTTCGAATGTAATTTCTCATTTTTGTTCCCTATGTCATCTTTTGCATTGTTTGGCAGATGTGACTGAAAAAATAAAGGCTGGAAATATTTGATGACACCCAGTGCAGATTTGATGAATTGAAGCTTTTTGTTTTAGCTTCAGCTCTTATATATTCTCATTAGAGGTACTATTCCAGGCTCTACTGATTCTGACACTGTCTGCCTCCACTCCTAGTGGAAGGAATGACAGATGAATTATGCAGCCATATTCATTTGGTAATGTATTGTCCTTGTCCTGTCTAATATTTCTTTCCTTTATTTTTTTCTAAAACCTATTTGTGTCACAAACTTTGTTTGATAAGATACATTATTTTCTTAAATTCTTTTTATTGCCTGAGAAAAACTTTAAAGTATGTTACCATATAGTTCAAAACTTCCACCACATTTACTGGTAAGTCATAATTCAAAAAGTTATTAAACAGGAATATATTGTTTTTCTAAATAAATTATGTAAAAGTAAATAAGGATGAAGTGTCCCACACAATGTCTCTGTGAAACAAAACGAGAAAATATTTTGTTTGCCTTAAATCTCTGTTTAAAAATATGTTTAAGTTACATTAAAAATTGTGTCTTTTTATAGACTTTTACGAGTTTTACTAAATTATAAAAATGGAAACTGCAAATTTATGGAAAGTATTTTAATATCCGATTTGAAGTAGTTTTTACTAATCTTTGAGACTTTTTCACAACGAAGTATAATTGTGACTGCATGATAAAACTAGAAGTAAATCTGGAGCTTAACCTTAACTACCAAGATTGAGTATAGTCAACCTACAAAGCACTTCCTGGTGCCTGATATTGAGTATACTAAATTTGGTATAATTGTGTAGCTGTACAAATAAAAAAAATTTAATAAAAAGAAATTTGCTTGCAAATGAACTCCAGAATGCACCCCCAAAAGTTTTAGCAACTCGGGCATGACAGCCAAGGTGCTAAACCGTTTGAATAGCTGGGACTATGTTTCTAAAACATGGATCCCCAGCTGACTCAGCTTGGAACTGCAACTGTAGTAGCACTTTTTGGACTGCAGGTGGCACTGCCTGCCTGTTAAATTGGGAAACTACAGTAAGAAATATATTGTGGATGTTCAAAAATGATTTTTTTTTATTGTGTAATTAATAAAAAGTGATGTTTCAAAATCACTGGGTGCTGTCAGTGGTTTTATGGAAAATCAATTGGATGCAGGGTATAAACCCACTGCTTTTGGACAGAATAGATGTCAGGGACTCGGGATGGTACCAGGGTGGCACCGGGGGAGAGGGGAGTATGAGCCCCGCGTGCAGTGGTCTGCACAGATAAGCAGAGGATCGAGGTAGTGGAGGGTGGATGGACACGCAGACTAACCAGGTAGATAGCTGAAGAGAACGTGGATAATGATTGCAGTTACAGGAACCAGAAATGGGGAGTCAGGATCTGGAATCAGGATAGCAGCAATAGCAAGGGTGTTCACTCTTGGTGAGCCTGAGCTGTATGAACCAGCAATGGGTCAGTGAGGGACAGAGCCCTTTATTTTGTGAGTCACGTGTGTTTGGTGCATTAACTCATACAATGCTGGATACTGGTTGCTGGTTGCAGGGCAGGAACAAGATGGAAGTGAACCACCAGGGGGAGTTTCAGGATGGCTACAGCCAGGGGTCCTGACAATAGATAAGTAATTAATATTTTATTTACTTTCTCAAAGGACTTGCCTAAACCATGGACTCTGTAGAGACATACATACATATATACCCAGGACATACTTGAAAACAAGATAAATCGCAATGTATCATACCTGGTAAAATACTTTATAAATAAATAATATAATTAGTCTTAATTTTATTTTACCAAAAAGCCACTAGAAAATTCTTGTGATGACATTTTGTTCTGACTTACAAGTGGTCTCCAAAAAGTTGATGAAAAATTCATAAATCCGTAAACAATGATTGCAGGAAAAGAAAGACATTTATTCTACATCTCTCCCCAGATCTTTTGGATCTACATCTATTATGATGCTCAGTCAGCCTAATGACTGGCTGAGCATCATGAGAGTAGTTCCAAAACACCTGGAGGAACAAGGTTGCTGACCCAAGTTCTACACATATTGCACATTTGAACAAAAAGGGAACACTTTTTGAAATTGCTATTAATTTGTAAAGTGGAATTATTAAGTAATGTTGTTTATGTTTTATAGACTAAAACAAACGTGAAAAATGGATCAGTTTGATTCTGATTTCTATCAGTCAGACTATATAATCGATGAACCTGAACCAGGAGAATATGGAGCAGTGACCAGCAGGCTATATGAGAAAAACAGGTGATTATTTCTGATACAATGATACAATTTTGCAATGTAGGATTAGCTAGGGTCTGCAAAACTGTATTACTACCTGAACATTAAGGCTAAAGAAATGCTCAAATATCAGTATGTCATGTATTTTAGACTAGAATAGTCTGAAATGGTGATAACCGCGGCATATCCCTCCATAATATGTCAATCTAAGCAACAATCATAGAAAGAATTGAGATTTACAAGATTTATCTCTCCACCAGATCACCCTATGCCAATTATTCGCACAAAGAGTTAACCAAATTAGATTACTTGTAAAGCAAACCTACAGAAAATCCTTTGAGCGGACATATACTTAAACGCTCGTTCAGTTCGTACATTCTGAAATTGACAGATTGCTATCACATCAATTGAATATATATCAAACATAGATCACTCATTGAAATGTGCGAAAGAGGATTTTTTTTTTATTGAATGAACAAAAATGGTTCAACGCTTCTATACAAGTACATATATCTAAGCATATAGCATACAGTTCATTATCTGCAGTTATCAAGAATTTCACTGGAATAATATGTTGCTAAAACGCATCACCTTAGATCAAAATAATGACTCTGATACCAATCTCTGCTTGGGATACTCCTTATAGAGACTGCAACCTACAGATTTATCTAGATTTCAGTGTATTACAGCATTTCATATTATCTCTTTGCGACCAATCTTCTACAGACCAATTTGGATATATCTAAAGAAATATATCTGGATTTATCTGTCGTTGGAGAATACAATATATGTGTCAATCTGCAGTCTTGACCCATATGATTGGTTCCCCAAACCTAACAAATGATCACAAAACAGTGAATCTTGTCTGCAAAGATAGATTAGAGGTATATAACATGCGCTAATTGATTACTCATATTTAATCAATCACTTTTTCTTTCTCATACTTACCAACGAATTGGACGTATTAAGGACCTTGGATGTAGCAGTCTATATCCTCTGATGAACTGGTAGTTGCCTTGTTGTCAAGATGTGAGACGTGTGAGTGAGGGTGGCCCGGGACAGCGGGGCTTCCTGCTTGGGGTGCCTTGCATGTCTGTGTGTGTGCCCCTCCTTTCTAGAAATGCTGGCTAGAATTCCCCACGCAATTCTCAGTAGAGAATTGCCTCGTCTCAGCATGACCTTCTGGCTGGGATAACACTGGGTGGTATCCCCCCCCCCCCGAGAATTAGAAGACGTCCTCAGAAGTTAGAAAAAGCCTTTTCCTCTATCTTCGGGGTTCACCTTTTAAACCTTTACTTAGCCCAATTCCACGCCTACCAAATTAACTCCTGAATCATTGGGACTTTTAACTTTCTACTGTTAATTTTAGTCGCGAGGTGGCGCTTTTGCTCTTTCACAAAAATAAGCAAAAGAAATGATTTATTTCAGTACAATGGAGCTTGTTGTGCAAAACGTCACATCCCGCTTATCACAAATATGTCCTTCTTCTTGAACAACTCGTTGTGCTCCTTCTCGGGAAAGCGGATCGTGTAGCTACAATGTTGCACTAAAGCATCCTTTCACAAGGCCTTGGGTATAGCAAGATTCAACTCCACATCCTATCTCATACATTCTTATAGCAAACAAAGCAATTCTGAATGAAAAAGCATTTGACTTAGCTTTCTATTAAATTCTACTTTTCAGGTATAAAAACATTATATATGTGTATAATCACACCTTTGATTTATATATAGCGGTCAGTCTTTTCGTATATATATAAACTTAAAAGAGAGATAATGCAAGCAACCTTAGCATGACGCATCTTTGCGTCTTCCATGTTGTTTCCCAGTGTTAGTCAATTAGCCCTACAAGTAGTGACAATTCACCAGAGTTAAAAAGACGTTAAAGATAATGAATAGAAAACCAAAATTAAGTGATTATTTTTTGATTAACAAAAGTATACATCAAAGTCAAACAGGAAAGAAATGTCTTTAATTCTATAGTGTCTATACATTAACTGCTGAATATGTTGGCTATTTTTACGTAGCTCAGCTTGGCAGATATATTTCTTCGGCTGTGTAGTTAAGTCACTATCTGCCAAGTGGCAGCTCAGTCACACCAAGTGTGTAATAGCCATATTCCAATAAAAATCAGGTGAACAGTAACTAACTTATGCTAAGCTACTGTCAGACATATAACTTTGTGATTTTATTACTGTTTAGGCCGGGGTTGGATGAGGGTCTTTGGAGAGTGGAAGCAACGTCCATGAGAGTGGACATTCCTTCCACTCGACGCCCATCTGGCCACCTCGCTGAGCGCAGTTAGTGCGCTCATCGCTGCAAGGCTCGATCCTCCTATGGAGAATCGCACTTTGCAGCCCCATCAACGCCAACTAGCGTTTTGATGGGGAGGCTTTGTGCACGCTGCTACAGCGTGTGACCGGCCTCCATTGCTGCATCACAACGCTGTGACAGACGCCGGTAGGCACGTCAGTACGGGCGCACCCAGTGCTCTCGTCTGACACCGGCCTTAATGCTTAAATATATACAACGTACTATTTTTCAAGCTGCCAACTTCTGTTAAATGAGTTCAGTGTTGTCATTTTCCCTTTGTGGATAGCTGACTTGTCACTCTGCCATGGTCATACTACAGTCAAGTGAATATCAGCAGATTTCTCCAGAATAGCCAAGAGTGTTTTTAGCCAAATGTTCCTTTTTGGAATTGCCAGTCTATATCTAAGCAAGTGCCACTTGGTAACAACAGACAAGTTGTACTACCTTGATTATAGCTTTGCATTTAGTAAATAGTCCCTTTATATCTGCGTTCTTCCATGTCATTCATGATACATCAAAATATTCAGATGCTTTCTTGATATAGTATTCATAAATCAAATGACATTGAATGTAACAATTCTATTTCACTCTAGGAGCAATCCGGTTCTTTCATTTGTTTTTACTATCTGTGTCTTCTCCACGTGGAGTCGTCTATTGTTCGTCATGTCTTCTCCTTTCCTTTTTCTCCTTTCAATCTTTCTCTCATCTTTCTCTGCTGTCGTTTTTTTTGGTTCAAAGCACTCCCTTTAGCACCATTCAGAAACAAAATTACTTCAATGGCCATTTTGTTTATTATCCATTTGTTTCTCAATCCTTCATTTGTTACTTCACCAATTGTTTGATGAGCAATTCATATATAAGAAATAAACCATTAGATTTGTGCATTCACGATTCGTCTGAATTTTTGTTGACTTGTCTAAAGTACAAAGCAACAAATTGTGATATGGCCGAAATGAACTAAAAACAAGCTCTCACAGTGGCTTTATTTTGGTTAGTTTGTTAGTTTGTGTGGTGTTAAGGTTCAGCTGGCCATTGCTAGCTAAACAGCTGCCACATTAAAAAGTAAAAAAAACTAAGGGCCATATTACATCCTTTAAGATACAACGGAGACGCTACCGGGGAAAACCTGCGCCTGCATCGGCGCAATTAGCGTTAGGACTTCGTAATACCTTACTTATTCTAACGCTAATTACTGTTTGCACTCCCCATGTTGCGTATAGGGTGTGCAAAGTACAGTAAGCTAGCGCAATCACTGATGCGCTAACAATTTTTCTCCCTGATTAGAGTTAGGAAGGTAATATGGGGGGTATTTGTTAAAGTGACTTATCCTGATGTTAATTCTTACTCATCCGAACGCTACAATTAGTGGGAAATTAGTACAAATGGGATCATAATGATCAGTATAACAATATATTTTAAAAAAAAAGGTGACAATATAGGATGATGGAATTTATACACAGCTTTTGGTCTTGCTACTGAAGTCGACTCCCAGGAGATGGTCCGCCACTCCACAAAGTAGATATGGATGAATATGGAGGCTTCAGCAGTCTTTTGATGTGGATAACTTTCGTAAGGAAGAACCCATTCAAGGTGGAGCCTTATCTGTATCTCCACAAAATCTGATTTTGTTTTATTGCATATTGCACTTGCCCTTGAAGTCTAGTAATAGACGAAACGCATCAGGCTTTTCATACATTGTTTTATCGAATACAAGATGTTATTTATTTGGATTATATCGTCATTCCTTTTTTGTGGAGATACAGACAAGGCTCCACCTTGAATGGGTTCTTCCTTCCAAAAGTTATCCACATCAAAAGACTGCTGAAGCCTCCATATTCATCCATATCTGATCAGTATAGCACCCTGTTCCATATATATATGTATATACATATATACACACACAGTATATATATTCCCTCCAATATTAGCGACCGGGGAACAACAGCTTTCTTGGATGTCAGGGTACCATTGAGGACGTGTGTGGAGAGTGGAGTCTCATCCATGCCTTGGAAGCAAAAGAAACGACCCTCCCCAAACTTCCTCCACAGCAAAGGGTGAAGCGGTTATTTGTTACTATCCCTCTTCCATGTCGAAGCAAACAACTGCAAGAATGGTGATTAATGAATCTAGGAAAGTAATACTATAGTATAAATAGCAATAGGGATATTTAACTCTTAACAATATTTTTATTATAACTATTAAATAGATTAGAAAATTAACCCCTTGAATGCCTCTTTACTCCATTGCTATAAGTATGGACAACTCTCACATTCTTTACTTTAACCACACCGACAACAGTCTGTTATATTCCATCGGTAAGTAAAATCAGAAAAGTTTATATGCTATAAAATGTTTCACCATGTGTTTTAGTTTATTAGCACTTTGATTTTTATTATGTCGTTCTTTTTGAGAAGCAGCAGAATCTGCAGCACTCTGCATAAATCATTAAACAGTTCTGCAGGCAGAGCTATAATAATAGCCTTATGGAGAAGACATAAATTGTCAATCTTGGTACAGACTGGTGAGAGAACCCGTTTGCAGGAACGTAAACCTAGAAGGGAAAGACGGTTGTACTATCAGGGTTATTCAGAGAAAGATGAAAACCAGGAGAATGACTGGAGAAGTGACAATTCTAGGTCAAAACAGCCAAACCAGAAAAATTCTCCCATTTATCTCACTTTCCAAATCGACTATTTGCTCTAGATTGTTCATTCTCCTGGCAATTCTCCTGGTTTTCACCTCTTGGTGAATAACCCTGTAAATTACCATTACTGTTGTGTGGTAGTTCTTTGTGCTGCAACAATGTAATCTGTGATTATGTAGGAAAAGATGCATGATTAAATTATAATTTATTTAAGATTATGGAAAGCACAAGGAGCTTTACAATGTGATATGCATCAACTACATTTAACAAAAAAATATAAAGCAAACACAAAAAGCCAATCAAGAAATTGTATCATACACATAAATTAATAGTTTGCATTTGTATACGTTTTAACCTGTAAGCCAGCTGCCTGAATGCATTTTGTATATTTAAACATTATATAACTCTCCTTTGACCTTTGTTTTTTATTTGTAAGCATTATATAAAAGAAAAGCTCCTCTCTTACCTTGTTATTGTCTTCATTCTTAAATCATTTATCTTTCTCATTAATTATTGAGCCCAGGCTTTCTTGTACTTTCTTTTATAACAATTCAGCCTACTTTCATTATATGCAAAGCTCGTTCTTCGTCTGCTCTAAAGCCCTTATTAGAACTGTTTAATTGTCTCAAGCTCAGAATCTCTTTTTTTTTATAATTAATTATCCTCTAAAGAGTATTAAAGAATTTTTTTTATTTTGGTTTTATGACTTTTTGTTGGGAAAAGTGTGTTCAAAAGAAGTCATTATGGCTTAACTCCATCTTAAAGTATTAAATTGCCCCCTGGCATAAGTTAAGTCTTTTGAGAACACTACAAATAAGGGCCCATTTTTATTTTTATGTATCGCATGCTTTTTATTAGTTTAAGGACAAACATATATATTGAAACTGTTACTTGGGGGGGATCAGAGATGGGAGAGAGTGAGTTTAGGAAAGGGATCAGAGTGTGAGAGTGAGTTTGCGGCAAGAGACCGGACCAGAGAGAGGAAGGCAGGAAGGGTGGGGATGGTGGCACAGGACTACTGCTCCAAGTAAGAACAAAATACCAGCGGTACAGCACCTCCACCCAGTGGCAGTACCCCAGGGTGTGTGCTATAGTTTTCTGCTCATGTAAACTAAAAAAAAAGTGGTTATGTCTGACATAGATAGTGCAGCACTCTAGTACTTAGTACACCAAAAAATCTTGTGAAAGCACACAAGAGGACTTACATTAAAACAAAAAGAAGGCAGTCTTCTGAATGTATCATTCCACGTACTTATTCAGACGTACGTGGCATGATACTGTAGCGCTCACTCCCGGAGCAGCCACTGAATAAACCTCGGGTTAGTCTCACCGCACTAGGAAATAACTATACACCAGCACTGTTGTGGATTTTTATATATTATATTCTTTACTGATAGCAATAAAGCAGCATATAATACGCATATACGGTATTTGAATGACAAGAATTCGTAACGCGGGAAAAACACGAGGCGGTAAAAGAAACGGTTAACCCCCTCAGTTCTGGAGTGTAAGTCCCGTAAATAATAGCTCAAAAATATATATGTGTGTTGTCTAGGGTACCCGGGTACTGTATTCAACTGGCCAGTGAATGAAACAAAACAATCTTCGACTAGTCACCGTTGGGGCCCTTAAAGGAACAGATAAACAAGTGCGCAATATTCTGCGTTTTCACCAGGCCGAAGCCTTCTCACCCATCCGGTGTAACCGCTTGTCCTGGACTGATGAACGCTGAAGAAAGGGATCTCTTCAAGAGGATCTGTCCTCGCCGCCACTTGGAACTCGATGCTGTTAACGCCTGCACTCCTGATCGGGTTCTCCTCCACCAGAACACGAACACATAGGCTGCCAGCACTCCTCTCCAGTTTGCAGCCTCTCCTCACACGATGTCCCTCTTCTCCCAAACCGCACTTTGTCACGAACAGTTCAGCGTAGCACACAGCCGACCGATGCACACTCTGTACTCTCAACGCTCAGGGAACAGCACGATCTTTAACAGGACTGTAACAACTTCCACACTACGGCCTGGTTTCAAACCCTAACAGCCCCAGTGTGCATCCTACGTCTCTCGTTGCTCTGTTCACTCTGCTTCTGCCTTGCACGAGGCTGTTGATCTCTTTCCTTTTCCTGTACCACCCCCTTCCTGTCCTCATGCAAAGGATGATGGTAGGTTCAGTTCAGTTTTGTCCAGCATAGTCTAACAATGTCTCTGTCTCCCTCTGGTGGCAGCAATAGTTCAATGTACCAGAATACAGTGTTTTTAAAGCAGCGCTACACTCTTCCCCCCCCTAAACTCTTGGGTCCCTCCAAGGGAGTGTAACAGATACATAACATTGCAATATTTACATTAAGCAATACATTCAGGCTCAGTAGCAGACATATAATGGGTCAGATATACATCCTCAAGCTTACTCATGTCCCTGACTACCTCAGCTAGCGTAGCAGACACTTCGGGCAGCACAGCGGTAACAGCTTCTTCAGTGCTATGTCCCGGTGAATCATAGGTAAGTCTCTGAGGAGGCCATATCGAACGTTTGGGCTTTAATTCTGTGGTTCACCATGAGCCTTCATCCATGCAGGGTAACAATATAGCTCAGGAACACCCGCAGTCATGACTCTCAGTTCCTCTGCTCCAATCACTCCTTTGGTTCTGTTCAGTTCAACTAGGCCTCCCAAGGGAACTCGTCTTGACCTTTCTCGACAAGTCTTATCATCCTGGAGACGAATGTGGTGTTTAGTGCTCTTAGCGCATCCCACATCAAACTCATACTTGGAGAACGAATTTTCCGACTTGAGTATTGGAGACTGAACCCGCTTCTTCCGCTCGAACGAGATAGGAGCATCTTTAGGGTAGAACCGTTCAGCTTGAATCGCTTTATTCACTCTCCTCCCTAGATCGGTAGTGGAGAGGGGTTTAACAGAAGCCATTCGCCCGATTGACATCTGTGTCTTCAAATTTACTGAAGAGTCAGACACATTACATATGCTGACGGAAACTCTTCCACTTGCCCGTTTCAAAACTCTTGCAGAGATTATTTCAGGGTCTTCTCTGGACTGTATAGCCTTCCCTGTCCCTTCTGTTTTCCTCAGCCGTCTCACTTCTGCAGAGGCTCTCTGATCTTTGACCATCCGTTGAGAGACCGGCCGTAACATCGAGTGTGCCTTTTTGGGAGCATGATTCTCCTCCTTCACCAGTGGGGTTAGAAATAGGGAACCCCCCGAGTTCGGTTCGGAGCCGAACCCGAACTTTCCAAATGTTCGGATCCGAACCCGAACTCGAACTCAATACAAGTCAATGGGGCTGAAAATTCGGTTTTTAGAGTGCCCTCCAATAGGGCATATATGCTAGATATTTGCCATAAAAGGTGTATGGGGGTCCGGGTAGTGCCCTGGGGGACAGGAAACAAGGACAAAAAGTAAAAAAAAACATTTTTAAAGGGACAGTGAGTTTTCCATGAAATAAGGGTTAAAAATAAAAACGAAAAATTCCTTCAAATATCGTGCCTAGGAGGTCCCCATAACCTGCCTGTGAAGTGGCGGATTTCTAGGATGTATAGAAATATGTAAAAACCAATAAATGACATTTCAAATAACGGTAAATGCTTTTCCTTTAATCTATCCATAATAACTGCTTGGGGCGGTAGTCTGTATGAAAAGAGGAGACATTTTTGGACACGCAGAAAAGTTTACTGATTTTTTGGCGGTGAAAAGCAGGAGAATGACTGGAGAATGGAAAATTCTAGACCAAATAGCCGATTTGGAAAGTGAGATAAATGGGAGAATTTTTCTGGTTTGGCTATTTTCGAGAACACAGAACCGCTAGTACGGACGTACAGAGTGCGCTGCGTCCACTAGCGGCGTGTGTGTGTGATTTGGAGACGTCAGACCCTGCTCATATCCGGCCAACATAACTTCCAGACACCCAAAGTTTCCTGGTTTGGATCCGTAAAAAATCACGCACAAAAATGCGCATCGTATGACCGTTTTCGCGCATTCCGTGAAAAAATACGGCAATGCGTTCAGACGCACTTTTTGACGGTCGCTGCGAAAAATGCGTTAGTCTGACCCTAGCCTTATCTCACTTTCCAAATCGGCTATTTGGCCCAGATTGTTCTCTTTTCCTGCCATTTTCCTGGTTTTCACCTTTCTCTGAACAACCCTGAGAGAGAGGAGAAAGCCAGGAGAACTGACAGGAGAAGAGAACATTCTAGACCAAATAGCCAATTTGGAAAGTGAGTTAAATGGGAGAATTTTTCTGGTTTGGCTATTTTGACCTAGAATTTTCACTTCTCCAGTTATTCTCCTGCTTTTCACCGCTCTCTGAATAACCCTGTGAATGTTTAATCCCGAGGTGAAAAATAACATTGCTTTAGATGTTATTTTGTAGACATGTGCACAGCACAAAATTTCGTTTTGAACTAATGGATTAGTCCTAAAATGCAATTTATTTAGTTGCTAAAGGAATTCGTTTTCAGTTCTTTAGTATGAAAACTAATTTAATTCATCCGAAAACCAGTGGATACAATTACTATTGTAGTGGCTCCTCAGAGGGCTGAGATTGCTGCTTGTTACAGTATCTCTCACTCTCAGCACAATGTGTCAGGCAAAGCTTTTACAGTAACTGACTGCTGCTCATCACAGCGCTCAGAGTTGCCGTAAAACTAGTAAATATTTTTATATATAAGAGGTTAGAACAATATTATTTCCTTGTTTTACTGAAACTCTGAGCGCTGTTACAGTCGGTTACTGTAACAGCTGAGCCTGATACATTGTACTGAGAGATAATATAACAAGCTGCCAATCTCCGCGCTCACAGCCACTGGATTTAAAGGGCTAAAAAAAGGCTCCTCTCTGTATAATGTATAAAACATCCTTCTGCATTAATTAATACCCCTCTCTGTATAATGTATACAACATCCACCTGTATTAACTAATACAGCTCTCTGTATAATGTATAGAACATCCTCCTGAATTAATTAATGTCCCTCTCTGTATAGAACATCGTCCTCAATTTATACCTTTCTCTGTATAATGTATATAACATCCTCCTGCATTAATACCCTTCTCTGCCCCTCTCTGTATAGAACATCTTACTGCATTGGCATGTGGAGGGTGCAGAGCTTCGGAATGCAATGCTTATCCAGCACAGGAGTGAGAACTTTTACTTAAACTTTGTATCTCTGTGGGGGAGACACAGGAATATAAAAGCAGGGGAGAGGGAAAATATTAACATAAATCAGTCTGAAAGCTCAGAGAAGAGATGACTGGTGCAAATTTATTTTTATAATAAAATAAAGCACTTTAAATCCAGGGAAAACAAATAAATCACACTGAAGGCTCATAATGACAGAGCAACTGTGATACTAAATGTATCAGATGTAAAAAAAAACTTTATAACAACAAGCAGCACTGGGAGTGGAGAGGGACTTTATATAAAACGTGTATTATAGATGAGGAACGGGGGATAGTGCTCCTAAATAATATAAAATGTATCAGACCAAAGCCCCTATTATGCAGAGCGGGAGATAACACATGTTTTATAAAGTCCCTCTTTTCTCCCAGCTCTGCTTGTTATAAAGGGTTTTTTACTATCCAGCCCTCTTCTGTCATTAGCTTTCAGTGTGATTTATTTGAATGTTTTCCTTCTCCAGCTGCTTTTATCATCTTTTCTGCCTCATAGACATACAAGGGTTAAGTAAAGGTTTCCTCTCCTGTGCTGGCTGTCTGTGATGCGAGTAAGTATTCTGGAGCTCTATCGCTGTCAGATTTTCGGGTAGGGGTCGGGAAGGATTTTGCATACAAACCTTTTCTGTAGCTTTGCGATGTTGCTCTCTTCATTGCTGGTCTCCTTCACTCATCAGTGTAATATCACAAAAAGGACTGAAACAAAAATGTAGTGCATTTTATTTTAGTTTCTTTCATTTTTTGTACTGAGCAGTTTCGTATCTCTTGAGTCATACTAAAACTAAATTATCCCAAAATTCTGACTAAATCGTTTTAGTACTAAAACGAATGCACATGTCTATTATTTCGTATTTTTTTCAAACACCAGTTAAATGCAGCATATTAGGAAGTTTTAGGCTAGGGTCAGATGAGCGCATTTTCTACGGACTGTGCGTCCGTGCAGTACGGATGTACTTTCTGACTGACTACAAGGTAGTGGCCACACAGTCCGTTTTTTTCACTGACGTATTTTTTGACTGATGTAGCAGGGAAAATAAATTACAATGAAAAAACATTCTGTCCGTCAAAAATGCTGGACAAATAAATGCAGTCTGTCTGACCACGTTCCATCACTCACACAGAAAGCTATGTGGACGTTGCGGACGTGGCGCACTCCGCACGTCCGTTCTAGCAGTATTACGTTCTTGCCTAACCTGCGTCCATTTGCAGCGTCCGTCAGCCTCCGCACTTCTGTGCGGATGTACTTTGTGTGTGGGACTCCATTTAACACAATTGTATGCTATCACGGACATACTTATGTGCGGGCAACACGGACGTTAACACTGCGCTCGTCTGACCCCAGCCTTAGGAGGGAAATTAATTCTCAAATCTCAATCAGAAGCAGACACCACCCCACCCCCTCAGTACCTCAGTATAGTGTACAATGTATCAAATTGATTACCAGACTAAAAACACCTGGTGTTATGCCCGTTTGTGAACAGAGGTCATTTAGAGTTGAGAATCTTGCCACGTACACATTAGTTTTTAATTCAATATCTAATAAACCGTTGCTTATAATATTCTGCAGTAAAGAGTCTCTTTATTTCTAGATTTTTTAGTATTTTTTTAAGCATTTTCTATACTTTTTTCAAAATTTCTTTTTTTTTTCGAACTCGAACCGAACACACCCAAAAAGTTTGAAGTTCAAGAACTTTCGAACAACCAAAGTTCGGGCCGAACTCCGAACCGTCCGAACCAAAAAGCTCATCCCTAGTAAGAAACGTCTCACTAAGTCGGTGTTCATCCCCACTATCATAGAACTTCAATTAGCTCCCGAGGGCCATCGACACACAATGGCCAACGTGTCACATACTCTCGGTTGTCCAATGGTCACGGAACTGAATTCCAGCTTCACCTGTAGATATCCATCATAGGGAAACCTCTCAGTCCCCATACCCCAGATTTCAAGATCCTTCAACTTCTTCAGGGGTATATGTTTCAAGTATTTCTGATAGAAGTCTCGGTAGATCAGAGTTACTTGGGCGTCTGAATCTAGAAGAGCCTTGGTGTAGATCCCTTCTACTTGAACTGGAATGACGGGCGAAGGACCTATCAGGGAACTTCTCCGTAGTAGTAGGAAGCATAGGCCCAGTCTGCTGTAACCTAACCCTCATCCTCATTCGCGGTGATTGAGGGCGTGCATTGTTTTCCCGTGACGTAGGACGAGACCTCCAGGGAGAGGATCTTCTATTTCTAGCATGTACATATTCAGACCCTCCCTGCCTCCTATTTGGATCTTTGGAATCGTAGTAGTCTCTAGTAGGGATGAGCTGTTCGGGTTCGGAGTTCGACCCGAACTTTGGCAGTTTGAAAGTTCGCGAATTTCGAACTTTTTGGGTCTGTTCGGTTCGAGTTCGAAAAAAAAAAAAGAAATTTTAAAAAAAAGTATAGAAAATGCTTAAAAAAATACTAAAAAAATCTAGAAATAAAGAGACTCTTTACTGCAGAATATTATAAGCAACGGTTTATTAGATATTGAATTAAAAACTAATGTGTACGTGGAAAGATTATCAACTCTAAATGACCTCTGTTCACAAACGGGCATAACACCAGGTGTTTTTAGTCTGGTAATCAATTTGATACATTGTACACCATACTGAGGGTGGGGTGGTGTCTGCTTCTGATTGAGATTTGAGAATTAATTTCCCTAAAACATACTAATATGCTGCATTTAACCCTTTCGCTGCTGAGGCTTTTCACACCTCTGTGCTGAGGTCATTTTTACCGCTTTCGCTCATCATGATTAACCGCGTTTTGTAGCCATATTTTGATATATGACCCAGATATATTATATATCGTTCTTTCCGGCAGACTTGGCAGATTCATAATATGTCATTATTATATGTATACGTTATGTCATGTCTGTATATTATAACAAAAATTTGAATTTTCAATAATTTATTATGTGTAAAGTGTTTTTTTTCACATTTTAACATGCGATCGTTTGCGGTTATATTTTGTATGGGGTGCGCTTCTTAAAAAAATTAGAAATGGGGTCTCGTTACATTTTTTTTGGGGAAAATTTTGCTTTTTTTAACAAACGCACCACATACAAAAATCGTTAGTGCAGCATTATTGTTCACATTATAATTGAAATGGGAACAATATTGCTGCATTAACAAAATAAAAACAAAAAAAAACTTGTTTATTTTTTTTATTATTTTTTTTAAATATATATATATTTTTTTATTATATTTTTTTAAAAACATTTTTCATGCTCATGTTTGGTATCCTTGGAAAGGCCATGCTCTGCCCAATCCAGCGATATCAAACATTAACCCCTAGCTGCCACGGATCGGGAGATAGGGGGTTCATTGGAACCCCCTATCTCCACCATTGGTGGCAGCTAGGGGTTAACACCAGGACTGGCGTCATCGTGCATAGCACGATGACGCCAGTCCTCAGGGGGAGTTCCTGGAGGCTTGGCCGACACCCTTCCAAACGGTGCCTGGATTAACCCTCTGACCCCCAGCGATCGGGAGGGAGAGAGGTCCGAAGGACCTCCCCCCTCCCTTTCAGGCGCTTCCTCCGCACATGCGGGGGGGCGCCTGAATTAGATGTCATCGCGCCGCCGCAATGACATCTAATTGCTCTGCCGGGGTCCCGAAGTGCTGGGCTGACATCCAAGATGTCAGCCCGCACCGGGGGGCGCAGCAATCTGCCGGAATCCGGCGGATTGCTGCCTCCTGTGCATGGACACGCTCAGCGCGTCCATAGCACAGGAGAACCACTTGGCTGGACGCGCTGAGCGCGTCCATAGCAGCCAAGTGGTTAACTTGTGTTTGAAAAAAATTCAAAATAACATCTAAGGCTAGGGTCAGATGAGCGCATTTTGTACGGACTGTGCGTCCGGGCAGTACGGACGTACTTACTGACTAAAGTAAGTTTTCCATGAAATAAGGGTTAAAAATAAAAACGAAAAATTCATTCAAATATCGTGCCTAGGAGGTCCCCATAACCTGCCCATGAAGTGGCGGATTTCTAGGATGTATAAAAACACTTAAAAACAAAAAAATTACGTTTCAAAAGACGGTAAATGCTTTTCCTTTAATCCATCCATAAACAACTGCTTGGGGCGGCAGTCTGTATGAAAAGAGGAGACATTTTCGGACACACAGAAAAAGTTTAGTGATCTTTTGGCTAAATTATTGTGAAACTTATGCAGGCTTTGGATGAAAGTAACAATAGGTGCTTTAAAATTGGGCCTTTAGCGTCGGCAACAGTGCCGTCACACCGTAACCCCTCTGAGGATATGAATCTGATACAGGTGTCAGTGGCAGTGCACCCAAATATTGTGCTTTTGCTGCCAGGCCTGCAAGTACTATCATACAGTAACCCCTCTGTAGTATTGTGGAAGAATACAGGGGTGGACCTTGCGGTCCTATATTTATTAAAAAGATATGCATCTGTTAAAGGCGTCAGTGCACCCAGATATTGTGCTTTTGGTGCCAGGCCAGCAAGTGCATTCATACAGTAACCCCTCTGTGGTATTGTGGAAGAATGCAGGGGTGGACCATGTGGTCCTATATTAAAAATATATGAATCTGGTAATGGGCGTCAGTGCACCCAGATATTGTGCATTTGGTGCTAGACTGCCAGGCCAGCAAGTACTATCATACAGTAACCCCTCTGTAGTATTGTGTAAGAGTGCAGGGTTGGACCCTGCGGTTCAAAAAATTAAAATGATATAAATGTGGCACAGGCATCAGTGCAGCCAAATATTGTGCCTTTCATGGCAGCAAGTGCCTTCACACCGTAACCCTTTTGTGGTATTGTGGAAGAGTTCAGTGCTGGAGGTTTTGTGAATGCAGAAGACATCCCCGATCTATTCCGTTACTTCAGCATCAGGGGATTGATAGCTGCTGATCCAGGACTGATTCATTTTTATAAATGTCAGCCGGTCTATAGAGTCGGTGGACAGACGCACTCTTTTGTCTGTGACAAAACCTCAGCGGCACTGAACGTCCTTTCAGAAAGCACGCTAGATGAAGGGCAACCTAGTAGCTGAATAGCATATTGGCTAAGTTCTGGCCAGTGATCCAATCTCAACAAGTAAGCCAGTGGGTCATCTGCTGGAAATGTATCCAGGTCTGCCCTTGCCCCTAGGTAGTCCTGCACCATTTGGTGAAGACACTGGCAATGGGTGCCTACATTTGACGTCCCTGGGCGCTGTGGACTAAAAAAATTTAAAAATGCATCAGTCAAGTGGCCCTGGCCTACACCACTATTCCTCTGATCATCCGCAGCCTCAGAAGCACGTGTATCATCACTTGTTAACCTACCAGTGCCTGGAAAGGTGTTACACAAGTGTCGCTTTAGAGCGTCCTCAAGTTTTTTCATCCTGTGCTCCCTCTGTGCGGGCAGGATGAGCTCTGGAACTTTACTCTTGTATCGTGGATCAAGAAGGGTTGCCAACCAGTAATGATCCCTCTCGATAGCATGAATCCTGGTGTCCTTTAGCAGGCTTTGCATTATAAGGGAGCCCATGCAGCGTAGGTTGGAGGTGGCATTAGCTTCCGAGTCTTCCTGGTCAATGAGGATGACCCCATACATGCACTTCCTCCTCCCAGCCACGCACTAGCCCTTGTGTTTCTGGCACACAAAACCCTCCCTTGAGGAATCCCCACCTTCAGTGCCCCCACTACTTAAATATTCCTCCTCCTCCTCCTCATCCTCCTCCTGTCTGATCTGAGTAGGACACGCTGGAATGCTGTCTGTGGAAAGACTGGGGCCTTCAGAGCTAGGGAAGGCCTCCTCTTCCTCCCGTTACTCTGCCTCTAGAGCCACATCTATAATTCCCCGCAGAGTGTGCTGCAGCAGGAACACTAAAGGAATTGTGTCACTGATGCATGCACTGTCCCTGCTCACCATCCTCGTTGCCTCCTCAAATGGTGACAGTACAGTGCATGCATCCTTGATCATCAGCCACTGTGGGGGGGGGAGGAAACCAAGTTGACCTGAACCTGTCCTTGTGCCATACTCACACAGGTACTCGTTGATGGCCCTCTGCTGCTTGTGCAGACGCTGCAGCATTGCTAATGTCGAGTTCCACCTGGTGGGCATGTCACAGATCAGACGGTTTGTGGGAAGGTGGAATTCTCTTTGATTTTCTACCAACGCTTGCTGGGCATGACCGTCTGAAGTGGCTGCAGACTTTTCTGGTCTGGCTGAGAAGCTCTGCCAGCCCTGGGTACTTGGTTAGGAAACGCTGTACCACTATATTTAGGACATGTGCTAGGCATGGTACATGTGTCAATTTACCCTTGCGTAGGGCGGAGAGAAGGTTGCTGCCATTATCACAGACGATCATTCCCAGCTTAAGATGGCGTGGTGTTAACCATCTCTGCACCTGGCCCTGCAGAACTGACAGAATTTCTGGTCCAGTGTGGCTCCTGTCCCCTAAACAAACCAGCTCAAGCACAGTATGGCTTCTTTTAGCTTGAGCCATTGCGTAGACCCTGTCAGGCGTCGGTTTAATTGCCACTTTGCCAGAGACACAGAAGGAGGAGGAGGAGGAGGAAGAGGGAGAGGTGGTGGTGGTGGAGCAGACATACCTCATACAAGCAGCTTTCTGGAGGCGTGGTGGATGAACAAGCTCCAGCACAGAGCCCCATCTTGGATCCCTCCCAGCTGCAATCAGAGTTACCCAGTGTGCCGTGAAGGAAATGTAACGACCCTGTCCATGCTTGCTGGACCACGTGTCTAAAGACACATGCACCTTGCTGCTGGACTGCCTTTCCCAATGACTCGATAACATTGTCTTCCACGTGCTGGTATAGTGCTGGTATGGTCTTGCATGAAAAGTAATGGCGTTTTGGAACCTGCCACTGTGGTACAGCACATTCAGCAAATTCATGGAAGGGAGCAGAGTCCACCAGCTGGAAAGGCAGCAGCTGCAATGCGAGTAATTTTGCTAAGCTGGCATTTAGACGCTGTGCTTGGGGATGGTTGGGACTATATTTTTTCTTACGCAGCAGCCGCTGCGGCAACGTGATCTGACTACGTAAATCTTCAGCTGATGGGATGCTGTCACATTGTGAGGAAGGAGCTGGTACATCTATTACTGTAGCATCATCCCTGTCAGTGGAGGTTATAGGCAATGACATGGCAGGACATACAGTGGGGGTAGAGACAGATGAGGAGGTGGAGGAGGACCTACGCAAAGTTTTGCACCAACGGGATGCGTGGCAGGAGGTCATAGGTCGCCTCAAGCACGTGGTACCCAAGTGTCCGGTGTCTTTCCCACGCTTAAGCCTCATCTGACATAGATTACAAATGGCAACGGTGGGGTCTGCTGCACATTTCTTAAAGAACTCCCAGCAGACAGCAGAGTTCCTGTGTGTGTGCTTTGAGACAACAGCGCTCTGCACTGGAGCAGCTCTGACATCTGATGCCTTGGACTGGCTAGTGCTACGGTTGGTCATAGAGGATGTTGTGCCTCGTGTTTGCTGTGCCTCCTCCTCACTTGATTCCTCTGTTCGATCTGGCACCCAGGTGGAGTCAGTGACCTCATCATCAATGTCATCTTCACCCCCTATCTCCTCATCACTGGAGCCAACTTGGCAGTATGCTGCAGCTGCTGGGGCAACATGAGTGCCAGTTATTTGTGTGTCATCACTGGCACCCCCTTCCTCTAGGTTGATTATACTCCCTTCCTCAACCTCAGAGATTGAATCAGAGCACTGTACTTGCTGCGCATCTTCAAGCAGCATGTCACCGTCATTGTAGTCAAACAATTCAGCTGTCTCCTCCGTGTGTGATAGCGAGGCTACGGCGGGAGTAGCTGTGGACATGGAGGCTGCATTAGGTGCTTTGGCAGCTGAGGTGGACTGTAAAGCACTACAAGCCTGGCTGGCAGAGGACTCTGAGGATGAGGATGGCCTGGTTAGCCAATCCACCAAATCCTCTGTATGTTACTACTGCTTAAGAAGACGGCCAGCACCAGTTAGAAAGGACAAGCGTGCCCCTGCAGAGGATGCCCCATGTCAGCCATGACCAGAGGCACAGCCTCCCGACACAGGGGCTGCTTGCCCTCTTATCTGTGTCTGGGAGTGTCTGCCTGTCCTTTTTGTTCTTTCAGACATGATGAGTGATATATAGATTAAATATATACAGAACTCTGATTCAACTCTGGTATAAAGATTAAAGATTTACAGAACGCTGGTATAACTCAGTGAGACACCCTGATAGCTGGCAGGCAGTGACAAGACACAGATTACAATTCCCTCCTATAAATCAGTGTGACCCTCTGATGGGTGGCAGTGAGAAGCCACAGATTACAAGTCTCAGAAACCTCCTATAAATCAGTGTGACCCCCTGATGGGTGGCAGTGAAAAGCCACAGATTACAAATCTCAGAAACCTCCTATAAATCAGTGTGACCCCCTGATGGGTGGCAGTGAGAAGCCACAGATTACAAATCTCAGAAACCTCCTATAAATCAGTGAGACCCCCTGATGGGTGGCAGTGAGAAGCCACAGATTACAAGTCTCAGAAACCTCAAATAAATCAGTGTGACCCCCTGATAGCTGGCAGTGAGGAGACACAAATTACACTTCGCATAAATCTGCTAGAAGTATGTGGGACCCCCTGATGGGTGGCAGTGAGAAGCCACAGATTACAAATCTCAGAAACCTCCTATAAATTAGTGAGACCCCCTGATGGGTGGCAGCCAGTGAGAACACACGGATTATAACAATTCCCAAATATTTTGTAGAAATTTGTGACCCCAAAATACTTGCTGGCAGTGACAAGACACAGATCACCTCAATTCCCAAATGTTTTGTAGAAATTTGTGACCCCAAAATACTTGCTGGCAGTGACAAGACACAGATCACCTCAATTCCCAAATGTTTTGTAGAAATTTGTGACCCCCAAAATACTTGCTGGCAGTGACAAGAGACAGATCACCTCAATTCCCAGATATTTTGTAAAAATTAGTGACCCCCCCCCCCAAAATACTGCGTGGTACTGGCTGTGTGACAAGAGACAGATCACCTCAATTCCCAAATATTTTGTAGAAATTTGTGACCCCCAAATACTACGTGGTACTGGCTGTGTGACAAGACACAGATCACCTCAATTCCCAAATGTTTTGTAGAAATTTGTGACCCCAAAATACTTGCTGGCAGTGACAAGACACAGATCACCTCAATTCCCAAATGTTTTGTAGAAATTTGTGACCCCCAAAATACTTGCTGGCAGTGACAAGAGACAGATCACCTCAATTCCCAGATACTTTGTAAAAATTAGTAACCCCCCCCCCCAAAATACTGCGTGGTACTGGCTGTGTGACAAGAGACAGATCACCTCAATTCCCAAATATTTTGTAGAAATTTGTGACCCCCAAATACTGCGTTGTACTGGCTGTGTGACAAGACACAGATCACCTCAATTCCCAAATGTTTTGTAGAAATTTGTGACCCCCAAAATACTTGCTGCCAGTGACAAGACACAGATCACCTCAATTCCCAAATGTTTTGTAGAAATTAGTGGCCCCAAAATACTACGTGGTACTGGCTGTGTGACAAGACACAGATCACTTCAATTCCCAAATGTTTTGTAGAAATTAGTGACCCCCAAAATACTTGCTGGCAGTGACAAGACACACATCACCTCAATTCCCAAATATTTGGTAGAAATGAGACCACCCCAGACCCCCCCAGTAGCGTGGCAGACCGGCAGTAAGAACACACAACAACCATCTTCTATGAAATCTCCTCTCAAATGTGTGCAGAAGCGCTGCGTGGAAACCTTACAGTATATAGTGTGCTGCGGGACTTAGCTCTGTGAGCCCATGAATGGGCAAAATTTGCCCAATCAGGACTCTGAGCCATAATTGGCATAGTGTTGAACCTGTCTTGCACCAGACCTGTGGTCAGGTTCAAGGCTGTAGCCAATTACGAGCTTCAGGCCAGTGGGAAAGTGCATTGTGGTCCATTGTGGTGCATTGTGGTCGAACATGCGGCGAACACCCGGAAATGTTCGGAGTTAGCCTGTTTGTTCTGTTCGCGAAGTTCGGTCCGAACTCCGAACCGTCCAAACCGAACAGCTCATCCCTAGTCTCCAGCAGTTGGGTACCCAGTTTGTTCTCTCCACCGGGGTTCTCTGAAGTTTCCCACTTGTGAGGTAGATAACAGTCCTTCTAAGGCCTTTAAGAAATCTTCAACTATTTTCCTTTCTGGCCTTCGGTTCGTACACTGCCCTCGGTAATGACCCAATTCTCCACAGCTGAAACACCTTTCCTTTGAAGATGGGGCTGCACTTTCTCGCTGCGTCTCATTTGAAGACCACCTGTCGGATGCCACAGCAACTCTTGCTGTTCGCATATCTGAGAGAGACCTCTGTATTTCAATCTGTATTTCTGCTACTTTCAAGATTTCTTGGCACAGATCCGCGTGAGCCTGTTCCAGTTCCGCTTGGGCCTCTTGGACTCTCTTGAGAGTCTTTTGCATCTCACATGAACAGTGAGCTGCTCTTGTCGGTCAATTTTCGGCTCATATGTCTCCTCCGGATCATCTTCGTCTGACGAACACTCATTATACCTTACAGGTTGGGCATAAACCTTTTCTCCCCTTCTTGCAAACTTCTCCTCCAGAAGGGCTTCTTCTTCTCGAACAGTTTGAATCAGCTCTTGGTTATTAACCACTTCGCTGCGGAGGACGCGCTCAGCGCGTCCTGCCGCAGGTTAGGGTTGGCTGCGGAAGACGCTCTGAGAGCGTCCTCCCGAAGCAGCCTGCGATCGACCGGATTCTGGCCGATCGTTGTGCCCCCCGGTGCGGGCTGACATCTTGGATGTCAGCCCGTCAATCCGGGACCGCTGCGGGCACAATAGATGTCATCGCGGCGCTGCGATGACATCTATTTCAGGCGCCCCCCCGCGTGTGTGGAGGAGGCGCCTGAAAGGGAGGGGGGGAGGTCCTTCGATCGCGGGGGTCCTGAGCTTAATGCCAGGCACCGTTTGGAAGGGCACAGCCTGCCCTTCCAAATGGTACCTGGCATTAACCCCATGGGGGCCGGATCACGAATCGGCGCCGAAAAGCGCCGGTTCGTGATCCTTTCCCGGAGCTGGCCGACATCTTGGATGTCGGCCAAGCCTCCGGGAACTCCCCCTGAGGACTGGCGTCATCGTGCATAGCACGATGACACTAGTCCTTGAGTTAACCCTTAGCTGCCACCAATGGTGGAGATAGGGGGTTCCAATGAACCCCCTATCTCCCGATCTGTGGCAGCTAGGGGTTAATGTTTGATATCGTTGGATCGGCCAGAGCATGAATTTTTTTTTTAAAATAACAAAAATATAAAAAAAATAAAAAAAATAATAATAAAAAAAAAAGTTTTTTATTTTTTATTTGTTTTGTTAATGCAGCAATATTGTTCCCATTTAATTTATAATGTGAACAATGATGCTGCACTAACGATTTTTGTATGGGGTGCGTTTGTTAAAAATAGCGAAATTTTCCCCCAAAAAAAATGTAACGAGACCCCATTTCTAATTTTTTTAACAAGCGCACCCCATACAAAATATAACCGCAAACGATCGCATGTTAAAATATGAAAAAAACACTTTACATGTTGTAAATTTTTGAAAATTCAAATTATATTGCATATTTTGTTATAATATACAGACAGGACATAACGTATACATATAATAATGACATATTATGAATCTTCCGAGTCTGCCGGAAAGAACGATATATAATATGTCTGGGTCATATAATAAAATAAGGCTTCAAAACGCGGTTAAACATGATGAGCGAAACCGGTAAAAATGACCTCAGCACACAGGCGGGAAATGCCTCAGCAGCGAAAGGGTTAAACTCTTTATTGCCTTCTTGAGTCTTTAGTTGCAACATCACGGGGTCTAAAGGCTGAGCACCCCTCAATATCTGCCACATTCTGATCTGATCTACCAGGGCAGGTTCGGCCCCTTTCTTGAGTAGTATCTGGTTGATTCCTATTTCACAGGCGCCTTATATAATCAGTCATTTTCTCACCTCTCCGCTGGTAGATGTGTTCGTACTGGTACATGAGTTCAGCAGCCTTTTCTGTTCACCCGAAGACTTCCTGTAATATATTTAAGTAGTCTAAAGCAGTACAGTCTTTCTTACTCAACTTCAGGTTTCTGACAGCCTCTGATGCAGGTCCCTTCAGGCTCTCTGTAATTCTGTTTCTTCTGCGCTTCAGGGACGTCCCACTCATCCAGAGCCTGCATCGCCTGTTCCACCCATTCTTCAAAGGTTTCTTCTCCCGCCAGAGTTGACGCGCTTCCTGAAAAATTCCTCAACTGTCGATAACCGAAATTAGTGTGAGGAGGGCTTGTTCTTTGACATTTAGCCAGCAAATCTCCGATAGCCACGATGAACTCAGACCCGAGGCGTGTCCTGCCCTGAGATCAAGATGGCCGCATAAGCATTGAGCTCCCGAGTCCCCTCCGACGGCAATCTGCTTTTTATTGAAGTATCAGGTCATGGTTCGTGGCAAAACTCGCCTGTCTACCCCTAAGCCCTCAGCCCACCGACAACTCCGTGCTTGTGGCCCGCTGGACGCTTTTGTCAGCCCAACTCCGACCGCAAATCTTTCCCCACCGCGTGACAAGATGGCAGACGGGCCTTCGAATCTACCCCCGACAGCGGACTCTTCTGAAGCCATCTGCCGCTTGGAACGACTTATCTCTGCACTAGCTACTAAAGCTGACCTTGCTGATCTGGTGGCGGACCTGAGGGAAAGTTTCGCAGGAGACATCCGGGAGGTCAGGATCGATGTCGAGGCCTTGACATCCAGAGTGCACCGCCTGGAGGATAGGGTGAACCACCCCCCGGCTCAGCCGCCTCCCCTGGCGGCGTTTGGTGAGCTGCAGCGCCGAGTCGATGACCTCGACAACAGAGGCCGACGCCACAATATCCGCATCCGCGGCCTGCTGGAGGTGGACTGGAGGTGGACGGGCCGGAGGATTTACGTGCCATCCTTACTGAGGTATTTTACATGGTGCTGGGCCGGACGTCGGATACCCCGATTTTGATGGATCGAATACACAAAGCTTTGCACCCGAAACCGCCCCCGACAGCACCCCCTCGGGACGTTGTCTGTTGTATGACAGACTTTTTATTAAAAGAAAAAATTATGGCCGCAGCACGTTCGTCCCACTCCTGGGCCTTTCAAGGGGGCACGCTGGAATTTTTTCAAGACTTATCCCCTTTTACATTAGCGGCTAGACGCTGTTTGCAACCTGTTACTCAGGCACTTCGCCTGGCCGATATACCCTATCGATGGGCCTTCCCTTTTGCATTGTCGGCCCAGAAGAATGGAGTGCGCCATACTATCTATCACCCCTCTGATGTTTCCTTCTTTGCAGCGGCGATGGATCTACCGATGCTTAGTGTCCGGAATTGGGAGTCTGAAGACCATTGTGTTGCTCCGGTGGCCCCACTTGGAACCTGCAGACAGCGGTCACGTGGCCGGCAGAGGCGGTCCCGGGACAGAGCCCCAGCGCATATGGACCCCCAGGCAGATGCCTGAGCTCTTGCTTTAGTCCCCTACTAACACCTGCTGTAGTCCTGAATCCCCATTTTGTGTCACGCTGCGCCATATTGAGGACCCCCTTTTGTCCCTCCTGTACTCGGGGAGTTTGACCCCCTTGATGATTCAGGGCCTTGGCAGCACGCCCGCTACGGTGTGGATATGCTGGAATATGCACCCAGAACTATGGTACCGAGTACTTTCTGGCACCTACTGGGCCCATGCCTTTTTGTTTCACACTTGTGCATGGAGGGATTTTCTGCACTGAGGCCGTGTGATCTGTTGTCCTTTTGATGCTGTAATATGCTCACCTGCCGCACTACTCTAGAGATTTACAAACACGGTTTCCCATATAGCCGGCTCGATGCCTCCTCGGGTGGCTAGATTCTGTGACACGCATCTTGTTTCTCCTGTGAGATACTCGTCTCAGTTCAAAACCTGTTTTACGCCTGTTTGACGTATGGACTACACCCGATGATACAGTCGGATTTTGTTTTTTATATATTCATAGTTGCACTGTTTGGGTTCTTATCTTAATGTTTTAGACTAATGTAAGGTTTTTTTTTTCCTCCTTTCCCCCCTACCGTACCCCACTACTGAGTGGAGTACTGCATGTTAAGTGCCTTTTCATCGTAATTTTTGTGCCCCACCATTGGGTGGAGTGCGGTGAGCTCGTTTCCCAACACATTTAATTTTTCTGTCCTCCCATTGGGTGGGATATCGTATTTATGCTATCCTGCACTTTCAAGTTTTATGCTCCACTATGGGATGGACCACTATCTGTTCTCTCACGCATTTCATTTTTCTGCCCCTCCCTTGGAAGAAGTGTCATGCATTTATTGCCTATTGCTCTTAATTTTTCTGCCCTCCCCATCAGGTGGGGTACCATATGTTTATTACTCTACACACTAAATTTTTCTGCCCCACCAATGGGTGGATCACTGTTTATCTCACTCATTTAATTTTTGCGCTCCCTCCTTGGGTGGAATGTCCTGCGTTTAATGTTTCTCGCACTTAATTTTTCTGCCCTCCCATTGGGTGGGGTACCCTATGTATGTTACTCTGCACCCAAACAATTTTTGTATGCTCCTTTTTGGGGCAGATTACTGTTTGTTATTTCGCTCATTTTTCTTTTTTCCGCTCCCCCTTGGGTGGAGGGTTAAGCTTTCATTGTCTAACGCACTTACTTTCTCTGCCCTCCCCACTGGGTGAGGTACCGTATGTATGTTGCCCAATACCCTAAATGTTTATGCTCCACCACTGGTTGCATTACAGTTTGTTATCTCTCCCATTTTATTAATTTTTTTGTGCCCCTCCCTTGGGTATAGTGTTATGCGTTATGCATTGGGTGGGGTACTGTTGGTGCGCTACCCTGCATCCTAAAAAAGAAGGGGTGTGGGAGAGGGAGGGGGAAGTGAAATTCTTTCTGCTTCAACACTGGGTGGATTATAGCTTGTTACCTTACTTATTTCATTTATGTGCCCCTCCTTGAGTAAAGTGTTATGCATTCCTTAATTTTTCTACCCCCCCCCCCTGGGGTATCGTTTATGTGCTTCTCCGCACACTTAATTTTTCTGTCCCACCACCTTGTATGGATATGAGGTTTATTTTCATTGCAGTGTGCTGGGAGGTAAATGTGAAGTGATTCTATATGCTTTATGAAACCCCCCCTTTTTTTTTGGGGGGTTTTGATTTGTTATTGTTTGATTTAATTGTATGTACCGCGGCATATGATCTGTTTTTCGGAGTCGGAGGGGACTCTTTCTGAGCTCCTTTACTGTGTTATATTTTTGTTTCTTTTTCCTATCGCTTTTCTTTTGGCCTATTCTTTGGTCTGGGATAGGTTTGGAGCTTGACTCCTTCGCCCTCGAGGGCTTGACGCCAATCTTTTTCAGGGGTACTAACCGACCCCCAAGTGCTTGGGGGCCCACTGGGTTTCCCCTGAGGCGTTCTATACCTCATTGTTTATTATTTCTCTCTCTTTACTGTCTGTCTTCTCTTTCTTCTTTCCCCCCTTTTTTCTCTTTCTTCATGTCAGGCTCGGTCACGTACCCGAGGGTATAAGATAACAGAAGGCCCAAATGCTAATTGTGATACCAGTCCTTGAGTTGGCTGGGTTATGCAAATAGCGAGGGGTGAATCTGATGTCAGGCCAACACACGTAAAGAGAAAGGTGTACTACAATAGTACCAATAAAGCGATAGGTGACCAAAATCCTAGATGCGATACCAGTCCTTGTAATGGCTGGATTCCGCAAGTACTAGAGGTGAACCTATAAGGCAGGGACTCACGAGGAGGACAGGAACCAGTCCTTAGAGTGGCTGGTGTTTCAGACAGGTATGTAAGGAGTGGTATATCTATAAACCACAGTAAGGGACAGGCAAAAAGCAGAGTCGAGTAACAATAGCCGGGTCAAGGGGTATGGAGGTACACAAGTCAAAATAGAAAGCCAGGTCATACACAGAATATCCGTCAAATAGAAGATATGCAAGCACTTAAGGGTCAGACAAGCAGAACCACGAAAGGGCATCGAGGAATGGTTAGAGCAGGTTTAAATCTCGTGCCCTGCCTGCCGATTGGCCAACAACGGTCACATGGATGACGTCGCGCCGCCGGAGGGGCTAAATCCGGAGCCACCGGCGGCGCGTGTGCATACAGCGCAGGAACAGGATGCGGGGGAGATGCCGACCCCGGAGCCGTGGGGAGGGACGCCGGGACCGCAACCGCCGCTGAGGCATGACACTTCCCCCCTCCCGGGTTTGTTGTTTTGTTTTGTTGTTGTTTTACTCCACCTTCCTTGACCTTCCATATTCTATACCTTTGCCCCTTTCCTTTGCAGCTACCATGGGTGCGCCTGGGGGTTTCGCCCTGCGGCCTCTTCGCCTCCTTACGTACAACGCCAAGGGTCTCAATGTCCCGGAGAAGCGCAGCCGACTTTTACGAGAGGCTTCGACCCTGAGGACTTCGGTGCTCCAACTTTAAGAGACTCACTTCCGATCAGGGTCGGCCCCGGTTCTTTGTGATTTCCGTTATCCCTTGGGTTATTTCAGTGACTATCAGGGTGGCAAGAGCCGAGGGGTGGCTATCCTTTTCTCTCGAGATGTTCCCTTTGTCCTCATAGATGTGATGACAGACCCAGAGGGGCGATTTTTGTTCGTTAAAGGCACAATTGCGGACTCTTGTTATACGTTCGCTTCAGTGTATCTACATAATACTGCCCAGCGTCTGGCGTCTATCTCGCATCAATTGCAGAACTTTATGGCTGGAACTCTTGTGGTCGCGGGAGATTTTAATATCCCCTTATATCCGAGACTGGACACCTCCATGGGTCGTACCTCGATCCCCCCGAATGTAGTACGTCAGGTGAGACGTACTTTGGATGAGCTTAGTCTGGTTGATGTCTGGCGCGCTTTTGACGCCGGTGAGCGTGACTATACGTTCTTTTTCCCGGTACATAGTACACACTCCAGGCTGGATTATATTCTTATGCAACACCACCAAGTGGACCTAATCGAGACGTCGAATACTGAGGCGCAGACGTGGTCAGACCACACTCCTGTGACAGCTACGTTGTCCTCACTGCTTTATCGACCGTCGGAAAGGCAATGGCGCCTGTATATATCTCTCCTCTCGGACCCCGACTTTGTGAGTGGAATTGACTCCCACCTTCAGGCATATTTTGAGATGAATGGTGACTCGGATGTCTCCTAACCGACAATGTGGGAGGCACATAAGGCTTTGGTGCGAGGCCTTTTTATAAGCAAAGCCACAGCTCTGAAACGACTCCGTTGTGAACACATACAACAACTTATAGTAGATATTCGCGCCATGGAACTCCGTCACCAGGCGTCTGCATTGCCCTCTGACTACTCGGATCTTCTAACTAAGCGGCGAGAATTGAATGATTTACTCGATACTGATATTAAGTTTGCTGCTCAGAAGACCCGCTGTAGTTTTGCCCTTAAAGAAAACAAACCTGGCCGATTGTTAGCCCAAATCCTCCGTCGCAGGCAGGCAGAACACTTCCTATATTGCAAAGCTACGCTCCCAAGACGGAATTGTCCGCGTACTCCCTGAGTCTATGTTACTGGAGTTCCAGAGCTATTACCAAGGCCTATATGATTTGGACGGAGTCGCAGACGCCGACCCCCCCCCAACACTGTTATTCGGGACTACCTGAGAGATAAGCTCCCCCGATTGCTTTTGGAGTCTTCGGCGGCTAGCCTAGAGGACCCCGTCAGTGCGGAGAAGCTTCATGTGGTCCTGAAGTCGCTTAAAACCCATAAATGCCCTGGCCCTGACAGTCTCCCGGTGGAATATTACCGTGCCTTCTCACCCACACTGGTACCCCGTCTCCTTGCGCTGTTCTCTGCAGTTCGATCAGGATCCCCCTTCACCCTCATACTTTATCTGCCACGATCTCGCTCCTCTTGAAACCATATAAGGACGCATCTGACCCCCGCAGCTACTGACCAATCACACTTCTTAATACGGATCTGAAGATCCTTGCCAAGGTTATGACAAACCGGCTGGCCCCTCTCTTACCATCCTTGATCCATCCGGTTCAGGTGGGATTTGTGCCGGGCCATGAAGCCCGTGATGCGACCACTCGCGCTTTAGGGGCTATCGGGGTGGCGAAGAGGACTGGTGAGGGCCTTCTCCTGCTCTCTACGGATGCGGAGAAGGCCTTCGATAGAGTGCGTTGGGACTTTATGTTCTCGGTGCTGAAGGGTTTGGGGGCGGGACCCTTATTTATGCAATGCCTGACGGCCCTTTATGATGACCACACAACCCGTGTCAGGGTCAATGGTGCCTTATTGCCTCCGCTGGTAGTGAGGAATGGGACTAGGCAGGGTTGTCCCCTGTTGCCCCTGCTTTTCGCCCTCACTCTTGAACCGCTTTTGGTGGCTATCTGTCGCCATCCGGATATAACAGGAATTCGGGGACATGCCTCCATACATAAACTGTCAGCTTACGCAGATGATCTGCTCTTTTTCCTCACAAACGTCGACTCGTCTCTACCGGCCGTTATGTCGGTACTGGACACTTACGGCCTCGTCACCGGTCTTAAAATCAATCAGGACAAATTGGAATTCTTAGGCGTCACCCTGGCACCTGTCGCTTTGAAGGCCATTAGTTCCAGTTATCCGTTCCGCCACTGCCCTTCCTCTCTCCGATACCTCGGTACCTGGCTGGCAACATCCTCTAACCGACTTCTCGACTTAAACCTTCATAGTATACTGCACACGTTACCACTCAGATTTGTCCAGCTGGACGAGTAAACACATCTCTTGGCTAGGCCGTGTGGCGGTGCTAAAGATGAATTTGCTACCACGTCTGTTATACCTTTTTCATACTCTACCTATTGCGATTCCGTCCTCATTTTTCCTGGCGCTCCGAAAGGAACTCCTGGCCTTCATGTGGTCAAAAGGCCGGCCCCGGGTTGGGTTAACTGTACTGTGCCGACCAAAGACCAGAGGCGGCTTGGCCCTCCCCGATGTGAAGCAGTACTATACAGCCTGCCACTTACTTCGAATTATTGATTGGTCGGCTTCCGATCTGGATAAACGATGGCTCGATTTGGAGCGTATTCTTTCCGGCTCACCCTTGTGGGTGTTGCCATGGTTCCCACTGATCACTCGCCGCGGCATCTCCTCGGACCCGGACCCGGATGCTGTTACGCTGCGTATCTGGCACCGATGTAAATTGATTCACAGCTTGTCCACGGCTATCTCCCCCCTTCTGCCCCTGAGCCATAACCCGAAACTACCAGCTGGAGTCTTACCTTCACTGAGCATTCGGTTGTCGGGAACGAGGAGACTGCGGGCCTTGAACTTTCCCTCTGAGGATGTGAGTAACCCCCTCTGTTTTAGGGAGGGGAACACTCCATCTCCCTTAGAGAGATTTAATTACCTACAAATTCGGACTTATCTCCGTGATCTCAACTGTGGATACAGCTTACATCGGCAACTCACCCTGTTTGAGCGCTTTTGTCATATGAGCCTTACTCTTGACCATGGTATATCTACCTTGTATGGTCTACTTCAGACATCAGATACGACTGACCCCTCTTTTACTTCTAGATGGGAGGCAGATCTCGGCATTACAATAACGGATGCTCAATGGACTATGACTTATATCCTGGTGCATAAGGGGTTTTGCGCTTTGAGATCTCAGGAGACTTCCTACAAAATAATGACCTTTTGGTATAGGACTCCCTCGCTATTACATCGCATTTATCCGGACGCTTCTCCCACCTGTTGGCATTGTGATGCTGATGTAGGGACGTATCTCCACATCTGGTGGTCCTGCCCTCGCGTCCTGGGGTTCTGGAGATTGATTCATTCTGCCATACTTCAGGTGACTGATGTCGATCTTCCACTCACCCCGGAATGCTTCTTTCTTTTTCATATTCCCCTCCCCATCGGGACCCTGAAGAGGTCAGTGTTACTTCTTATGCTATTAGCAGCTCGGGCCCTGTTCCCAGTACACTGGCGTTCCTCGGAAGTGCCATCTCTTCGGTCATGGATGGGCAAGGTTGAGACTTTCTGCTCAGTGGATCTCTTGGAGGCTGTGACTAGAGGCGCTAAGGCGGACATGGGGCTGAAATGGTTCCACTGGGACAGTTACGCGGCGACTGCGTGTCGTACGATGGAGGTAACCTGAGGTTCCTGTTGCTGGGGCGAAAAAGCCCGGGCATGATCATTCCCTACCTTCCCTCCTTCCCCCCACCCCCTTTTTTTTTTTCTCTTCTCTCTCTTTCTCTCTTCTTCTTTTCCTCTCCTCTCTTTCTCTCTTCTTTTCTCTTATATTCTTTCCCTAATCTCGCAACCATGTCACTGTGGGCTATGGTGGCTTCCATGAACGCTGAGGTCAGGAACGCCTTAGAGGTTTTACGCTTGTAGTGGGTAGTTTTTTGAGATTACACACACCTATTCGGCGACGACGTTTCTGTACACACCGCCATTGGGTGGACCGGTCTAATGCCTTTTTTATTCCTTACGCCCTTCCACACTAGACACAATCTATGGTTGTATGTGACTTTATTCAGTTGCGTTTAGATTCTTCCATACTGTACTATTTGTATCAATCTTGATCTCCTGTATTGTCTGTTTTATATTTTCTGAATAAAAACTTTGAATTTCAAAAGAACTCAGGCCCAATCATGGCCAGCGGACTGGACGCGGGACCATTCGTGGGATCGCCACGTGGCGTTACTTGGCTGAATCAGTTGAACTTCCACATCGTCGTTCAGCTTTACACTCGCGCCCTTTCTCCACTCAAGAAGAACATATGTGTGAGAAGTATCTTGGTTCGCTTTAATGTCCAGAATTAACCCCTGATGTTCTGGTGTCAGCGCGGCCATGGCCCAGCGAATCTGATCTTCGGCCCAAGTGTCTGCAGGAATATCCATGACTATGCTTAACCCTATCTGGCTATTGTGCTCCTCACACCATTTGGCAGCAGTGTCTGGATCCATAATTAACCCTTTAATTGCAGTATCCACAGAGACTGGAATCCCGGAACGAGCCCCCATGTGTAGTGCTCACTCCCGGAGGAGCCGCTGAATAAACTTCAGGTTAGTCTCACCGCACTAGGAAATAACTATACACCAGCACTTTTGTGGATTTTTATATATTATATTCTTTACTGATCCCAATAAAGCAGCATATAATACGCATATACGGTATTTGAATGACAAGAATTCGTAACGCGGGAAAAACACGCGGCGGTAAAAGAAATGGTTAACCCCCTCAGTTCTGGAGTGTAAGTCCCGTGAATAATAGCTCAAAAATATATATGTGTGTTGTCTAGGGTACTCGGGTACTGTATTCAACTGGCCAGTGAATGAAACAAAACAATCTTCGACTAGTCACCGTTGGGGCCCTTATGGAACAGATAAACAAGTGTGCAATGTTCTGCGTTTTCACCAGGCCGAAGCCTTCTCACCCATCCGGTGTAACCGCTTGTCCTGGACTGATGAACGCTGAAGAAAGGGATCTCTCTCGAGAGAGGATCTGTCCTCGCTGCCACTTGGAACTCGATGCTGTTAACGCCTGCACTCCTGATCGGGTTCTCCTCCGCCAGAACACGAACACATAGGCTGCCAGCACTCCTCTTCAGTTTGCAGCCTCTCCTCACACAATGTCCCTCTTCTCCCAAACCGCACTTTGTCACGAACAGTTCAGCGTAGCACACAGCCGACCGATGCACACTCTGTACTCTCAACGCTCAGGGAACAGCACGATCTTTAACAGGACTGTAACAACTTCCACACTCTGGCCTGGTTTCAAACCCTAACAGCCCCAGCGTGCATCCTACGTCTCTCGTTGCTCTGTTCACTCTGCTTCTGCCTTGCACGAGGCTGTTGATCTCTTTCCTTTTCCTGTACCACCCCCTTCCTGTCCTCACGCAAAGGATGATGGTAGGTGTAGTTCAGTTTTGTCCAGCATAGTCTAACAATGTCTCTGTCTCCGTCTGGTGGCAGCAATAGTTCAATGCACCAGAAAACAGTGTTTTTAAAGCAGCGCTACAATACATTGAAACAAAAAGAAGCCGGTCTCCTGAATGTAAGTCCTCATGTGTGCCATCAAGAGATTTTTTGGTGTACTAAGTACTAGAGCGCTGCACTATCTTTGTACATGTTTCTGTTTATGGTGGCTTTTGGGAATAACCACTTAAGTGTACTAGCAATCAGTACTATTGTGTATACATCTAAGCGCCACTGAATTGTTATGTTTTTGTTATATGTCTGACAAAATCCTAGAACTAAATCATACCGAGTAAAACAGTAGCGCATTTCTTACAGTCAGCTCCAAAGCAGCGTCTGAGGTTATTAACGTTTAGCTTAGTCTGACTCTAAACAATGTGGACTATACATAGACCAATTAATTGTTGATGAGAATAGTTGACAACCATTTTCATTATCGATTAGTTGTCGATTAAGCTATTATTTGTTTCAGCCCTAGTTAGTACATAGTATTTTGTTATATGGAGATTTTGATGTTTTCTACCATTGAAACCTCTACACCTATTTTTCCCATGAATACTGAACCAATAAGTGATGGAATGTATTGCAGGCATTACTCTGCAGCCACTATAAGGCTAAGGTCAGACGAAAGCAGTTTTAACGTGCGTTTAGCCGCACGAAATCACGGCCGTGCTAGCAGCAAATGACGTCCAATGCCGGGGAACATACGATGAACGGCCGCACGAAAGTTCGTCTGCGCAACGCAAGTGGCAAACGAACGCATTTTTTCTAGAACGTCAAACCGCTACTACTGACGTACAGAATGCGCTGCGGCCGCATAGCGGCGTGTTTGCGTGATTGGGAGACGTCAGACGCTGCACACGTCTGGCCAACATAACGTCCAGACGCAAAAAGGGTTTTATTGATGATCCGTACAAAATCACAGACGAAAATGCGCATCGTATGACCACTATCGCGTATTCCGTGAAAAAATACGTCCATTCGTTCGAACGCACTTTTTCACGGACAACGTGAAAAATGCGTTCGTCTGACCCTAGCCTTAGTCATTCTAATACAGCATTGCTTTTACTGGAATTTCAGCTACTACGTTTTGCTGTTGTATTCTATATTGTTACGTTTCATAATTTCATTGCAGATTTGTACCAAGTCATTCAGAATCTCTTAATCCTGGATTTATATCATCCTCCGTGGATTATACAAGTCAATTCTACGCAGCACCATATAACCCACCCTATGTTTCTGAGCCCAGTGAAAACCTTGACAATGAACCGCCACTTCTGGAAGGTATACTACATAAAAACGATGATTTATTCTTGCATATGTTCCTGATAAATATATATATATATATATATATATATAAATATACTGTATATCTTCTCCTGAAAGAATATGTGGATCCTTTGTCTCTGCTCTGAGGAATGCTCAGTGTCACCGGGGCTCCCTGGCAAAGTTGTAGTGCATTAGGTGTGCATCCCACTCCCAGTGTTCTGGCCAAAGTGCCCATTGTGTCTATTACTTCTCCCCCTGCACCCTTTTTCCACTCCTCTTTCTCCTGCAAGTTCCCTCTCCTCTCTCCTCTATCCTTCCTTCCCCATCTCCTCCCTCACTTCTTTCTCCTCTCCATCTCAAAATTCCTCTCAACTCTCCATCTTCTTTCTTCCTACCATCCTGACATTCCCCCATTGTTTTCCAGCTCCTCTCTTTTCCGGAACTTTCCTTACTTCTTATTGATCCCTTCTGGAACTCCCTTTTCCCTTTTCTTCCATGCCCACTTTCAGCTAGACATGTGCAAGGTCCATTAATTTATTTAGTTTCAGATAGTTTCATTCCTTTTTTTTTAATTTCAGATCATTTCGTTCCATTTTTCTTTTCGTTCTGGGTCCTTCAACCGTGATTTGTATTTTCGGACCGATCTGAAAATTTGGATGGCTGTTTATCAGGTCCATTTGTTTTTTTGATTTTATTGTTATTTTGTATTTCAGGTTTATTCGTATTTTATTTTTATTGGTTATTTCATTCCCATCAGAATGTGAAACAGATTAAATAATTACTGTGATTAGGGTAAAAAAAGTAATAAAATAAGTAATCCCTCTGCTCCAGAGCTATCCTGGTGCTGATTCAGAACCAAGGACAGCAGCCCTCCGGAGCTATCCATGGTGCTGAAACAAAGTATTCATTGCTGAATTCAGCCAGACTGAAAGGAAATAATACAGCTGCGTTCAGCAAAGAGAAAAAGCCTCATTGTTTTCCAAGAAAATCCAGAAAAATGCCTAAAAAATAAAGAGACTTTTTGCTGCAAGTGAAAAAAATAAATGGTTGAATAAATATTTAATAAAAATGGGAAATATTTTTTACATTGAAACCTATGGGAATATTTTGGTACCAGCTGTATTTTATTTTTATTTTATCACTGGCTATTATTTTTATTGCAGTACCAGCTGTTATTTTGGTACCGGCTGTATTTTATTTTATTATAGCACCAACTGGTATTTTATTGTAGTACCATCTGACTGCTGTCCTTGGTTCTGAAATATCTTTCAGCAGCAAAGACGGGGGGGGGGGGGTTACATATCCTTTTTTTTCTACCCTAATCTAAGTAATTAATTAATCTGTTTCACTTTCCGATAAGTAATAAAAATGAAATAACTAATAAAAATTAAATACAAAATCAACCTGAAATAAAAATTAACAATGAAAATGAAAAAAACAAATAGGCCGAAAAAATGAAATACTGGCAGTCTGAAATTTCGGATCTGTCCGAAAATGTGAATCGCGGTAACATAGTGAACGACCCGAAACGAAAAAAAAAAGACGTATCGAAATGATCTGAAATGAATTGAAACGGAACGAAAAAATCCGAAACGAAAATAACAGCCTTGCACAAGTCTATGCTAGGGTTAGAAATTCTAATCATAATTTCAAATCCTAGCTTCTAAATTAGAAGCTATTGTTAGAAATTAACAAAGTATGACGTAACTGGTGAGCGCAAAATGCTCTGGAGTCCAGGGTGTCTCATGCGGGTCCGCAACACATCATGTGATTATGTAAAAGAAGCAAATACAAAAAATCATAGTGCAATCTGCAACTAATGTGTTGGGCAATATATTATGAATTTATTCCACTCACAAATGTAGAGCCCTAACACCGGCTCTGAGTGGGATATCGCCTCTGGGTAATCATTTCTTTCTCCCTGTTGCCAGGTGACCACCACCTTAGGTATGGAGATTTTCTTCAAACACCATAGAGTAGTAGAAGCATGGAGGGATAAATAAACACTTTCCTAGTGTAAATCTCTTTGATAAAAAAGGTACAAACATCTTTTTCTGCCAATTGAAAACTTACGTGAGATGGAGCTTCCAAAGCTCAGATGGAAACGCCCATGGATTGTTAGAAATTAGGTTAAGGTTTAGGGTTAGAAGCTAGGTTAAGGCCCCGTTCACACCTGGGCATTTTTCAGTGCGTTCCTGCACACTGTAAAACGCCCAAACACAGAACTCCCATGATTTCCTATGGGGCCCGTTCACACCTGGGCGTTTTACAGTGCGTAGGAATGCGTTGTAAAACGCCATACGCCCAAAGAAGTACAGGAGCTTCTTTGGGGCGTATTGCAGTGCGTTTGCTGCCATAGACTGCAGTGTGAATGCACTGCAATGCACGTTCGCGCGTTTTTCACGTTTGCACGATACACGCGCCAAAAACTTTAAGGATATGAAAGACGCTAAGGTGTGAAGCCAGCCTTAGAAATTAGGGTTAGAATTTCTATCTCTAATTTCTAACAATAGTGTCTAACCCTAATTTCTAACCCTGATTTTCAGTGGTTTCCTTCAACCGGTTTAATCAGACGAATCCTATAGGTTTCAATATATAAAAAAAAAATCTCATTTTTTTTAATTGTTTCAGATCATTTTCGTTCAGATTTTTTGTTTCGGTTTTTCGTTATGTTATCGTGATTCGTAATTTCGGACCGATCCTAAATTTCGGACGGCTGATTTTTGTATTTTGGAAATGCTTCTGATATATGAAAATGCTAATTTTTGTCTGAATTTTGATTTGCAACGAAACACACATGTCATCAAGCATACACAAACGGATGAACTGCATCTTACCCTCTGTGTCCTGAACCAAGTATCAAGCATACACAAACAGATGAACTGCATCTTACCCTTTGTGCCCTGAATCAAGCATTAAGCATACACAAACAGACTGACCTGCATCTTATCCTCTGTGCTCTGAACCAAGCATCAAGCATACAGAAACGGACTGACCTGCATCTTACCCTCTGTGCCCTGAACCAAGCATCAAGCATACACAAACAGATGAACTGCAACTTACCCTCTGTGCCCTGAACCAAGCATCAAGCATACACAAACAGACTGAACTGCATCTTACAGTTTGTGCCCTGAATCAAGCATCAAGCCAGGGCCGGCCTGTCCATGGAGCGGGGTGGAGCAGCGGCTCCAGGCGGCCCTTTGTCAGGGCGGCAAAATGGCGCTCTCAAGGGCCGCGGCGGAGTACCCGTCCTGGACAAGGCACGGCCCTCCAGCATCCGGCTAAGCCAAGCTGCGCCCGCCCCTCTGGGCAGGGCAGAGCCCGCCCTCCCTCCTCACATGCATTGAGTGGCTCCCGCCCCTTCACACAGGCGGAGCCGCGGAGCGACGCCTTCCCCCGTCACATGTACCGAGCGGCGCCAGCCCCCTACGCACATGTGGACCAACGCCTCCACCCTTCATTGCCCGCCATTTTCAGAGGCCTGGTCCGGTGCTTTTAAAGCCCTCCAGCGTGGGTCTGAAGCCAGGCCCAGAGCCAGCCCCGGAGCAAAACCTCGGCCAGCTCCAGAGGCGAGGCCTGGAGCAAGGCCTCGGCCGGAGCCAGCCCTCGACTGGAGCCAGCCCTCGGCCGGAGCCAGCCCTCGACCAAGCTGGGAGCAAGAGCCAGGCCCAGAGCAAGGCCTCGGCCAGGCATGGAACCAGCCCCGGTGCCAGGCCTCGACCAGGCCCAGAGCAAGGCCTCGGGCCAGGCCCAGAGACAGCCACAGGGGCCAGGCCTCAAACAGGTTTCAAGTTGCGAGTGTGCTGGAGCTCGACCAGGCCAGATGGCGTCCAGCAAGCCCTCCACTGTGTGGGTAAGTTTATGTGTGTGTGTGATTGCGTGGATTTGTGTGTGTGTGTGACTGCGTGGATTTGTGTGTGTGTGACTGCGTGGATTTGTGCGTGTGTGTGACTGCGTGGATTTGTGTGTGTATGTGTGACTGCGTGGATTTGTGTGTGTGTGACTGTGTGGATTTGTGCGTGTGTGTGACTGCGTGGATTTGTGTGTGTGTGTGACTGCGTGGATTTGTGTGTGTGTGACTGCATGGATTTGTGTGTGTGTGACTGCATGGATTTGTGTGTGTGTGACTGCGTGGATGTGTGTGTGTGTGTGACTGCGTGGATTTGTGTGTGTGTGTGTGTATGACTGCGTGGATTTGTGTGTGTGTGACTGCGTGGATTTGTGTGTGTGTGTGTGACTGCGTGGATTTGTATCTGTGTGGATTTGTGTGTGTGTGTGTGACTGTGTGGCTTTGTGTGTGTGTGTGTGACCGTGTGGATTTGTGTGTGTGACTGTGTATTTGTCTGTGTGTGTTTATTTGTGTGTGTGTGACACTGTGTGGATTTGTGTGTGACACTGTGTGGATTTGTGTGTGTGACTGTGTGAATTTGTGTGTGTGTGTGACTGTGGATTTGTGTGTGTGTCTGAATTTGTGTGTGTGTGTGACTGTGTGGATTTGTGTGTGTGTGTGACAGTGGAGCTCTGTGATACGCTTTTACAGTAATGTGCGGTGTGTATCACAGAGCTCCACAGCAATAAAACTCACAGTAATGTACGGTGTGTATGAGCGTGAGGTTTATTGCTGTGGAGCTCTGTGATACGCTCATACACACTGCACATTACTATAAGTTTTATTGCTGTGGAGCTCTGTGATACGCTCATACACACTGGACATTACTGTGAGTTTTATTGCTATAGTGTTCTGAGATACGCTCAAACACACCGCACATTACTAGTTCTATTGCTGTGGAGCTCTGATACGCTCACACACGTCACGTGTTTTTTTTTGGGGGGGCAGTATTTCATCTTTCGCTCCAGGCAGCACAGTGGCTTGGGCCGCATACACAAACAGATTGACCTGCATCTTATCCTCTGTGCTCTGAACCAAGCATCAAGCATACACAAACAGACTGACCTGCATCTTAGTCTCTGTGCCCTGAACCAAGCATCAAGCACACAAAAACAGACTGAACTACATCTTACCCTTTGTGCCCTGAACCAAGCATCAAGCATACACAAACAGACTGACCTGCATCATACCCTTTGGGCCCTGAACCAAGCATCAAGGTATCCAGGATCCAACATGCCATGCAACACTATTTTCCAGACCGCTATATTTTTGCAATTGTATTTTATGTCTGCATTTATTAATCTCTGGCTGACTAGTGGTCTTTTAAATCTCCCTCCTTTTTATCTCAGAAAAAAAACCTCTATTTCTCCCTCCTCTCTCCACCTACGTCATAAATGGTTAAAGAATCTGAGCATTTTCACCAAATCTCATTCTCTCTTCACAGCATACTGACACAGACTGACCTGCATCTTTCCCTCTGCTGTCCCACCCTCCCTGGCCCAGTCCCTAATTTCAGGTCTCCTTTCCAGCTGTCTTCTCTCTCTAATTACTCTTACTAAGCCCAGGCTTCTGGTCCTTCCTATGCAAGCTCTGCTATACTATTTCTGGCAACCATCTTCACATTCCCTCTGCTCCCATTTGTTTCACCTACACCAGTCCCTTAGATTGTAAACTCACAGGATGTCTGGCTGTCTTGGTTTAGTGCTGTATTACCTGGACAGTCATCCTACAGGCAGGGTCTTCTTTTCATTATGCATCATGTACGTCTCCTGTTAGTGCTCCCCTATTGTAAAGTGCTGCAGAATATGCTGACGCTGTATAAAAATGCCTGTAACTGTACTTCCAGCCAACCTTCACACAGATAATCAGAATCACAGCAGATGTTTGGATTTTTTTTTGTAGAAAAGGTGTATCATGTGTGATATATAACTCAATTAAATAGTGAATAATAAAACTAATATTCACCCTGTCATCCAATTGGGTGTGCTTTCATATGTTTTTATGATTAACAGTTGAAAGTGACTGTACTTTGATATTGTGTCGTGTAACAACAATTCAAAAATCGAACACACACATTATTAATAGTGAAAGGGTTAATTGACAAAAATGAGAAGTAACTGTAACATCTCACAACATGAGGACTACTTGGTAGCCGACATGGCTAAAGAGGTGATAAAACAAAGCACGCAAAACATTTCCGAGCTGATAAAGGTGGACACTGTTATTCATTGTCAGGTTAATCATCTCGATTGTTGCTATCTTTGGTATCAACCTTCTCCAGGTTGTAAGTCTCACATTATTAAATATTATTTTGTTTGCAGAATTAGGCATTAATTTTGATCACATTTGGCAGAAGACGTTAACAGTTCTGAATCCATGGAAACCAGCAGATGGCAGCATTATGAATGAAACAGACCTGGCAGGGCCTATGCTTTTCTGCTTTGCCCTTGGATCAACACTCTTACTGGTAAATGGCACTCCCTTATTAATAATTCTTCCACAGTTGGACTATTTAGTATTAGTCTTTACATAAGATTATTGTTTTCAAAATCTGCTAATAAGATAATGACAATTCATCAATATGTTTCATAATTACAAAAGTAAATGTTTCAGTTAAATCCTCACACTTTTATATTTGTTTGTACTTAGGCAGGAAAGATTCATTTTGGCTATGTTTACTCCATGAGCATACTTGGCTGCTTGGGAATTCATGCTTTGTTAAATCTGATGAGCATACCAGGTGTATCCTATGGATGTGTCGCCAGCGTATTGGGCTACTGCATTCTCCCACTTGTTATCCTTTCATGCCTTGCAATCGTATTTTCATTACAGTAAGTACTGCCATTTTTGTGATTTCTATTGTGTATTTTGTCTATTGTGTATAAGTAAATTTAGCACAAAATGTACTGTGTGTGAGTTTTACAGCCACTTTATAAATGCGTTTTTAGGATCATGATTTAGGATTTTGTATCTCTGTAACGTGCGCAGTGGCGCTCACACAAGAGTAGCGAGGTTGAGCTCCTTTTGGACGGATTTATCGGTTCGATATTAGCGAAATAACCAGTACTTTCAGATTTATACTCCAAAGTCCAGGAGTATGACAAGACAACAGAACTGCTACTAAGCTCCAAAGGTTTCGAGACCAACGGACAACTTAGAGCACACAACAATACAGCAGATTGCAAGACAAAAACATCAGTACTGAGATATTCGGTAGGACAGGCAATGAATTGATCAGACTGCAGGGCAGTCAACACACTGACAGATTTTACGTTTTCAGACCACTTTGAGTGGGTATTCTGTAACTTATGATTAGCGGCGTCTATTGATACACACACAGGTTTAGGGATCGTGCAAGCCTGGGTATGTTTGGCAAATCGAGCTAGCTGAACATAAGCTGATAACCAACAGTCTTTCGTATTCACAGATGGTACTAGCGTAACAGATCGTATCTCAGAACCCTTAGACCTGGAGCTAATCCCCGATAAGGCTGCAGTAAGAAAACCAGAGCGGGAGGGAAATCTCCCCATGTAACGAGTAAAACCCCAAACAGCGTTCGTGGGGTTAAACCAACGGCACACAACACTAGTCACCGCTATAGCATGAAACATAAGATTAGTCAGAGACAAGCCGGGTCAAAATCAGGAGCAGGAATCGTAGACAAGCTGGGTCGGCAACAGATAAGCAATAATGAATGAGAGGAAGCGTTGCAGGAACAGAACTCCACGTCAGGGCGACGAGGCAACTACTCGCGCCCTGTTTTAAACCCGGCAGCTCCTCGTGACCACACCAGGCCCCCTCGGACGCCGCTCAGCCATTACATGGTGCTGGCACTCGACCAGCCCTTGGCACTGAACCTTGTCCAGACCCCCCGGGAAGCACAGCAGGGACTGAGGATGTAACAATCTCCTTATGCTCTTCATCACTGCTAAGTAAGATATTTGTTGTATGTGCCTGTACTTACAGGAGTATTCAATTGAAAAGTAGATTTCACTTTTTTCGTCCTTTGCTGACAGCATCTGCCCAATTATTTTTTTCTCTCTTTTTAGGTGAATTTGCTCACCTTTTGTCCCTTGCTGCGTGCAGCTCCTCCACTCCGGCTCAGGGACTCCCAAACACGGAAGTCCCTGAAGCCGTCTGGCACTTTGTGCTCCTACACGACCTACATAGTGTAGGAAATGCAAATTCCACACCACTACAGGACTTGCACACTATTTGTACACGAGTTCCATAGCGGCTGCACAGAACAATGGATCAAAGCTGCGCATATGCGCAGATCCGATCCATCGCTGCCTCTCTGAGAATGATTGCTACAGCGGGTGGTCTCAGAACGGTTGACATTGGCACACTGCCGCAGTGCTGACATCATTATTGAGCAATCTAGTAACCAGCAGCTGGAAAATTCCAAAATCCCTCCTGCTGGTGACGATGGGATGGGTGGAGGAAACTCCTCCGCTTCACCCAGCATTTTCTGCCACATCCTGACCACCTTATAATTATAAAGTGGTGAGGATGAGTAGAGTGTCCCTTCAAAGCTTCAATTTAGAAATTCAGAGTATTAAAAATAAAGTAAATTCTATAGTTTGAATTGATAAATAATTTATGGGTGCACACCCTAATGCAGGTGTCAGCAACCTTGGCCCTCCAGATGGTTTGGATATAAATTTTCAGGCAACCTAACAAATGGCTGAGCATCATGGGAGATATAGTTCCAAAACATCTGGCGGGCCAAGGTTGTGGACCCATATCCAAAAGAAATGTGATACACATGCCTCTGCTTATAGAAATATGATATGACAGATCCACATATTATATATGTATGTTCCTTAAAGTGTTACTAAGCCAGCAAGATCATGGTGTATGAAAGAGAACTCTGATGCCTGCAACCATGACCAGAGACCTATTGACTACCTCAAACTACATTATGTAATATGCATGGTACATATCCATGGACCCTACCTTCAACCTACCCATGGCTCTTTCCCCTGCCTGGACTTTTCTTCAGCCCACATTTGTTATGCAGTGATCCTTTCACAGGGCCGGCGGTCCCGATAGGTAAGCTAGGCAGCCGCCTAGAGTGCACTGCCACCTAGGGGTGCAGCTGGCCCGACCAGGCGGCAGTAGTGGCTCTTTGTTGGCCCCTTCTTTTTCCAGCCCGGTAAGTGCATTCTGCCAGCCGCCCCAGTGTCCAAGTTCTGGGATATAAATATATACAGTTAGGTCCACATATATTTGGACACAGGCACCATTTTCATACTTTTGGCTCTGTATGCCACTAGAATAAAATTAAAACGAAATGCATTTTCCTTTCGTTTCTTTCGTTTTTTGGACTGAGCAGTTTCGTATCTCTTGAGTCATACGAAAACTAAATTATCCCAAAATTCGGACTAAATCGATTTAGTACTAAAACAAATGCACATGTCTAGCTGCGAGCAATATCTCCTCGGTGAGTGAGATGTTTCATTGTTCTCTGTGACTTAAGTGATATCCACCCCGTGATAAGATATCACAGAGAACACTACAGACTTGCTTAAAACAGAAAACTGTCACATTGTATAAACTCAAGAACCAGTAACTGTCCAATTAACTCTATAAACCAGAATAATGCCATACGATGCTTACGCTTTTATATTGTATTATGACATTAAGTGATTATGATATAATACAGGCCAATGGCAAATGATGGCTAAATATTGCTGCTGAGATGGAGTACTATAGTGATTAAATGTTAATGCTGAAATTTTTGGCATGGGGCGTTTAAACATAAATACAGGAATGATAGCAAGGGGTAATGTTTTGATTGATGGATGGCTCAAATTGCAAAGTAATTATGTACTTGGCTTCTATGTCACTCAAAGGGTTAATGCTGATTGATGGCACACGGAAATGGAAAAATATGTATTTTTGTTTACCAAGCTTTCAAATGAGGATCACAGCTGCATCTGTGGAGCACAAGGAAATGCATATTCATACTAAAGATTTGCAGGAATTACTTTAGTATTGATTTTTGAACAGAATGTTAAGCAGCAATTACTACATCGCATATTGCATTACATTAACCATGTATTGATTCAAGTTCTTTATAACACACTGTAAAATACTATATATATATATATATATATCAATTAAAGAGGAGGATGAAGTACTGAGATTAAAATCCTCCTCAATTTAATTCTCTAAATTGGAATATAGGTAATTTTAGAGATTGTTCTTATAGTTAAGGCTGTTTGTTTCAACTAGGGATGTGCGTTTCATTTCGGACCGATTCGGTGCCTCGGATTCGACCGATTTTCCGAATAGGATCGGCTCCAAAAACGGCCGAAACAAAACGATTTCCGATCCGAAACGAAATAATTTCGTAATTTTCGTATGGACGTGAAATGTGTAAAATCGCAATTCATTTTCGTTCCATTCGTGATTTCGGTTCCATTTCGGTCATTTCGTATTTTTCGGTTCCATTGCTGATTCCGTAATTCCGCATCGTTTCCAATGAGTCAATATTTCTGTTGATACGATAATTCTGTCGATACGATAATTCTGTCGATTCTATTGTTTTTGATTAAATAAAGATCCTTTTTTCTTATGAATATGCATTGCACAACTTTATTTAATCATATTAAAATGGTATGAAAGGAACAAAAATGAACAAAACAATTTAAAAAACGCAAAACTGACCCAAATGGTCTGACTTCAAAAATAAAAACCAGAACAAAAGGTTTTAAAATGGAAAAAAAGTTGATCAAAATTATCTGAAACGAAAAAAAAACCCAGAGCAAATAAAATGATTTAAAAGGGAAAAAAAAAAAAAAAAATAACCCTTTCGCTGCTGAGGCATTTCACACCTGTGTGCTGAGCTCATTTTTACTGGTTTCGCTCATCATGTTTAACCGCGTTTTGAAGCCTTATTTTATTATATGACCCAGACATATTATATATCGTTCTTTCCGGCAGACTCGTCAGATTCATAATATATCATTATTATATGTATATGTTATGTCCTGTCTGTATATTATAACAAAAAATGCAATAAAATTTAAATTTTCAATAATTTACAACGTGTAAAGTGTTTTTGTTCACATTTTAACATGCGAGCGTTTGCGGTTATATTTTATATGAGTTGCGCTTGTTAAAAAAATGAGTAATGGGGGACTTTTTACATTTTTTTGGGGAAAATTACACAATTTTTTACAAACGCACCCCATACAAAAATCCTTAGTGCAGCATCATTGTTCACATTATGATTGAAATGGGAACAATATTGCTGCATTAACAAAACCGGGGGGCGCAGCAATTGGCTGGAATCTCAGCCGATTGCTGCCTCCTGTGCTAGGACGCGCTCAGCGCGTCCATAGCACAGGAGGAGCACTTGGCAGCAGTCAAGTGGTTAATGCAGCATATGAATCCGCACACTGCGGGGAAGCACCTCCCTGCGGTATAATTAACCCCTTAGTGACCGGGCGGTTTTACACAAATCCGTCCTTTAGTGACCGCTGCTGTTTTTACGTTTCTGCGCTGTTAGTGTTTAGGACAAATTTTCCTCTTACTCGTTTATGCAACCTACACATATTTTACACTGTTTTTCTCGTCATTAAATGGACTTTATAAAGATACCATTTTTTTCATAATTTCATATAATTTACTATAAAAAACATTGTGAAATATGACAAAAAATTGAAAAAACACCACTTTTTCGAACTTTGACCCCCAAAATTTCTTATGTATCAACAACCGTCAAAAAAATTTAATTCCTTAGTAGTTTCTAAATTTAGTTCTGAGTTTAGCAATACCCAATGTTTACATATTCCTCGCTTTTTTCCTCATTTTATGCAACAATAAGTGCAAGTAGCACTTTGCCATTTCCAAAGAGTTTATTTTCAAAACTAGTGCTAGTGACATTGTAACACTGATATCTGTCACTAATTCCTGAATAACCCTCCACATATACATATTTTTTTAAAGGGATACTCTAAGCAACATGACCACCTAAGCTATTTTAGGTGGTCATGATGCCCGGAGTATGCCGCCCTTTGTCCCCCCTCCCTCCGCTCAGCCGATCAGCTGAAAATGCTGAAAACAGCTGAGAGAGGCGGAGGACTTTACTCCGCCCTCCCAGCTGTCAGTCAGCAGAGCGGGAATCATATTTCCCGCTTCTGCCGACTTTTGCCGAGTAGGAGACGTCATCGCGCTTTCAGCGCGATGACGTCTCCTACTCCCCGCAGAAGCTGGCGGCTCCCTCTTCGGGTTAGTGTTGCGCGCATCCTCTTGCGCGCAACACTAATCCTCAGAGGGAGCCGGGAGGAAGCCTGCCGATTGGCTGGCTTACGTGAGAGGCGCGCATGCGCGCTTCTCACGTAAACCAGAAGCCAAGACGCAGCAAGAAGAAGGACGGGAGCGGAAGAGGAGGGAGGTGAGTATAAAAAAAAAAAAAACGCCGCTGGAAACAAGAGGATTTTAAGGTAAGTATTGCAGTTACAAGAAAAGAAAAAAAAAAGAAGGTTTTATTAAGGGAATAGGGATAGGTTAGGAAAAAAAAACGGGGGGTGATTTTTTTGTTGGAGTGTTCCTTTAAAGTACACAAATCAAGGTATTAAACTTGGGGTATTTTGACTCTTTCCATGCAAACCATTTTACCACAAATCTATGCCAAAGTTTGAGAAAAAAAAAAGTTTTGGTGATTTTTTTTTTTTGAACGCAATTTAAGAATACATGTACTGTGAACTTTAAGGTTTACTGCCAAAAAACACCCCAAAATATGTTCAGCAACATCTTCTGAGTAAATTGATACCACCCATGTATAGGTATGTCGGGTCATTTGGGGGCTAATAGGCCTTATTTGGGGGGTGCGCATTTCAGTTTTCCAACTTGGAATTTTCACATTTCGTCATCATGCACCCATGTCCTATTTGGGACATTTTTGAAGCCGGCCAAAGTAATTTACCCCCATCAAACCATATATTTTTAGAAAGGGCACACCCTAGGGTGCTTCAAAGAGTTGTATTTTAACACTTTCCATGCACTAGCTCTATGTCAAACTTTCAGGTAGTCACTTTTTGTGTTATTTTTTCACACACATTGTACTTTAGGCGTGAATTGTCAAATCCAGTTATGGGTTACTGACAAAAAACACCCCAAAATATGTTCAGCAACATTTTCTGAGTAAATTGATACCACCCATGTATAGGTATGTCGGGTCATTTGGGGGCTAATAGGCCTTATTTGGGGGGTGTGCATTTCAGTTTTCCAACTTGGAATTTTCACATTTCGTCTTCATGCACCCATGTCCTATTTGGGACATTTTTGAAGTCGGCCAAAGTAATTTACCCCCATCAAACCATATATTTTTAGAAAGGGCACACCCTAGGGTGCTTCAAAGAGTTGTATTTTAACACTTTCCATGCACTAGCTCTATGTCAAACTTTCAGGTAGTCACTTTTTGTGTTATTTTTTCACACACATTGTACTTTAGGCATGAATTGTCAAATCCAGTTATGGGTTACTGCCAAAAAACACCCCAAAATATGTTCAGCAACATCTTCTGAGTAAATTGATACCACCCATGTATAGGTATGTCGGGTCATTTGGGGGCTAATAGGCCTTATTTGGGGGGTGCGCATTTCAGTTTTCCAACTTGGAATTTTCACATTTCGTCATCATGCACCCATGTCCTATTTGGGACATTTTTGAAGCCGGCCAAAGTAATTTACCCCATCAAACCATATATTTTTAGAAAGGGCACACCCTAGGGTGCTTCAAAGAGTTGTATTTTAACACTTTCCATGCACTAGCTCTATGTCAAACTTTCAGGTAGTCACTTTTTGTGTTATTTTTTCACACACATTGTACTTTAGGCATGAATTGTCAAATCCAGTTATGGGTTACTGTTACTGCCAAAAAACACCCCAAAATATGTTCAGCAACATCTTCTGAGTAAATTGATACCACCCATGTATAGGTATGTCGGGTCATTTGGGGGCTAATAGGCCTTATTTGGGGGGTGCGCATTTCAGTTTTCCAACTTGGAATTTTCACATTTCGTCATCATGCACCCATGTCCTATTTGGGACATTTTTGAAGCCGGCCAAAGTAATTTACCCCATCAAACCATATATTTTTAGAAAGGTCACACCCTAGGGTGCTTCAAAGAGTTGTATTTTAACACTTTCCATGCACTAGCTCTATGTCAAACTTTCAGGTAGTCACTTTGTGTTATTTTTTCACACACATTGTACTTTAGGCGTGAATTGTCAAATCCAGTTATGGGTTACTGCCAAAAAACACCCCAAAATATGTTCAGCAACATCTTCTGAGTAAATTGATACCACCCATATATAGATTTGTTCTGTTGTTTTTGGGGTGCTACGCCAATCTTTTGACATGTGCTTGTCAATTTTCTAATTTGACATACAGTATCTTCTTTGCTTATCTTCTTTTTAGGGGCCTTTTTACATACCCCAATTTTATTAATGTGCATATATTTGGTAAGCTAACACCCCAAAGTATTGTAAATGGAGTGTTTTTATGCCATGGATGCAACCGTTTGCTCCAAACAAATTGGATACTGTTTGGTGGTCATTTTTCATTTTCACACCCACATCAGTTTTGGACTGTGATTTAGGAGACACTGTTGTTTGTTACTGCATGAAAACTCTCCAGGTTGTTTTCTGCAAGGTCTCCTGAGTACACCCATGCCCCCCATGCATAGGTTTGCCAGGATTTTGGGAAGGTTCAAATACAATTTTTATGACTTTGTCATTGGAGTTGAAATTGAGATTATTTCTTCAGCTAGGCCTAGCTTTGGTTTTGGGTCTACCGCATACCCCAGTTTGAATTATTGCCAGAAAATTGTTTATATTTGTTATGTTGACACCCCAAGGTATTGCATATGGAGTGCTTTGATGCCATGGATGCAACGGTTTTAGCCCAAAACATTTGAGAAGGTGTGTGGCGGTAATTTTTCAATTTTCAGATTTTTACGCCCACATTAGATTTGGACTGTGATTTAGGAGACACTGTTGTTTGTTACTGCATGAAAACTCTCCAGGTTGTTTTCTGCAAGGTCTCCTGAGTACACCCATGCCCCCCATGCATAGGTTTGCCAGGATTTTGGGAAGGTTCAAATACAATTTTTATGACTTTGTCATTGGAGTTGAAATTGAGATTATTTCTTCAGCTAGGCCTAGCTTTGGTTTTGGGTCTACCGCATACCCCAGTTTGAATTATTGCCAGAAAATTGTTTATATTTGTTATGTTGACACCCCAAGGTATTGCATATGGAGTGCTTTGATGCCAGGGATGCAACGGTTTTAGCCCAAAACATTTGAGAAGGTGTGTGGCGGTAATTTTTCAATTTTCAGATTTTTACGCCCACATTAGATTTGGACTGTGATTTAGGAGACACTGTTGTTTGTTACTGCATGAAAACTCTCCAGGTTGTTTTCTGCAAGGTCTCCTGAGTACACCCATGCCCCCCATGCATAGGTTTGCCAGGATTTTGGGAAGGTTCAAATACAATTTTTATGACTTTGTCATTGGAGTTGAAATTGAGATTATTTCTTCAGCTAGGCCTAGCTTTGGTTTTGGGTCTACCGCATACCCCAGTTTGAATTATTGCCAGAAAATTGTTTATATTTGTTATGTTGACACCCCAAGGTATTGCATATGGAGTGCTTTGATGCCATGGATGCAACGGTTTTAGCCCAAAACATTTGAGAAGGTGTGTGGCGGTAATTTTTCAATTTTCAGATTTTTACGCCCACAGTAGTTTTGGACTGTGATTTAGGAGACACTGTTGTTTGTTACTGCATGAAAACTCTCCAGGTTGTTTTCTGCAAGGTCTCCTGAGTACACCCATGCCCCCCATGCATAGGTGTGCAAAGATTTTGGAAAAATACAGCACCAATTGTAGAACATAAAAATGTACGAATAAAATGTAAAAGTCTGGTGAAGTAAATGAAAAAAAAAACTAAACTGAACTAACTAACTGGAGTGTGAGAAAAAATAGAGAGGAAAAAAAAATCACAGATCACGCACAGTGTGATATAGCTTGAAACAGTCCCCAAGACACAGACCGGGTTTTCCAGGGCATTCTGGGCAGTAAAAGATTGTGTCTCTCCTCTGCCCCCTCTTGAAACACACCCTGCATCTTTTTTGGGGTTTCTGTTTGCCCTCAGTAGGGGGGATTTTATAAATAAAATGTGTAGCCCCAACTCTGTCCCCCATCACCGCCCGGGGAGCATGTGCATCCTGGTACAAAAACCCCGAAATGACCTGGAGCTGAAACTGTGAAAAGGACAGCGTCACTCCGGGGTTTGCCTTTTTGCAGAGCAAAAAGGCATTGTGGGTTGCAATTTGCATCGGGTAAATTGCAACCTTTTTGTACCAGGCCCTTGACTTCCGCATAATCTGGTAGGGCTGGAGCAGCTGATCTGCCAGATCAACCCCACCCATATGCCGGTTATAGTCTTTGATGCACACTGGCTTCCTGATGCGCTAAGCTCTGCCACGTACAGAGACCTCCACAGACCTCTCAGTGTGGATGGTGGATAGAAGGTATACATCCTTCTTGTCTCTGTACTTGACCGCCAACAGCTCCTCTTGGCGCAGAGCTGAGGCCTCCCCCCTTTTTAGCCGGGTGCGGACAAGCTGTGCTGGGAAACCTACGCGGTTCTTGCGAACAGTACCGCATGCTGCTGTATCAAAACAATACAGCAGTTTGAACAAAGGGACACTCGTATAAAAATTATCAAGATACAAGTGGTACCCTTTGTTCATCAGGGGAAAAAGTAGGTCCCACACAATCTTGCCACTGGTTCCCATGTGTTCTGGGCAACCTGGAGGGTCAAGGCTACTATCCTTTCCCTCGTACACCCGGAAGGCCTGAGTATACCCACTCTCGCTGTCACAGAGCTTATACACCTTCACTCCATACCTGGAGCGTTTGGAAGGAATATACTGCTTGAATCCCAGCCTTCCCTTGTATTTCATTAGGGATTCATCCATGCAGATATTCCTTCCAGGTGTATAAGCCTCTGCAAACCTGGCGGCGAAGTGGGTAATCAGGGGGCAGATTTTATACAGCCTGTCAAACTGGGGATGCTCTCTAGGAGGGCACAGGCTGTTGTCACTGAAGTGCATGAAACGCAAAATGTTTTCATACCTTCTACGTGACATTGATTGGGGGTAAATGGGGGTAGAGCAGATGGGGCTACTGCTCCAGTAGGAGCGAATTGAGGGCTTCTTTATGATGCCCATCAGCATAGTAAGTGCCCAGAATTTCAGAAATTCTGGCACATCTAGCGGGGTCCATTGCTGCCTTGCCAAGTAGGAGTCTGGCTTCGCAGCACAATGCTGATGGGCATACAGATTTGATTGGGCCACGATGTGGCCCAACAAATCATCCCCCATAAACACCTGCAAAAACTGTGTGGCGGTAAATCCTGCAACATCAATATTGATGCCAGGATTTGCCGTGAAAGGAGGGATATCTGGCCTCTGGCAATGAGGCACTACCCACTCCTCAGCTGGAGCTGTGCGTCTCCTGCTGGCAGGTGGTGACCCAGGATCTGCATCAGAAACATCACTAGATACATCAGCCAGCGTAGATGATGTATCTAGCGACGTCTCTGAGCAGTTGGCGGGGTCGAAATCAGGGTCTGAGTCTGACGCAGATGCCTCAGATTCTGACGCCAGGATGGCATATGCCTCCTCGGCGCTGTACACCCTCTCAGACATTATATATAATAGATTATATATATAATAATTATAAAATTTTATAAACGGATTATTGGTTCTTAGAAGAACCGTTGGGTTTCACAAGAAAATACAAATAAACACCTAAATCTCTCTAAAAGAGACCCGCTGCCATGACGTACATGGTACGTCCAAGGTCCCTAAGGGGTTAATGCAGCATCTGAATCCCATACTGCGGGGAAGTGCCTCCCTGCGGTATAATTAATGCAGCATATGAATCCCACACTGCGGGGAAGCGCCTCCATGCGGTATAATTAATGCAGCATATGAATCCACACACTGTGGGGGAAGCGCCTCCTTGCTGTATAATTAATGTAGCATATGAATCCCAGACTGCGGGGAAGTGCCTCCCTGTGGTATAATTAATGCAGCATGTGAATCCACACACTGCAGGGAAGCGGCTCCCTGCGGTATAATTAATGCAGCATTTGAATCCCACAATGCGGGAAGCGCCTCCCTGCGGTATAATTAATGCAGCATATGAATCCACACACTGCGGGGAACCGCCTCTCTGCGGTATAATTAATGTATATGTCTGTGTTATATGTGTATGTATCCTGTCTGTATATTATAACTTAAAATGCAATAAAATTAGAATTTTCAATAATTTGCAAGATGTAAAGTGTTTTTTTTTCACATTTTAACATGCAAGCGTTTACGGTTATATTTTCTATGAGTTGCGCTTGTTAAAAAAATTTGATATGGGGACTTGTTACATACATTTTTTTGGGGGGAAATTGCACGATTTTTAACAAACGCAACCCATACAAAAATCGTTAGTGCAGCATCATTGTTCACATTATAATTGAAATGGGAACAATATTGCTGCATTAGCAAAACAAAACAAAAAGCTTTTTTTTTTAAAATTATTATTTTTTAAATATTTTTTACTTAACTTTTAACATGGTCATGTTTGGTAAGGTTGGAAAGGCCATGCTCTGGCCGATCCAACAATACCAAACATTAACCCCTAGCTGCCACAGATCGGGAGATAGGGGGTTCATTGGAACTCCCTATCTCCAACATTGGTGGTAACTAGGGGTTAACTCCAGAACTTACTCTATCCGACGTCCCGATGTGAAACATCGGGACTTTGGATAGATTGACTATCAGAGTTATCCAAAGAGATCCGTATTGCTTGAAAAAGGTAATCGAACGCTGAAAATCAGTGTTCGGTTACCTTTCCTGACCATTCGGCTATCCAGAGAGCAGGCAATTCGCCAAATCCTGGTGAATTGCCTGAACATACATGCCTGTTCGGTCCCTGTTCGAGGGCAGTGAAATCCCCATGAAAAAGCACTGCTTCGGCTATTCAGAGAACACAAACCAGCAGTGAAAGGTTCCCCTAATGCCCTGCCATTCGGTGGTTTAATTCGGCAAGTTTATTCAGGAGAATCTCATAGGCTTCAATGTTAAAAATATTCCCGTTTTAATTCAATATCTAATAAACCGTTCATTATAAAATTCTGCAGCAAAAAGTCTCTTTATTTATAGATTTTTTAGGATACTTTAAGCATTTTTCTTTTTTTTTTTTTTCTTTTTTTAAAAGTCCGATTTTTTTTTTTTTTTTTCAGTTTACTTATTTTTTTTGTAACAGCCCTCTTTATTATTCATTCCTGGACCTCCTGTGAAAATTTCAGACATTTTCGCTCAGTAGTTTCTTTGCAACAGCGTTTCATTTTCCAGATTCATACAAATGGTTTTGCTAATTTATTCACTGCCTCCTCTAGGTCACAGCTGCTTCGGCTCTGTGTGATTCGGCTCCTGTTCGGGTTTTTCGAAGGTTAATACAGATGTTTTTGCTTGTTTTCAGCGTGCATTGGGTTAGTTTTCGTCAGGTTTGCGGCAGCTTTTCCCTGCAATTCGGGGACCCTGTGCTGTTTGCTGAATACACCGCAGGGTCACCGAAATGCAATCGGCAAAAGGAACCGAATTGAAGAGAACGAAAAGTCACCGAACGTGCGGTGACTTTTCGAATCTCTTTGGATAACCCTGTATTTTTTTTTCACTTTCGGATAGTCGAAATCTATCCAAAGTCCCGATGTTTCACATCGGAACTTTGGATAGAGTTGTCACGATCAGCCACAATGGCGGTACCTGGCATGTGCCAAGTAGGGCCCAGGTAAGAGGAAAAGCCGCTATATGCAGAGATGCGTGACACAACGATCAGGAAAAGTAAATAAACCACAGTAGACACTGGGGACCTCTGCACGGCTAAATACCAAAGGAGCCCTATACTGATAGATCGGTCCTTAGAGTGGCCGAATCTGCACTAATAGAAAAAGGTACCTTGTAGCCGTGCAGAGTCCTGGGAAAACACAGACACCTGAAGGAGAATATACTCAAACAACTTGCAGGGCAGGACTTCAATATACTAAAGCCGTGGTCTACAGGGACACACAACATATAATACGATAAGCACAGGACAGCTAGGGATATCCAGAAGAGTGGTCAATAAATAAGCCAGGGGTCAAAACCAAAACGTATACCTTGAGCCAAAGCGGGGATATAGCACCAGAGAAAATCCGTCAGCCAGGCCAGAGGGTCAATACCAGGAAGTCAATCAGAAACCTAGAACTCAGACAAGGGGGAAACACTGAGATAGAACTAGGATGGAAAACAGGGAGCTCTCATGAACAAATCTGTGGCTGAAGTGAACCAGGATGCAAGAGCATGGTGATATGGGCCCATGGCTATATATAGGGGAGTAATCAGCCCATATCACCAGCAGAAGCTCAACAAGCAAAGAACTTAACCCCTGAGCTGCATGTCAGGGAAATCAGCACAGGGAAACACAGACATAAGGAATACAGAGGGCAGGGAGACAGGGTTGGAATGAGGGAACGTGACAAGAGTAAGTCCATGCGGCCGTTAAACATATATACATTATGATTTTCTAACGATCAGGACGCTGGATAGCACTGTTGCTATCCAGGGTGCTGCTCGTTAGAGTAAATCTGCCGTTAAAAATATAAGCATTCTGATTTTCTAACGAGCAGCACCCTGGATAGCAACAGTGCTATCCAGCGTCCTGATCGTTAGAAAATCATAATGTATATATGTTTAACGGCCGCACGGACTTTATCCAAAGATCCGATGTGAAACATCGGGACTTTGAATAGATTTCGACTATCCGAAAGTGAAAAAATTTTTTGTCGAAATCTATCCAAAGTCCCGATGTTTCACATCGGGATGTCAGATAGAGTAAGTTCTGGAGCTAACCCCGTAGTTGCCACCAATGGTGGCGATAGGGGGTTCCAATGAACCCCCTATCTCCCGATCCGTGGCAGCTAGGGTTAATGTTTGGTATCGTTGGATCGGCCAGGCATGGCCTTTCCAACCATACCAAACATGACCATGTTAAAGTTGAGAAAAAATATAAAAATAATAAAAAATTAAATAAAAAAATATTAAAAATTAAATAAATTTAAAAAAAAAGGTTTTTTTTGTTTGTTTTGTTTTGCTAATGCAGCAATATTGTTCTCATTCAATTATAATGTGAACAATGATGCTGCACTAACGATTTTTGTATGGGTTGCGTTTGAAAGGAAATTGAAATATGGTAGCTAATTCACTGTATACATATTTCTATATTCTAGTAATATTTGATAGCTATATAAATATATAGGGCCTGATTGACTGCTCAGCAAATACATAATGTGTTCATGAGATAATGCTGAGTCTGGTCTTTCTCTTGGCTTCCTGTTTTTTATTAAGGAGTGCAAATTTTCTATTCAACTCCACTTCCTCTTGAAACTAAAAAGGCTGGCTGGCCGAGAGGAAGGGAGGGACACAGATGTTTAATTGTTCATGTATATCCTATGGAACATTCTTATTTCCAAAAACAGGATATAGCTGTGACGTCAATTTAGTCTTGCCTACTAGGCAAGGACAGGAAATGTTTGTGTAAGTCTAGGTACTGCCCAAAGTAGAAAAAACATGTTTCCTATATTACTGACGTATTGATTCTTTATTGGCTTGTAATCCATGAATTTGTGACACTCCTATTTTGACAAAACTACTGAATGTTTGTAATTTGCCCCAGAGTAATAAGAAACACCCAAGACAGAATTTGTGTCCTGGTCTTTTATTCTCACTCGAGTTGTTTCCTGTATGGTCACTGGGTCGGGTGACAAAGCAGCTATCTCTATCATCACTGGACCGTGGCCATTCTTGTGATGTTCTTGCAGAATACATTTCAGCGTTTGTTAAAAATTGTGTAATTTTCACCCAAAAAAATGTATGTACCAAGTAGGGATGAGCTGTTCGGTTCGATCGGTTCGGAGTTCGATTCGAACATTGGCCGTTCGAAAGTTCGCGAACTTCGAACTTTTTGGGATGTTCGCCAAGAATTTGAAAAAAAAAATTGATTTTTTTTTAAAAAAAATGCTTGAAAAATCCTGAAAAATCTAAAGATAAAGAGACTCTTTACTGCAGAATATTATAAGCAATGGTTTATTACATATTGGATTAAAACGGGAATATTTTTAACAATGAAGCCTATGGGATAATACATTCTTGTTGCTAAAACATCAGGCAGACGAGGCCCTCTAATCAGGCACTGTTGAGGGCAGCCCACCGGAGCCTCCCTCCCAAGGACCCCTTGAGGAGCATGCGGCCGCAGGATGACAGAGCTGCGACTGTGCGTGCTGGCCAGCCAGGTGCATGTGGCAGCGAGGTGGCGCAGGGACTCCAGGGAGGGAGCCAAGGCAGACCCCCCCTTCCCCACAACCAGGATCCAGGGAGCCCCCACTGACCACCAGGCTAAGGTAAGGTGACATATTTTTTAAAAAAATAAAATCCGAGGACATTTTTAAATGTTCCCAGCAACATAAAATAAAACCTTTTTTTTCTTTCTAATACTCACCTGATTCCTGGATCCACAAACTGTAGAGGTGCTGCCTGGCAGTGTGCGGAATCATATGCTGCTTTAATTATACTGTAAGGCTGGGTTCACACCTGCGTTTTTTTTATGCGCGCAATACGTGCGTTTTTAACACGCGTATCGCGTAAACGTAAAAAACATGCGAACGCGCATTGCAGTTCGTTCACGGCCATAGACTGCAGAGTGAACGCGCTGCAATACGCCCCAAATAAGCTCCTGTACTTCTTTGGGCGTAGGACGTTTCACAGTGCGTTCCTGCGCGCTGTAAAACGCCCAGGTATGAACGGGTCCCATAGCAAATAATGGGATTTCCCTGTTTATGCGTTTTACAGCGTGCAGGAATGCGCTGTAAAACGCTTATGTATGAACCAGGCCTTAAGGTGCTGCCCGGCAGTGTGAGGATTCATATGCTGCATTAATTATTCTTCTTACAAATTTGGTTACTTAACCCGTTTGCATTTGGATTGTAATATTGTGACATCCAGGGCCTCGGGTGGCGATCGGGGGGGCCCTGGACGCATGGTGCCGCCAGCTGGCTGAATGCCAGGAGCTCTGGCGGCACCCGGCGCAGCTGTGAGTGATCAGGGGGCAGGGCGCGGCGTGATGACGCAGAGCCACCGGGACTGGTGTGCACCAACTCTCACCATATACAGTAGTGCAGTACTAGTGCCTAAACGTTGTTGAGCTGGTTTTGTTATAACAACTACTCTCGCTCTGTGCCCCTGTCTGGTATATTCCGCTGCTTGTTACTGCTGGTGCGCTTCCATCCTGCCATACACAATAGCACAGTAATATTTGGGTGCACTGCCACTGACGCCTATACCAGATTCATATAATTTTAATATTGGACCGCAGGGTCCAACCCTGCACTCTTCCACAATACCACAGAGGGGTTACGGTGTGACGGCACTGTTGCCGACACTAAAGGCACAATTTTAAAGCACCTATTGTTACTTTCATCCAAAGCCTGCATAAATTTCACCATAATTTAGCCAAAAAATCACTAAACTTGTTCTGCGTATTCTAAAATGTCTCCTCTTTTCATACAGACTGCCGCCCCAAGCAGTTGTTCATGAATAGATTAAAGGAAAACCATTTACCGTCATTTGAAATGTCATTTTTTTGTTTTTAAATGTTTCTATACATCCTACAAATCCGCCACTTCACGGGCAGGTTATGGGGACCTCCTAGGCACGATATTTGAAGGAATTTTTCTTTTTTATTCTTAACCTTTATTTCATGGAAAACTCACTGTTCCTAGCGCGTCCTAGCACAGGAGGCAGCAATCGGCTGGGATTCCGGCCAATTGCTGCACCCCCCCTTTTTTGTTAATGCAGCAATATTGTTCCCATTTCAATTATAATGTGAACAATGATGCTGCACTAAGGATTTTTGTATGGGGTGCGTTTGTTAAAAATTGTGTAATTTCCCCCCCAAAAAATTTAACAAGTCCCCCATTACTCATTTTTTTAACAAGCGCAACTCATATATAATATAACCGCAAACGCTCGCATGTTAAAATGTGAAAAAAACACTTTACACGTTGTAAATTATTGAAAATTTAAATTTTATTGCATTTTTTGTTATAATATACAGACAGGACATAACGTATACATATAATAATGATATATTATGAATCTGCCGAATCTGCCGGAAAGAACGATATAATATGTCTGGGTCATATGTTAAAATATGGCTTCAAAATGCGTTTAAACATGATGAACGAAACCGGTAAAAATTTGCTTAGCACACAAGCGTGACATGCCTCAGCAGCGAAAGGGTTAATTTATTTTTTTTCATTTTAAATCATTTTATTTGTTCTGGGTTTTTTTTTTCGTTTCAGATAATTTTGATCAACTTTTTTTCCGTTTTAAAACCTTTTGCTCTGGTTTTTATTTTTAAAATCAGACCATTTGGGTCAGTTTTGGGTATTTTAAATCATTTTGTTCATTTTTGTTCCTTTCATACCATTTTAATAGGATTAAATAAAGTTGTGCAATGCATATTCATAAGAAAAAAAGGATCTTTATTTAATAAAAAAAACATAGAATCGGCAGAATTACCGTATCGACAGAAATATCGGATCCGAAAAACCATTAGTTTAAGTCAAAAGAAATAGACACTTTGAAACGAGGAGAACAGATGTTCCGAAAAACACAAAAATTTCCGATATCATGAAAAAAAGTCGATACGAAAAACGAGCCGATCCGATAACACGAAAATGGCCGAAATCACGGAAAAATAGTCGATATGAAAAACAAGCCGAAACGAAACGAGCCAAAAAGAAAATCGTCCGAAACGAAAAGCTACAAAATCCGAACAAAACGAAAAAATAAATAAATATCGGTGCACATCACTAGTTTTAACCAACTTATCTGCATTTTTCCATCTACCTTCATTGGTTTAAAATCAAAGCACATTGGCCTCATTTAAATCTTTCAGCCAATCATGGACTTGTGCAATGATGAAAGTTCTTCACTTTCTTTTAAAGAGCAACTGTCAATATTTAATTATTAATGAATAATTAACTAATATTAATAATAATTGCCAGCTTTATGAATAGCCAAATTCCGTCGGACTTGCACCATACGGTGAAATTCAACATTCGGTGCAATTCGGTGTTCTTTGAATAACCCCTTAGGTTTTACATGTTGTTATGAGCGTAACACCATCTTTTTAAGAGTTGTCCAAATTACCTGGTCGCAGCTAGATGTTCCAGTTTTATTCTGCACCTTGGAATAGCTTTGTATTCTTGCATTGCTTAATTAATAAAAATATCCCAAGGTAAGTATAGGAAACACCAAGTATAGTAAACTAATGCAAAATGCGAGTCACTAAGGTCAGATGTCTCCTTTAACTTCAAGGTTAAAATACAGGGTGAGCTAGTCAAACCTGCATTTTTGAAAAGGGTGGGAGAGCCGTGAAAGTGGGCGGAGCGAGTTAGCAAGGTTACCATTGTGTCCCCCACAACTAAGCATTTCAGTCGTCATGGAGCAGTGGTCTAAACAACAACGTTCATTCGCTGTGAAAGCGTTTTACCAAAGTGGTAGTTAAGCAGCCGCTCAGCGTCGTTTCCGGAAGAATTTTCAAATTAATCGAAATAAGCCAGTGCCGTCTGTTAATTCAATCAAATTGTGGGTGACAAACTTTGAAGCAATTGGTGAAACGAGAAGCAGAAGGGGTGGCAGTGCAAGATCAGTGCGAACTCACGCGAATATTGACCGCGTGAGAGTTGCTGTGGAAAGAAGCCCTCGGAGATCGGCGCGTCGACAGAGTGCTGCGCTTGGCATGGCAAACACGAGCGTCCGAAGAATCTTGAGGTTAGATTTACACCATCACCCATACAAAATTCAGGTCGAATACGCTATTCGGAAATGTTGCATTCGTTCTTCATTCCTCAGCTTCGTCAACATGGAATGAACAATGAAACCTTATTCCAGCAAGACGGTGCCACAAGTCATACAGCCCGTGTGAGCATGAATGTTCTCAACAATGTTTTTCCAAATCGGGTGATATCCCAAAATGGAGCAATTTCTTGACCTCCCCGATCGCCCGACCTCACAGTGTGCGATTTTTTTTCTTGTGGGGGTACCTGAAGAGTAAAGTCTTTGAACAACGACCTCCAACGCTTGGGGAACTCAAGAGGAGAATCCGGTTGGAAATCGAGAGAATTCCTCAGCGTATGCTCCGTGATGCGATGGGCTGTTTCAGAAATCGCCTACAAGAATGTCTCAATCGGGAAGGACACCATCTTACTGGAGTTATTTTTAAACAGTGAATGTTGTTTCTTAAATGCTTTTTAATGTACATTAAGATAGTAACAATAAAATTTTGAAATATCCATCCGTTTATTTTTTACAGTCATTTCAAAAATGCAGGTTTGACTGGCTCCGTGTACTTCCTACCACTAACAATAAAATACATTTATGGGAGTGGTTTGAGAAAACCAGAGGGGTTAATTATTCTGAACGGAATTTCCGCCATACACATGGAGATGCGGAGTCTTAAGCAGTGCTTATGAGCGTTACACAACTGAGCTCAATATGTAATAATGGACGGATAGCACTGTAGCGCGACTGGATGTCCTATTGAGAGTTATGATGTCGTTTAATGGGACACCGGAAATCCGCCTTGACAACATCCTGCTATCTAAAACTAGACACATTCGGTTTGATATTGAAAGCGGAACTTAGGTTGTTTGCATGGAGATGCGGATGGGTAAATCTTGGCTTAAATCTCATGGGTATTTAATAATTGAGCACAATATATGATAATGGACGCAACAGCGTCTTAGCATGACCGGAAGTGCCAGTAAGACCGGAAATGATGTTGCGGAACAGGATGCTGGAAATGCAGCCAGCAATTACATGATCACTGGGCACACATGTAAGTCCTCAATAATTGAGACTATTTAAATGATGACCACATACACAGTAGGACCACTCCTGATGAAGCCGTACTGAGAGACGGTGAAACGCGTTGGGCGTTCTACTTTTTAACTGATCTGTCCTTTGTTGTCCTAGTAGTCTGGCATGTCTGTGATGAGATTCTCCTCCAGGTTGTTTTCATATGCTTTATGACCGAACTCTGATGATCTGTATACCTTAAGTATTGATTTTTGTCTCCTCGATGGACTTGTATGACCCACTTTTGATGGGCTTTTTGTGGAAGCAGTACCTATAAATCCGCCATGGGCTTTTGAGGAAGGACGTTAACCCACTTTGCATGGTTGAAATTTGTTTATCTTGGGGTTTACTACTTCATGTTGATTCATTAATCAGGGATACAGTACCACGACGATCTTACAGTATATCTTTAGGGCTCTTTGTGGAATCGTTGCCTTTAAATCCGCCATGGTTTTTTTCAAGGAAGGAAGATAACCCACCTTTCAATTTGTTTATTTTGGGGTTATTATCCCCTCATGTTGATCCACAATAATCAGGTTCACAGTACCACAACGGTCTAATAATACACCTTTAGGATTTTCCCTATCTAGAACTTTGGAAAATATCCTTCTACTTATATTTGTTTGTGTCCATCCCGTCAGTTTTTTTATTATGCTGAGATGGTATGAGAATTCTAAAACACTGACGCTTTGACCAACAAATTACTGATGCAATAGATTGGAATATTGGATAAACCATTTATTTTTTACCAGAATGCATTCAATGACACATTCTAATGGTTTTTAAACATTTTTTTTGATCTTTGTGTTTTATTTTGAATAAAGATATGTATTTATTAATGAGATTGTACAACTAGGGTTACCCTCCTTCTTTCATTAATTCCACTTTTTGTCTGTATTTAGGGTTAATTATTCACTCTCTTGGAGCCCCTTCTGTATTTTTACCTTAGCGTGGCTATTCTCACCTACCATGGCTGTGCACATCAGATCAATCCTTACATTGTCTTGTGTACTTAGATAATATTATTCAGCCTAAAGAATATAATAAAAATATTGTGATTTCTAGAATATAAGCAATCCTGTACTCATTCTTGGCAACTATGATTTCGTATTAACATCATATTTTGCAGGGAACAAGGGAAATATACCATAGACAAGTTTAAAGGCTATAACATATTTCCACTAACAGAAGACGGGAGACCAAGCGTTCGAATGGCGTAGTAGCAACCTTTATCGGATAACACTCAGACAGCGCTTCGGCTGAAGCATCAACCTTTTAGAGGTTTGACATAGCCCGGAATATTGTCTGCATGATATTCAATAAAAGTTACCTTTGTGCAATCCGAGTGCCTGGTCTTCCTTCTTCTATTGGAACTTACAATTTGGGCCCTAAAGAATCTCGTGAGTATTGGTTTGGACTTGCTTTTTGCCAGTGTTTAATGTGCATACCGCTTTATGGCCCCTATTACATTCTTTGCTCATTTGATTTTGCGCGCGCAAATGCGCATTTGGACGAGGGGCAAAACCCTTTGCGCTGAACGTCGGATTACAATGTTCGCGCAAACGATGCACGTTATCGTTTAACGCGGATGGACCTGCGCGAGCGTGATGAACTGTGCGCATCCTATACTTAACATTGTGAGTGCAAATTCATTCGTGCGCTGGTATGCGGAGGGTATTACTATCGATGCGCATCGTTTTACGAACAACGTTTGAGCGCATAATTTTAACGTCTTTGAAAAGCTGGTGGTAACTGCAAATCGGAACGTTCTGGCCGAAACGAAAAACACCAGCACAAAAAAAAAACTACAGTACAGTATAGTTACACATTCTACACATACCCAAACAAAACAATTGTGAATTTGTGCGTGTTTTTTTTTAATGCTGCAGCATGTATACTCAGATTTACTTTGACAGGTGCAAAAACTTAAGTGAGTCAATTAAGGTAAATTGATATCAATTAGGTTCTTAATTCTGATTGGCTGAATCCCACAAAAAAACAGTCCGCACACTGATTTACATGCGCTACGTTACTGCACGCATATTACTCTTCGTTTTGTGCGTCGTTTTTACGAACGTTATTTTTGGACGGATGAGAAAATGCGTTTGGAGCGTAATACCACCGTTAATTTTCGCGCGATAACGCTGGACGATGAGCGCAAAAAAAATTGTGCTGCGCGAACGAAATTGCGCGTAGAATGTAATAGGGGCCTATATTTTTTTGCACTTTTCCACTAAATTCATCTATGCATTTCTCTAGATGTACAAACTCTGGATTAAAGGTTATAAAAGTACAAACAATGACGAGTGACACCGCTGCTGCCAAGAACAGTCAAAGGGAACAGCTGGATTTAAAAGTAGATTATCCATTATATTTCAGGGAAGCTGAAACCAACAGCCTTAGTAGGCAGTAGTCAGCACCATCTGTCCTATTAAAGAACAATGGAGGAAAAGCATTTCCCAAATGTAAGACGTTATATTTCAAGTCCACTCCAAAACCACTAACAATAACCTACAACAATTTAAAATGAAATTACCTTGTGCTCCTTGTAAATTAGTAAACGGAGCCTGATTTATTAGGCTATGGTACAAGTGTTACATTAATTTAGTTGAATTTTAAATAAATTTATATTTTTATATAAATTTGTTTTTACAATTATGATTTTTACATCTGAAAAATCAACAGAAATTGATGCGGCCGCCGACATCTGAAGGCTGTGGCGCGCTCTCGTGAGACCTCTTCTGTAGGCCGTGTCACAGCCTTCACAAGGCTGCAGCCGCACGAGGGAGAAAGCTGGCGCTCGCAAGAAGACACTGCCAGTCAAGGGGGCTGCTATCGAAATGCTGTTAATGCATTCCGCTAGCAGCGGCGGCGGTCATCCACAGTTTACGCGGGCCCAAGAGGCAGCTGCTTTGGGCCCCTCAACAATGACTGGGACCGGGGCAACTGCGTTAAAGACATCCCTGGGCCCAACGGCCTTAATCATACATATTCATTAAAAGCCAGCCTGTCCTATATATATGTTCCCATGTTGGACCACCCCCACCAATTAAGTAATTGTATATCAACCACTTTTACCTTTAGTGCTAATTGGTGGTGTAACATACTAGGTACCGGGAAGTTTGTCAAAAAAATAAAAAACATTTAAAAACAAAAGGTGGAACTTTACATATAACATGTATGGACCTGGAGTAATAATGTAATGTCCCTTACGTTACAATTCATACTTTCCAAATAAACATTACAACATTCTTATAGTTCCTAATCACCGAGACACACAGAGGGGAAAAGTACAACACAGATACAGAGAATAAGAGGCATGCACAGAACGACAGAGACAGACACACACCAAGACTGAGACACACGGAGGAAAAACGTACAACACAGATACAGAGAAAAAGAGGCATGCACAGAAACACAGACAGACACACAGCAAGATGGTGACAAACAGAGGGAAAAAGTATAACACAGATACAGCGAATAAGAGGCATGCACAGAAAGACAGAGACAGACACACACCAAGATGGAGACACACAGAGGGAAAAAGTACAATACAGATACAGAGAATAAGAGGCATGCACAGAAAGACAGAGACAGACACACTCCAAGAAGGAGACACACAGGGGGAAAAAGTACAACACCGATACAGAGAATAAGAGGCATGCATAGAAAGACAGAGACAGACACTAGGGATGAGCTGTTCGGTTCGATCTGTTCGGAGTTCGCATCGAACATCGGCCGTTCGACAGTTTGCGAACTTCAAACTTTTTGGGACGTTCGCCAAAAGTTCAATTTTTTTTAAAAAAAAAAGTATAAAAATGCTAAAAAATCTAGAAATAAAGAGACTCTTTACTGCAGAATATTATAAGCAATGGTTTATTAGTTATTGAATTAAAACAGGAATATTTTTCACATTGAAGCCTATGGGATAAAACATTCTTGTTACTAAAACATCAGGCAGACATGGCCCTCTAATCAGGCACTGTAGAGGGCAGCCTGCAGGGGCCTCCCAAAGATCCCCTTGAGGAGCATGCGGCCGCCGGATGACAGAGCTGCGACTGTGCGGGCTAGTCGCCCTGGTGCATGTGGCAGAGACAGGCAGCGCAGGGAGGGAGCCACTGCACCTGCGGCCACGGCAGACCACACCCCACAACCAGGATCCAGGGAGCCCCCACTGACCACCAGTCTAAGGTAAGGCGACACATTTCTAAAAAAAAAAAAAATCCGAGGACATTTTTAAATGTCCCCGGGAACATAAAGTAAAACTTTTTTTTTCTTTCTCTACCTGACTGAATGTATTTAATTATATATATTAGATACATTCAGCCAGGTAGAGGGGGGTGGTATGTGGGCTGCGGGGGGTCTCAGGCAGTGGTTTGGTTTTTTTGTGTGTATATTTTTTGCAAATTTATAGGGGAAGGTAAGGGCAGGTATGATATATATATATATATAGATAAGATATATATCTATATTCTTATAAATATATATATCCAGACTTGTATTACACATACATTTTGGCAACTAATTGCCCCCCCCCCATTTGGCTGATTGCTCCAGAAGAAATGTTGAACCCGTTAGAGCAGAGAATAATATATATATTCTCTGCTCTGTCGGGTTCAACATTTCTTCTGGAGGGATCAGCCAAATGGGGGGGTGCATTTAGTTGAGATTGTCCACATGCCACCCCCCCATGTGCGTATGTGTATATATGGTCTGAGGTCTGTGGGTGGGGGTATTTATATGTCTGCATATTGAGATATACGTATATATAGGTCTGCATGTTGATATATACGTATGTGTCTGTGTGTGGTATCAATGCATCCCTACTCTATACACGGCGCTCCGTGTCCCTATAATATATATGATCAGGGGTTACCTTTTCTTTATATTTTTATACTATTCCTATTAAATTAACAGTACTTTTTGATGTATTTTATTCAGTAGAAACTTTTTTTGCCTATATAACATGTGCTTTGTGAAAATAAAACGGTTTTGTGTGTACATTTTAATTTAGTTAGTGGTTTCTTGTCCAGTGCGGTGAGAAGCAAACGTAATGTAGTGTAGACACGCTGCGAGGCGGAGCGGAGTGAAGTCAAGCCTGCAAATTGTTTGCTTCTCTTCGCTTCGCTACGCTGTGCGTCGCTACATGCTCAGTGTGTCTCAGCCTTTATTCCCGCATCGCTAGCTTACCGAATCAGTTTGTATACTTGTTACTGACCCTGCTTATTCTGTGGACCCGATCTGTTGCTGACTTTGCCTGACATTTGACTATTCTCTCTGTGTATTCCCTGCCTGTTCCATTTGCTTCCTGTTGCTACTGGTGTGCGCCAATTCTCACCATATACAGTAGCTCAGTACAAGTGCCTAAACATTGCTGACCCGGTTTTGTTATAGCTGCTGATGTAACTGAATAGATCGGGGATCTCTTCTGCATTACCAAAACCTCCACCACTGCACTCTTCCACAATACCTCATAGGGGTTACGGTGTGAAGGCACTTGCTGCCACCAAAGGCACAATATTTGGGTGCACTGCCATTGACACCTATACCATATTCATATAATTTTAATATTTGACCGCAGGGTCCAACCCTGCACTCTTCCACAATACCACAGAGGGGTTACGGTGTGACGGCACTGTTGCCGACACTAAAGGCACAATTTTAAAGCACCTATTGTTACTTTCATCCAAAGCCTGCATAAGTTTCACCATAATTTAGCCAAAAATCACTAAACTTGTTCTGCATGTCCTAAAATGTCTCTTCTTTTCATACAGGCTGCCGCCCAAGCAGTTGTTTATGAATAGATTAAAGGAAAACCATTTACCATCATTTGAAATGTCAGTTTTTTGTTTTTAAATGTTTCGATACATCCTACAACTCCGCCACTTCACGGCAAGGTAATGGGGACCTCCTAAGCACGCTATTTGACAGAATTTTTCGTTTTTATACTTAGCCTTTATTTCATGGCAAACTCACTGTTCCTTTAAAAACTTTTTTTTTAAACTTTTTTTGTCCTTGTTTCCTGTCCCCCAAGACACTACCCGGACCCCCATACACCTTTTATGGCAAATATCTTGCATATATGCCCTCTTGGAGGGCACTCTAAAAATCGAACTTTCGAGTCACATTGACTGGCATTGAGTTTGGTTCGAGTTCGAACTCGAACTTTTGAAATTGTTCGAATGTGAACCGAACACAGGGGTGTTCGGCTCAGCACTAACAGACACACACCAAGACGGAGACACACAGAGGTGGTGTAACATACTAGGTACCGGGAAGTTTGTCAAAAAAATAAAAAACATTTAAAAACAAAAGGTGGAACTTTACATATAACATGTATGGACCTGGAGTAATAATGTAATCTCCCTTACGTTACAATTCATACTTTCCAAATAAACATTACAACATTCTTATACAGGGTTATCCAAAGAGATTCGAATTGCTTGAGAAAGGTAACCGAACGCTGAAAATCAGGGTTCGGTTACCTTTCCTGGCCATTCGGCTATCCAGAGAGCAGGCAATTCGCCAAATCCTGTCGAATTGCCTGCACATACGGTGCCTGTTCGGTCCCTGTTCGAGGGCAGTGAAATCCCCATGAAAAAGCACTGCTTCGGCTATTCAGAGAACACAAACCAGCAGTGAAAGGTTCCCCTAATGCCCTGCCATTCGGTGGTTTAATTCGGCAAATTTATTCAGGAGAATCCCATAGACTTCAATGTTAAAAATATTCCCGTTTTAATTCAATATCTAATAAACCGTTCATTATAAAATTCTGCAGCAAAAAGTCTCTTTATTTATAGATTTTTTAGGATACTTTAAGCATTTTTCTGAATTTTTAAAAAAAAAATAAAAAGTCCGATTTTTTTTTTTTTTTTTTTCAGTTTACTTATTTTTTTTGTAACAGCCCTCTTTATTATCATTCCCTGGACCTCCTGTGAAAATTTCAGACATTTTCGCTCAGTAGTTTCTTTGCAAACAGCGTTTCTTTTTCCCAGATTCATACAAATGGTTTTTCTAATTTATTCACTGCCTCCTCTACGTCACAGCTGCTTCGGCTCTGTGTGATTGGCTCCTGTTCGGCTCCTGTTCGGCTCCTCTTCGAAGGTTAATCCAGATGTTTTTGCTTGTTTTCAGCATGCATTCGGTGAGTTTTCGTCAGGTTTGCGGTAGCTTTTCCCTGCAATTCGTGGACCCTGTGGTGCTTGCTGAATACACCGCAGGGTCACCGAAATGGAATCGGCAAAAGGAACCGAATTGAAGAGAACGAAAAGTCACCGAACGTGCGGTGACTTTTCGAATCTCTTTGGATAACCCTGATAGTTCCTAAACACCGAGACACACAGAGGGGAAAAGTACAACACAGATACAGAGAATAAGAGGCATGCACAGAACGACAGAGACAGACACACACCAAGACTGAGACACACGGAGGAAAAACGTACAACACAGATACAGAGAAAAAGAGGCATGCACAGAAACACAGACAGACACACAGCAAGATGGTGACAAACAGAGGGAAAAAGTATAACACAGATACAGCGAATAAGAGGCATGCGCAGAAAGACAGAGACAGACACACACCAAGACGGAGACACACAGAGGGAAAAAGTACAACACAGATACAGAGAATAAGAGGCATGCACAGAAAGACAGACACACACCAAGACGGAGACACACAGAGGGAAAAAGTACAGCACAGATACAGAGAATAATAGGCATGCACAGAAAGACAGAGACAGACACACACCAAGACTGAGACATACTCAGAGAGACAAATTAAAAGAAACACAGAGATATACAAACACACAAAGAGAAGGAAACACACAGAGACACGCACAGAGGTACACATGCATAGACGCTCATACACTAAGAGGGACACACAGATGCCACACAGAAACAGACTCTCAAGCAGGGTGACAAAGACAGACATACAGGGTTATCCAAAGAGATCCGAATTGCTTGAGAAAGGTAACCGAACGCTGAAAATCAGCGTACGGTTACCTTTCCTGGCCATTCGGCTATCCAGAGAGCAGGCAATTCGTCAAATCCTGGCGAATTGCCTGAACATACGGTGCCTGTTCGGTGCCTGTTCGAGGGCAGTGAAATCCCCATGATAAAGCACTGCTTCGGCTATTCAGAGAACACAAACCAGCAGTGAAATGTTCCCCTAATGCCCTGCCATTCGGTGGTTTAATTCGGCAAATTTATTCAGGAGAATCCCATAGGCTTCAATGTTAAAAATATTCCCGTTTTAATTCAATATCTAATAAACCGTTCATTATAAAATTCTGCAGCAAAAAGTCTCTTTATTTATAGATTTTTTAGGATACTTTAAGCATTTTTCAGATTTTTTTTTTTTTTTTAAAAGTCCGATTTTTTTTTGATTTTTTTTTCAGTTTACTTATTTTTTTTGTAACAGCCCTCTTTATTATCATTCCCTGGACCTCCTGTGAAAATTTCAGACATTTTCGCTCAGTAGTTTCTTTGCAAACAGCGTTTCTTTTTCCCAGATTCATACAAATGGTTTTTCTAATTTATTCACTGCCTCCTCTACGTCACAGCTGCTTCGGCTCTGTGTGATTCGGCTCCTTTTCGGCTCCTGTTCGGCTTTTTCGAAGGTTAATCCAGATGTTTTTGCTTGTTTTCAGCGTGCATTCGGGTAGTTTTCGTCGGGTTTGCGGCAGCTTTTCCCTGCAATTCGGGGACCCTGTGGTGCTTGCTGAATACACCGCAGGGTCACCGAAATGCAATCGGCAAAAGGAACCGAATTGAAGAGAATGAAAAGTCACCGAACGTGCGGTGACTTTTCGAATCTCTTTGGATAACCCTGATAGAGAGAGACAATGACATGCAGAAAGAGAGACTCAGACACACACAGGCAGCAACAGACCCACAAACAGAAACAGACAAAGCGTCGGAGACAGACTTTGCGTTGCGACCTGCTAGCGTAAGGAAACACTGGCTAATATTAATGATTTGGCCATGTTTCTTTACCTAACTAGTATTCCACTATCTTGTAATCAGTTTAATTTACGTGTTCACAAGTGAAATGTATTTTCTAAATCCTGCTAATGCTTGAGTTAGAACACAGTTATTCTCACGTTTGCATTCAATAACCATTTCGGCTATTTCCGCTGCTATTGCCTGATTGCGCTGTTTCAGAATGTTGTTTCATACACATTATCTGCAATTAGATTTCTATGAAGTGCATTCTGTAAAACCCTTTTATTTTTCATGTACATGTGCGTACACTGAGCAGTGGCACACTTTGAGCACATTAGTCTAGATAGAATGTACTTGTTCATTTATTCTGTATTAACATTTTCTGTAAGTATGAAATATATATGTTTAACTGACTATTAAAAAAACTTCTATTAGAAGGAATCATTCTTTCTCTAGCTATTGACAGCTGTATGACGACACTTTGAGCATACCAGATGAATTATTTTTGTGCATAATACTTTTTTTCACAGTAGGTACCAGTACGGCTTAATCTCATGGTTAAGAAGCAGAAAGCATCGGATAACTGGAAAACGTATGCCGAGAAACTCTATAAAATATATTTCATTCAAAATCATTTAAAAAAGTAGCATAGAAGGTAACAAAGAGATTTTGAAAAGAATAAAAGAAATAATATCAGTTGCGCAGTTGCACATTTCGGGGCCATTCGGCTATTCAGAGAGCAGGCAATTCGCCAAATTTTGGCGAGTTGCCTGCAGGTACGGTGCCTGGTCGGTGCCTGTTCGAGGGCAGTGAAATCCCCCATAGAGAAGCAATGGTTCGTCTATTCAGAAAACACTGAACAGCTCAAGAATGTCAGTGAGGTGCCCTGCCGTTCGGTGGTTTAATTCGACAGGTTTATTGAGGTGAATCCCATAGGCTTCAATGTTAAAACTATTCCAGTTTTAATTCAATATCTAATAAACCGTTTATCATTTTATTCTGCAGTAAAAAGTCTCTTTATTTTAGATTTTTTAGGATCTTTTAGGCATTTTTTGTGATTTTTTTTGTTAAAAAGATTTTCTGTTTTTTTTAATCGTTTTTTCATTTTTCTGTAACAGACCTTTTTATTATCATTCATTGGATCTTGTATGTAAATCCCAGACATTTTTGTTCAGTAGTTTTTTTGCAAACAGTGTTTCAAATTTCAAACTTTCAAGCGAATTGTTTTTTCTTATTTTTCACCCCGTTCGTCAGCGTGTCGGTGTTATGGTTAGACTTAAACAGTCTCTTGTTCGTATGCCTGCTGCTGCCAAATGGTTTGGAGAAGTCAATTTGAGTGCGCAGTGAAAGAAACCACACAGACTCGCTGGATAGTTGTCTATGTAGTCTTCCTCAGACCAAGCCGGGTGACTTCTCTTTTCTTTATTGAAAGATACATGCTTTTATGCCAGTTGGTGCGGAAGCAGGGGCATTAACTAATATTTTATTTAACATCAGCAGTAAAATTTGCAAATGCATTATGGATTAGACCATAGAAATGAAAGTCAAATATCAGCTATTTATTTTGCGTCATTGACAAACGTCAGTCGTTTTTTCACCATTATGGGTGTATGGGCGAAGTCCTGTTTCAGAGTGTTCCAGGATACAGGATGTTCCTGGTACCGAAATAGGGATTCTCATGACTTGCAGTTAGCTATTCTGTTGAAACAGCGGAGTTACGCAAGATACATTTTGATTCTCTCTGAAAAGACAGTTTTATTAATTCAGCTCTTAAAGACATATTAACTACTTAAATGAGCATTTTTCTAAGCCTTTGAATATTATTAAAGCAGATACATATTCTTGTCCATAACATCGGCTTTTTCCGATGGCTGTGCTACACTGTGATCGGCGGCTGCTCGGATTTTTCAAGCTCTTCAGCGGGGTTTCTGTGGTGGTTTCTGCAGGTTTTCGGTGAGTGTTTGGTGAGTATTCGGTGAATGTTCGGCGAGTGTTCTGCGGGTTTGCAGTTAGTATTCCCTGCACTACGGGGGCCCGGCGGTGCTTGCTGAATACACCGCAGGGTCGGCAAACTAGGAATCGCCGAATCGCCCCGAAGTGCGAGGAACAAAAAGTCACCGAACGTGCGGGGACTTTTCGTATCTCTCTGAATAACCCTGAAAGAAATTCCCATCCATCATGGCTAGAGGCCAGTGAGACGTTTTTGGTTTAGTGTCCTTGTGCCTGATTTGCTGATAAATATACATGCTCCTGTGACTGTGTGTGACTCTCCAGGCTTCTGACTCTGTTGTCTTTACAAGCTACACAATTTTTTTAAATTTCATTACAGATTGCACCAACCCTTCCATTGTTTTTTGCCTATATTTTGTACCTATTTAAAAGGACACTTAATTTGTGTTGGGTTTCTTTGAGTAGCACCAAAACTGAATGGTCAAATCATGCACAAACCTGAAACATCATGGCAGATGCAAGAGGAAGCACTTCTCCCCCATAAATGAGTTAGCATTAGCATTAAGATAGAAGTAAGATTTTACTCTATTTGTGCTCATTGAGAAAAGTACCAGTAACATCAAAATTCTGCCAATCCGTAATGGTAGTACAAAACACACATAAAAGCACTGTACAGTAGTGATACAGATGCTAACAATTTAGCAAATTTACAGCTCAGTGGTAGAGTTAAAGGGTCTCTACCATCTTACATAAGCTGTAAATAGATTACAAATAAAACCACTTTATAAACCATATGCTGTCCTATACTTAACATTGTGAGGCGAATGTGAATGTGCGCTGGTACGAGGATGGTATTACAATCTATTTGCGGTAATTAACGCATAGCCTTTGTGCGCATAATTTTAGCAACTCCTAAAAGCTGGTGCTAACGGCATATCTGAACAACCTGGCTAACCCAAAAAAATAAATCCTATAAAAAGGAATGCAGCAACAATATAATGGATGATGGCAGGTGTGGGTGTATTATTACTGTAGCATATGTGCTCATTTTGCATCATAGACGCAGAATCCGTCTCTGATGCCTCTGGCAGACGCAATTCAGTTGCGTTTGATAGGTATGTTTCTTCATATTGATTGGCTGAATGGGTGCAAAAAGCTGCACGCGCAAAGATTTTTGCGCCAGACAGTACTGCGCCTGCATTTGTGCACGTACCGTTTGCATGCGCAATTGATCGGCGGAAGAAAAAGCAGCGAGGATTGTAATTCCATCGGTGATCTGCGCGCGCAAAAGATTAACGCTTGGCGCAAAGATTATCGCTTTGCGCGAGGATTTTTGCGTGAAGAATGTAATATAGCCCACTGTGGGGCCATACAGGGCATTATAAACCCTTGTCTGGAAACCTAATCATTAACAGGACTATGCACAGGACACGAGGTCACCCATTTAGACTGGACGAAAGGAAATTCAGCCTAAAGCATAGGAAGGGTTATTTTACGGTGAGAACAATAAAGTTGTGGAATTCTCTGCCTGTTGAGGTGGTTGGGTCAGAGTACAGACTTTTAAAAAACGACTGGATGACTTCCTGCAAAAACATATTATTAAGGGTTATAATATTTTATCTTCTTGATGAAGAATGAGAAATTGAGATTGAGAAATCTGACGCCATTCTGGGGTCAAGAAGGATTTTTTTCCCCAGTATGTTGCAAGTTGGCGAGCACTTCAGACTGGGTTTTATGCCTTCTTTTGGATCGACAGCAGTGGGATGTGTGAAAGGCTGAACCTGATGGACGTATGTCTTTTTTCAGCCTATGTAACTATGTGGGGGAGGAGGGGTTTACAACTTATAAGATCGTACAATGGATGCACCCAGTGACACATATACAGGGTTATTCAAAGAGAATCGAAAAAGCCACCGTACATTCGGTGACTTTTCGTTCTCTTCAATTTGCTTCGATTTGGCGATCCGATTCAAGAAAGATTACCGAACGCTGATTTTCAGCGTTTGGTTTCCTTTCGGCAGCCATTCGGATCTCTTTGAATAACCCTGATAGAGTAAAATATTTTCTTAACTAAATATACACGAGAAAGACAGAACACATGTAAGATATCAGCAACATAAAATAAACACAATAATGACATTTCATTTTATGGTGGTAGTGGCCATTAACATTCAATAACCATAGACCAAGCCAGTTCTAATTTATTCACTGACATATAGTTTGCGGCCAATATATATTAAAAAAGCCACAGCTTATATACCAAGGCAGTATATCTCTTGAAGAATCTCAGAATTTTCTAATATGCAATGCACTTATTGCTTAAAGAACGGTTCGAAGGAAATTCTAATCAGCTTATTAATTAAGAGGACAGTTAATGTTACAGAGATTTAAAGTGAACTGTATCATTAATCTTCCATGTTAAGCTGACTTTTTAAATTACATGAATCCTTCAGTCTATGCAACTGGAAATAGACAGATCCCGATTCAACCTTACACTTAAAAAGATGCTCAATAATTAGAAACATAATTATAGACATGTAGGGTATCTATGCTTTTTTTTTACCCAGCAATTTCCATTACAGGATAAAGATCAACCGTATATTATAGGTTTTTTTTTCTACAGAATGATTGATAGATTTTCAAATAGAGGAAATAGAGCACAAGAGATTATGTAATGTGATTTCATGACAGGGAACTGCAGCTATAGATCTTGGGTTTTTGATAGCAAATAGCTTAAACCGCATCTTAAAGGGAAGGAATTGAAGATATGCTGTTTATGTCTGAAGAAAACAGATTAGAAAAAAGTACGAAGGCATTAACTGCTGCTTTTACACCGATATATTAACTCGCCACGTAGGCTTGCTCCTCTGGAGCCCATATCGTTTAATGCACAATTCTTTACACTCTTTTAACTTTTTCTCTCTAAATGGATATAAAGCCTTATCTTGCATCTGATACACCATTTAACAAAAAAATATATACACATGGATTTAAACACATAATAAAGTGTGGAATGTTGAAGCATAATGACATGGAAATGGGTGTTCTGGGAATAACCGATTGGAATTCTAGGCCTTTGGGGTTTTAGGCAGAAAATTTAAAGACAGAAATGGTAGAATAAGAAGAGCATTAACATTGGATAAGTAGTAATGAGGGAAATGCATAAATAATTAATGGTAAATATGGTTAATGGTCTAACTCAGTTGGTTAATGTACCAACTCCAAAACTCTTCTGTGCGAATCTAGGAGCTTCTTTTCTGATGCCCAAATGAGCCACTTGGTCTTGCCGGTCGTTGATGAAAGAAGTGCCACTGCATAATATTTACCTTAAATTTATATATATATATATATTCCCCTATATTTTAAAATAAGATAAAATACAGACTTCGCTGTAAATCATTTGATAAAGATGGATAGGTTGCATTTAACCCCTTCACGACCAAGGGGTTTTCCATAAAACTACTGGCAGGACACACTCAGGGTTATTCAGAGAGCATTTTGCTGCCCTTTCGCTCCCCGCACTTTGTGGCGATACGGCGATTCTAGTTTGCCAACCCTGCAGTGTATGCAGTATGCACCGCAGGGTCCCCGTAGTGCAGGGAAAACTCACCACAAACCCACCGAACACTCACTTCAAACCACCGAACACTCACCGAAAACCTGCAAAAACAACGCCGAACATGCTGGAAAAAGTCAACGAGCCACCGATCACAGTGCAGAGCAGCCATCGGAAAAAGCCGACAGGCAGATGAACGTGGTGGGAAAAAACGTACGTTTGAAAGTTTCAAAATCGAAACTAAAGAACGAAAAGACCTGGAATTTACATATAAGATCCAATGAACGATAATAAAAAGGGCTGTTAAAGAAAAAGGAAAAAGCGATTAAAAAAAAAACCAGAAAAAAAGTTTGCGAAAAAAATCCTGAAAAATGCCTAAAAGATCCTAACAAATCTATAAATAAAGAGAATTTTTACCGCAGAATAAAATAAATGGTTTATTAGATATTGAATTAAAATGGGAATATTTTTAACATTGAAGCCTATGGGATTCGCCTGAATAAACCTGTCGAATGAGACCACCAAACGGCAGGGCATTTCGGCAACTTTTCTCAGCTGTTCGGTGTTCTTTGAATTGATGAACCATTGCTTCTCTATGGGGGATTTCAATGCCCTTGAACAGGCACCGTACATGCAGGCAATTCGCCAATATTTGGCAAACTGCCTGCTCTCTGAATAGCCGAATGGCCCCGGAATGTCCCTGCACGCTGAATTTCAGTGTCCAGCTACATTTTTCGGATCTCTCTGAATAACCCCCCACTGATTTTATGGTAATGAGTTTCCACCCATTACCCACAGTGTAAATGTACACACAGGTATCCTGTCTGTATATGTTCACTGAAGGATTTGTCCTATTTTTGAGAAGTTGAGTCATCCCTCTGCTGGCCAAAAAGCACTACTATGTTTACTTTATAGCTTGAGCTATGTGGTTCCATGCAGGAAAGATGGATCTCAAAGATTTTCAAATAATTTCAAAACATCAGCTGCCATGTCCAATGTGTTGAAATTTCAGGGGCACAATCTGGAGCCCATTTGCATTGCTCTAGAATTAAACAACATCAAATTTACTCAATGGGCCATATTCCAAGGTTGCTGTAAACTTAACAACTCCATAGACTATAATGGCTCTGGTAAGTTTACAACAGCTCTGGTTAAGTTAACAACAACCTTGGAATAGGGCCCAGTATCGTGGCACCAGCAGGTATTTCTGAAGATCGAGTATACTCAATATGATAGTGAAGGAGTTCATATGAAAAGTAATCATTTCAATTATAGGGCACTAATGACATCTTCGTTTACTAGAAAGAAATAAACAATGTTGCACATTCATAGTATGTTTTACCATGTAGATAATCTTTATTTTTAAAAACCGCCAAAGTGATCTCATTCCTTCCACGGCTCTGATTGCAGTGTACCTTCTTGGATGAATGCTGTTTCCGAACAATCTTCAAATTCCTGGCCACCAGATTCAGCTAAAACAGCAAAACTGCTTTACTTGTTCCCTTCAAATTAAGGCAGACATTTCATTAGGTTCAAACCAACGACTGCAGCAAAAACAACCTGCAAAAGAACGAAATGTAATCTCCGGGTACCATATAATCTAATCAACTATACTTGCTCAAATCTTGACATTTCGCAGAAAGTACATTTTCGCTCATTTTACAGTATATTTAGCCAAGTCATGCTTTTAACTTGTATCCTGACAAAATATAGCTTGGATTTCATCGTTATGAAGTCTCACATGCTTTAGCTATAATGAATTTTGGCCTTGCAGTGTATTTCATCAAAATGTTAAAACCAATAAAACACTTCTAAAAAAAAAAATTGGAAAAATGATAATATCAGATGATAACGTAACCTATTACCTGACGAGGCCTGAATTATCATAGGTAATTTCAAAATTTTAATGTTTTAATTAGACACAATGCACACAGTGCACAATGAAAAAAATTGCTTTGTTTCCGATCGATTTGTTACGTTTTTGATTCGGTGCGTTCATTATGTTACCGTGATTCATATTTCAGATCGATTCATTATTTAGGGAGATTAGTAATTCGTATTTTGTATTGATTCGTTATTTCTTTTTGAACCATTATTTTGTTTTGACTAGTTATGCCGGAATGGTGAAATGGATGAAGTAATTACTGTTAGATTAGTGTTAAAAAAGGAGGTTTAAAAGATACGGTATCTCCCTGTCCTTGGTGCTGAAATAGGTTTCAGCACCAAGGACAGCACCCGCCGAATGCAGCCAAGCTGAAGGAAAGAGAAAGAAAATTATGCATTCGGCAACGAAAAAAAGCCTAGTCTTTTTGAAATAATTGGGAATCCAAAAATTTTATCTAAATTTTTTTTAACCCCTAAAGGACCCCTGACGTACCCTGTACGTCCTGTCCACAGGTCTCCCTTAGACCCGCGGACGTACAGGGTACGTCAGCGGCGCCTAATCCCCCTCCCGCCCGATACTCACCTCCCTCGCTGGATCCCTCGGCGATCTGGCAGGGAGGAAGCCTGCCCATGTGATTTACATGGGCAGGCGAGGCTGATGATGTTGCCACGCTGCGTGGTGACGTCATCAGCAGGCGTCCCCATGCAATTCAATGGAGGGGAGGGGCGGTTCCTTCGGAGCCCTCTATCTCCCCAACCATTGAAGCTAGGGAGATGCTGTTTACACTGCTGAAAAGGGGAGAGTCTCCCCTTTTCAGCGGTGTATAGCATTAACAGTTTCGCTGCCGGATCACGTTTCGGCGCCAATTGGCGCCAAAACGCGATTCAAACCTGGAGGGGGGCTGACATCTTGGATGTCAGCCAAGCCTCCAGGTCCCCCCCACCCACTGACAACCTCACCATATGTGTGAGGATGTCAGTGGGCCAGTTAACCATCTAGCTGCCATGTAGAGATAAGGGGATCCTAAGGATCCCCATATCTCCCGATCCATGGCAGCTAGATGGTCATATTTGACATCATTTGAATGGCCTGATTATGGCCTTTCCAATGATACCAAACATGACCAGGTTTGGTTTTAAAGAAAAAAAAAAAAATTAAATAAAATAAAAAAATGTTTTTTTTTAAAAAAAATTTCATCTGGGGGGAGTTTAATTAAATAGGACCTAGGCTGTCATCTAAAAATAATTAGCACAAAATGGTCAGAATGAGCGCAGCGCACATAGGTGAACTGTCTCAGCAGTGAAGGGGTTAAAAAGCAAACGCATGTAAAAATTGGGTATTTCTAGTCTCGGGACAAAATTTTGAACCTATTTAGCCGGGGTCTTTTTGGGTGGTTGTAGATTTTGGGGATTAAATTACGAAAAAGTGTGTTTTTACCATTTTTTCCTCATATTTCATATTTTTTTTATAGTAAATTATTCGATATGATGGAAATAATGGTATTTCTAGAAAGTCCATTTAATGGCGGGAAAAAGGGTGTATAATATGTGTGGGTTGAATAAACGAGTTAGAGGAAAATTTGACCTAAACACTAACAGCGCAGAAACGTAAAAACAGCAGTGGTCACTAAAAGACGGATTTGTGTAAAACCGCCCGGTCACTAAGGGGTTAAAAAATCAATAAATTAAAATGCTTTTTGCTGCAAATGAAAGAATAAACGGTTGAATAAATATTTAATAAAAACAGGGATATTTTTAACATTGAAATCTATGGGATTCGTCTGATTAAACCTGTCGAACGAAACCGTCAAAAATCAGGGCATTTCACTGACATTTCGGTGCTGCTTGGCACTCTCTGAATAGATTAACCATCACTTCTCTATGGGGAATTTCACTGCCACCGAATGGCACCATATGTCGCTTCAGCACCACGGCCAATGGACAGGGACGCGGTGCTGAGTCTAAGTGAAACAATATAAAGAATCAATTTGTAAAAACAAAATCAATTTGTTATACCGTTTCGTTTTCGTTCCATTTCAGAATAAATTGATTTGTTATTTCGGAAGTGCTTCCGAAATATGAATCGGTATAATTCCATCCAAATTCGGAATGAAATGAAACGCACATATCTAGCACATACCTTGTACCTGGCTGCAGAACAGATATTATGTTCAATATATATAGAATCAAGTTGATTGAGCCCAAAAACTCACATTTAGAATAAGGAAAAAGCTGTAATGTGTCTTTTGTCCATAAAGAATATATTTCCATGTGTCTCTATACAAGTGCGGAGACTCAAATGAACCAAAACATGCCTAGTATTAAAAATAAGCCAGATTTATAATCCCCATTCTTTCAAACTTTTTTAAATTAGGCTGGGGTCAGACCAGCGCACTTTTAACGTGCGTTCTGGCGCACATAATTACGGCCGCACTAGCAGCAGATGACGGGCAATGACGGCCAATATACGATGTACGGCCGCACAAAAGTCCGGCCGTGCAACGCAAGTGGAATTTGAACGCATTTTTCTGAGAACGCTGAACCGCTAGTACTGACGTACTGAGTGCGCAGCTGCGGCATAGCGGCGTGTGTGCGTGATTAGGAGATGTCAGACGCTGCTAATGTCCAGCCTACATAACGTCCAGACGCAAAAAGAGTTTTATTGACATCTGTACAAAATCACGTCCGAAAATGCGCGTCATCTGACCGTTTTTGCACATTCCGTGAAAAAATACGTCAATGCGTTCGGACGCACTTTTTCACGTTCGCGGAGAAAAATGCTTTCGTCTGACCCTAGACTTAATGTTTTCACTGCAGATTCATTAAAATAGAGCATTGCTGTGACAGTTTAAAGCAGCAACTGTTGTGACTTTGGCCCCTATTCCATTCAAGGCCCTAGCATTAAACACATCTTCAGAAACTTACTACATTGTATAACTCATTCTGACGCTTTGCATTACAATGTAACTACATGACCCACCATTGTGACATGTTAAAAGAGCTAAACTGGCCATCACTGGAGTCTAAATGCACTCTTCGCCTTTCCAACCTGGTGTTTAAGAGCTTTTCTGGGAAGCTGCCACCCTACCTGAATAGACTGCTTCCCCCAGCAGCTCCCTCATCCTATAACCTCTGATCCAGGACCAGCACCTTACTTACAATACCACAATACAAAAAGACAGTAGTTCGGTCCTCATTTTCCTACAGAGCACCACAATTATGGAATAACCTCCCAGACATCATCAAATCTTCCCCCAGTCTTAAGTCACTCAAGAGCTCCTTACTAACTTACCTCAATACAGAATGCACCTGTAAACATGTAACATAATGACTATTTCCTACATATTTATTTTCTGTTAATCTGTATATTTGTGTTGTTTTTTAATATCTTGCATTGTATTACTTTGTATTTCTGTAACTTTAACACTTCAATGTTCTTGAACCCAGGACATACTTGAAAACGAGAGAAATCTCAATGTATCCTTCCTGGTAAAATCCTTTATAAATAAATAAATAAAATAAATAAATTAATGAGAGAGTCATTAAAGGGATGCTCTAGGCATTGTAACTAGTTAGTGTAATTTGAATGGTCACAGTGACCAGAGTGCCCTCATCAATTTCATCTCCCCAAAATGTGTCAAACTTTGCCCTCCAGGTGTAGGAGACTAGCTCTACCGATTAGTTAAGATCAGCAAGTTCTGATCTCAGCTTCAGAGTTCTGTTCCAGGAAATGGGACTCTTTTGGGAACTCATCTCAGGCAAATGGCCTTCAACGTGCTGGAGAGCCATTGGACTGGCAGGACACTGCTGCCTCCGGTCATGTAACATCTACGGCTTGAGAGGACACCAGAGTATGTTTAGTCTAATGCAGCGGCAATGGAATCCAGCACTAAGGTTAAGACCATACTTAAATGTTTAACCCCTCATCCCCTCTCCTGTTTATCTCTCGAGTATCCCTTAAGATATAAAAGCCCAAATTATTATTGTTAACAGCGCCCCTTCGAGTCGAACTGCAAACACCTGTTGGAGCTCAGCTATAATAGCAGGATACCTAATATTTTCACTCCTCTACTTTGTACAGGCAGCCAAAGGATGTCAAAAGGACACATCTATTTGTTCTTGGTTTCCTTGTTCTAGTGACAGGAGGAGGCAGTGGATAGTGCAGAGTCGCAATAGGAGTTTGCAGCTTGACTGGCATAGCAAGGAAGCAGTTAATACTATTAAGTGGTACCATTATACTTAATGGCTAGTTAATGCTATTAGCTGGGATGCAATAAGGTCCCCCATTTATAGGAAGAGCAAAGATAGTGGGAACCGGTGAATGAGCTATCCTCTTTTTCAAATTTGCAGAAAAAGGAAATTACCGTCTCCCAAGAGTTGGTGTTAAAGTGACAATAAACCCTCAGATTTTTTAACATAAACCAATACTGTAATGTGTGCCTTACTGTAATCCATGGTAGTTTTCCTTCTCTTTGCTGTTCTTCCTTTTAAATCAGTATCTCTTCTCATACTGGGGGAGAACTTCCTTATGCAGCTGGCTGCCACTTCCTGTAATACTGTCTCAGGTTGCAAACCTATACACAGACACCATGTATCCATTCCAGAGACAAGGCAGTCTGCTGAAACCGGAAGTTCTCCCCTAGCATGAAAAGAGATAAGGATTTAAAAGGAAGAGCAGCAAAGAGAAGGAAAACTACCATGGATTACAGTAAATCACACATTACAGTATTGTTTTATGTTAAAAAATCTGAGGGTTTAATGTCACTTTAAGTGATTTTGCATCTGTAACATCAATTATTTGTATAAGAAAAAAATGTAACTTACATATGGTCCCTCAATAAAGACAAGGTTGGGATCAGCTGCCTCCTCTGCCTTTGTTTAAATGGAAGGACTCAAAAAACAAATAATGCAAACCTTGTTTGAAACTGTGTAAGACAAAGGACACCATCTACTGTTCAGAAACTTTCATTCTAACAATATCTCTGTAAGGATAAGAGAATACATGAAAAATTAAAATAAGCAAATTTTCATTTTTTTTTAAATTCTTTATTTTAAAGTTTGCACAGACAGACAGAGAACAGTGTCAACAATAATAAGTGGCCACACAAGGCCACAGTAAGTCATCAATAGAGACACAATATAACCTTACAAAAGGAATATCTCAAATAGGGATGGTGCACAGGGACAAGTAAGGTATATCGCTAAATACGGCCTCGTTAGACCATAAGATAGAGCTAAGACCATAGTCTGGGAAAGCGTTGGGGTGAATAGATCTGGAGAAAAATAAAAAAAATTATATATATAATAATGATAAATTATATAAATCAGGGGAACTGACAGAAGAACCGTGACGTAGCTGGCTCGCCTCAATGGCATTCGTTGAGGGCCTGACAAGAGGTCACATGGCCAGGGGGGAAATCGGGGCCAGAAAGGGCAGACAGAGCCGCGATAGGCACCCAAAATGGCTCACCCGGACCCACCCCATGTTCCCACAGAAGAGGAAAAAAAAAAAGAAAGAGAAAAAAAATTAGAAAATGGTTCAGAGTTCACCCATCTCGGCAGCTGGTCAGATCCTGAAGGGTATCACTCATCCAACGAGGTCAGGAATAGACTGCAAATTGTCCACATGTTAGCAGTACAGGAGCGGGGGGGCATATGGAAACATTAGGGGAGGACATTAGAAAAAGAGGGGGTTTTTTGGGAGGGTGAGAAAGGGGGAAAAGAGAAAGGGAGGGGTGATAGGGGAGGGAGGACATATACAGTCAACATAATAATAGCAATCTGCTGCAGGATCTATAGTCTTCAATCCGGATCGACGGTAGTGGCATCCACTGCAGGTGGGTTGGGTAGCAATGAAGTCAGCAAGTGTCGTAGGTGGGACTCCGCATAAGCCCGAGCTTCCTCAGAGGTATTCGTTGGGTGCGCCCGTCCATCATGCAGTATCACAAGCGATCCCGAAGGCCCCCAACGGTACCAGATCCCATGTTGTCTCAAGAGGCTCATCACGTCCCGATAACGGCGTCGCGCCACCAGGGCCAGGAACGTTGGGTCCTTATACACCGCAATTCGCTGATCCCCTTAAGGCACTGCTGGTACGTTATCGGCTTCCCGAAGAATCTGCGTGTGGACCCAGATAGCCTTAGTAGTAACAATAACGTCCCGGGAGGCTTCAGGAAGTGCAGTTGCCGCCTTACGGACTCGAAAAGTCGACACTATGACATCCGGGGAGTCCGGGGCAGTTTCAGTATGGTGCAGAGAAAGCCAGTGGTGTATGACAGTAAGTCCCCAGTACCCACCGTCTCCGGGATCCCTCTGAGACGAGGTTACGTCGCCGATGTCTGGCCTCCAGGTCCACCACTGTCGCCGTCAGACACCTCACCTGCTTCTGTAGGTCCTCCAACTGGGCTGCGGACTCTAGCCTCCCCTCCTCCAGCAAGTCCAAGCATGCACCCATAGCTGAAGAGCCTGCTGCGATGGCTGTAATATCGGCTTGAACCTTAGCCAGATCCCCATGCCACAGTGTCCGAAGGTCCTACTACAGCTGGTGAATGTCCTCTTTAGTGGAGGGCTGGGACAGGGGGGTCCGTGGTTGCTCGGTAACCGGGAGGTCTGGGGTATCCGCGCAGATCTCCAGCTCCCGGGACTCCGCACTCTGCAACAGAGGCCGATTGATTATTGCTCCACTGAGAGAGCTCCGGATGTCAGGCTGCCCAGATCCGTCCAGCGATCCCATCTGTTTGCCCTTCTTCCCCATTAGGGTCGGCGATGCAGACCGCGTGCTATGCCGCAGTCAAAATGTCTGCCATCGATTGGGTCGGGAGCCTAAACAACCCGCTCAGGTACCTACTAGGGGGGTCAGAGTTGCCTCTTATCTGCAAGATAATATCGGCAGTCGTCTCCGGTACCGGGCTCAGCTGGGTAGAGAAGGGTAATCGGCTATAAAATCTGCAGAACAGCCAGCATATACAGGAGCCTCTCCACCGCACGTCCACTCGCTACGGCGTCCGGACACACCCCCCAAATTTACATTATTTTAATCTTTTAACTTTCTCGGAAACAGCAATCTTTGTGCAACATTTCTATTTTAGCCTAAATTTAATTGGTAACTGTGTGTTCTATCAGGGTTATTCAGAGAAAGGTGAAAACCAGGAGAATCGCAGGAGAAGAGAACAATCTAGACCAAACAGTCGATTTGGAAAGTGAGATGAATGGGAAATTTTTCTGGTTTGGCCTATTTTGACCTAGAATTTTCTATGACTACTTATACCTGGATGCTCAATAGCCCATGCCCCCTAATTAAACACACTGACACAGGTATTGATGGGAAAGGGCATAGGCCACAGCTTTATTAACTTTATACAATTAACACCACCCACCATACATAACAACGCCCGGCCAGCCTTATTTAGTCTGACCCTGCTGCCAACAACCGACAGCAGGCAGTTATACCATAAACCAGAGCTCGTTGCTCCTCCTTCTTTAGCCAGGAACAGAGCACGTCTCTCCCAGCGCCCACCATACTTGGCGGCTTATCCACTCACCCCTTCGCTGGCCAGGGATACCGCCAATGCTGCGACACAAAAGAAGATCAACCACCCCATTCAGGGCGGGAGGGTGGGAACGTAATTACTCCTTGCAGCCTCGTGCCTAACGAGCCAGGTGAGTCATCTGCTGTATATATATAGTGTCCTGCTAATTAGCATACTTTTGTCATAACCAATCATCTCACACACACCTTGATTGATTGCCCCAGGCCAGCAGTCATGCCCCCCTTCCAGAATGTTCCAGGGGGCTGCATTCTCCTGGGTTTCACCTCTCTCTGAATAACCCTGTATGTTTCAATTAACTGCTATTTTTTTCCCCAAAAAAACAGTTTGGTAGTGAAATGGTAATATTTAGTTAAATACTGTTAGAGGTAAAGATTACCACTAGTAATATTCAAGGCAAAATATGTTTATGCGATCTTACCTGCTTACACAGTTCCCATGGAAGGACATCAGGGAACTATTTGATTTGACGTGATGAGAGGAGGCAGTGAATCGTGCACTCCGTATCAATGAAGGATTACATGTAATTTTTCTGATTTAACCTTTGCCATTGTGAAATGATTTGGCAACAGGTTTTGTGAGTCAGTAATCTTTTTTTTCCAGCAGCTGCAGAATAAAAACCAATTTTTGCTGTTTAGATACAGGTGGTTTTGTAAAAGTACAGAAGCTCCACGTCAAAGCTAGTTGGTCATTCAATTTACCATTTTGCTTAGAGTTGCAGAGTACGTTAACATGCGTCTGAAGTACCAAGATAATTAATGAGTCTCTTGTGTACATTAACCCCTTAACTACTGTGATCAGGTATACACGATCCGCAGCAGCAGACACAACAGTCGAAGATCATTCCAACACAATCTAGGGCTTTGCTGTATCATTGCAAAATGTAATTCATTGGTTTCAAACAGTTCATTGACATTTGGGCTCCAGGAGGTGAACAAAGGATTAGCACCATGGGCATGATGCCTGAGCTGCTCAAATTTTTTTAAACCAGTTGGGAATGTCTCTAACGGACCTTTCCCCAGCTGAACCTGCACAGAGCTCAGAACTGTAGTAACTTCATTTGGGCAATGGATGGTGATATCTGCCTGCCAGATAGGTTATTCAATAAGGAATACACTGGGAATATTCCTAAATTATTTTCCAAAAAGACAACTGCTTCCTGGCAGTTCTGGGTCTTAAATGAGAAGAATTAAAATTAAATTGGCATATTTATGCTTTATAATTCCATTTCAAAGTACTGCTTTATCATTACAATGGGATAGGACAAATAAAGTCCTTGGCATCAAGACAAAATTTGTTTAACCCCTTCACTACCAATTATTTTCCAATAAATCATTGTTAGGAACCAGTGTTTTCTTGAGAAATCATTATCAATTAATTATACTGTAAGAAATATTTGGGAATATTCCCAGTGTACTGTATTTCTTACTGTAATAATCTATTTGGCAAGCAGATGGTGCCATGTACTGGAAAAATGGAGATACAGCAGTTTGAGCTGCAGCTCGTGGTTCCCTGCATCGGGTGCTGAAAGACCAATGTGTCAGGACATTCTTCAGCCGATTTTAACCCATTTTAGCACCTTGAACATTATGCCCACAGGGCTAAAACTTTGGAGGCACCTTCTCCAGCTCAAAAGCAAATGAAATCTGGTTGCAGCAAACAAATTTCATTTGCTTTTGTCCTTCAGAGCTGCAGATCGAGATATGGGGACCTGATGGTGCCTTTTGAAGTCCCGAGTCATCTCGATCTCAGGAGTGAAGGGGTTAAAATACCAAAATGATACTACTGCTAGCATAAACAATTAGGTTTCCTGTGGTTTTAATTATGTAAAGTGACATATTAAAAAGGCACATTTATTTGAATTAAGAGATATAATCTGCTACTGCTACCTAAACGTTTTAAAACGATTTTAAAACGATTTTAAAACAACGCTTTTAAAATAAAGAACATCAAATGAGCATGTTAAATATTTCATATGCTCTATAGATTAGGATCAGGAATAGGAATGAATGTGATTTGTATGACATTCCAACAGATTGTTTGCAGTGACATCACTCTATCTATGAAACAGAACTAACCAGTAGAAGTTTCTGTAATGCTTTCATTGCAGATCTGTTCTTGGAACGCCCTGTCCACTGAACAGCAGTTTGACATATAGGAATATTAGGGTGTAAGAAGAAAGAGAATAGCTAAATTTTTCAAGCATATAAACACCTTCTCCTTCTTCTATACTATTGAGACACACTGTCTGTCACACTTACACACTCACACACACACAGCAACATCCACAGAAGCTGAGCTTGTCATACCCATTTTTGTTGCATTTAAGTAATATTGTACCAAATGTCTGAACATCATCACAAGACAATTACTTGTACAATTGAGATAATAAACACCTATACACCATTTCTATAGGTAAAGACTAAGTTACGGTTGCAGTTCCAGGTACTTTTACAGAGCCAACAGATTCTGAAGTGCTTTGCAATGGGGAAACACAAACATGTGACATACATAATACAATTTGCTCAGGCAGACATCCCGTGAGCTTACAATCTAAGGGACTGGGGAAACGGAAAACAAATGGGAACAGAGGGAAGGTGAAGCTGGTGGCCAGAAGAATATCATAGGGATTGCATGGGAAGCAGAAGAAGTATGGGCTTAGTAAGAGTAATTAGAGAGAGAAGTGGAGACAGCTGGAGAGGATTGCTGAAATTAGGGACCGGCCACGTGTGGGCGGGTGGATGGGGAGGGACGTTTGGGACAGGAGAGGGAGAGAGCTGGAGGTCAGTGTGTGTGCGTATGCTGTGGATAGAGAATGAGGTTTGGTGAAAATGCTCCAGTTGCTAACAGTTTAAGTATCACACTTAATCCCTTTACTTGTGTCTTCAAGGCACCATCAGGTGCCTGATATCGAATTAATCTCAATCTGCAGAGGATCTAAGGGTAAGTAGTCAATGTAAAAGAGCAGCAGGAAATGCTGGCAGAATGCTTGGTTGTGTAGGGAGAGGTATTAGCAATAGGAAAAGGGAAGTGCTCATGCCACTGTACAGAGCACTGGTGAGACCTCACTTGGAATACTGTGTGCAGTACTGGAGACCGTATCTCCAGAAGGATATAGACATCTTAGAGAGAGTTCAGAGAAGGGCTACTAAAATGGTGTACGGCTTGAAGGAGAAAAGTTACCAGGAAAGGCTTAATGATCTTAACATGTACAGCTTGGAAAAAAGATGAGACAGAGGAGATATGATAGAAACATTTAAATATGTAAAGGGAATCCACAAGGTAGAGGAAGGGAGTATATTTAAACGGAAACAAAGTAGCAAAACAAGAGGACATAGTCTTAGATTAGAGGGGCAAAGGTTTAAAAGTAACATCAGGAAGCATTATTTTACTGAGAGGGTGGTGGATACATGGAACAGTCTTCCAGTTGAAGTGGTAGAGGCCAAAACAGTAATTGAATTTAAGCAAGCACGGGATAGGCATAAGGCTATCCTAAACAAAAGATAAATCCAGGTAAAGTATCCATGTAATTGGGCAGGCTAGATGGGCCGAAAGGTTCTTATCTGCCGACATTTTTCTATGTTTCTATGTTTCTATGCAGCTCAGCAGGACAAAAGCAAATAAAATAAGTTTGTTGCAAACTAATATTGTTGGCTTTTGGGGTCCAGAACATGCCCCTAAAGTTAGAGAACAGTGAGCATGATGCTCAAGGTGGTAAAAAAACTGTCAATCTGCTAGGAAAGTGTCTAATAGATCTTTTCCAGCTGATAAGACACAGAGAAATGAGCTGCAGTTTCAAGTGTAGTGACTCCATTTGGCCAGCAGATGGTGGCATATGCCTAACAAATAGGTCATTACAGTAAGGAATAGATTAGGAATTTTCACAAATATTTCTTACTGTACAATTATTATTATTTTTTTTTTTTAAATTACATTTTTATTGGATATTTCCAGACAGACAAGAAAAATATACATACATTCAACAACCTTGGGGGAAGGAGGGAGGGGGGGAAAGAAAAGAAAAAAAAGGGGGGGAGGGGTTTGCAGCAGGAGGTATATAGCTCAAACATAGACTTTTACTAGAGACCGCATGCCTTATATATTTTGTGTACATCCTAAAGTTTCCATGGGTCCCATTGGGAGATTGTAATCCTTCCGCCATTGTTATCCTAGAATCAAAGCTACGGTATTGTTCCAAAAGGTCGGTCACCTGTTTGCAAGTGGGAACCAGCATAGTTCTCCAATTTCATGCGAGAAGTAGGGCGGTTGTAGAAATGAGGATAAATAACATCCGTAGCTGAGGTCGTGGAAGTTTAATCATGCCCAGTAATAAGACTTCAGGTGAGTGCGGAATCTGTGTACCCAATATTTCTGTCGCCAGTGACGAAATGTCTCTCCACAAAGGGGCTATCCGAGGGCAGGACCACCATATGTGGCTCATCGATCCAGTCTCCAGGGAACACCTCCAGCAGAGATCCGAATGTTGTGGAGCAAATCGTTTGATCTTGTCCGGAGTGAGGTACCACTGGTATAGTATTTTTCTTTGAGTCTCTATCAGAGTAACACATCTAGTCGCCCCCACAGCGAACATGAAGGCGGATGCCCATTGTGTAGGTGTAAATTTTCGACCAAGTTCTTTTTCCCAGGTGTTTTGGAAAGACCAGACCATAGTCCGTGTTGGCGTGTTAAGTACTCTATAAAATAACGAAATCGGTCTAGCGGTTGCAAGAGGGTCTAAGCAAAAAAGTTCAGTTTCAGACAACAATGGCAAAGTGGCGCGATGATGGTCGCTGAATGGTAGGTGGTGGTTCCCTTAGTTCGTATGAAGCATATGAAAAAGAATAATACAATATATAGTGCAGATGGTACTAACACAAAATTGATATGTGCCAATGTGGTATATTCCACTCACAAATTAAAGAGCCCGAACACTGGCTCTAAGTGGGTCGAGGCTTTTGGGTGTTTTTTTTGCTTCTCCGTTCCTTAAGGTGACCCACGCCTTATACTGGATGGAGAGTGGCTCATACAAATGGATATGGAAAGAAAACAGAAACAACTTCCTTGTGCAGATCTTTCAAAGTTCAGATGGCATAGATATACGTAGGTGTTAATCTCACATTTGCAGGAGCTTATAGACCAAGCTCGTGGTTTGTACGCTTCAAGGCTCGCATAGGGTGGAACCCAAACCCGTCTTCAAATCCGGAATGTCAAGGGGACAGTCAAATTTAAAGTTAAAATTATTTATTAGAACATAAATAAAACAAATAAAATACTGGCTCAGCCAGGAGACCAGAACGCGTTTCGCCAGACGTGCTGGCTTCTTCAGCTGGTTTACAGGCTGGTTCACATTCGTTTCTTAAATAGTTTAATTCATAAAATCAATAAAAAGTCCCCACATGTTCCAAATGAAGCAATTAGTGCAAGTTCTCTGCCTCTAACCGCATGAGACGGAGGTCGCCATCTTGCGCATGCGCTCTATCGTCCTGTGCGTTCCATTTTGCGTTCCACAGGAGATCCCGGAAGTAGCGTGCGTTCCACTTCGTAGATCTTTCCGAATCTCCAGACGCGCTTATCGGCTGACTTCTGAATTCCTCTGAGCCCACATGCGGACAACCTCAGTGGCCCTTAGGCACAAAAAAAACCAGAAGAAAGGGGCAATACATTATAATAAGACCTTCCCCAACTCTTTGACCTAGAGGAAATATAATGCTTCATGAGAATATACTCTTTAAAACATACTTCTTATTGTTTTATATCGATGGACCTATGTATAAACGGGGATTTAATGCCCCTTCTCCTAAATCCATTTTATTGAAGCTCGTCTGCCAATTGGATGACTAGAGTTGTCACACTACTTAACGAGGGTTGTATTTCTTATAGAAATCTAATTACTGTTCCCATAAGGGATAATATTCGTATAAAGTTGGTGACCCTTATATTGATGTGCAATAAATAGTTCCCCTACAGGTCTTAAATTCTGGGCCATTAAACAGATCAAAAAAATGGATATTGAAGAGGATGTTATTAATAAATTAGGAAAGGAAGAGATGAGATTGATTTTTGATAATGGTACATTGGGTCCTAATGGTCTCAATGACGATTTTGAAATTGTACACTTTCTTTAGGAACCTTCTTTATCTAGACGGCTGTCTTTTAAAGGACAGTGTCCATCTATCTAACACATATATTTGTATTTTGCACATCAGGAGATTCTGCTCCTAAGCATTTATAATATATCTACATACTGGCGTTTACAACACCAAGTCATTCACATCTGTTTAAATATAATAATTCATTATATATTTATCACAGTAGGCACTTTAAACACATATAGTACACCACCCTATAGGCAGTGACTATAATATGTCACTTTGAACAGATTTTCAGAGGCACTTATGGAAATAGCTATATATAATAGTCACATATATTAGTTAATATTGCACTTTAGGGGCATTAATCTGCATCTGCACTTTGACATAATTTATGCCACATGTTGTTTTAAGTATTATCCCTATAAAGTGTTTTGGATTTAGTACCACTACTAATAAAAATGGCACCTAGAATAGGTTTTAAATATCATCTTTATAGACCTGGTCACTATAAATAGCCACATAATTTTAATATTTTTAACACGATAATAAATATAACAATATTCAGCCACCTCATCATAGTCACTTTATATGTATAAGCGATTCGACACTAGCACTTTAATTATTTATAGTAGCACTTTAAATAAAATATAACGGTATGGATTGCCATAAGGAATATCACTCCTTATGGGTATGGATATTAGTGGTTTAATCTTGTTTATTTACATTTATAATATAAATATTACTAATTTCACAGGAGCATCCCTTATGGGCATGGATAATAAATGTTTTTACTTTATTTTATTGCACATCAATATAAGGGTCACCAACTTTATACGAATATTATCCCTTATGGGAACAGTAATTAGATTTCTATAAAAATACAACCCTCGTTAAGTAGTGTGACAACTCTAGTCATCCAATTGGCAGACGAGCTTCAATAAAATGGATTTAGGAGAAGGGGCATTAAATCCCCGTTTATACATAGGTCCATCGATATAAAACAAATAAGAAGTATGTTTTAAAGAGTATATTCTCATGAAGCATTATATTTCCTCTAGGTCAAAGAGTTGGGGAAGGTCTTATTATAATGTATTGCCCCTTTCTTCTGGTTTTTTATTGTGCCTAAGGGCCACTGAGGTTGTCCGCATGTGGGCTCAGAGGAATTCAGAAGTCAGCCGATAAGCGCGTCTGGAGATTCGGAAAGATCTACGAAGTGGAACGCACGCTACTTCCGGGATCTCCTGTGGAACGCAAAATGGAACGCACAGGACGATAGAGCGCATGCGCAAGATGGCGACCTCCGTCTCATGCGGTTAGAGGCAGAGAACTTGCACTAATTGCTTCATTTGGAACATGTGGGGACTTTTTATTGATTTTATGAATTAAACTATTTAAGAAACGAATGTGAACCAGCCTGTAAACCAGCTGAAGAAGCCAGCACGTCTGGCGAAACGCGTTCTGGTCTCCTGGCTGAGCCAGTATTTTATTTGTTTTATTTATGTTCTAATAAATAATTTTAACTTTAAATTTGACTGTCCCCTTGACATTCCGGATTTGAAGACGGGTTTGGGTTCCACCCTATGCGAGCCTTGAAGCGTACAAACCACGAGCTTGGTCTATAAGCTCCTGCAAATGTGAGTTTAACACCTACGTATATCTATGCCATCTGAACTTTGAAAGATCTGCACAAGGAAGTTGTTTCTGTTTTCTTTCCATATCCATTTGTATGAGCCACTCTCCATCCAGTATAAGGCGTGGGTCACCTTAAGGAACGGAGAAGCAAAAAAACACCCAAAAGCCTCGACCCACTTAGAGCCAGTGTTCGGGCTCTTTAATTTGTGAGTGGAATATACCACATTGGCACATATCAATTTTGTGTTAGTACCATCTGCACTATATATTGTATTATTCTTTTTCATATGCTTCATACGAACTAAGGGAACCACCACCTACCATTCAGCGACCATCATCGCGCCACCAGATACGTACCTTTGTTTTCTGTATTTCACTGGTTTGGGGGAAACCACTATACCCTGGTTGGCGTTGGTTTGTTGGTGGCGGTACTAGTTGTTGGCGCCTGTCAACTTTTTGTGAACAATGGCAAAGTAGCTGTCAACTTAGATAATACCGATTGTGACCTAAAATAGGATTGTAATTCTAAATAAGACAAAAACATTGTTTGTGGTACTTTAAATTTGGTGCATATAGTCTCGAAAGGAAGAATGGCGGCCATGTTAAAGAAATTGTGGAGATTCGTAATTCCATATTGTAGCCATTGACGGCATCTCCCTTGTGGGAGAATGTAGCGGAGTGCTTCCACTGGCATCGCCATGGAGATGGGGTGATGGTACGTAATAAGGGGGAAAATTCGATCCCATATATACAGATGCAGAGACGTGGTAGCCAACGGCGACTGGAACCGCGGTCTGTCCTTTGGAGGGACCCATAACACTTTAGCCAAGTCATGTCCCTCCATGTATGCTGCCTCAATGGTGAGCCATTGTGGCGTAGGACGGCTATGAAACACCTCTGACAAGGAGGCAAGGCATGATGCCCAGAAATAATGTTGGATATGTATCATGTTCAATCCCCCGTCTCTTTGTCTGTAGCATAACAGTCTGCGTGCTATTCGCGGTCTCTTATTATTCCATACATAAGACACCAATACAGACTGCAACGTAACTAGAAATGACCTAGGTAGTTTAAGCGGTAGAGCTCGAAACACATAAAGTAATTTCGGTAAGATCACCATCTTTGCTGCCGCCATCCTTCCCATCCATGAGACTTCCCTCGATCTCCACAGATGTATTAGTGACCTAGTCTCAGAAAGAACTCGTTCATAGTTGTGTTTATATAGACCATCTGGATGTCCCGTGATTTTAAGTCCCAAATATACTAAATATGTTTTGCGCCATTCAAAATTATAATGCATTTTAAGATTGTCTAGTGATTGATGTGGAATATTAAGTGGGAGGGCTTGTGTTTTAAGCAAGTTCACTAAGTGGTATGAGACTCTACTGTACACTTCCAGCTCCCCATAAAGGGCGGACAGGGAAGCCTCCGGTTCTGTCAAGGTCAGAAGAATATCGTCAGCATACAGATGTATTTTATGAATCGTCGGACCAACGGCGATGCCTCTAATATCATTATTTTGCCGTATAGCCTGAGCAAGTGGCTCCAACACTAAGGTGTACAAAAGGGGAGAGAGGGGGCATCCCTGTCTTGTGCCATTCGTTATCCTAAATTCCTCCGAGAGGAATCCCGAGTTATCAATTCTAGCGGAAGGGGAATCATATAGGGCCTGAATTGCAGCTAATACTGGAGGTGGAAAACCAAACTTTTGAAGAACCACACGAAGGAACAACCAACTCACCCTATTGAACGCCTTCTCAGCGTCTAAGGACAGGACCAGGCACGATTGTCCCGATCGTCTTAACACCTCCATCATATTGATCAATTTTTTCGTACTGTCTGGGCCTTGTCGGCCCGAAATAAATCCTACCTGGTCCTGTCCTACCAATGAGGGCAGAATACGCTGCAGTCTATTCGCCAGTATCTTACTGTAAATCTTTATATCCACATTAAGCAACGATATAGGACGAAGGTTACGACAGATGTCAGGGGTCTTGCCCGGTTTAGGGAGCGTGATAATATGAGCTCGTAACATGTCTGGTGGAAAAGAACCTTGCTCTCTTGCATCTTCAAAAACTTTACTTAAGTGTGTGAAAAGTTGGGGAGAGAAAGTCAGATAGTATAAACCCGTCAATCCATCTGGACCTGGGGCCTTCCGTTTCGGTAAAGCTTTAATTACTTCTGAAAGCTCCTCTTGGGTGATGGGAGAGGCCAATTTATTCGCTTGTGTAGCCGATAATTTTGGGAGGTTGATATTGCGTAGATAAGCGTCAATAGTATCGGACGTGGGATGAACATTAGTGTCATCCACCTCCAGATTGTACAATTTTTCGTAGTAACTCGCAAATTCATTTGCCATTGCCATCGGATTGTAAATAATTCCACCATCCGTTTTAAGATGTGAGATCCCAACGTTTGGAGGGGAGGGTTTAAGTCTGCGTGCTAGGAGTCTACCCGGTTTATTTTGAAACGCATAAAATTTGGCACGCATTCTATTCATGGCTATGCGATATTTATCAGCCTCTAAATCCGTCAGGGAACGTAGCGCCGCGTCTAATTCGTCTGCTAATTCTGGAGTCGGAGATGCTTTGTTACGTGTGTCTATGTCATTTATATTTCGTAATATAGTTACACGTTGCGTCATGTATAATTTCTTAAGTCTAGCCCCCCATTGGATACATGTCCCCCGAACCACCGTCTTATGAGCTTGCCAAATTGTAAATGGGCTCATTTCAGGGGACACATTTTCTTTAAAATAATTAATTAATGTTTCCCGAATCGCTGTCAGCGCCGGTTCATGTTTAAGTAAATGTTCCCCAAATCTCCAGGGTGATCCAGTGTACGATTTATAGTCATCTTGTAAAACAATAGTCATCGGGGAATGGTCCGACCATGTAAAAGGGAGTATATTACAGTCAGTAATGCGTGGAAGTAGGTTGGTTGGAATTAGAAAGTAATCAATGCGTGAATAACTATTATGCACCCCTGAACGAAAAGTATAATCCCTCTCTGTGGGATGAAACACGCGCCAAGCGTCATACAGTTGGTGTTGTCTGAGAAAGGAATGAAGTTTGTGTGTCTGTTTTCTCGAATGGGTCCCTGAGGGATGCGATCGGTCTTTAATTGGATCCAAACAAACGTTAAAGTTCCACACATTATTAAGTCACCTGAAAGTATATCTGTAATTTTGTTCATTAGATGTGTCATGAATTGAGTTTGGGAACTATTAGGAGCATAAGCTGACACAAGCGTATAAAGTCTACCGTCAATAGTGCACACTAATATAATATATCTGCCTCTGGGATCAGTAACAATACGATGAGTTTGTAGCGCAACCCTATTATGAATCAGTATTGTCACCCCTCTAGATTTAGCTCTATAGGTGGAAGGAAACTGAGTGCGATATTGTGGTGCATAAAGTTTTGGGTGGTCTAGTCTTCGAAAGTGTGTCTCCTGGAGGCATACAACATCAGCGTCGTAGGTGCGTATATCCCTGTATAAAGAATGCCTTTTAACAGGCAGGTTTAGGCCCTTTACATTATAGGTAACTACTTTCATAAAATTCTATACAAACACTGCCATTTATATTCATGTACGTTGTCTCTGTATATTTATCTATTAGCAAAGTATGATAGGGGCTGCATCCCCCTAGGATTAAAGAATGGGAGGAAGGGAGGGTTAGAAATAAAAAAAGAACAAATAAGCAAATAAACAAGTTATAAACATTAACAAAACAGAGTGCGTTCAGGAACGCCATACTCTCCATCGGGAATACCCTACAGTGGGAGGTTCCCGTACCCTTATACAAATAGGGTGAGAAACAGGAGAGCAAAATAAAAAAATTAAACCAAAAGATGGGGGGGGGGGCCCATCTGCAACCAGCAGCGAAACGACAGTTGGCTGAAATAAAGACAGCAACATTACCCAACTGATATCGTGGAGCAATCCAATTCAAATGGGACTGTTCTGTTTCGGAGGAACCAGGTGGGGGCGACTTTGCGTTCGGAAGTCCCAAAAACAAAATGTACCATTCAGCGAACACGCCATTCAGGCAGCAATTTGGGCACTTGTGACAGTCGCTCTTGGACATCGGGTTCTATTTGTAATCCCCAGGATTCCAGAGTTGTTCGACCTTCCTCTGTCGAGTTGAACACCGTAGTTGTGCCGTCTCGGAGAACAACCAGCTTGGTGGGGAAGCCCCAGCGGTATAAAATTCCAGCCGAGCGTAGTGTAGGTGTGATAGGCCGAAACAATCTACGCTGTTGCAGGGTTGCTTTCGAAAAATCAGGATATACAGCAAGGTGACCATATTGGGATCCCAAGACATCCGGTTTACGTAGTGCACGTAATATATCCTCTCGCGGCTTGTAATAGTGTAACTTCAATATTACATCCCTGGGTGCTTTCTGGGGTGCCGATGGCGGTTTCGGCAATCTGTGGATCCTATCCATGAGTATCGTTTCCGGAGTGACCCCAGGGAGCAAAAATGAAAAAAAATCCGCTACATATGTCCCAAGATCTCGGGGGTGTATTGACTCTGGGACCCCTCTGATTTTTAAATTGTTTCGGCGGGACCTGTCTTCAAGATCCGCTGCTTTAATGAGACATTGCTGTAACTTAGCTTCAAGCGTCTCCACCACACCAGCCATATCATTATGCGCTGTCGCCATCTCGGACATTTTACCCTCCAGATGAGAGGTTCGCTCACCAAGATCCTGAATGTCTTTCCTTATGTCCGCAGCCACCGTGTCTAAGCGCGTTGTTAATGTCTCTGAGAAGTCTTTAAACAGCGTCTCCATCCGGAAGGTGAATGTGGCCAAGTCAACCTCTGAGTACGTAATCGTTTTCACAGGGGAATGGGGTGTAGATCCGCCGCCATCTTGAGGATCCGCATCCTCGCGGCGTTTGGTAGGCCGGGGAGTAAAAAACTCCTGTTTCCCTGCGGTTTTCTTTGTTTTAGCGGTAGCCATCCCGATGACTTCAAGTTCCCAGTATGTGTAGCCAGTTTTGGGGTCTGTATGAGTGCGATATCCGCTTTAAATCGCTTGCTGGAGCAGGAGCTGAATTAAAGCACATCCAGCATGCTCGGCAGTCGGCCACGCCCCCCACTGTACAATTATTTAAAACAATTTCCCCCAAAAAAACGCTGGTTCCTGGCAGTGTTTTGTTTGTAAAATCACTTGGTAGTGAAGTGGCTAAGCATATTTGTATTTTCACGAAAAGACATTAACTCCGAGAGAAGTGGGTATGTAAGAAAACCACAGATACATATTGGGGTTTTTTGCTACAAAAATCATAAATATTGTGGAAGGGGGGTTTACGGGGCATACATTGATAATAACTAAAATGAAAACATTGTTACAGTATTAACATTCACACAAAAAAAATGTGATTCAGGCAGAAAAACAACTCTGAAACATATCTGTGTTGCTGCCAGTAATGCCTTGTGCATACCACTAGTATGAAATGCTATTAATTTTATGATGATATAAAGGAAAACAAAAAAGCTATCTTGTATAAATACAAAATTCTACTCATTCTGCTCATAACATTTACATTTCTATTAACCCCTTCCCAACCGCTGCCGTACGTACCATGTACATCCGATCGGGAAGTTTCCCTTAGACCCACAGACGTACATGGTACGTCAGGGTCTCCTTACCTCTTTCACTGGCTCCCGCAGCAGACTGGTAGGCTGGAAGCCTGCCCTGCCTCTTTAGGGGGCCAGCAGGCTCGAAGACGTCATCACGCTGCGTGATGACATCATCGGCAGGTGCCCACCAGCGCTTGCAGTAAAAATCAGGAAGGGGAGGGGTGGCTCTTTGGAGCCCTCTATCTCCCCAACCATTAATGCTAGAAACAAAAAAATTGCTCTGCTGGCAAGGGGAGAGTCTCCCCTTTTCAGTGGTAACTGTTTTGCTGCCGGATTGCGATTCAGCACTAATCGCCGCCAAATCGCGATTCAAACCTGGAGGTGGCTGACATCTTGGATGTCAGCCACGCCTCCGGGTCACTCCCCACCCATTGACATCCTTGCCAAATGTGTGAGGACGTCGGTGAACCAGTTAACCCCTAGCTGCCAAATGGAGATATGGGACCGTTTGGATCTCCGTATCTCCAGATGCGTGGCAGCTAGAGGGTCATGTTGTATATCATTGTCAAGGCCTGATCATGGTCTTTCCAATGATACCAAACATGACCTGCTTTGTTGTAAAATTAAAATTGTTTTTTTTTTAGAAAAATAATTGTCTGGGGGTTTACTAAAGTAGACCTAGGCTGGCATTTAAAAATTATGAGCATAAAATGGTCAAAATGAACTCAGCGCACAAAGTTGAAATGGCTCAGCAGTGAAGGGGTCAAAAAGCAAAAACATGTAAAAATTTGGTATTTCTATTCTCGGGACAAAATTTTGAAACTATTTAGCTAGGGTCTATTTTTATTTTGGGGATTAAATTTCAAAAAAGTGTGTTTTTTCAATATTTCATATTTTTTTTATAGTAAATTATAGGATATGATGAAAATAATGGTATCTTTAGAAAGTTCATTTAATGGTGGGAAAAACGGTATATAATATGTGTGGGTTGCATAAACGTGTAAGAGGAAAATTTGACCTAAACACAAACAGCGCAGAAACGTAAAAACAGCAGCGGCACTAAAGGACGAACTTTTGTAAAACTGCTCGGTCACTAGGGAAGCGCCGCACACCCCTGTGTTTGGTTCGAACTTGAACATCCGAACGGCTGAAAAGTTCAAACTCGAACGTAATGCAAGTCAATGGGGGTCGAACTTCCGAAAATGGAAACAATAAAAAAAAAAGTAAAAAAAAAAACGTTCTTAACCCTTTCACTGCTGAGTGCTGAGCCATTTCACCGCTGTGCGCTGAGTTCATTTTTACCACTTTTGCTCATGTTTAAACGCGATTTGAAGCCATGGGAAGTGTTTTATCACCAATGAGTGGGAAATGTTTGACCAACAACGAGTGGGAAATGTTTGACCAACAACGAGTGGGAAATGTTTGACCAAAACACAGGACAGGGTATACCTGAAATATGCCAGACGGTATACAAGGACGCATTCTAACACAAGCCCTAATCGATCAGTGTTATAGTGGTCAGGGATAGCCAAAACGGTACACAAGGGGTATCTATCATATAAGCCAAAAAAAAATAATCGATCAGAGTTAGAATGGTCAAGGAATAGCCAAGGACTGGTACACGGGGTGGTTCTCATACAAGCCAGGTAACAATGGAGACTGAAAAATCAGCCAAGTAGTGAATCGCCAGGAGACACTCAGCACTGAGGGAAGCACACTCCACCACAGGGAGATGAGCCGGATCGCTCTCTCTGTATTTAAACCCGACGGGTGCGCATCATCATGCCGCGCCCCACCTCCTGACCAGCCCTGCGAGCTCCGGAAGCCGGCCCAACGCCTGGCACCCAGCTTGTCAATGGTGCCACCTTGTGCCAGGGCCCCCTCTGAGCCCCAGACGTGACAAATACGCTCTTACACACCACACATTACTGTGAGTTTTATTGCTGTGGAACTGTGTTATGTCCTTTTTTTGTTTTGGAAGGGGGCGAAAAGCTGTTATGGGTTGAGGAAGTTTACGGGGGAGCCCCCATTGTGAGGTTCAGTAAAGGGCCCCATCATTTCTGATCGCTGCCCTGTATGCATCCGGTACACGGGTCAGTGCACCCAAATATTGGGCCTTTGGTGCCAGCTAGGGTCTTCACACCGTAATTTCTCTGAGGTATTGTGGAAGAGTGCAGGATTGGACCCTGCGGTCAAATATTGAAATGAAATGCAATGCACCTGTCACATTCAAGTGCAGAAAATTTGTGTCTTAGTCGGTGGTGCACGACAGCGAGAATCTAACAGGGTTATTCAAAGAGATCCGAATTGTGGCCGAAAGGTAACCAAGCAGTGAAATTCAGCGTACGGTTACCTTTCCTGGCCATTTGGCTATCTGTTCAGTGGTTTAATTCGGCAGGTTTATTCAGAAGAATCCCATAGGCTTCAATGCTAAAAATATTCCTGTTTTAATTCAATATCTAATAAACCGTTTATTATTATATATAAATGCAGTAAAGAGTCTCTTTATTTTTAGATTTTTTTAGGACCTTTTAAGCATTTTTTGGAATTGTTTTTGCAAATTTTTAAAATTTTTCTGTAACAGTCCTTTTTATTATCATTCATTATCATTCATTTATTATCATTCATTGGACGTTATGTGTAAATTCCAGACATTTTCGTTCAGTAGTTTTATTGCAAACAGCGTCTCACTAACGGTCGAACTTTTTGCGAACATCGCAAAAAGTTCGAAGTTCGCCGAACGTTCGAATGGCCGATGTTCGAGTCGAACTCATGTTCGAATCGAACCGGCAGCCCATCCCTACTGGTCACTAAGGGGTTAATTTGTTTTTCTCATTATTGACAGAAATGTGGTTTTGCTTCGTTTGATAACGTCTCGTTTTCTTTATTTTAGGGGAATAACTGGAACAATACTGGCAGTCGCTATAATCGGATGGTGCAGTTTTTCAGCTTCGAAAATATTCATCTCCACTTTAGCCATGGAAGGACAACAATTTCTTGTAGCATACCCGTGTGCACTGCTCTACGGGCTTTTTGCTCTGCTTACTATTTTTTGAAGCTTGTTTCTCGTTTTCCTTAACGATCTAAAATAATTTTGTATTTAGTGCATGCTTTATGTTTTAATATAACTTACTTTGCTTTTTGACAGGTTTTTCGATCATTTAACTGTGAAGAAAAGTCAGTGTTGGTTTGTGATATTACAAATTGTTATAAAAATTTGTAAATTCTGATCAATCATTACAAATCCCATTATTTATCAACTTTTGTTACTGATTCTCAGAGTATTAATGATTTTTCGAGTTTTCTGTATGACCTTTCAATGCTGTTATACTACTGAAAGGAGTTTGCAGTCACTTATTTTGCTGCCCATGTGACAAATATTCCATGTGCAGAGGAAGGGAGTATATTTAAAAGGAAACAAAGTAGCAAAACAAGAGGACATAGTCTTAGATTAGAGGGGCAAAGGTTTAAAAGTAACATCAGGAAGCATTATTTTACTGAGAGGGTGGTGGATACATGGAACAGTCTTCCAGTAGAAGTGGTAGAGGCCAAAACAGTAATTGAATTTAAGCAAGCACGGGATAGGCATAAGGCTATCCTAAACAAAAGATAAATCCAGGTAAAGTATCCATGTAATTGGGCAGACTAGATGGGCCGAAAGGTTCTTATCTGCCGACATCTTTCTATGTTTCTATGTTTCTATGAAATATAAATTACAAACAAACCTATTTTTCTATTTAAGAGTGATGTGGTATTCACGGCATCGACCGCCAAGTTATTTTTAATATAATTCAAATGCTCAACTGTGACATTCAATGATTAAACAGGTAAATCACATCTGGGGTTACTTAATGGTGAAGAGGAATAAAATAGACAAAATGAAAAATAATAATGCTGGTTTTTGTCATCTTATTAAGTGGGGAGAACGATTATATCGACGCATGGGAAAGAAAGCGAGACCAATACTTTTCTCATTCGATTCATCACATAGAAATCAATAGACGTTTTAGCAATCCTATTGATAATGAAAAGGTTTTCACAAGAAATATTGCATGTTTGAATAGAAAAAGACCCTGGCCTTGTTCAGAAAATGTAAAGCACTTAGGCTAATGTCAGACAAACACAGTCAGAGCACACTCTGCGTGCGTGCACAACGTACGGACGTACTGACGTAAGATACTGTAGACACCACACAATCCTTTTTTTTGACAGACGTAGAAAAAAAAAGGGAATTATAGGAAGCAAAATTAATATGAAAAATGATACAAATTGGAAAATGATATGAAAAGCCATTTTGTGCGTCAAGGTGCTGGACGTCGCAAATGCGCTGCGTCTGACTTCGTGTCATCACGCACACAGAACGCTATGCGGACGTGGCGCACTCTGCGTGTCCGTCTTAGCGGTTTTACATTCTTGCTTAAGTTGCGTCCGCTGCCATCTGCGTGGTGCATGCGCACTTTTTTGCGCACGTACTTCGTGTGTGGGTCTCTATTGATCATGATTATATGCTACGACAGACGTTAAACTGTGCGGCGACACGGACATGATCACTGCGCTCGTCTGACGCGGGCCTCAAGCACACACAAAAAAAGCCTCACACAACTAACTGATTATTGTAACCCTTAGTATACCCATCAAAAAAAATGTATTGCAACCTTAAAAATTAAAAATATAGCTAAAGGGGTTATGCAGAGATCATCGAAATTTCTCGCAGACTTTTTAACAATTGGGACTGAAGAAGCTGACATTACGATCGGCGAAACACGTATCCCCACGGAGACTATTATTATATGATTAGCCTATAGGCTAATTTTTATCGATTTTTTTTATTGTTTTTTATGTGTTTTAAATTGGTGGCAATAAAAGCAAGTTTGTTTTTAAACATACTGGCGAGTGTTGCTTTGAAAAACAATAAGTGCCACCTCAAGGTAATGGGTAAAGGAGTGAAACCAGCCAGCACAAAAGGAGTTACCACAGGAATTCGGGAAATCTATACCAGTGGAGTGGGTCACCACAAAATATAACAGGGTTATTCAGAGAGTGGTGAAAACTAGGAGAATGACTGGAGAATGGAAAATTCTAGGTCAAAATAGCCAAAAATCTGAAAAACTCTCCCCTTCATCTCACTTTCCAAATCGACTATTTTGACATTCACAGGGTTATCCAAAGAGATCCGAATTGCTTGAGAAAGGTAACCGAACGCTGAAAATCAGCGTTCGGTTACCTTTCCTGGCCATTCGGCTATCCAGAGAGCAGGCAATTCGCCAAATCCTGGCGAATTGCCTGAACATACGGTGCCTGTTCGGTGCCTGTTCGAGGGCAGTGAAATCCCCATGAAAAAGCACTGCTTCGGCTATTCAGAGAACACAAACCAGCAGTGAAAGGTTCCCCTAATGTCCTGCCATTCGGTGGTTTCATTCGGCAAATTTATTCAGGAGAATCCCATAGGCTTCAATGTTAAAAATATTCCCGTTTTAATTCAATATCTAATAAACCGTTCATTATAAAATTCTGCAGCAAAAAGTCTCTGTATTTATAGATTTTTTAGGATACTTTAAGCATTTTTCAGATTTTTTAATTTTTTTTTTAAAAGTCCGATTTTTTTTTTTTTTTTTTTTCAGTTTACTTATTTTTTTTGTAACAGCCCTCTTTATTATCATTCCCTGGACCTCCTGCGAAAATTTCAGACATTTTCACTCAGTAGTTTCTTTGCAAACAGCGTTTCATTTTCCCAGATTCATACAAATGGTTTTTCTAATTTATTCACTGCCTCCTCTACGTCACAGCTGCTTCGGCTCTGTGTGATTCGGCTCCTGTTCGGCTCCTGTTCGGCTCATGTTCGGCTTTTTCGAAGGTTAATCCAGATGTTTTTGCTTGTTTTCAGCGTGCATTCGGTTAGTTTTCGTCAGGTTTTCGGCAGCTTTTCCCTGCAATTCGGGGGCCCTGTGGTGTTTGCTGAATACACCGCAGGGTCACCGAAATGCAATCGGCAAAAGGAACCGAATTGAAGAGAACGAAAAGTCACCGAACGTGCGGTGACTTTTCGAATCTCTTTGGATAACCCTGTTAGAATTTTTCATTCTCCAGTCAGTCTCCTGCTTTTCACCTCTCTCTGAATAACCCTGTATGTATTCCCTCTCCTTTCTTATATGTAAAGCACGCTGTATCAGCATTTGCCTCACTGGTTATATATACATGAACCATAGGAGGTTTATATGTTTGCTGATTGTATATATGCCATAATAATAATATTAAGTAAATGTGGTTTTAGAATTAATGTAAAGCAATCCACTCTCATATAAGATTGCTAAAGTCTTTTCTGGTGTTATCAGCATCCAAGATTTGCATCTTTATATCTGAAGGTCACTTTAAAATAGAGGCGTTTGTTAATCCACACCTTTGCGTGGTATTTGATGTTAAAAGAATGAACAGTTTAATAAAAATGGGAATATTTGTAACATGGAAACCTAAGGGATTCGTCTGATTAAACCTGTTGAATGAAACCACCGAACATCAGGGCATTTTACTGACATTTCAATACTGTTTGGTGTTCTCTGTATAGATTAACCATTGCTTCTCTATGGGGATTTCAATGCCGCCGAACAGCACTGTATGTCGCTGGCAATTTTTGCCAACTGCCTGCTTTCTTAATAGCCGAATGGCCACGAAATTGAACCGTACGGGGTGCAATTTCGGGGCCAGATCGTCTCTCTCTGAATAACCCTGTTTGTATAGAATACTAAACTTGCTCCCAGCATGGGAAATGAGAAGGTGAGTAATAGCAGTAGTATTGCTCATTTTATGTGTGAAAAATGGACAATGCTATCTCTTTGGAACCTAAAATAAAGTTTTTTTTCCTTCTTTTAGGCTTTACATGATCATGTTTGATATCATTGCAAAGGCCAGACTATGACCTGTCCAATGACTCCTCCCTTAACCTTGTACAGTGTACAGATTGGAGACGCAGGATTCCAAAGTCCCCCCAGTGCTCCTCACTGCAGGGTGGCGGTTTAGGTTTTTGATGAAACAATACAGAATATCAGACTGTGCCATAGCCTCCACCACCTTGATGGTGACATGAGAATTGAGATGGCGAGTTAGTGCAGCAGCATTGTTCACTTTATAATTGAAAAGTGAAAAATATTGCTGTGTTAGAAAGAAAAAAACAAAGAAATATTTCTTTATTTTATTTATATTGTTACATAAAACCTGGTAATGTTTGGTATCATTGGAAAGGTCATACTCATGTAGCTACCCTGTAGCTGCTATGGAGTCAGAGATACAGTTGTCCAAATGCCCATCGATGCAGTAATAGTTATCCTTTCTCTTTGGCTTATTATGGGGCATGGGCCTGGAGCTGCTGCTCCATTAGCCCCTATGTTAATCTGACCTTGAACAAGACCGATGGTCATCAACATGAACCCAGGGAGGCAACCTCAAACGGCTTGAGAAAGGCTCATAATGAGCCGAAACATTCAGGGTTATCCAAAGAGATTCGAATTGCTTGAGAAAGGTAACCGAACGCTGAAAATCAGGGTTCGGTTACCTTTCCTGGCCATTCGGCTATCCAGAGAGCAGGCAATTCGCCAAATCCTGTCGAATTGCCTGCACATACGGTGCCTGTTCGGTCCCTGTTCGAGGGCAGTGAAATCCCCATCAAAAAGCAATGCTTCGGCTATTCAGAGAACACAAACCAGCAGTGAAAGGTTCCCCTAATGCCCTGCCATTCGGTGGTTTAATTCGGCAAATTTATTCAGGAGAATCCCATAGACTTCAATGTTAAAAATATTCCCGTTTTAATTCAATATCTAATAAACCGTTCATTATAAAATTCTGCAGCAAAAAGTCTCTTTATTTATAGATTTTTTAGGATACTTTAAGCATTTTTCTGAATTTTTTAAAAAAAAAATAAAAGTCCGATTTTTTTTTTTTTTTTTTTTTCAGTTTGCTTATTTTTTTTGTAACAGCCCTCTTTATTATCATTCCCTGGATCTCCTGTGAAAATTTCAGAGATTTTCGCTCAGTAGTTTCTTTGCAAACAGCGTTTCTTTTTCCCAGATTCATACAAATGGTTTTTCTAATTTATTCACTGCCTCCTCTACGTCACAGCTGCTTCGGCTCTGTGTGATTCGGCTCCTATTCGGCTCCTGTTCGGCTCCTCTTCGAAGGTTAATCCAGATGTTTTTGCTTGTTTTCAGCGTGCATTCGGTTAGTTTTCGTCAGGTTTTCGGCAGCTTTTCCCTGCAATTCGGGGACCCTGTGGTGTTTGCTGAATACACCGCAGGGTCACCGAAATGCAATCGGCAAAAGGAACCGAATTGAAGAGAACGAAAAGTCACCGAACGTGCGGTGACTTTTCGAATCTCTTTGGATAACCCTGATTGTCTCTATATGTGTTGCCTATAAACCTGTCCAAGAAGGAGAAAGTGGCATAAATCCCTCACACACATCACAGATAATGTCATTCCAGGAAAGTCACAATCATTTACACACAGTCACACTCATTCACGTTGTAATATTATCATTAAATCAATGTACACTCTCTACCCCGTCACAAGTGAGTTTAGGTGTATATTCATCTATTAATATAGCAGGCTTTTGTCAGCTGAATTTTGCTGCAGTCGGATATCGTGATTCTTTTTTGTTTGGTTTTATGCAATGGAGAAGTCAGTTTGCTTGTGATTGCATGTCTACCAGTTTGAGTATGCAAACCTTTGCATCCGTGTACATATCTCCATAACATATGTTATTACGTTACAACGGTATTAAGTCACACCGGCCTACGCCCTGAGTGAAGGCTCTATGGTGGTTAATATGAATGTGCATTCCAATTGCGCTGAATTATGAATGAAGCAACAACAAAAAAAATTCATCTGTTGCTGATTTATCTCACTTCAAATATGAAAGTTCCACTAATGTGAGGTTTTGGAGTGGTAACATGCGGATTTATTTATGGCACCTCCTGACAATTTCATCAGTATGTCCCACAGTTTGTGTTTTTAATGAATATAGATTATCTTTTCGAATTAATATTTTTTAAAGGTTTTTAACTTTTTTCTGTTTCTCTTTACAAAAATGAATATTTACAACAAAAGCACTCAACTAATTAGGGATACAGAAAGAAAAAAAAGGGAAAGTGAGGGAGGGGAAAGAATTCCATCCATCTCATAAAATGTTTACAATATAATATCAAAGCAGTACAACAATGAGTACAAATAAGTATACAGTGACACTAAACAATGTATTTCGTTCCATAGGTACACACGTAAACCCAAAAGGTCAAATCAAACCCATAAAACGTGGCCATTAGAATATAGCTTTTCTGCAGTTTAATAATAGATGCCAGGCTTAACAGAAGGTACTTTCTCCCAGTCAAGGAAAGCATGAAACAAAATAAGATACACAAAACCAAAATGACACAGCTGTCCACTGGGGCCAAAATATAAACATCGGCAACACATAAACTTTACGCATTGAGGTTAACTCCATGCATATTTTATTGTGGTACAGAATTTCATTGTAGGAAGTTGAGACAAAATAAATCATGATAATCCATCCAGTAAGAGCTCCTTTGATGAAACACATTAATTCTATTTGATTAATCTGTCTACATATGCGCCTACATATTCTCCATAGATTTTCTACAGAAATCAATATGTTTTGATTGCAAAAAATGTTACTGCTTTTCTTGCCAGGTTCATAATGTTATATCTCTGTTACGCAGACAAAAGTATATATAAATATGTGTCTATTTGCAAAGAACATATGCTCTACTGTAGCAACATGATTAATAGGTTGACATTTGACTGTATTATTTTTTATTTGTCCCCAAGCCATAAACATTCCTCACCATTACTTGTATTTTCAAGGATATATTTCCCTGAACACGGTCATTTTCATGTTCAATGTGAATCTTATTTGTGATCTTTTACACGTGACACCTAGAGGACTTTTCACATATTTGATCAACATTATTTTAAAGTGAGTCTCAGTGATGGATAATGCATAGTAGAGTATATGTTAAGATATACCAGAGCTCCCTGGTCTATAGGGATCACATTCTGACTGTCAATCACATGAAAGGAATACATGGGATGGTCAATATGATGAGCTGACTCTTGTCAGTTCATTGACATTCATGGTGCAAATTGCAAGGGGTAGGACTGACCTCCTGCTCTCACCTCTACATGCTTGTTGGTGCAACAGATATACAAATAACATGCCCAACATACATCCTACGTTAGTGCCCAAAGTTCTCCTAAGAGAGTGTAAAGGAACTGTGCATTGTATGAAATGACCTGGTAAAGGCATCAGCCTCACAGAATCTATTAAAGGTTCAAACCTTCCTACATGATACCTGAGATAATATGAGGTTTATGCTCCAGGGACGCAGTGGCAAAATAATATTTGATATGCACAAGCCTCCCTGAATTTTATAAACTGGTTAGGGATGACAAAGAGTAGGGGTCAGCAACCCTGGCCCTCCATATCTTCAGAACTACATTTCCCATGTTACTCAGTCAATCAATGAGTAACTGAGCATCATAGGACATTTAGGTCTAAAATATCTGCTGTGCCAATCTTGCTGATCCCTAATATAGAATCTCTGTCACAGGATAATAAGGCATTATGTGTGTTGGCAAGTATGTGGAGTTGTATTAATTTCTTGGAACGGATTTAGTACACCTTCTCTAAGTTCCTGAGGCATTTTCTGCTGGCTTGCGGGACTCAGTGTTGCCTATTAATTTCCTTTCTCGACACATAAATGATACTATATTTTCAAGAAGGTGTTCTGCCAACAGTGTTGCCCAATAATTTGGGAGCTATTGACTCCATCCACATGTTGCTCAGGCCATCCAACATCATGTAACCATTCACGTATATACAAAAGTGACAAGAGTCACTTTGAACATCCGGGACATAGACCTAAAGATGCATTTGGGAAGTGCAAATGTGATGTTTTATATTGTTTCCTTGTCCTCTCCTATGTTGAAGCCACCCTGCACCTACAATTCTAGGTGCAGAGTGTTTGTGTTGTCTTTGCTATGTATGAATACTGTTATTGTTGATATCGTTATTGCTGTTATTGTCAATGCTTATCTGTTACTACTGTGTGGATCACTGTAGCCCTTTCCAACTCCCCCTATCTGGAGTGTGTTTACATCTGTGACAGACTATTGTATCTGCTATTGTTCTATTGTTCTGCTTTGATGGAATGTTGCACTACACATCTTGGTGTCCAGATTCAATACCATTATCTTTCCTTAATCTAGTTATGTCCCAGACACCAAGACGCAAGGGAGGGATTTCAGATGTAGCGCAGTAAGATGCCAGGGTGTCATTTTCCATTGGCCTGTAGGCCCCGCTTGGCACTGTATATATTATTCATTAAAGCCTGTCTGACTGTTCTACCCCAAGATCTGCATGCTGCCTCATTTCTGGGAAATGCCATCACTGCTTTTTCAGTGTACCTGTCCTTAAGCTTCAGCTAAGAGCTGGAGAAGGCACTAAAGACTGCTGGTGGGAGAATTGGGGTCCGGCAAGGGAGCGGCATTAATAGATGTGACCCAGTTGGGGTATGGAGATCTGTTACATTAAAATTCCACCTTCACGTTCCTGGGGAGCACACATGATGGAGACATCCTCCTTCAATACACCACGGGCCCTATTCCACTCTCATTGGTAACAGGGAGTTGCTAAGGGAAAACAGGAAACCCTTACCGGTTCCCTGTTACTGACACTCTGCCAATCCAACCACTGCATTAGCAGCTCAGGTCAGAATATATTGGAACAGCTGCAAGATACCTGCAGCAGTTCTGAAATCAATCACTAATATACTGGAATAATATTCAGGTTTTTATGATTGTTGAAAATGCCTGTACTCTTAAGACATAAGATGTTATTGTACTTTCTGTATCTAGGCATTATGTGCACATGCAGATACAATCTGTTTATATTTTTTGGAATCTGCATTACTAATGTTCTCAATAAGATCACTACAAATGCCCAAAAGCAGGAGATCTGACCATTTTTATTTGAAAGACAGGGCATTTGTGACTCTGCTAATAGGGCAGACCTTGTTTGAATTTTTTTAAGATAAAGGACGTCATCTAGTATCTATAGCTGTTCATCCCAATATTTTGTCTGCAATTGGGTAAACATTTTAAAAGTGTAAATTGTGAGTATTTACATTAATTACCGTTGTAAGATTGTGTGAATGAAAATATGTACCCAAATGTGCGGTTTATTTTACATTTAAGTGCTAACTATGTATCCCATATTCAAAATCATTGTTATGTTAATATTTTTATTTTATTTTTTTAAAAAAGGTGCTTGAAAGTGCAAAGAAACATTAAAAACAGATTGGAATCTTAAATTACCTAAAATTGGGTAAAATACCTCAAGACAAAACCATGCGTGCACATATAAGATCTACTCATTTGTGTAGTCTCAATCTTGTTCAGTCGCTCTTAGTCAGCCGGAGTCTCCACCAATACCAAGCCACAATCGGTAAAAGAGATAAAAAAATGTGTCACATGTACTTCACATCTCAAGTCTCAATGCTTAGGGAATAGACGAGAGTCTTAGATTATTTAAATGTCCATTCTGTCCATTAAACTGCATGCTCATTTGTCGGTGACATGACAAGACAAACCTTGTAGGTGAGTTTTACTCATCCATTAAAATTACTCTAAACTCAAAGACAAAGGGGATTATTCACTAGTTGCCTTTATATACAGGGTTATCCAAGGAGATCCGAATGGCTGGAGAAAGGTAACCGAACGCTGAAATTCAGCGTACGGTTACCTTTCTTGGCCATTTGGCTGTCCAGAGAGCAGGCAATTCACCAAATCCTGGCGAATTGCCTGCACATACGGTGCCTGTTCGGTGCCTGTTCGACGGCAGTGAAATCCCCATGAAAAAGCACTGCTTCGCTATTCAGAGAACACAAACCAGCAGTGAAAGGTTCCCGAAATGCCCTGCCATTCGGTGGATTAATTCGGCAGGTTTATTCAGGTGAATCAGATAGGCTTCAATGTTAAAAATATTTCCGTTTTAATTCAATATCTAATAAACCATTCATTATAAAATTCTGCAGTAAAGGGTCTCTTTATTTATAGATTTTTTAGGATATTTTAAGCATTTTTCTGGATTTTTATTTATTTTTAAAAAATTCAGATTTTTTTTTAGGTTTACTTATTTTTTCTGTAACAGCCCTTTTTATTATCATTCCCTGGACCTCATATGTAAATTTCAGACATTTTCGCTCAGTAGTTTCTTTGCAAACAGCGTTTCATTTTTCAAACATTCAAGCAAACTGTTTTTCTAATTTATTCACTGCATTCGTCTGCGGTGTCGGCTTTTTCCGGCGGCTTCGCTGCGTGTGATCGGTTCCTGCTCGGGTTTTTCCAGCATTTTCGGCGGGTTAATCCAGATCTTTTTGCGGGTTTTCCGTGTGCATTCGCCGGGTTTTGCGGTTAGTTTTCGTTGGGTTTGCGGCGGCCTTTCCCTGCAATTCGGGGACCCTGTGGTGCTTGCTGAATACACCGCAGGGTCGCCGAAATGGGATCGGCAAAATGAACCGATTTGAAGAGAACGAAAAGTCACCGAACGTGCGGTGACTTTGATTCTCTTTGAATTACCCTGTTAGTGTTAATCGACGATAAACTTCGGCAATTCTGAAATTCAGAGAACAGCAGGTGAAGTTTGTTTGTTGAATCTTAACCTGCTGCTCTTTGATTTCTCCATCTGGACTGCAGTAACCTATCATGCTTGATACAAAGATGGCAAATAGTGAATAACCCCCAAAATCACATATGAGACGTGAGCGATTTTCCTTATAAATTGCAACAATTAACCCTTTTGTAGTCTGACATCAGTAATTTCCTCGTGTTTGCTTCCCTCAGTCAGGTGCAGCTTGCAGTTCCTTTCTTGAGCAGTTTTGGCTTTAAGTAGTGCTTTCTTCTGCTAGAATTACTTCAGCATGTCCTGGCCAAACACCTGTTAGCTGTGCATGCTAAAATAAATGTAGCATAAAGCAGATGAATATAGGGTATCAAACATTAGTGGTTTATACACTCATTAGAACAAGAAAACATTACCTACAAAATAATTCACAGAACGCAGGCAAAAGGAAAGAATACAAAGTAGAAACATAGAAAATGTCGGCAGATAAGAACCTTTCGGCCCATCTAGTCTGCCCAATTACATGGATACTTTACCTGGATTTATCTTTTGTTTAGGATAGCCTTATGCCTATCCCATGCTTGCTTAAATTCAATCACTGTTTTGGCCTCTACAACTTCAACTGGAAGACTGTTCCATGTATCCACCACCCTCTCAGTAAAATAATGCTTCCTGATGTTACTTTTAAACCTTTGCCCCTCTAATCTAAGACTATGTCCTCTTGTTTTGCTACCTTGTTTCCTTTTAAATATACTCCCTTCCTCTACCTTGTGGATTCCCTTTACGTATTTAAATGTTTCTATCATATCTCCTCTGTCTCGTCTTTTTTCCAAGCTGTAAATGTTAAGATCATTAAGCCTTTCCTGGTAACTTTTCTCCTTCAAGCCGTACACCATTTTAGTAGCCCTTCTCTGAAATCTCTCTAAGATGTCTATATCCTTCTGGAGATACGGTCTCCAGTACTGCACACAGTACTCCAAGTGAGGTCTCACCAGTGCTCTGTACAGTGGCATGAGCACTTCCCTTTTCCTACTGCTAATACCTCTCCCTACACAACCAAACATTCTGCTAGCATTTCCTGCTGCTCTATTACATTGACTACTTACCTTTAGATCCTCTGAAATAATAACCCCTAAATCCCTTTCCTCAGATGTTGAGGTTAGGACTGTATCAAATATTCTATATTCAGCCCTTGGGTTTTTACGTCCCAGGTGCATTATCTTGCACTTATCCACATTAAAACTCAATTGCCACAACTCCGACCATTTTTTTAGTTTACCTAAATCATTTGTCATTTGGCTGATCCCTCCAGGAACGTCAACCCTGTTGCAAATCTTTGTGTCATCATCAAAAAGACATACTTTACCATTAATACCTTCTGCAATATCACTAATAAAAATATTAGTGATATTGCAGAAGGCATTAATGGTAATGGTATTAATGGTAACACAATAATATTCATCATAAATCATAATATTTAAAAAATGTTTAATACAGGGGGGATATAAAAGTAGTTTTCTATTTTTTTGTGTTTATATAATAATATGAAATTACAAGAAAAGTCATTTAATACATGTATATAGAAACAGTTTTAAGGTTATATGCACAAGGTTCACTGTATTTGGAGGAATAAACTGGACACAAGCTCTGGGCCTTGATTTATTTAGAGGGACAGTGGTTACAGGGATTTTGATAAGTAGTCAGATATCTCATGTTCCCTGCATCAGCTGCTGAATGTTGGATGTCAGGACATTCAGTTAGCTGATTTTACACAGTTTTAACCCTTTGGGCATTATGCCCAAAAACCTAAAACTTTGGGAGCACCTTCTGCAGCCCAAAAGCAAACAAAATTATTTTGCAGCAGACGAATTTCACTTGCTTTTGGGCTGCAGATCGAGATATCTCGATATCGGGGCACCAGATGTTGCCTTTTAAGTCCGAGATATCTCAAGCTCGGGAGAGAAGATATCAAAGAAAATAGTAGCCGACTCCAATAGTGGTTTTTAGAAGGATCTTTTATTCCACAGTAAGGATAAAACAAGACGACGTTTCGACCTTACGGTCTTTGTCAAATCTGAATACATGACACACCAAACACGTATAAATAGGTGAAAAACAGTGATTCAATTAATCCTAAATGGAAGGAACCTGTGACATACTTGAGGAATCCTAATTGGTTCTCTCTCCAACAATTACAATACGGATACTCCCATAGACCAAGGAGGAGTTGAATCAAATACATACGAGTGAAGATATAAAAATATACGTAAAAACAAATCACCAAGCAAATTTTATTAACCAATGCATTTATCAATGAAACATTTATATCGTATTACATTTATTAAGACATAATTCTTGGTGTATCAAAACTGTCTAATTATGAAAATGAAGAAAACTTTTTTACGATACTTTAATTCTAAACAATACATTTTTTTATAAAAAAGGGGACAGGTCAAAATCTCTATTTAAACCCACCAGGCTCAATAGTATTGAGCCAATGGATCCAGTAGAGTTCTTTCCTCTTCAAAGCCCGTTCCCTATCACCACCTCTGATAGACTTATTTACTGTGTCAATTACTTGAAACCTCAATAGGGAGATTTCATGTCCCGCAGATACAAAATGATTAGGTACAGGTAATTCCATTCTTTTAAGACGGATATCTGACTTGTGTTTAGTAATCCTATTTTTGATTTTCTGTGTGGTTTCTTTATGCAAATACGGGGCACTTCAATGGGGACTAATGTAGCACCAACATATGCTAATATCTATATGGCCCGGTTTGAAGAAGATGCTATATACACTAACCAATTGTACAAAGGTTATGCGAAGTGCTGGTATCGTTATATTGACGATATTTTTCTTGTTTGGGAAGGACCACAAAGTTGTCTTGAAGAATTTTTTGTTTTTTTGAATGGTATATCCCCCACCATTGATTTCCCCCACCAAGTAATTGACACAGTGACTAAGTCTATCAGATGTGGTGCTTTTTGCGCCATTGAATATAGACAAACAGGCCAGTACACCCTGCAATTTACAGCTTCCTAGCTTAATTTCTTCTGGGTAAGGCTCAATACCTATCAGCAGCACCCCCTCGTATGTTTTTGCTACTTTTTGTACACTCTCCTGGTATACTGAAACTTTAGAGAAGAATGTGCAAATTACTTTTATATCATCAATGGCTTTGAAAATACACAGTAAGGAATAAAATAAAGGGAACCTGTGTCTCTTCAGCCAATAGGCACTGGCACACAACACAGTCTTATCCTGTAAATCACGTAATAATCACCTGAAAGAGCTGTGAAAAATTGTTTCTACACAGCCCAGATTTCATGAATTATGAAAGTAAATGTCCTACTCATTTCCCCTATTGCAGTGCTGAGATGTCATATAAAGATGTCAATGATTCAGGCTTTTATTCATAGAAGAAGGTCAGGAATAAATATTTAAGTATCCGTATGCAGCTGCTGAATGTAACCAAATATTAGAAAAGACAAAGCAAAATCTGTTATTGTAACAAATAAATGTTTACTGAACATCTGTCAAATTTAACCTTTTTTCTTACTGCCATTCGATGTGTATCTTAAATAGGGATGGGCGTTCGGTTCGATTCGAACATGAGTTCGATTCGAACATTGCTCGTTCGGCGAACTTCGAACTTTTCAGACCGTTCGCAAAACGTTCGAAAAAAATAATAATTTTGAATTTTTTTTAAAAAATGCTTAAAAAATCCTCAAAAAATTTATAAATAAAGAGACTCTTTACTGCAGAATATTATAAGCAACGGTTTATAAGATATTGAATTAAAATGGGAATATTTTTAATATTGAAGCCTATGGGATAAAACAGTCTTGTTGCTAAAACATCAGGCAGACGAGAGCTGTGTGAAGTTGGCACCCCATGTTTGTAAAACCTGAATAAAAATATACTATTCCTTTGTGCTGCAAAAACCAACGTTTGTGCCGGTTTGGTTTTGAAGTTATTGCACGTTTAATTTTAGATTATGTGACTGCAAGCCCCACCCACTTTGCACCCCATGTTATTAAATTTTAAAAACAAATATACCATTTGTTTGTGCTACGTTTGTGCTGGTTTGTGCTGCAAAAATGAACGTTTTTGCCAGTTTGGTTTCAGAGATATTGTGCATTAAAGTTGATGAAACCCCGCCTACTTTGCACCCCATGTTATTAAATTTTAAAAAAAAAAAAGACCATTTGTTTGTGCTGCATGCTGGTATAATGTAAATCAAGAACCAGGGCATTTGTCATCAAATAAATGCCCTAAGATATTACAATACTTACGACCTGATATTAGACTAACAAACATTTTCATAAGTACCAAAATAATTATAAAACTTTGGGGTACACATAAGAACAGATGTGACTTACAAAAAAAATATTTAAAAACCTAGGGCTCTATTACAATCCCTGCGCTAAAACGGGAGCGGTAGGGAGATAAAACTGCGCCCACAGATTTCCCCCTACTGCCCCCGTTTTAACGGGGGATTACAGTGCAGACACAAAAAAGGCTGCCTGCATTGTTTGTGCCCGCTATGTCCCGGGATGCGCGCGGCAGCACTAAGCGCAGCCGCGCGCATCCTCTCAACGGAGTCCATGGGACTTTGTAATACCAGCGCTGATTAACACTCTGCGCTCCCCATGTTAAGTATAGGGAGCGCAAAGTGCAATAACCTCGCGCTGAAAAGCGCAAGGTACCAAACGCAAACGTTTGCGTTTGAATTTTATTGTGCGGTAAATACCGCAGTAAACGCTAATGCTCACGCAAGTGAGCGTTAACGTTTGCGTTAGGAATATAATAGTTAATAACATGGGGTGCAAAGTGGGTGGGGTTTCATCAACTTTAATGCACAATATCTCTGAAACCAAACTGGCACAAACATTCATTTTTGCAGCACAAACGTAGCACAAACAAATGGCATATTTGTTTTTAAAATTTAATAACATGGGGTGCAAAGTGGGTGGGGCTTGCAGTTACATAATCCAAAATTAAATGTGCAATAACTTCAAAATCAAACTGGCACAAACATTGGTTTTTGCAGCACAAACCAGCACAAACGTAGCATAAACAAATGGTATATTTTTATTCACGTTTTACAAACATGGGGTGCCAACTTCATACAGCTGCAGACGAGACCCTCTAATCAGGCACTGTAGAGGGCAGCCCACCGGGGCCTCCCAAGGATCCCTTGAGGAGCATGTGGCCGCCGGATGACAGAGCTGCAACTGTGCGGGCTAGCCGGCCGGGTGCATGTGGCAGTCAGAGAGGTGGCGCAGGGTGGGACCCACTGCACCTACGGCCATGGAAGACCCCCCCCACAACCAGGATCCAGGGAGCCTCCACTGACTGACCACCAGGCTTAGGTAAGGCGACACATTTCTAAAAAAAAAAAAAATACGAGGACATTTTTAAATGTCCCAAGGAACATAAAATAAAACTTTTTTTTTCCTTTCTATTACTCACCTGATTCCTGGATCCACCAACAAACGCAGCTGCCCGTCTCCCATGCTGTTAGACGCTGCATACATCGGCGCATCGTGTGCAGCTATTCCAATCATTTTAATATTTGAATGCAGAGTCCACCCCTGCACTCTTCCACAATACCTCAGAGGGGTTACGGTGTGAAGGCACTAGCTGGCACCAAAGGTCCAATTTTAATGCACCTTTTGTTACTTTCATCCAAAGCCTGCATAAGTTTCACCATAATTTAGGCAAAAAATCACTAAACTTGTTCTGTGTGTCCTAAAACGTCTCCTCTTTTCATACAGGCTGCCGCCCCAAGCAGTTGTTTATGAATAGATTAAAGGAAAAACATTTACCGTCATTTGAAATGTAATTTTTTTATTTTTAAATGTTTCTATACATCGGACAAATCCGCCACTTGACGGGCAGGTTATGGTGACCTCCTAGGCACGATATTTGAAGGAATTTTTCATTTTTATTTTTAACCCTTATTTCATGGAAAGCTCACTGTTCCTTTAACCCCTTAGTGACCGGGCGGTTTTACACAAATCCGTCCGTTCGTGACCGCAGCTGTTTTTACGTTTCTGCGCTCTTAGTGTTTACGTCAAATTTTCCTCTTACTCGTTTATGTAACCCACACATATTTTACACTGTTTTTCTCGTCACTAAGTGGACTTTATAAAGATACCATTTTTTTCATCATTTCATATAATTTACTATAAAAAATATTGTGAAATATGACACAAAAATTGAAAAAACACCACTTTTTCGAACTTTGACCCCCAAAATTTCTTATGTATCAACAACCGTCAAAATTTTTTTATTCCTTAGTAGTTTCTAAATTTAGTACTGAGTTTAGCAATACCCAATGTTTACATATTCCTCGCTTTTTTCCTTATTTTATGCAACAATAAGTGCAAGTAGCACTTTGCCATTTCCAAAGAGTTTATTTTCAAAACTAGTGATAGTGACATTGTAACACTGATATCTGTCACTAATTCCTGAATAACCCTCCACATATACATATTTTTTTAAAGTACACAAATCAAGGTATTAAACTTGGTATTTTGACTCTTTCCATGCAAACCATTTTACCACAAATCTATGCCAAAGTTTGAAAAAAAAAAAAAATTTTGGTGATTTTTTTTTTTTGAACGCAATTTAAGAATACATGTACTGTGAACTTTAAGGTTTACTGCCAAAAAGCACCCCAAAATATTTCAGCAACATCTTCTGAGTAAATTGATACCACCCAAGTATAGGTATGTCGGGTCATTTGGGGGCTAAAAGGCCTTATTTGGGGGTGCACATTTCAGTTTTCCAACTTGGAATTTTCACATTTCGTCATCATGCCCCCATGTCCTATTTGGGACATTTTTGAAGCCGGCCAAAGTAATTTACCCCCATCACCATATATTTTTAGAAAGGGCACACCCTAGGGTGCTTCAAAGAGTTGTATTTTAACACTTTCCATGCACTAGCTCTTTGTCAATCTTTCAGGTAGTCACTTTTTGTGTTATTTTTTCACACACATTGTACTTTAGGCATGAATTGTCAAATCCAGTTATGGGTTACTGCCAAAAAACACCCCAAAATATGTTCAGCAACATCTTCTGAGTAAATTGATACCACCCATGTATAGGTATGTCGGGTCATTTGGGGGCTAAAAGGCCTTATTTGGGGGGTGCGCATTTCAGTTTTCCAACTTGGAATTTTCACATTTCGTCATCATGCACCCATGTCCTATTTGGGACATTTTTGAAGCCGGCCAAAGTAATTTACCCCAATCAAACCATATATTTTTAGAAAGGGCACACCCTAGGGTGCTTCAAAGAGTTGTATTTTACACTTTCCATGCACTAGCTCTTTGTCAAACTTTCAGGTAGTCACTTTTTGTGTTATTTTTTCACACACATTGTACTTTAGGCATGAATTGTCAAATCCAGTTATGGGTTACTGCCAAAAACACCCCAAAATATGTTCAGCAACATCTTCTGAGTAAATTGATACCACCCAGTATAGGTATGTCGGGTCATTTGGGGGCTAAAAGGCCTTATTTGGGGGGTGCGCATTTCAGTTTTCCAACTTGGAATTTTCACATTTCGTCATCATGCACCCATGTCCTATTTGGGACATTTTTGAAGCCGGCCAAAGTAATTTACCCCCATCAAACCATATATTTTTAGAAAGGGCACACCCTAGGGTGCTTCAAAGAGTTGTATTTTAACACTTTCCATGCACTAGCTCTTTGTCAATCTTTCAGGTAGTCACTTTTTGTGTTATTTTTTCACACACATTGTACTTTAGGCATGAATTGTCAAATCCAGTTATGGGTTACTGCCAAAAAACACCCCAAAATATGTTCAGCAACATCTTCTGAGTAAATTGATACCACCCATGTATAGGTATGTCGGGTCATTTGGGGGCTAAAAGGCCTTATTTGGGGGGTGCGCATTTCAGTTTTCCAACTTGGAATTTTCACATTTCGTCATCATGCACCCATGTCTATTTGGGACATTTTTGAAGCCGGCCAAAGTAATTTACCCCCATCAAACCATATATTTTAGAAGGGCACACCCTAGGGTGCTTCAAAGAGTTGTATTTTAACACTTTCCATGCACTAGCTCTTTGTCAATCTTTCAGGTAGTCACTTTTTGTGTTATTTTTTCACACACATTGTACTTTAGGCATGAATTGTCAAATCCAGTTATGGGTTACTGCCAAAAAACACCCCAAAATATGTTCAGCAACATCTTCTGAGTAAATTGATACCACCCATGTATAGGTATGTCGGGTCATTTGGGGGCTAAAAGGCCTTATTTGGGGGGTGCGCATTTCAGTTTTCCAACTTGGAATTTTCACATTTCGTCATCATGCACCATGTCCTATTTGGGACATTTTTGAAGCCGGCCAAAGTAATTTACCCCCATCAAACCATATATTTTTAGAAAGGGCACACCCTAGGGTGCTTCAAAGAGTTGTATTTTAACACTTTCCATGCACTAGCTCTTTGTCAAACTTTCAGGTAGTCACTTTTTGTGTTATTTTTTCACACACATTGTACTTTAGGCATGAATTGTCAAATCCAGTTATGGTTACTGCCAAAAAACACCCCAAAATATGTTCAGCAACATCTTCTGAGTAATTGATACCACCCATATATAGATTTGTTCTGTTGTTTTTGGGTGCTACGCCAATCTTTGACATGTGCTTGTCAATTTTCTAATTTGACATACAGTATCTTCTTTGCTTATCTTCTTTTTAGGGGCCTTTTTACATACCCCAGTTTTATGAACGTGCATATATTTGGTAAGCTAACACCCCAAAGTATTGTAAAAGGAGTGTTTTTATGCTATGGATGCATCCGTTTGCTCCAAACAAATTAGATACTGTTTGGTGGTCATTTTTCATTTTCACACCCACATCAGTTTTGGACTGTGATTTAGGAGACACTGTTGTTTTTTACTGCATGAAAACTCTCCAGGTTGTTTTCTGCAAGGTCTCCTGAGTACACCCATGCCCCCCATGCATAGGTTTGCCAGGATTTTGGGAAGGTTCAAATACAATTTTTATGACTTTGTCATTGGAGTTGAAATTGAGATTATTTCTTCAGCTAGGCCTAGCTTTGGTTTTGGGTCTACCGCATACCCCAGTTTGAATTATTGCCAGAAAATTGTTTATATTTTTTATGTTGGCACCCCAAGGTATTGCATATGGAGTGCTTTGATGCCATGGATGCAACGGTTTTAGCCCAAAACATTTGAGAAGGTGTGTGGCTGTAATTTTTCAATTTTCAGATTTTTACGCCCACAGTAGTTTTGGACTGTGATTTAGCAGACACTGTTGTTTGTTACTGCATGAAAACTCTCCAGGTTGTTTTCTGCAAGATCTCCTGAGTACAACCATGCCCCCATGCCTAGGTTTGCCAGGATTTTGGAAGGTTCAAATACAATTTTTATGACTTTGTCATTAGAGTTGAAATTGAGATTATTTCTTCAGGTAGGCCTATCTTTGGTTTTGGGTCTACCGCATACCCCAGTTTGAATTATTGCCAGAAAATTGTTTATATTTGTTATGTTGACACCCCAAGGTATTGCATATGGAGTGCTTTGATGCCATGGATGCAACGGTTTTAGCCCAAAACATTTGGCAACAAGGTGTGTGGCGGTAATTTTTCAAATTTCAGATTTTCGCCCACAGTAGTTTTGGACTGTGATTTAGGCTAGGGTCAGACGAGCGTAGTGTTCACGTCCGTGATCGCGCCTAAAAGTACGTCCGTGATAGCATGACATAAAGTCCAATGGAGCCCGACACACGAAGTACGTCCGCACTGAACTGCGGACGCACAACGGCCGCGGCCCACGGACGCAAGGCAGGCAAGAACGTAGAACCGCTAGAACGGCCGCACAAAGTGCGCTGCGTCCGCAACGTCTGCATAGCTTTGTGTGTGAGTGATGGAACGTGGTCAGACGGACTGCATTTATACGTCCTGCATTTTTCACGGACAAAATGGTTTTGCAATTGAATTTATTGTCCCTCCTACATCTGTCAAAAAATAAATGTCAGTGAAAAAACGGACTGTGTGACCACTACTGCGTCTTCCGTACTGACGATGTCCGTTCTGCACGGACGTACAGTCCGTAGAAATCACGCTCGTCTGACCCTAGCCTTAGCAGACACTGTTGTTTGTTACTGCATGAAAACTCTCCAGGTTGTTTTCTGCAAGATCTCCTGAGTACACCCATGCCCCCCATGCATAGGTGTGCAAAGATTTTGGCAAAATACAGCACCAATTGTAGAACATAAAAATGTACGAATAAAATGTAAAAGTCTGGTGCCTGTCAAACTGGGGATGCTCTCTAGGGGGCACAGGCTGTTGTCACTGAAGTGCATGAAACGCAAAATGTTTTCATACCTTCTACGTGACATTGATTGGGGGTAAATGGGGTAGAGCAGATGGGGCTACTGCTCCAGTAGGAGCGAATTGAGGGCTTCTTTATGATGCCCTCAGCATAGTAAGTGCCCAGAATTTCAGAAATTCTGGCACATCTAGCGGGGTCCATTGCTGCCTTGCCAAGTAGGAGTCTGACTTCGCAGCACAATGCTGATGGGCATACAGATTTGATTGGGCCACGATGTGGCCCAACAAATCATCCCCCATAAACACCTGCAAAAACTGATTGTGGCGGTAAATCCTGCAACATCAATATTGATGCCAGGATTTGCCGTGAAAGGAGGGATATCTGGCCTCTGGCGATGAGGCACTACCCACTCCTCAGCTGGAGCTGTGCGTCTCCTGCTGGCAGGTGGTGACCCAGGATCTGCATCAGAAACATCACTAGATACATCAGCCAGCGTAGATAATGTATCTAGCGACGTCTCTGAGCAGTTAGCGGGGTCGAAATGAGGGTCTGAGTCTGACGCAGATGCCTCAGATTCTGACGCCAGGATGGCATATGCCTCCTCGGCGCTGTACACCCTCTCAGACATTATATATAATAGATTATAAAATTTTATAATTATTATATATATATAAGCGGATTGTTGGTTCTTAGAAGAACCGTTGGGTTTCACAAGAAAATACAAATAAACACCTAAATCTCTCTAAATCCCTCTAAACCTGCCTCAATTCTTCTAAATCTCCCTAAAATCTCTCTAAATCTGCCTCAATTTTTCTAATCTCACTAAATCTCACTAAAATCTCTAACCTGTCAAATCTGATCTCTCTCTCTCGCTCACCAAAACACAAGTGAGGAGAGGGAGGGAGAATCACAGAGGTCAGAGCCAATATTTACAAAATATTGGCCTGACCTGACAAATTAGAAATTTTATTTTGATTTTTCTAACTTCTGATTGGATGTTGCTAGCCTGCCTCTCTGATGAGGCAGGCTTGGAACATCCACTCAGCCCCAAGATGACCCTGCCCTTAGAACCCTAACCCTACCCCTGACCCTGCCCTTAGAACCCTAACCCTATCCCTACCCCTAACCCTACCCCTAACCCTACCCCTAACCCTAACCCTAACCCTACCCCTAACCCTAACCCTACCCCTAACCCTAACCCTACCCCTAAACCTAACCCTACCCCTAACCCTACCCCTAACCCTAACCCTAACCCTACCCCTAACCCTACCCCTAACCCTAACCCTACCCCTAACCCTAACCCTACCCCTAACCCTAACCCTACCCCTAACCCTAACCCTACCCCTAACCCTAACCCTAACCCTAACCCTACCCCTGTCAGTTTATTTTATTTATTTTTCTTTTTTTACACTTTTTACACACACTTTTTTTTTACTTTTTTTTACACTTTTTTTTCACTTTTTTTTTACTTTTTTTTACTCTGCTGGGTGCCTTGATCCCTCGAGGCACCCAGCAGAGCACCTGATCACTGAAGTGATCGATTTTGTACTGAGTGCCACGATACCTCGTGGCACTCAGTACTTCCTGCCGCTACCGGAAGTGATCGCTCGGGGGAGCGATCACGGGACGACCGGCGGCAGGTAAGTATATTACAAGATTACAAGGATGCCTCGATGTCGAGGCATCCTTGTAATATGCTCAGAGCAGCTGGAAGCGATCCGATCGCTTCCAGCGCTCTGTAGAAGTGCCGGGCACCTCTCCGGTGCAACCGGATGTAGATCGCTCCCGGGGAGCGATCACATGGTGCCCCGGCACTTCTAACGGCCATTGCACGGATGCCTGGACTCCCAGGCATCCTGCAATGGCGTTTGAGCTGCTGGAAGCGATCCGATCGCTTCCAGCAGCTCAAAAACGGCAGGACGTACCATGTACGTCAGCGGGTCTAAGAGAGACCCGCTGCAATGACGTACATGGTACGTCCGCGGTCGGGAAGGGGTTAAAAACGTTTTTTTAAAAACTTTTTTCCCTTGATTCCTGTCCCCCAGGGCACTACCCGGACCCCCATACACCTTTTATGGCAAATATCTTGCATATATGCCCTCTTGCAGGGCACTCTAAAAATCGAACGTTCGGGTCCCATTGACTTGCATTGAGTTCGGTTCGTGTTCGCGTCCGAACTCGAACTTTTGAAATTGTTCGAGTTCGAATGCGAACCGAACCGGGGGTGTTCGGCTCATCCCTAATCTTAAAATTATCCCTAATCTTAAAAAGGAAAGGCAAATAAAATAAAATTTTATCATATTGCTCTCTGAAGCTATTATTTCAATGAAATATTTCAGATGCTTCACTGTGACAACATGTTACAGTTACAGGTACTTATAAAGCGCTAACAAGTTCCGTAGTGCTGTACAATGGGTGAGACAGAATAACAAATATAGATACAAGTTACACACACAGAACAGTAGGGGAGAGGACCCTGCTTGAGAGCTTACAATCTAAGGGGAGAGGGGTGGCACAATAGGTGAGGGTAAATAGAGGACATGAAGTAGCGGGGTGCATGTGGGCTGGGTGGGAATATGGAGCAAGAAATGTATAGTTGGGGAATCATGGCGTGAGCGGATAGGCTTCTCTAAAGTAGAGTGTTTTCAGAGACTTCTTTAAAGACTGGAGAGAAAGGGAGAGAAAGGGAGAGTCTAATGTTTCGAGGGAGGGAATGGGAAGGGGGCAGCTCGGGAGAAGTCTTGAAGGTGGGAATTGGGGGTGTGGGAACGTGGAGGTGATAACATCAGATCATTGGCAGAGCGAAGTGGTCGGGATGGGATATACCTGCTAATAAGATCTGTAGGTAGGAGCGCGGTTATGGAGAGCTTCATATGTGAGCACCAGTATTTTGAATTGGATTCTAAAGGAAACCAGGAGCCAGTGTAGAGATTAACAAAGGAGCGAGGTACAAGAGATGCATGAGGTGAGGTGGATGAGCCTGTCACAGGCGTTCATAACAGACTGCAGAGGGAGAATCTGGAATCTCTTAATGCCAGAGAGAAGGAGGTTACAGTGGTCAAGGCGGGAGATAATTAGAGCTTGGATGAGCATTTTAGCAGAGTCCTGATTACGACAGGGACAGACAAATGCAATGGTTTTTAGGTGGAAGTAGTAAGATGTTGTGTGTTGAGACACTGCAATGCTGGAATAACAGTTGGGACTTGGGCAGCGTCAGAGCAAGTAATAAACTTTTGTTCCTAGGCCTTGAAACATGCACTCAATTTAATGGAATTTATGGAGAGGATTTAAATAATTTTAAGCTAGAGTAGGGCAGGAATATCCTGCAGAAAAAAAGACAAAGGAATTTTCAAATTTGGTCAAATCTGGCTACATATGCTCCTCTTGCAGTTAGTCCTGCAGAGCTCATCTTGTCCTGGGCATGCGCAGCATGTCATATTCAGCATGACACTGGATGGAGTGCGACTATTACTGCGCCTGCAGCTGCCTCCCTTATACACACCTTCAAGTCCAGGTGCTTTTGCAATGGAGGGTAAATCACATCCCAGCCTTAAAATTATTAAATCAAGAGTAGCCTAAAATTCTACGTACTGTACGTGTAGGCACTGCAGCAGAAAGCATGTTCAGTTGTCAGTATGTGAGCTGGGAAAAGAGAGGCAGAGCCTTTTCAGAGAGGAAAGCAATATGAAAGAAAAAAGAATCTGTGTAGCGTTGAAACAAGATTTAGGTTGTCTGCCTTTACATACCAAATATCCAATCTCTCTCGTATTCAAGCTTACCACAAAGCCTGTCCTGTAGGTTAAATAGATACATTCTTGCTCTATATACATGTAACCAGACGATGGATTTGCCTGCTGAAATCACAAACATGTATAAATCAATCAAAATAAAATTCCCAATAAATGTTATAGAAATATATGAAAACATGTTTGTTCCATGCATCGGGTCAGTAACAAAATTGTACATGGAGAATTGATACATTTCTGTTTGTCTGACTATGTGTGGACACATTCGAGCAGTGTTTCCCAAACCTGTCCTTATTACCCGCTACCGGGCAAGAGATGCCAGATATCGGAAGCACAGCACAGGTGATATAATTTGCTGTTCAGTGATTGCAGGATTCAGTCAAGGAAATCCGTAAAATCTGGCCTGTTGGTGGCTCCTGAGGACATGGTTGGAAAGCACAGTATCAGAGACTAGAGCAAATTAATAAGGAGGCCAATGGCCATTTCCAAACCATAATTCAAAGGCTAAAATATCATAAGCGTCGAGATTGACAGTCCCTATTATTCCATAAACTCCAATCAAAGAAATGCAAACGCACCTCTCTAGCTCCAACACAACTACAATGATTAGCCTAGAAAACCAACTCTAGTTCTTACATACACTTAATTAAGCCTACATGCTACAATACAAACACTCTTGATTGTTGAGAATCGTTACATGTAGCAATCAGAGACATCATGTTCAGGAACATATAAAGTCAAAGGTAATAAATAATCAAAACAACAAATAAGCTACAAAAGCACCAGTGAAACATCATAATTGCATGCTTTAACCGCTAATTGTCTTTTGTGTTTACCTTTGAATTTCTTAGAAGGGAAGCTGTCAGAAATGCTCTTGTGGCCTTAATTGCATTTTCAACTAATGACAGTAAATTTAATGGTAGGAATGCTACTGTGGTACTAACACATCATCATCAAACGACGAGTTCTTCCAGAAGGCCAGCAGTCTACCATACACAGACATGAGTAGACAGATGACATTAGACCACTGTCTCTTCCCGCTAATCCTCCTACAGTACCTATATGACATCTTTAAGTATCTAGAAGATGACATGTATTATGCATTTCTTGGGATATAAATACAATCAGGCAGTCATTTTAGGGGTTTCAGAAGGTATTGGTAGTTTGTCTTGTGGATTGCATGGTTGTAGTGATCACTGGTGTTAGAGTTGAAAATGACCTTCTACAACCTTGATCTTTAGTCTTCTCTGGTTCATATTTTCCCAGGCATTAAATATTATTTCACATGGTGATTGTAAATCTTTAAAATGCAGAGTGATTGGCCCATTTATGTGTTAACTGTTCTTTTCCTACAATTTTCTAATGGCTTCGCCAGTCAATTTTATAATGCAGACACTGATAGTTACTTCCTTGACATCCCACCATGCTCATCCCAGCTTTTTATACCTGTGTGTTACATTTTTTCCCGGGAAACTATTGTTTCTTGTAGTTTTAGAGGATGCAATTTGGTTAGTCATTGCTCTCATCCACACAAATTTTGACCTTTGAGACCTGCGACTCAGGTCAGATTATTTGCTGTAAGTTTACACCCAAATGCTTCTTATGGGGTCAACCTTAGCCCGGCAGCTTTCCTCATTCTTTTTGCCTTGTGTCAGTTTTCATCAACATAGCTGTACGCTTAGAAGCCACTCTCTGAACATTTGGTCCAACTTGTTCTTATCCTCTGTTCCTGCCTACATGTGACACGCTCCAGTTCCCTCCAAGCCAAGTGCTCCTGCAAGCCAAATGTCACCACCAGTCTCCAGTATTCCTCTCAGCCACTGTCAGTCTCTAGTGTTCCTTTCTACCTTAGCCATCCTGCGTGCCTCTTACCAGCCTCCATGCCTATTACTTGACACCCTACATCCAACTGGCCTCCTCGAATTCAGCTAACCTCTGTGTCTTCACCCAAGTCTCCTGTTACCACCAGCGTCCTTCCAGAATGCATTCTTGCTCATCATGACCACAGTCTCTCCCTTGCACATCCTTGCTTCTAAATTTGATGCAGAGAGAACACTTAGCGCTAAAATCAATTGTTATATAATATTGGGCTGCTCAGATGAACACCAAATGTACACCCTATACAATAGACAATCAGAAAAAAATTGGGCGTAAGCCCCGGTGTGAGCGCACTTATCTTAAAATAGACTTGAATGGAATACTTCAATAATATTCTTGATCAAAATGACCTATTTGGGAAAGACAAAAAACTCCATGGTGCAAATATTGTTTGTAATCAATTAATATAATATGATGAGACAGCAGGTTGTATGTATAATGAACTCACAAGTGTAGAGCCAGATATGGCTCGGTATTCTCGCCTCTTGACCACTCTGGGGGGTCACACCCCTTGTATGGAATCCTTCCCACTTCAGACAGGCATAGAATTTTCCACTGGTGGGTTCTTATAATTCTTCTAATAACAAAGGAACACTTCCATTGCGCAAATATCAATACTTAATAAAACAAACAAGAGAGTGGGTACTCACAATCTCTTGAGCCTCTTATATAAGTGGCTCAGTATAGAGGCTTGACATGTGGCTCAATATAGAGACTTTTCACGGATCTGGTAGGCTGATGAGTTGGTTTCCAGTAAAAACTATTAATAATGGACCAATAAGTAATGGACCAATTTAATGGACCAATAAAACAAATCGTGCACTAATAAGCGTTTAGTAACATTTAATATAAATAAAATAGGTAATGAGACGCGTTTCGCCCAACCATACTGCGGGCTTCCTGCTTCTGTCCAGCCCTATTCCAGTCTCGCCTTGTGTCCTGCCCTATTCCAGTCTCGCCTTGTGTCCAGTCATATGCCTGTCTCACTTGCGTCCAGCCCTATTCCTGTCTCACCTGTGTCCAACCCTATTCCTGTCTTATGTCACTTTCGCTATAGCGCTCACCCCTTGTAACCGTGGTGTGGATCCTTTTGGACAGACCTGGACTGCAAGTCCTAGTACTCCCAGCCAGGGAGGACAGACAGAACAATAACACTAAGTACCACTCAGTAGCAAATGGTTTCGAGACCAAGTGTTTACTGAGCCAAAACAAGTTAACTAAACTGATGCGAGAAAAGCAGTTAGACAGAGGTTCAAGAAATTTGTTCATACACCAGGGGTTAAATATATATTCCGAGTCGGCAACAGAGGTGGTAGTCGTACAGGCAGGGTTGGCAACAGAGAACATACTCATACACTTAGTGTCAGCAGGGTAGATTGATGGGTTGACAGATTCAGCACCCTGCAGGGCAGGCATACACTCGGAGACTGCGTGATATATTATGCACATAAACTCAGTGTCAGCATAACGCACAATAACCATACAAAAGGAGTCAGAGAGAGAATAGTCAAGAAGGCAATCCGGGACAGTAACAAGCAGGGTCCTCATACAATCAATATTGGCAACGTAAATACAGAGAGCAGTGAATCAAGACTGAATACACCAGGCGATGCAGGAAGATAACTCCACGTCAGGGCGACGAGCTGTCTCGTGCGTCATCACGCCGCGCCCTGCCCCTGACCAGTCGCAGGAATGCTAGGGACCACCGGAGCTCCTTAGCACTCGACCAGCTAAAGGCGCCATGCGCCCAGGACCCCCTTGAGACCCCGCAGGCTCCCCAGATGTGACAGCATCTCCCTCCACAGCCTTTGACGTTGGTGTCTAGAGAGGGATGAATCATCCAGCCGATGTGTCCTTGCCATATTTTCCTGTATCAGGACATTCTTTTCCTAGAGAGTAACGCTCCTTTCGGATACTTACACCTGAGGCCCCTTGGGACACCTGTGTCCTGGAGTGTGTCTGGCCTCTGACTCCCTGTCCTGTCCCTTGCGCCACACCTGTCCCTTGGCTGGGTGGGCCTGGTCTGGCATCCTCACTCCCCTCACTCTGAGTCCTACGCCTCTCCCCCACTCCACGGGTGTCCCTCTCAGGAGTCAAGGCCCTGTCACCGCTCCTACGCTCTCCACTCATGTGCTCTCTCCTACGCTCTCCACTCCTACGCTCTCTCCTATGCTCCCCACTCCTACGCTCCCCGCTCCTACGCTCCATGCTCTTACACTCCACACTCCTACGCTCCACACTCCTACGCTGACCCTCTCCACATCTGCTACCTCCCTCTCCATGTCTGCTACCTCCCTCTCCACATCTGCTACCTCCCTGCCTATGTGTTCTGTCACCCTGACTCCCACGCCCTGACACCTCTCTACCTCTCCTCACCTCCTGTTGCTCCTCAACACTCCTCCTCCCTCCATCTCTCCTCCCTGCACCCCTCCATGTCAGACAGTTACAGACAATTACAATGGGGAATACACAGGGTTAGGGTGACAAAATGAATACAAAAGGGGGGTAGGTAGGGGTTATGACAATATGTGTATGATGCTTGGTAGTGTATAGGTGTATGTATGAATATGTGTAATGTGTATTTACGAGTAGTAATGTAGTGTGTGATGCTTAGTAGTGTATAAGTGTATATGTGTGAATATGTGTAATGCGTATCTATGTGTAGTGATTTTTTGTGTGATGTATGTGTGATAACAATGAAAATTGCTCCTGCACTGCTATAAGCTCCTCTCCCTCTGTCTCTATACTCACGCAACACCTCCAAATGCCCGGGACACTGTACCTGCCTATAAAATAGAACAGACACAGTCACAGAATGGCTCTGGCAGGCGCTATTTATTAGCAGGAGACAGTTGTGGCTCTGTTTTTGGATTGGCTGATTTGGGAAAAACAACAGCGCGCGCAACGATTTTACCACTACGCGGAACTCCGTGAGAATTTTGGCGCGTCCTGTTAGCGTTAACGCGCACATGTGCTACAGATTGGCGGATGTGAACAAGCATGAAGATTGTAATTCCAACGGTGATTTCTGCGTGATAAAATTTAACGCTTTGCGTTACTTTGCGCTAGCATTTTAGCGTTGAGAATGTAATGTAGCCCAGTATGCGGAGGACGTCCTCCACAAATCGTTTCTTACTCGCAGCACTGGAGAAATCTCAGCCGATCTTGCTGATTTTCCACCGTTGAAACCCCCCCCCCAGCTAATATCATCGAACACAGGAGATTATTTTATATAAATACATATTTCATGTATGTCTTTTTTCTCTACAAATTTACAAACAAATTCACAAAATTGGAAAAGTTTTTATACATTTTCATACAACATCCATTTTTTTGTAATGACGCTATTTAATGTCACAAAGTAACAATGACTAGGTTTATAGTTCTAAAGAAAGCCTTTAATTAAATAATCATTTTCGTCCTTTTTTCCCAGTTTGCTCTTTGCAAGTTGAAGCTGGCAAGTTATCTGGGTCAAGTCTTTAGATTTTTATGATCCTAAATTATTTAAACCATTTTTCCTTCATTCTTAATGTGATTTTGATGTTCCTCTGTGGATAAACGTGTTAGTAAATTATGTAAGTCATGTATGTGTAATTTCATTTGCAAAGACCTTATCTGTAGAACACCACGAGGAAGCACAAGATTGGACTTTGATAAAGAATTAGACAAAATGTACACATTAATAGCAAAGTATTAATTCTCCGAATATGAATCAATTAATAGTCTGGAGTTCAAAGCCCTTATGATTAGATTTTGCACACAGGTGACACATACAGTATAATACTATCAGGGTTATCCAAAGAGATCCGAATTGCTTGAGAAAGGTAACCGAACGCTGAAAATCAGTGTTCGGTTACCTTTCCTGGCCATTCGGCTATCCAGAGAGCAGGCAGTTCCCCAAATCCTGGCGAATTGCCTGAACATACGGTGCCTGTTCGGTCCCTGTTCGAGGGAAGTGAAATCCCCATGAAAAAGCACTGCTTCGGCTATTCAGAGAACACCAACCAGCAGTGAAAGGTTCCCCTAATGTCCTGCCATTCGGGGGTTTAATTCGGCAAGTTTATTCAGGAGAATCCCATAGGCTTCAATGTTAAAAATATTCCCGTTTTAATTCAATATCTAATAAACCGTTCATTATAAAATTCTGCAGCAAAGAGTCTCTTTATTTATAGATTTTTTAGGATACTTTAAGCATTTTTCTTAATTTTTTTTTTTTTTTAAAAGTCCGATTTTTTTTTTGATTTTTTTTCAGTTTACTTATTTTTTTTGTAACAGCCCTCTTTATTATCATTCCCTGGACCTCCTGTGAAAATTTCAGACATTTTCGCTCAGTAGTTTCTTTGCAAACAGCGTTTCTTTTTCCCAGATTCATACAAATGGTTTTGCTAATTTATTCACTGCCTCCTCTACGTCACAGCTGCTTCGGCTCTGTGTGATTCGGCTCCTGTTCGGCTCCTGTTCGGCTTCTTCGAAGGTTAATCCAGATGTTTTTGCTTGTTTTCTGCGTGCATTCGGTTAATTTTCGTCAGGTTTTCGGCAGCTTTTCCCTGCAATTCGGGGACCCTGTGCTGTTTGCTGAATACACCGCAGGGTCACCGAAATGCAATCGGCAAAAGGAACCGAATTGAAGAGAACGAAAAGTCACCGAACGTGCGGTGACTTTTCGAATCTCTTTGGATAACCCTGTAAATGTAGATCGGGTCAGCAACCTTGACCCTCCAGATGTTTTGAGACTACATTTTCCATGAGACTCCGCTAAGCAAACGAGTGACTGAGCATCATGGGAGGTGTAGTTCCAAAACATCTGGATAACCTTGACTGCTGATCCCTGATTTAGATATTCACAATCAATACTGATGAGCCAATAAGGAAACATTCATAAAGTGTAGCTGAGGACCTAAAAGGTAGCCATTCTTCAGGATCAATTCACCCAGCAGGCTGCCTCTCACATTTATCTATAAATATCTAAAAATAATTTCAGACCAAATGCATTAAAAAAGCATTTAAAGAATTTTAGAGATTTAGGAAACATGCACAAGTAATCACAAATTGATACAACCAGGGATGTATTAGTGCATAGGCCAAATAGATCTGGGCCAAGGGCAGCCGATTGAAATGGTGGTTTTTTTTCCTATTGTCCTTTCTTTTAGTGGTCCAATATACACTGCCTTACCAAAAAATGTCACCACTTGGATTTAACTAAGGAAATAGGTGTGAGCCCTCCATTGGATAATATCTGCAGTGATTGATATGTGGCAAAAATGAGGTCACGTGACTCCCTGAATATACTGAATGAGCAGGCTTCTCCATCAATAGATTTTTTCTTCCCTGAAGGTACAGACATATTCCAAGATGGCAATGCCAGGATTCAACGGCTTAAATTTGTTTAAGAAAGGTACAGGGATCATGAGACATCATTTTCACAGATGGATTTGCCACCACACAGTCCAGACCTTAACCCCATTGAGAATCTTTGGGATAATGTGCTGGAGTAGACTTTGGCAAGATTTTGCACAATTGTGCATCACTGTTTCCAGATTGAAAAGAAGTTTTATGATGCACAGAGGAAGAGAAAAAGATGTATGTGTAAATTAAATATTAATATAGTAATCACATAGTATAAACAGTTATAACTCTGCGTCACGTAAAGGCAAATAGTTGACATTGCTCATTGTTCTGTGAATCTGAAAAGGGAAGAAAGAATAGTATAGGTACACAAAGTGTACAGGGTATACAAAGTTTCTGAAATTCTATGGGCCCTACTACAATCTTCACGCAAACGTCTGCGCCGGCGCAACAACGCATTAACGCAAGGGGTAATACCTTTGCGCTGAATGTGGTATTGCAAAGTCAACGCAACAAACGCGTGCACTCGTCTAACGCGGGTGAACCTGCGCGAACCCTTTGCGAGCGTACTGTACTGCGCGTGTCCTATACATAACATTGTGATCGCAAATGCGTCTGTGCGCTGGTACGTGGATGGTATTACAATCTATGTGCAGTTTGTAACGCACAGCCTTCTAAAAGTTGGTGTTAATGGCAAATCTGAACGACCTGGCTGAACCCAAATACACCAGGCCAAAAAAAAAAATGCTGCAAAGTATAGTTACACATTCTACTCATACCAAAGCAATAAATTTGAGAAGTTGTGTGTGCATTTTTTATTGCTGCAGCATATATACTCAGATTGACTTTGACAGGCGCAAAAACTTAACATGAGACAATTGTGGTTCTTAATTCTGATTGGCTGGATCGCGTGAAAAAAACAGTCCGCACACTGATTTCTGCACGCAACGTTGCTGCCCGCGCATTTGTGCGCGTCCGTTTTACGCGCATTATTGCTCGACGGACGAAAAAAATGCACGAGGATTGTAATTCCAGCGTTGATTTATGCACGTTAACATTTAACGCTTGCCGCACAAATTCACGCGCTGCACGAGCGTTTTAACGCGAAGATTGTAATAGGGCCCTATATCTTTTTATTGAGTTTTTTTGTGAATAATTTGTATACTAACAGTGATTTATTTGAACATTTACTTTCAAAATAGGTAACAAATAACACATCTGGTTCTTCAAGTTAGGCAATACAGGTGGGATCTGCACACGCTAAGGTGGATATTCAAAGAGCTCCAGTGTTTTCCGAAGATGTTGTTGAACATTTTTTTATCCCCTTGCTATCGCCAGAGATTTTGCCCACTCCCTGTTAAATAAGGTAAGCTGAAGAGGCGGCAATGTGTTGTTTTCTTTTTAATTAGTTTACTGAAATGGGCAGCTGAGGGAAAGGAGGCTGATAGCAGCCCTACGCTTTCCAGGTGCACAGTCTCACATTCCTGATGCTGTCTTCATTGTAGACCATTCAGATGACTGGTGTCCATCTTGACATCCAGGGAGGACAATCCTATGCAAGTGATGCACTGTACTCATGCAGTCCATCATGCATCATGAAGATCCTCACTGGAGCAACTGACACAAGTATATGACACGACCAGTCAACTCACACCATATTAGCCCCAACAGCCAGGCAATAATGTACAAACACCAAGGAGGACTCCATCCTTACCTTGTAAAACACCAAACACACTATACCATTGTTGTTCAGTCATTCAGTTGCCTTTGAGACCCAACATTCATATCTCCTGTTTCAGAGCCTTTCTTGATGTTTGGATACCTTGGCAATGCTTTCCCGCCCTGTTGGCTTCTTGCACTGCTGCTGCTGCTGATTGTCCTCCTGTGTACCAGACCTCGGGCCTGTTCCTGACCTTGCCTCCACTCTGCTTCTACTCAAACTCCAGTCTTTGTGCCACATCTCATTCTTTTCCTGACTTCACCACCTTCTACACTTTTCTGTAGAGCTACACGAGGTACCCTGTTATTGCCAGCTGGGTGGAGTAGAGGTAACATCACTGCTCTGCGTGGAGAGAGACTGTGGAGACACAGGTTTGATCCTGTCAAGAGCACCTCTCCAGTAAGTGTCCTTGGGCAAGAGACCTAACGGTACAGACTCGCCACCCAGGATATACTTGAAAACGAGCGAAATCTCAATGTATCCTTCCTGGTAAAATAGTTTCTAAAAAAAAATAATAAAATACTTCTCCTAATCCAGTCGCAGTTTACGATCCTGACAATTAGACAGTGTTTTTTCTTTATATTTTACAGAAAGCCAGTGTATTTCTTTCTGTTTAGAATAACAAGTTATTCGAGGACATATTCGCTAGTAAATGTAATAAGAGCTGGGCGATCAAAGGGGAAATCTAATTGGTTTGTTTTCAGGAAATGATTACTTTCCTTTTAGTGGGAAAAAAAGGAAATCAACATATGTGGAAAATATCAATTCCACAGTTTCATGTTATTCTTACTTATGGTCGTTAAGGCTCCGTTCACACCTGGGCGTTTTTACAGCGCGTTCCTCTGCTCTGTAAAATGCCTAAACACGGAAATCCCATGATTTCCTATGGGGCCCGTTCACACCTGGGCGTTTTACAGCGCGTAGGAATGCGATGTAAAATGTCCTACGCCCAAAGAAGTACAGGAGCTTCTTTGGGGCGTATTGCAGCGCGTTTGCAGCCATAGACTGCAGCGTGAACACGCTGCAATGCGCATTCGTGTGTGTTTTACGTTTGCGCGATACGCGCTTCAAAAAACACGCGTATTACGCCCATCAAAAAAACGCTTGTGGTGTGAACCCAGCCTAATGAAAAGATCACTAGTAGCTGCTTTAGCAAAATCAGGAAAACATAATAAAAAAAGAGAAAAAACCCCACAAAAGTGATCCCACCTGGGATGACTCCATAGGCGTCTCTACAGGGGGACAAGGGGGGGGGCAATTGCCCCCCCTAGGTTATTCCTTGCCCCCCCATGTGCCCCCCCACCAAAAATTTGCATTCAACTTCCCACACTTTTCGGACCGCGGTATCTCCGTTCCTTCCGATCATATATGTACGTTCTAGGGGTCATTGGAAAGGGCAGATGCTGACCTTTCCAATGATATCCAACATGACCATATTCATTGTAAAGTAAAAGTCATAAAACGTTAAATAAAAACATACACTTAAACATAAAAATTTTCACAGGGTTGAAATGGCTCAGCAGTGAAGTGGTTAATGTTCAGACTATACATTACATTGTGTATTACGTTATTTTTTGCCTTGGATTTAGTTCTGTATCAAGGGTTAATGGCCACATTGTTTTTATTATTGTATTGTATTATTTTTATTGTATTTCCCTGGGTTTATGGCATTTTAGGGGTTATTATGGAAGTTAGAATCTAAAGGGTCTAATGATCTTTAGATCCTCTGCTTTTCATCACATTTCGGGGAATTTATTTCGCCGAAAATAAGGTGATTTCCCTATTTAGCGAATGGTCACTGTAATTTGCTAAAAGTGGAGTCGCTGAAGCAGCAATCAGACATTCAGCGAAAACTGACGAATTGCAGCAAATAAAATATTGAATTTAAGTATCAGGTTAGTACAACAAAAAGGCATCATTGCATCACATTACTCTGGGGTTTTGGAATCTTATTTATATATATACAGTATATACTTATTTAGGGCACTATTACCTGGTGTGAGCTAACCCTTGCATCGGCATTGGTTTTGCGTTAGCGCCAGGTTAATTGAGTCTAGCGCCTGTCCAACAGATTGTTTGCCTCCCGCTGCAAACGGGAAAAATCACTTGGCGCGTTGCTATTAGTGATTCGTAGCGCGAGCTTACTGTACTTTCCTCGTTCTTTACTTAACACGGGGAGTGCTAGAGATCTCTAGTGCTTTTGCAGCCAACAGATCACTTGGTGCCAGCGCTAATTTTTTGAGGGGCACTAATTGCAACATTTTACCTACTGCTCAACTGTGGTGCTAACTCCAAAAAGACAGAAAAAACAGGTCCTCGCCCAAAATTAACAGGCAATGTGAAGGGATGCAGCACAGGTGTTCTCTTGGCTCCATACACCATAGTAATGGATCTGGTCAGCAATGTCGCTGCTGTTGCAGTAGGCACTATTATAATGTATCCTTTATCCACATATATCCTAATTCTAATATATTGCCTAATTCTAAACATTTTATGCTGGGGGTTATAGTATGGAAGCGGTTGATTATTAGGGTGACTGTGTGGACCATGTTTAAAGGGAAACATGAATAAGTCTTGCCCTAAAACATGTATTATTTATATGCTGCAGCAGGGAAGTTATTGTGGTTCACCTGGCCTTCCTTTTGGATCTATTACATGCAGTGTAATGATTCTACAAGCTGCTGGGAGGCATTTATCATGCAATGTCCATCAGCCTTAATATATGTGTGCATCAAAACATGGATGATACGGCCACCTTGGAGGATTTAAAAAAAATGCAGGGGTGTGAGGTTATTCACTGGATGTGTTTACCTTGCGAGGGCGGGAGACAGGTATGGCCTGGCACTCTGCACTGGAAAAAAACAGTTCTATCCTGTACACAACCGCATTAGTTTCCCTAGCGTGCGCTAAACGACCTTGTTCATGGACTACCCCGGACAAGGTGATGTTAGTAGGTCGTCAGACACTACGTTTTAGAGACGCATGCTAAATTTTTCGTTTAGCGATGACGTTTTAGCTCACACCAGGTCAAAGGGCCCTTAGTTTTATTCAGTGGTTTGATTTAGTGCTGAAAATTATTAGTGCCCCCCAGTTTTGACTGCGGTATCCTATGTGCCCCCCCTAAATATTATTCCTAGAGTCGCCACTGGATGACTCAATGATACCATCGATTGGAAACATAATAAAAGTAAGGACATTAAACATTTCCTTATCTCTGGCTACATGTGTATTGGAGGGTGTGATCCACTGCCACCTCACTGCAAGCAGGAGGACAATGAGAAGATATTATTCAGGTTGTCTTTCCACTGACCCTCTGCAACCTTGCTTACTCAAGCTCACGCAGAGCTCATCTAAGTCTCCATGGAGTCCTGTGGACTCCAGGTGTAATGCACCTAACCCTAGGGAATTCAAGGTCCACAAAAAGACCCATGCCAGAGCTGCCTTTGCTGTTACATATCCCTGGCAAACAGCACAGAGCAATCATCTGCCTTTTCTGCCCTTAGATCGAAGGACTTGGAGAACAAATGATTCTCCAGTGTCCTTCAGACAGCTGTCTGATCCTGTAAGATTGAAGCACCACGTTGCTGGTACTGTCACTTACCGGCTTCCTAAAATTATGCCCTGAGCCACTAATAGAGCAGCTCTATCATAACAGAGCCAGTAATAGGGAGCTGCTAGATGCTAGAGCTCAACCTCCCTGGCGGTCTATTTATTCAGCAAATTCTTTGCTGAAAGCGGTCAGCTTTTGGTTTTTTTTTGCCCCCCCTAGCGGCATCCCGAGTGTGGCTCGGGGTTAAATTCCTATGTTGGAAGCGGTAACCCCGAGCAACACTCGGGATGCCGCTGGATACATCACCTCTCCCTGCGCTCCCTCGATGCCCCCAGCTGCGTCCTCTGGCGACCGCGACCTCATTACTTCCTGGTTTCCTCCTCGCGAGAAGGAATCCAGGAAGTAAAATGCTGCGATCGCCGGAGGAGACTGCAGAGATCATCGAGGGAGCACACGGAGAGGTGATGTATACAACCCGAGTGTGTCTCGGGGTTACCGCTCTCAGCGGTGAAATTTAACCCCGAGACACACTCGGGAACACCGCCAGGGAGGTTAAAGGCTTGCACTACACTTTTGCTGCTCCCCATTACTGTTTTAGCCTGAATAAGGTCAAAGGGCTGCTTGGAAAAATTCCTTTTAATGCAATTATTGTTAACAATAATTATTGCAAAGACAAAATAATTATTTCTTTATGTATTTGTAAAGAATCTAAAGACACAAATAATAATAAAGAAACGAGTTACTGATGGCGCTACAGTTGTTTTTGCAATTATACATGAGTAATCTGGGAAGTAATGGCTCATTGTGTAGGGTTATTCTAGTAGAGCTGTCTTTTTTCCAGAGCCAAGGTTTAGTTTATTTTTATTACCCTTATGACAGCCAGCCTAGGTGCTTTTTCTAATTAGACAACCCTTGAGGACCAGAATCTTAAGCTCTTCATTATCGTTTAACAGCTGTGCTCCCAGCTGGAGGTGCTATTGTGAATAAAAATGATTACTTCAGTTTATATCCGCTGAATAAATAAGTTCTGTACGCGATAAGAGATCAGGACACAACCTAGGAGGAAGGACAGCGGGATTGTTAAACAGTTCAGTGTCAAGCAATACACAGCAGAAATAAATATTTGATTATAGGCCACATGTGTTAAATAACAACAAAAAAAACAACAAGTTTTAATCTATATTGAGCCAAATGTAAATGTTCCCATGCTTTGTGTAAGAAAGTGCAGCGGTATGTAGCCGTAAGTGGCTTTGATGTGTTTTACAACTATATTTTAAATTAAGGAAATTAAATTGGAGGCATGAAGTAGCTCATGTCAACTAGTTAGGATTAATGGCTTAAAGCAGTGCTTCCCAACCCTGGTCCTCAAGTATCCTGGTAGGCCAGGTTTGCCAGATATCAAGCACAGGACAGTTGGTCTGATTTTGCTGCGCAGTGATTGCAGGATTCATTTTCCACAAAGGTAATCACTAAAATCTGGCCCGTTAAAGGTAACTGAGGACAGGGTTGGGAAGCACCCTATACAGGGTTATTCAAAGAGATCCGAATGGCTGCCAAAAGTTAACTGAACGCTGAAAATCAGCGTTCGGTTACCTTTCTTGGCCATTCGGCTATTCAGAGAGCAGGCAATTCGCCAAATGTTGGCAAATTGCCTGCACATACGGTGCCTGTTAGAGGACAGAGAAATCCCCATAGAGAAGCAATGCTTTGTCTATTCAGAGAACAAAAACCAGCAGTGAAAAGTTGTCAAATTGCCCTGCCATTCGGTGGTTTCATGCAACAGGTATATTCAGGCGAATCCCATAGGCTTCAATGTTAAAAATATTCCCGTTTTAATGCAATATCTAATAAACCGTTTATTATAATATTCTCCAGCAAAAAGTCTCTTTATTTATAGATTTTTTTAGGATCTTTTAAGCATTTTTTGGGATTTGTTTGGAAAAAAAATATTTCCAATTTATTTTTTAAACGTTTTTTCTTTTTTCTATAACAGCCCTTTTTATTATCATTCATTGGATTTTATATGTAAATTTCAGGCATTTTCGCTCAGTAGTTTCTTTGCAAACAGACAGGGTTATTCAGAGAGCGTGAAATGCAGGAGAATGACTGGAGAATGGCTGGAGAATGAAAAATTCTAGGTCAAAATAGCCAAACCAGAAAAATTCTCCCTTTCATCTCACTTTCCAAATCGGCTATTTTGACCTAGAATTTTTCATTCTCCAGTTATTCTCCAGTCATTCTCCTGCTTTTCACGCTCTCTGAATAACCCTGTATGTTTCACTTTTCAAACATTCAAGCGTACTGTTTTTTTTTTTAACTCCATTCGTCTGCGGTGTCGGGTTTTTCTGGCGGCTGCTCTGTGCTGTGATCGGCTACTGCTCGGGTTTCTCCAGCGTGTTCGGCGGGATTAATCCAGATGTTTTTGCTGGTTTCGGTGTGCCTTCGCCTGGGTTTTGCAGTAAGTATTCGTCAGGTTTGCGGCAGCTTTTCCCTGCACTACGACGGCCCTGTGGTGCTTGCTGAATACACCGCAGGGTTGCCGAAATGGGATCACCAAATCACATCGAATTGAAGAGAATGAAAAGTCACCGAACGTGCGGTGACTTTTCGATTCTCTTTGAATAACCCTGATAGTAACACCATCCTTTATTAATCAAAATTTATTAAATAAACATGAGATTCATTATGTTCTTACTCAGAGGTTTCCATCCTGGACTCCAGCAGTTCTTGGACTTCACTGCCCAACAAAATGATGGCAGTTCTTGTAAAAAATATCCAAAGAGTAGGGGCATATACTGACATAGGCAGACTAGGCCCATATTTAGGGTGGTAAGCCAAAAGGGGGCAACATTATCACTGCCAGTTCAAGGCCAAAAAAACACAGAAACCAAGCCAAATAGGGGGAGCAGAGTGCATAATGGCATGCTACTGACCAGGCACAAGAGTGTTTGGCCAATATGGACCACAAGAAATGTACAATAGTCTAATGGGAGTGACGAGAATGTGGAGAAAAAGCCTGTAGAATATGTTAGATAATCAGAAGACTTACAGGTCTATTCACTGAAGGGTGAGGTCAGGAGAATTGGCAGGAGAAGTGAAAAATCTGGATCAAAATATCCAAACCAGAAGAATTCTCCCATTTATCTCACTTTTCAAATCAGCTGTTTGGTCTAGTGTTCTCTTCTCCTGCCAATTCTCCAGACTTCACCCTTTAGTGAACAGACCTGATGGTCAACAAAGATTCAAAAAGTCCAACATTCAGGTGGAGGCCAACCCAATGCAAGAGCCCTGGGTTAGATTTCTATTGAACAGTTCACTCCAAGTGGCTGGGTTCATGAATACTAGCAGCAGGGTTATTCAGAAAGCACGAAATGCCACCGAAATGTCAGTGCTCTCCTGTTCACCGCACTTCGGCGAGTTCAGGTTTAAAATGCCTGGAAATAATATAGAAGGTCCTATGAATAACAATAAAAAGGTATGTTACAGTAAAAAAAACAATGCCATTTTAAAAAAATCTCGCCTAAAAACATCCTAAAAAAGAAATAAATAAAGAGACTTTTTGCTGCAATTTAAAAGAATAAAAGGTTGAATAAATATTTAAGAAAAACAGGGAATTTTTTCAACATTAAAACCTATGGGATTCGCCTGCCTAAATATGTTGAATGAAAGCACCGAACATCAGGTGCATTTCACTGACATTTCTCTGCTGTTCAGTGTTCTCTGAATAGATTAACCATTGCTTCTCTATGAGGAGTTCACTGCCACCGAAGATCACCATCAGGGTTATTCAGAGAGAGGTGAAAAGCAGGAGACTAGAAAATTCCAGGTCAAAGTAGCCAAACCAGAAAAATTCTCCCATTTATCTCACTTTCCAAATCAGCTATTTTGACCTAGAATTTTCCATTCTCCAGCCATTCTCCTGCTTTTCACCTCTTTCTGAATAACCCTGCATATTTTGCTGGTAATTCGCCAATATTTGGCGAATCGTCAGCTTTTTGAATAGCTAAATATCCACGAAATTGCACTGTGAAGGAAAACCCCTTAGGACATTGCTGTGAATGCGGCATCTACAAAATTATTTAAGCCAAATATATGGGGGGTGAGGTTGTAGAGTGTTCTTTTAAGCTATAGAGCTTCCATCTATTCTTAAAATGAGTACTGCCAGCTGCTCTGCATTAAAAGTCATATATCTCTGTGAATATTGTGCTTCTCCAGCTGCAATTTCCTTGCAGGAACTTGGAGCTTAATTCTAGACCCACTATCGATCAGTAAGTCTGTTAACTTTTTTTTTAAAAAAAAATGCAGTTTATAATATCATCCATTCTATAAATGAGCCATGCTGATGTAACACAATGACAGTAAGTACAATCACAAGTCATCATACAGTGTATGCATTTTTATTTTCGTGGTATATCAAATATACCAAGAAAATTATTCCATGAAATAGCGTTTTCTAGATATGGTTGAGAAATTACATTTAACACATGTCCTTGAGGGCTTTTGCTCAGTCTGTAAAAATTATTGGTGATAACAGGACTGAATAATCCAGTGGTATAAATTTCAATCATTTTTCCCTTTGATTTCATTCCTTTTTTTACCATTTACATTTTAGTTCATTTTAGTCTTTTGATTGAAAAATCACATTTACTTTTTTTTTTTTCTTCAAAGAAAATAGTATTCATTTTCATTTTGCCCACAGATATCCATTTCAGGTCCCTAAAGCTTCTATTTCTGACATTATGTGTGAATTCAAACTCTGTTATTAACCTAACCTGCAACAATGTATTCACATTGAAGCATTCCATATCTGTTATGGAAGCGGAATACTTTATTTGAACAGCTTAATAGTATTGTTGACTTTAAAGATACTTGTAGCTAAAGAAAATTAACTTATTATGAAATATTAATATCCTGCAAAATGTGGATGTCATTTATATATGTATAGTCAGCTGAGACCCCATAAACACACAGTCTTAATGAAAAATGCAGTTCTTTTTATTTTAAGGTCTGGCATAAAGAAAAACCTAGCTCATCTGAGCTCTAACATTAAATCACTAACTTGCAGCCATCTAGTAAACAAAATATACATAGACCTTTTTTCTTTTAAATCAGTAGGCCAAACTTCTTCCAAAGTTTTCTCTGCAGAGAGAGCTACAGCTTTCCCCTCCTGCTCAGGGTTCTCTCTCACCCTGAATTCCCCACTGGGAATCTTTTTGCCAAGCAGGGGAGGAAATGCCTAGGCAGTCTCGAAGTACTTGACAGGACCTCTTGCATGCTGAGTTGTATGGAAAGTGTGGTATGTAGCACTTGCCCACCCTACTCTCCAAGCGCTCCACCCCAGGGACCCAAACCATAGGATTAATCTGAAACATTCTCCCTGGAGCAATCTGAACAGAGCCAACTGCAAAACCGCTGTGTGAACAGAAACAAACCACCAAGATCATGCCCTGTCTTCTGTCACAATATGTACACACACTCAACAGGAGACTTACAGGTATATTCAAAGAAAGGTGAAAGTCAGAAGAATGACTGGGGAAGTGAAAATTCTAGGTCAAAAGAGGTGAAAACCAAATAGCTGATTTGGAAAGTGAGATAAATGGGAGAATTTTTCTGGTTTGGCTATTTTGACCTAGAATTTTCACTTCTCCGGTCATTCTCCTGGTTTTCACCTCTCTCTGAATAACCCTGATTAATTTTTTAACAATTACAGGTTGTTGAGTACCTACTACTTGAAATGTTCAGGACCATCAGCATTTTAGATATCATTGTTTTCCAATTATTTTTTTAACCCTACAGGATTCCATAAACCAAGAGGGGAGAAGGCATGAGACAGGGGTTTTGGAGTGAGAAGCAGTGTATCATGTCACGATTTCACATTCCAGCCAGGCCCCCTGGTGGTGAGAGCAGAGCTCATCAGCTCTGGCAGGTTTTTAGAATAGCCTCTGCAGACCATCTTCCCTGTGGCTGATAGTCTGTGGTCACATGACCAGCCCTGCCCTATATATATGGCCAGCAGTAGAACAGATCCTTGCTTCAGGATAAGTTCCCTTACTGAGTGCCCGCTTTGTGACCTGCTATTGTTTGTATGATTTACTGTGTATGACCTCTTGGCGTGTTTCCTGGACCTCTCTTCTGTCAGCCCCCTGGACCCTGTACCGTGTATCCTGATTTACCTGTTTATGACTTGGCGTGTATTCTGGATTATTCTATTGTCTGCTCCCTGGAATCTGTATACTGCCTTCTGTGAATTGACCTCGGCCTGTCTGATATGTTTTCCTGGCTCCTGATCCCTGCTTACTACTGACATTTTCTTGTTTTTGTATTATTTCCTTGTCTGTGTTGTATTTACCCAGCAGCATAGTGCAGGTTATGTTAGAGGCCAACTAGTAAGGACCTCGTTCATAGTTCAGGATTCTATATGGTTGCTGGGCCTCTTGGTTTTGTATTCTTGCAAGCTCCTGTTTATTTTATTGTGGTGTTTACCCCAACCCTGTAATCTGTATTAGATTAGAAGACCACACAAGAATCTTTTCCCAGAGCAGGGCTCCCTCGTGTGTTTGTACTCTTTCCTGTCACCTCTTGTGTATTTCTATGTTTTGGTTCTACATCATGCAAGCAACATACCTGAATAAAGGGCTAAATGGCACGCAGCATAAGGGACACCCTTTGGCATCTAAAGGGGGTGTTCGTGACACAGCACCAGCGAAGGACATGCTGTGAATCATCAGAACATTCCTCTCTGGTGCTCCACAGCATGTCCCTTGATAGAGCTGCAAAGTTTGTCCCGGGGGATTTCTCACTGGCACGAGGACCAGTCTGCATCACTGGAGACTCACCAGAACAGAGGGGCTTTTGGCAGGAGCATCAGAAAGGTGAGAAACGATGAACAAAATGCTCAGAAAACTTTGCTTTGCGTCTTTCGGTCCCCAGAATTTTGGTTAAGGGTTGCTCAACCTGTATGTCACAGACCTCTCCTGTCCGCCTGACCGGCTCTCCAGACACATGCTCACCAAGATAGGCCTGGCCTTCGAATCATTCCGGATCTGATGCCCCAAGCAGCCGATCCGCTCCTTAGGTCCACTGCTCCTTGCGACTGGATGGAAGAACCGCTGAGTGCCTTCCAGGATAGGTGATGTAGTACTGAATGAAACGGCAGGCTGTATGTTCAAACAGGAGATCTGTTCTGCTTTATTGGGACACACACAGGGTTTTTATAGTGACAACATTCAAACTTCCCGCCCACCCCCACAGTTCCCATTGGCTAGTTTTAAGACACTGCAGGCTTCACTCTGGTGACTGGTCCTCTTTGTGAGTCTGTGAGATCTTGAACTGCTGGCAAGTTACTCCAGGGTCAAGCACACATTCGCAATCAGTGATCACACAGTAATTTACATAAACCCTTGTCCCAATAAATTAGATTGGGACAGTGTTTGCTTGACAAGGGTAGATTAAAAATCCTCAAACATGCAGCAGATAAACAGACAAAAGCATTTTTACGTAATCAGATTACTCAAACATTCTGCACAAACGAGGACATTGAAGATAACCTCAGGCCTGCACCTTCAAAACACATCTCCAAATTCACATTCACAAACAGTAATAAAAGTACTTTTAAACTGGGCATAAAGTTTGCATTGGGGAAATTCAAACGGGAGGATAAACCACCCTGTCTTAACTTTTTTCAGCCGGGGTGCAAGTCAGTTCCGTGACACTGTATTTTAAGGTTGTGCATTTCTTCTCCATGTGAAAATAGTCAGCTGCAATCTGTTTATTTTACTTTCAAAATTGAAAAATGCTAAAGCACTATAGGGGGGGTGCTACCCCGAGTGACTCCTCCTCTTCACCCACTAATAACCAATGTAAATAAATCTGAGTGCACTCTTGGATATCATATAACATGTAAAGCAGGGACGTGCAGTCAGTGGAGGCAGGGGAGGCAGAGCCGCACCTGCCATTAAGTGAAAAGTTAATAAACGAAAAACAAACTCACCTGCTCCCCCGCTGTCAGCTCCATCCTCTGCCTCTGCAGGCATTAGTATTCCCAGCCTGCGCAATTTGCATAGCAGGACGTTTCCCCGCTGCACTAATTGAGTAAACTGCTCAAGATGTGTGCAGCACACGTCAGAGACAAGTGCTGTCTATTTCATGATCACTGCTCATTAGTGCCGCACAGACTGACAGGCACTGATAGAGCATTGGAAAAGCTTGGACCAATGGGAAAGCACCATTGGTCCAAGCAGTGATGTGCGGTGAGGTCAGTGGCTGGTGAGGCACTGGGTAGTATCAGAGCCAGATATACAAATGCAAAACAGCCAGAAAACCTCCTAGCTCCCAAAGAGGAGGCTTCAGGCATTTAGTACATCAGAAGGACAGACACTGCGAGTAAGGACTGACTGGAAGCCGATTCTGTTCTCACAGACCTCTCGCTCCTTTATACAGAACAATTATCTTACAATATGCCTTCTAAATTGCATTGACAAAGTCTTCTTAAATGAAGAATCTACAGTCCTGGGTCCTTGTACCTGGACTTGTTTTCATACAGGGTTATTCATTCAGAGAGGAGGTGAAAAGCAGAGAATGACTGGAGAATGGAAAATTCTAGGTCAAAATAGCCAAACCAGAAAAATTCTCCCTTTCCAGATCTGCTATTTTCACCTAGAATTTTCCATTCTCCAGTCATTCTCCTGCTTTTTACCGCTCTCTGAATAACCCTGATACAGGGCTATTGAGAAAGAGGTGAAAACCTTGAGAATGAGTGGAGAATTGAATTCTAGGTCAAAATAGTCAAACCAGAAAAATTCTCCCATTTATCTCACTTTCCAAATTGGCCATTTGGTCATTCTCCTGCCAATTCAAGGTTTTCACCTATCTGAATATCCCTGATAGCCTGAAATAGTGTAAGCTATAGTGAGCCAGCACAATGATTCAATAATATCAGGGTTATTCAGAGAGGTTAAAACCTTGAGAATTGGCAGGAGAATGAACAATCTAGACCAGGGTTTATCAACTCCAGTCTTCAGGACCCACTACAGGCTAGATTTTAAGGATCACCTTGGGGAAATGCAGGCTGAATACTGCAATCGCTGAGCAGCAAATCATATCACCTGTGCTTCACATATCCTGCAAACCAGGCAGTTAGTGAGGAAACAAGTTGAGAAACACTGATTCTAGACCAAATAGCCAATTGAAAAATCTAGACCAAATAGCCAATTTGGAAAGTGAGATAAATGGGGGAATTTTTCTGGTTTGACTATTTTGACCTAGAATTTTCACTTCTCCAGTCATTCTCAAGGTTTTCACCTCTTTCTGAATAGCCCTGTATCAGGGTTATTCAGAGAGCCATGAAAAGCAGAAGAATGACCCTGATACAGGGCTATTCAGAAAGAGGTGAAAACCTTGAGAATGACTGGAGAAGTGAAAATTCTAGGTCAAAATAGTCAAACCAGAAAAATTCTTCGCTTTATCTCACTTTCCAAATAGGCTGTTTATTCTCCTGCCAATTCAAGGTTTTCACCTCTCTCTGAATAACCCTGATATTTCAGGCTCATAAAAAGGTTAACCCAATGCTTGCCACTGGCAAAACACGCACACAGATTGGAGATATAAATATACATACACACAGCATGTGAAAGAAAGGGTGTGTGTAAAGAGACTGGCACTGTAAGAACACACAGACACACACTCTCTCTATATGCTGCCCCTATAACAAAGTATTATTAAGAGGAGCCTGGCCACATCCATTAGGTTTCCTTAAACCACCTATACATTTTGCGTCATTCATATTATACTGAAGGGAAAGCAAGCCACTGACCCAACTGGAAAACTACTGACCCAACCTGACTTCTGCACACTGGAGGGCAGCACTTTCAGGCACTGACCAGGGAGCAAAATAGAGATCTGACACCCCAGCCCAATGCCAGTGACCCATGAAGCACACGCTGTGATCTGACAGCCCTGGTAGAAGAGGAGTTGTGAGAGTCTTGCTGGCAACTTTGTATCTGCTGAGTCCCCCGCCTGTCCTGTCCTGTCCCTCCCCAGGCAGCCTGGCTAGAGGTACAATACATCATACAGATTGGCAGCAGCTAAGCACTATCTGAACATCAGGAAATCAGCACAGAGGAAAGCCATGGCCTCTCCCTCCCCATCATTAACCCTCCCCCCCATGAGGTCACTTATCCTGCAGCTGGGCATAGAGGGCTTTCTGCTGCTACTTGAATTTCAAAGGCTGCTGCACCCCCTCAGATCCCTCCTGGGGGGCAGATGTGTCGTGCATTCTTCCAGCCCCAGTTATCAGACAATAACCAGCCTGGGATATAAATGGGCATCCCCAGCTGATGCAGTTCTGAGTGGCAGAGCAGGGCACCCCTGTGCCAAGCTCCTGGACTGCAGCTCCCCATGCAGCCAGTCAGGGGTTGTCCATCATGCAATCTTTTCATAGCCTGCATTGGAGGGCTGCCTGGTCTATCATTGACAGAAAGGGGCATGTCTAACTGCTAGATGTGCCCCTTCCTGTCAATCAGAGGCAGTCCTCTAATGCAGGCATTTTCTTGGAATGGCTTGGATGGTCCTTTACATTGTAAAGGAAAACGTATCTTAGAGACTCTTCTCTTTCCAGTGAGGGTTGATGTAATCTTCTCATGAAATACTGATAGCCCACATCCATTGGTTTCAGGACAGGTATGTTGGTGGAGTATCAGTGATCCACAACTGGTGGTTCATATATGCTAGTACACTGATCTGGGTAAAATACACAATTTATTAAAACAATAAAACAATAAAATCAATATTCCAAAACATAAATCCAACGTGTTTTTCTAGACTTTCTCAAGGATTATGTCTTCCCCGACGAACAGTGTACATACATATAGACAAAAACATAGTTGCTAGTGTCCTGACCTTCCGTTGGCGTCCTCCCCTGCATTCACGTGTTCCTGTATGTTCTCACTTCCTGGATGTGTCCTGCTCATCCTGCACGATTTCCGGTTTCACTTCATGCCAATACGTCACTTCCAGTGGTGTCCTCTCCTGCATTCACGTGTTCCGGTGTATTTTCACTTCCTGGACGTGTCCTGCTCTTCTTGCGCGACTTCAGGTTTCACTTCATGCCGCTACGTCACGTATCAGAACATACTGGAACACGTGGATGCAGGGGAGGACGCCAACGGAAGGGGAGGACACTAGCAATTATGTTTTAGACTATATATATGTACACTGTGCGTCAGGGAAGACATAATCCTTGAGAAAGTCGAGAAAGACGAAACGTGTTGGATTTATGTTTTGAAATATTGATTTTATTGTTTTAATAAATTGTGTATTTTACCCGGATCAGTGTACTGGCATATATGAACCACCAGTTGTGGATCACTGATACTCCAAAAACATACCTGTCCTGAAACCATTGGATGTGGGCTATCAGTATTTCGTGAGAAGATTACATCAACCCACACTGGAAAGAGAAGAGTCTCTAAGATACGTTTTCCTTTACATGTTATATGATATCCAAGAGTGCACTCAGATTTATATACATTGGTTATTTTGCTTTCACACTTTCTTCGTTATGGTTTATCCACTATAGTGATCAATTTTCTCTTAATCAGTGCTGGAAACATTAGCAAATTCTGATGTTTTTTAAAGCTTAGAGATCTTTGCCTTTGTGAGATCTCAGACATTTCTGGATCGAGCTGGAAGCTGTAATGAATCTTGCACAATGACTACACAGAGTACTTTAAGTAAGAAATGTGCTGATACAGTTCAAATAATTCCAGTGGTACTTTTCTGAAAGTTGCCACAATAGTTTATCCGTTTGTCCATAGAAAGAATGAAAACATTGTGGTTCTGCATAGTAAATGACTTCCATTAGCATCCTGACCACTGTGTAAGCCTTCGGATATACTTACCTGTGTTTGTGCAATACATTTGACACTTGAGGTCGGGCATTAAGAGATTCATGCAATTTTAAACAGCATCGCATTTTACAAGTGAAACATTCCGCACATTCTGCTAAGCGGCTATGAGTCTATGATCACTAGTTTAAATCCTGAGATGCTGAGTTATAATACGTGATCATCCTGAAAGAAAACACACACACAGTTCAACCTCTTAAAATATCCTCTTTGTCTCTCTTTTTGATTTCTTGGACATCAAAAGGTGGACAGCGTTTGAGGTTGTATTTATAAATATCATTCAAGGTTATAAGGAATAAACAACCTTTACTCTCCTTTGGATGATAGATTATCAATCTGTTTTAATTGACTTAAATGAACCTGTCACCAAGAAAGCAGCACATTGCATGGTACTAAGGAGCACCAATTAATTGTGTATGATTGCCCACTGAGAGCATTAGTGCAATGTCAGCGTCTGGAGCCTGATCTAAGGTACATTGCAGTTTGGGATATCGCATCAAGCGCTGAGAGCGCATAGATCTTTATGATTAATGTGATATCTATCTTTTGACGAGATATCCCCTAAATGTAAATTCGCTGATGACAGTTTCACTTGTCATCATTTTCAGCACAGCAAACCGAGCGAGTATAAAATTATACCGCAAATAAACACAGTCAGAGAAGCAGTTTGATGAATGTGGAAAAGATTTATTAGTCAATGAACCCGAAAAAAGTGATATAGCTCTTATATACACTGACACACATAATGTAACGCTATGGGGGACCACGAGTTAGAATTAGTTTTGCCTTTAAAGAAAACCCCAGTTAGTAAAGTCAAAGTGTTATTATTTGTTTCTGCCCAAATACAGTGTGTGTATATATATATATATATATATATATATATATATATATAATGATATTAATGTCTACTGGTGGATAGTGTTTACACTAGAGAAGTTAAACAAATGTAATAATTTAACATATTTTGCCGTTTAGAGATTTATTTTATTGCTGGTGCTAATGTTAGTGTCTCAATATGTAAGCGTAAGCGCCATATTTAGTGTGTTTAACGCATGCCACCCATATTACATTCCTGACGCTAACCCTGTTGTGCATCTTTTTTGCGCTAGCTTCTGTGAGCTTACTGTACTTTGCAAATCCTAAACTTAACAAGGTGAGCACAAACATCCATTAGCGTTTCGATAAGCAAGGAATTCCACAGTGCTAGCACTAATTACAGCAGGGATGCGGACAGCCATATATTAGCACCACCTAAGGGGCTCGGGTCAGACGAGCGCAGTGTTGACGTCCGTGTTGCTGCACATTTTAACGTCCGTGGTAGCATACAATTATGATCAATAGAGACCACACACGAAGTACGTCTGCACAGAAGTGCGGACGCACAACGGACGCGGCAAAGGGACGCGGCAAACGGACGCAGGTTAGGCAAGAACTTAAATACGCTAGAACAGACGCAAGTTAGGCAAGAACTTAAATCCGCTAGAACAGACGCACAGAGTGCGCTACGTCCGCAACGTCCACATAGCTTTGTGGGTGAGTGATGGAACGAAGTCAGACGCCTGCATTTTTGACGTCCAGCATTTTTGACGGACAAAATGTTTTTCATATTAATTTATTTCCCATCTAAATCAGTCAAAAAAAATGTCAGTCACAAAACGGACCGTGTGGCCACTACCGCATCGTCAGTCAGAAAGTACGTCCGTTGTGCAGGGACACACAGTCCACACAGAATGCTCATCTGACCCGAGCCTAAAAGCTGGCGCTACATGATTCTGCATTTGCTCTCCCAGTCCCACCTTAGCAAGCTGGCTGTTGTCTTGTCTTGTTGAATGTAGAACTAATTGAATGGTTATCCACTGAGTTCAAGCTTCAGGACTCGTCTCGAAGTGTGTGCCTGTCGCAGCTCCCAAGACTCGCCATGTTCTGGGTGCTACTTCTCAGCTAGGCGTGGAGTCTATCTGCGGTCCATCGGCACCTGGCACACTTGTCCCTCGTCCTCAGCATGGGCGACAGGGGTGTCCTCCGACAGTGATTTTCAGGCCTCCATGTTTTCCTGGTGTTCGGGGGAGTAGTCATGCATATGGCATGCAGGTGACAGAACCTCTGAGTCTCTCCCTCTCCACCAATACTAGAGGGGGAGATTGGAAATTCAGGGTTAATGGATGGGTGCAGTTTATTCTGGCTCCCCTATTTAATCCCTGTGCTCCAGAAAGAGGTTTCTTTTGTTGACAACCCAGATCCTGATTACCTGTATATGCTCCTAGCCGGCTGCCCTGACTACAGAACTGCCTTTAACCATGATACAGGATTTGCCCATTTAACTTGGACACCCCATTCTACGCCACCTTTGTATCTTCATCTCCACATTCCTGATACCAACACATACAGGTCAATTCAAAAAAAGGTGAAACTCAGGAGAATTGGCATGAGAGGAGAACAATCTAGACCAAATAGCCGATTTGGAAAGTGAGATAAATGGGAGAATTTTTCTGGTTTGGCTATTTTGACCTAGAATTTTGACTTCTCCAAAAGTTCTCCAGAGTTTCACCTTTCTTTAAATAAAATAGAATAGAGTTTAATAAATATTGTCACTATAAAATCACTGAAGTATATTCACTGGTGTTACAAACAACAGTGGAACAATCATGAATGGAGAATAATGGCACTCTAAGGGCTAAATTACAATCATCAGACAAACGTTTGCGCCGGCGCAAAAAAACATTAACGCGCGGGGTAAAACCATTTGCGCCAAATCCCGTATTAAATACTCAGCGCAACATCCGTGCGCAATCGTCTACCGCGGGTGAACCTGCACGAACCCTGCGCAAGCTTACTGTGCTGTGCGTTTCTTATACTTAACATTGTGAGCGCAAATGCGAGTGTGCGCTGGTACGCGGATGGTATTACAATCTATTCGTGGTAATTAACGCATAGCCTTTGTGCGCAGGGCCGGATTAACGTCGGGGCGGATGGAGCGGCCGCTCCAGGCCCCTTCCTGTAAATAGGCCCACAGTCAGAGAATTTTTTCTTCCGTTATGCTCCCAGCACCTGGCTTCGCTCTCAAGCCGGCCCCCCTTAAGCCTGCCTCTCTGCTCTGGCTCTGCCCACCATGATGTCCCTTCTCCATTGGCGTGCATATGGGGGTGTGCTGCATGCATCCAGGCACTCCCTAATGCCGCCCATTATGTAAAATAACCCCTCCCCTAGTGAGCTTGGAGTGGCTGCCTCCCCTTCCTTCCTGGTGAGTCACGTGCTGCTGGACACCGGAAGAGGAAACAGCTCATCTGAGCTCAGAATCATATGCTGCCTCATGCCGCTGCTCCCCCTGCTTGCTGTGAGTGAGGAGGATGTGCAACCAGCCCAAGCTCGGCAGGATGCAGACTCCATCCCACCTGGCCAGGAGTAGGTGAGAGAGCTACTGTCTGCACCTCTCCCGTGCACTACATGTCCCCCTCTCCATCCAGCTGAACTAGTGACCCCTCCCCCCTCCTGTGTACACCCCAGGGTCTGTCCAGCACAAGAAGCTGTGCTATGTGAAGGGGTCTCCCTGTCCAGGACTGAACTCTGCTGTGAAGGAGAAGCTAGTTTTTAACCCCTGCAGCCGGGACCTGTATGCTTTGCACCAGGCTGACAGGTCATAAGACCTTTGGAGCAGCAGGACCCATGGCATAAAAGAACAGCTGAGGTTCACTGTAATGTGTTGCTCAGATGCCTGGTCCTGCAGGGGTTATAAACTAGCTTCTTCCCAGCAAGGTCTACTCCTTGACAGGGAGACCCTTCACAAAGTACAGCTTCTTGTGCTGGACAGACCCTGGGTATATAGTAGGGTTGCACCGATACCGATACTAGTATCGGCATCGGGGCCGATACTGGGTACTGCAGGAGTACTTGGTACTCGTGCAGTACCCCGATATTTTTTCCGATACCGGAAGCCAGCATTGAGTCGGCTTGCCGGCATCTGAGGGGCTGCGGCAGCTGTCCGAATGCTCTATCGGCATTCGGACAGCCGCCCCTGGAGCTGCTCACCGCAATACTTACCTTCCTGGGCGCCGCCGGGAATGTCTCCGCGCGTGCGCTCGTTGGAAGGACCCCAGCTGCGACCACGTGGGACCATGTGATCGTGGCTGGGGTCCTTCCAACGAGCGCGCGCGCGGAAACTTTCCCGGCGTCGCTCAGGAAGGTAAGTATAAACACAGTGAGCAGCGGCAGGGCCTGTCCGAATGCCAATAGAGCATTCGGACAGGCCCTGCAGCTGCACTCCGCGACGATACTTACCTTCCCGGCGATCCATGTGTGAGCTGGGGCAAATCCATGTGTGAGCTGGGGCATATCCATGTGTGAGCTGGGGCAGTATTCATGTGTGAGCTGGGGCATATCCATGTGTGAGCTGGGGCAAATCCATGAGCTGGGGGGCATATCCATGTGTGAGCTGGGGCATATCCATGTGTGACCTGGGGAAAATCCATGTGTGAGCTGGGGCATATCCATGTGTGAGCTGGGGCAAATCCATGTGTGAGCTGGGGCATATCCATGTGTGAGCTGGAGCATATCCATGTGTGAGCTGGGGCAAATCCATGAGCTGGGGCAGTATGAATATATATATATATATATATATATATATCGGGGGGGATATACATGTGAGCTGGGGGCATTTTTATATGGTCTGTTCTTATTGGAAAGCGTCACATGACATTAAAGAAAAGTATCGGTACTCGGTATCGGTGAGTACTTTTAAAAAGTATCGGTACTCGTACTCGGTCTTAAAAAAGTGGTATCAGTGCATCCCTAGTATATAGATTAGATCTAAATATAGATTTGTTTTTATATATTAAAATGCATTTAAATATATTATGTAATCAATTTAATAATATTTAAATAATATATTTTTAAAATTATTTTATATAGAACTTAATAATAATAAATTAAATATTTTTGTGGTGGTTTTTTTTCAGTAGATTCTGTGCTACGCTCATACACACCGTACATTTCTGTGCGTTTTATTGCTGTGGCATATGCTCATACACACCGCACATTGCCATGAGTTTTAGTGCAGTAGATTCTGTGATACACTCATACACACAACACATTACTGTGAGTTTTAGTGCTGTGGAGCTCTGTGATACAGTAATGTGCAGTGTGTATGAGTATATCCCACAGCTCCACAGCAATAAAACTCACAGTAATGTGCAGTGTGTATGAGCATATCCCACAGTTCCACAGCAATACAACTCAGTAATTTGCAGTGTGTATGAGTGTGAGTTTTATTGCTGTGGAGCTCTGATATGCTCATACACACCGCACATTACTGAGTTTTATTGCTGTGGAGCCATAGGATATGCTCATACACACCAATCATTACTGTGAGTTTTATTGCTGTGGTATATGCTCATACACACTGCACATTACCGTGAGTTTTATTGTAGTAGATTCTGTGATACGCTCATACACACCGCACATTACCACAGGGGTGTGGAAATTTTAAAAAAATCTACTTGTCCAACGGACTAAGTGGTAGCCCAATCTACTTGTCCCTCAGGATGATCTAATTGTCCTGATAACACTATTTTGTTGAAATTATTTTTCTTAAATAGAGGTCTTTATTCATTATAGCCTAGAGAGGCAGCGTCAGATGGAATGCTGCCTCTCTAGGCTGTTATGAATAAAGACCTCTATTTAAACACTATTTTGTTGTGTATGTGTGTATATGAGTTTAGAAGTGTGTGTACATACACACACATTTCAAAACTCTGTATGTATACACACACACCAGCCCTCAGTGTGTGTGTATATGTATTTATAATATATATAATTACAGTAGCAGTGCATGGTTAGTGGCTCGGGTAGAGCATGCTGGGAGTAGGAGTGCATGATGCACTGCTACTCCCTGCATGCTCTGCCCGAGCCACTAACCTGCATTTTTCATTTTGATTGGCTGAATGGGTGCAAAAAACTGCACGCGAAAAGATGTTTGTGCGAGATGTTACTGAACCTGCATATGTGTGCGTCCTGTTTGCAGGCGCAATTGATCGGCGGAAGAAAAAAGCTGCGAGGATTGTAATTCTGGTGGTGATTTGCGCACGCAAACGTTTAACGCTTGGCGAAAAGATTTTCGCATTGCGCGAGGCTTTTTGCGTGAAGAATGTAATATAGCCCTATGCGTTTTACAGAGGAATAACGGTGGTATCATTGTTCAACATTGTTTGAAACAGCTTTGCCTGCCGTGTTAAAATTTTCCTTCTCTCAATAGCTGAAATTCACTATAGTTGCAGCAATATTGTGATTTATAGTTTGAAGTGATGAAGTCAAACAACTGTGCTTAGTAAATAACCGCCATAGTATAACAAGCAACAGTGGGAGCTGCGTGTTGCACTCTGCTGATTTCACAAAGCATCCCGCTGACAGAGAATGATAGGTAAATAGATCAAATATAAAGCAAATGTTTTCTCAGTTGTACATTGTGTTCTATAATAAAACAATAAAACTGTTAGGGTTATTCAGAGAGAGGTGAAAACCAGGAGAATGACTGGAGAAGTGAAAATTCTAGCAGGGTTATTCAAAGAGCTCCGAATTGATTGAGAAAGGTAACCGAACGCTGAAAATCAGCGTTCGGTTACCTTTCTTGGCCATTCGGCTATCCAGATAGCAGGCAATTTGCCGAATCCTAACGAATTGCCTGCACATACGGTGCCTGTTCGGTGCCTGTTCGAGGGCAGTGAAATCCCCATGAAAATGCACTGCTTCGGCTATTCAGAGAACACAAACCAGCAGTGAAAGGTTCCCCTAATGTCCTGCCATTCGGTGGTTTCATGCGGCAGATTTATTCAGGCGAATACCATAGGCTTCAATATTAAAAATATTCCCGTTTTAATTCAATATCTAATAAACCATTAATTATAAAATTCTGCAGTAAAGAGTCTCTTTATTTATAGATTTTTTTAGGATATTTTAAGCATTTTTCTTAATTTTTTTTTTAAAAAAGTCATTTTTTTTTTAAGTTTACTTATTTTTCTGTAACAGACCTTTTTATTATCATTAGAAAATGGGGTCAGTGGGGGCGCTCTGATCTCTATATTTTATGGTTTGGCTGGTGCTGCCGGATAGGATAAAAGCACAGACTCTCGAAGGGGTGTGCAAAGAGTGTAGTTACAAATTGGGGTGGTTCCTATCGGCGCAAAATATTGGTGATATTGATGTTGGATATATAGTGGGATATTAGTTCCTAAATTTCACAAGTATATCATACAGAATATTGCATTTATAATTCTTCACGATATAAAGTGCTCTTGTGCTATCGTATCTCAGTGACACAATTGTGCAAATTCATTGATATAGTGCATATAGTAATGATATTAGAATATTGATTTTCAAATTTTCAAGTGTATCATACAAGATATTGTTCACAATATAAAGTCCTCTTGTGCTGTCGAATCTCAGTGACACAATTGTGCAATTTCATCGATAAAGTGCATATAGTGCAATATAGTGCAGATTAATCGAGAGTGATATTAGTGGAGTCAGCAGGTCAGGCTTAAATTGTCCAGTTAAAATGGATTGTGCCTAATTGGCAACATTCGAGGCACTTATAGTCCTGGCGTCCTTGACAGTAGTTCCTTATTACTCCTCACTTAAACAATCCATCCTATGGTCACGGTGGATTCCAATATATAAAACAGAGAAGAGGGAAGAGAAATAGTGCAATATTGTCTCAATACGTTGTAAGGTGCAAAAGATAATTGTATCGCACTTACAAATACCAGAGCCTCTTATGTCCAGGCTCTGGATTGAAGTGCCTTGAGCCAAGTAGAGGGTGGCCTCTGCCCTTCTTTGTATCAGCCTTATCACCTTGACCGAAAAGACAAAATGGACAGCGCTCTCATGGCACAGTATCAGTTAGAAAATGATATTTAAAAAGATGGAATCTGTATACACTCACCGATTGAGGAGCCTTCAATATCCAGGCTCAACTCTTGGGCGTGCGGCGCTTCTTGTTGGTGAGCGCCTTAACCCCTTTCCCTGCTCACTTAGTGCCTGGGCGATGGTTGACTTCTAGAGTCTGATACTCTGCGGCTTCCTCAGAGTTGGTCTACCCATCTGTGGCCTGTTTTGTGGGCTCGGTGGGAGGTTAATAGATATAAAATAGGTGGAACATATAAATGTTCAAATGTTTTATTGGTGATTGTAAATAAAAATATACATGTATAGTAAACAAGGTAAAATACAATGGGGATGATGATACGCGTTTCGGCGCTACTCTGGCGCCTTCCTCAGTCAATATATGGGTTGTTTGGGGGGGAAAGGCAAGGTTGTTCATGGGTCTCCTTTTATTTCAGACTGATTCCATGCCAGCAGTGTTCGGCGCTTCTCCCGGAGTCCATTTCTGGGTTTGCGCGTCATTAGGGTCACATGGTGTCGATTGCCTCATTTGGCCTCGTCGCGGCCATCTTTGTTTGCGTGTCATTCGCTTGCGTTCCACTCGGTTAGTTGAAATGAAGTTCTTGGTGGCGGTCAGTCATGTTTCATTTTACAAAAACTATGGGAGGACACTGGCACGTTCCACCTCACCAGCGAAGGGGAACAGACATAATAAAAAAATCACAGCATATCGTCACATTGAATTAATCCAAACGGTGGGGTGGGCATCTCCAAAGGGTAACATCCCTATTAAAGGCTGTGTATATGTTACAACATAGAGGATGCATTGTAAGAGTGCCGTATGCTCCTTTTGCGTTATTAGGAGGGAGGGGGGAGAGGGCAGACGTGCTGCAGAATATGGTCACATATTAAGATATATTCGAGTGGCAATACTATAAGAAACATCCTACTCGAGACCTGTATATATATCACGGTGGGATACATCTGTATATTAAAAAGATCTACCGTTTTTAGGTTGATTCAATTATGTAGTGGATCAGATAGAATCTGAAAAAAGTAGTTAAAAGGGATACGGATAGACCAGTATTGAGTGGGGTTCTCAGTTTGTTGAGGGGTGTACGTTATATATCTTAAATTTTATAATGGTTGGGAATAAATACAAGTTTAAAATTATATATAAAATATATATAAAAAAATATATATATATAAAAAAATATATAAAAAATTATTAAAATTAGAGTTATATGTCTAAAAAACAGACCTTACGTATGTATTTATGGTGACATAAATCAATTTAAAAAGTGGCATAGCTCAAAGTCGGCATTCAGGCCCTGCGTTGTAGAGTGCCTAGTTTAAAAATTCAGCTCATATCTATTTTTCCAATTAGCTTATCAAAGTTGCCTCCTCTCCATGGTGCTTCAACTTTTTTAATACCAATAAAGATAAGTCTTTCCGGGTTCTGGGCATGTTTCTGTTTAAAATGTAGGGGGACACTGTGTTTTTCGTAACTACTTCTAATATTTCTGATGTGTTCTTGTACACGTATGTGTATTTTTATTATCATTCCCTGGATCTCATATGTAAATTTCAGACATTTTCGCTCAGTAGTTTCTTTGCAAACAGTGTTTCATTTTCAAACATTCACACAAACTGTTTTGCTAATTTATTCACTGCCTCGTCTGTGGTCTCGGCTGCTTCGCTGCGTGTGATCGGCTCCTGCTCGGGTTTTTCGACGGGTTAATCCAGATGTTTTTGGGGGTTTTCGGCGTGCATTCGGTGTGCTTTGCGGTTCGTTTTCGTCGGGTTTGCGGTAGCTTTTCACTGCAATTCGGGGGCCCTGTGGTGCTTGCTGAATACACAGCAGGGTCACCGAAACGGGATCGGCAAAAGGAACCGAATTGAAGAGAACAAAAAGTCACCGAATGTGCGGTGACTTTTCGAATCTCTTTGAATTACCCTGTAGGTGATAATAGCTGATTTGAAAAGTGAGATAAATGGGCGAATATTTCTGGTTTGGCTATTTTGACCTATAATTTTCACTTCTCCAGTCATTCTCCTGGTTTTCACCTCTCTCTGACTAACCCTGAGAATTTCTTACATCAGTTTTCATATACGTATTTATTAAAAAAAAAAAAAAGCATATATGTCATAGTATAATTGAGTCAGGTGTGCTACTTTCTAGGAATCTCGAATGTAGAATTAATTGAATGGTTATCCGCTGAGTTCAAGGATGTTAATGTATAATTCTAGCAAAGTCGGTTTGGAATGTTCTGCTCCACATGCAAAAGATTAGCAGAAAAGTCTCCATCACGATACCAGGTTTCACATGGGCCTGGCTGTATACCTGATCCGTGATCCGTCGCCTAAGATCTGGAGTCGAAATGACATCTCTGTTCCAATCTGTTGCCTCTGTCCTTGAAAGGAGATGCGATAGAAAAAGGCAGCACAGAACTCGATACGTGATCATTCTGCCCGGATGAAAATATCCACACTGAAAAAACTGTTCAAAGGCAAGCGAAGGGAAATATTTCATTTTTTTTCCAGCAATGAAAAGCCTACGTTTATTATTATAACACGTAGTGGAGACATTAGGATATGTATATGGGGAGCATAAGGTGAGAATTAACAGTAAAAATTGCCACTGTCATATACCTACCTACATCTGACACCAATATATCAAAGGAATGAAAATAATACTTCTAAAATAGGTTATTTTAAAATGTGTTTGTTTTTGTACTTTATGTATAGGGATTATTATTATTATTATGTCATCATTTATATAGCGCCAACAGTTTCCGCAGCGCTTTACAATAACCAAAGGGAACGAGATACAGGTAGACGGACACAGGATGGAAACAAGAGGTGTCGAGGGCCCTGCTCATAGGAGCTTACAATCTAGAGGATTACATGGCATATCCTGTTAACCAATTAGGGGTTAACCTCAAATTTACCAAACAACAGCCAAGTGCTGGAGACATACTTAGAGCAGCAATCAGCAGTCTTGATCCTCCAGATGTTTTGGAACTACATTTCCTACGAGCCTCAGTCACCCTAACGAGTGGCTGAGCATCATGGGAGATATAGTTCTAACATATCTGGAGGACCAAGTTTGTTGACTCCTGAGTTAGAGCAAGGGTTTCAAACTCGACCTCAGCCCCCCCCCCAGATGTTGATTGCTTACATTTCCCAGAATTCTTTAAATGCAATAGATGCCATGCAGAGAATCATGGGAGTTGTAGTTTAAAGTAAAGGTTTGTGAGAAGCACAGCACTGAACAAGTTAAACTCATACTCCTCACTTGCAGGGGTGGTAGTGAAGATACAGAGATGCAAAAATGAGGGTTATTATGCGAGGGGGCCAGACAACTGCCAGCTTGCTGAGGTAGGGCTGGGAGAGCAGGCTACAGTGTGTTTACAAATACACAGTATCAAGAAACTGATATTAGAAGACCTCCATGCAGCTGTTACTGAGCTTTCATTAATTGTCTGCCAGTGGAGAGAAAGCAGGAGCAGCTCCTTTAAATGACAGATGTGCAGTACTTGCTGAAGCCCAGCCTGCAGAGAAAAGTGACGTCACTTGCCTTTCCCCACACTGGCTGAGGCTGGCAGCTGCTGTCCAGCTCCTGGTGCTGAGAGTTCCTCAGCTGAAGGTCTGATGTCTGAGTCTCCTGCTCGCCAGAGGACGAGGGAAGAAGTCAAAGGAACTTCAGACTTGCAGCAGCCATAGAGAGACTCTTCACTTGCACCTCTCCAGAACAAAATACTACTTTTTTCTTTTTTTCCTTCTTTTTTCCCCATTTTTCTTTCATGTGGAAACATGGCTATGAAAGAGACCATCCTTCCCATAAGCGATATGTCCTTTCCCTTCTCGGACGTGGTGGAGCTGAACGTAGGAGGACAAGTCTACATGACCAAGCATTCCACTCTCACCAGCGTCCCAGAGAGCACCCTGCACAGCATGTTCTCCAGGAACAACGTGAAGGACCTGCCCAGGGACAACAGATCCAGGTTCTTCATTGACCGAGATGGCTTCCTCTTCAGATATGTCCTGGACTACCTGAGGGACAAGCAGCTATCCCTGCCCGATCACTTCCCAGAGAAAGAGAGGCTGCTGAGGGAGGCTGAGTACTTCCAGCTGGGTGAGCTGGTGAAGATGCTGGCAACTAAGGTGACCAAGCAGAGCTCCATGAATGATGAGGGCTGCCAGAGCGACCTAGAAGAGAACTCCCAGAGCAGTGACCTGGTCCGAACAGCAGCCCTGGACAAGAAATCCGGCTTCATCACCATAGGGTACCGAGGCTCGTACACCATGGTGAGGGATAACCAAGCCGATGCCAAGTTCAGGAGGGTTGCCAGGATTATGGTGTGTGGCAGGATAGCCTTGGCCAAAGAAGTTTTCGGGGAAACTTTAAATGAAAGCAGGGACCCTGACCGACCCCCAGAAAAGTACACTTCTAGATTTTACCTGAAGTTCACCTACCTGGAGCAGGCTTTTGATAGGCTGTCAGAAGCTGGCTTCCACATGGTGGCTTGCAACTCCACTGGGACAGCAGCCTTCATCAATCAGTACAGGGATGACAAGATCTGGAGCAGCTACACCGAGTACATCTTCTACAGTAAGTCCCCTGTCTGACCTGCAGCATGTGTCTATGCATTGGGGTGAAATGAGAAAAAACTCTCTCAACTTACCTGAGAACTGCTAAATGCATGATGTCATAATTAAAGTAATGAACACACACTTTTATTATCGAAATATGTATATATAACCTTATGTAACACACTTTACATAATATACACACACACATATATATACTATACACACACTTAAACAATGCTAGAAATACAGACACATATCTATACACACATCTATATATACAACTATATATAAAAACAGGATATGTTACATACACACACATTTATAAACACACACATCCAACTATATATATATACACACACACACACCTGTAAATACACCCATATACAACTTTATTCATACACATTTTATATATATACCTACCCATAACACACACATCTATCTACATACAAACACACACTTATAAATACACACACATGTACATCCTACATATAAATTCAAACACACACACACCTGTAAATACACCCATATACAACTTTATACATACACATTTTATATATATATATACCTACCCATAACACACACATCTATCTACATACAAACACACACTTATAAATACACACACATATATATCCTACATATAAATTCACACACACACACACACACTGGACACTGCTGTCTGCTTAGAATGCCGCTATAAATAATAATAAGCATATTATAAAATAATAGTGCATTCATTTGATTTATTTTCCAACTGACATATGCCATATTTAGCAGTAATATACAAGCACTGTCTTTCTTCCTGTCAGCTCTGGTCCCACTTATCCTGAAATTACAAAAACGTGATGTAATGCATTCTTCAAACAGTGAGGTGTAATTTGCATTAACCTGACAGACATCAATTCCCATCATCCAGGCAGAGCATGGTTGGACATGTGATCCACACTGCTTGCAGTGCTCAGTGAGCCTAAGAGAGCTACATTTGCTGAACCATTAACATTCAAATGCTTGAAGTGTATTCATACAATAAAAGGCTTGTGATTGCTGATAAAAAAATGTTTTGCAAATCAAAGATCAAATAAGCTGATAAAACAAATATAAAAATAAAGCAAATCTTTTTCTTGACTGTCTTATCAAGTCATCTCATCACTATTTCCTGTTTAGTGAATATACCCCATGGTTTTGGTGGTAAGAATTTCAACTATTTCATATTGTCATCTTCTAGAGATGTATCTCATATAGTGTACAGGAGGCTGCTGACACTTACACAACGCCCCATGTGTTTGTATCAATTTGGCTGACACAATATAAAGATATATATACTGGCTTGGTAAACAATAGTTTTGGTTATATTAGGAGTCTGACAAACTAGAGCCATTAAAGTCTTTGGGATAGGTAAGTTTACACCTGACTTGGAATCTCAGTCTAGCCCTTGTTTTGTAATTGTAACATAAGATTAAACACAGGCCAAGCAGTTGTGTTACTTTCCCCTTCAAAGGTCAAGTACAAAAGTAGGATAAAAAAAGACACACAGGCAGACCAAAACATTACAATTATCCATAAAGCAGCAACATACTCCACAGTGGTGTACAATGAAGAGGACAAACCAAATCTAAAATTAACAAATAACTTAGACACAAGGGAACAGTGGAAATAAGGACCCTGCTCAAGAGCTTACAATCTAAGAGTGGGGTGGCACATTGAGGTGAAGGTAAATAGCAGAGTATGAGTATAGATATGATTAATGATAAATAGAATGATTATTGATATATTCATAATATAGATACAGATACATAGTCATGATAGATAAATTAAGTATAGATATAGATATATTCATGATTAATAAACGATAGATGATAGATCTGTAGACATTCATAATGATAGCAAGTCCACAAAAACCCATTGAGTAGAATAAGTATCCAGCTGCTGAAAGTTTCCCAATTCATATGTACTAACATTATAAACACTATCAGAGTTATTCAGAGAGCGGTGGAAAGCAGGAGAATGGCTGGAGAATGGAAAATTCTAGGTCAAAATAGCTGATTTGGAAAGTGAAATAAATGGAAGAATTTTTCTGGTTTGGCTATTTTGACCTAGAATTTTCCATTCTCCAGCCATTCTCCTGCTTTTCACCTCTCTCTGAATAACCCTGTACAAAATCATATTACATTGTATCTTTACTAATTAACTTATTTTTCCTTGACATGTTCCCATCATACAGGAAAAGCAATACTGCAGGCTGTTGCCAAACCAAACCTTTTAAAGCCTCAGTAAGTGTATAAAGAAACACAATGGCCCAAGAGTAATTAGGTTTAATGGTAACTCAGCTGGAAGGGAATCAGGGAAATACTTCTGAGGATCCTTTTCCTTTACTGTCAGAGTGAAAGATTTTAATGTGATTCTCTGCTTGCTGAGGAGGCTTTGAGTGAAGTAATCATTTTGTTGGCTGTTTGGCAGTGCTGTGATTTTTTTCTGTTCACAGTTTATATAAGAGGGGAAATGTGGCACTCAACGATCTGCATCTGTGGCTTAAAGTAGCAATTACCAGAATAATGCTGGAGAGGGAGAGCAAGAAGGGAATGATATGGCTGGGAGCACTTTTATGGATGAGAATAAGCTAATAGCAGACTTGCAGTAAATGTGGACACACTTTATGAATCTATAATGCTTTAAATATAGATGTATGCCTTCATATATATACTACTATAGTATATATGTATACAGTATATCTCTCATATAGTAATTATTTGCCTGCCATACCTATAATATCTTTCCATCTCTCTCTCTACATATATTTATATATCTCTGTATTGTATCCAGTCACCTTCCACATATCATACAGATATCTGTATTTAGAAACATAGAAACATAGAAAAATGTCGGCAGATAAGAACCTTTCGGCCCATCTAGTCTGCCCAATTACATGGATACTTTAGCTGGATTTATCTTTTGTTTAGGATAGCCTTATGCCTATCCCATGCCTGCTTAAATTCAATTACTGTTTTGGCCTCTACCACTTCAACTGGAAGACTGTTCCATGTATCCACCACCCGCTCAGTAAAATAATGCTTCCTGATGTTACTTTTAAACCTTTGCCCCTCTAATCTAAGACTATGTCCTCTTGTTTTGCTATTTTGTTTCCTTTTAAATATACTCCCTTCCTATTTCAGTGAGTTACTTTCAGCACTATGACTTTGGACAGCTCCAATATCAGCAGCACTGCACACTTACACTAGGTTACCTCTGCCATCAATTTCCTGCAGTTTTATATCTTTTGGTGAAAAAGCCTTGGGTAATACTTATCAAAATGATGAAACGCAGTTTATCTTGGAGCAATAGTTTTCGGTATTTACCTAAACTAGACCATGTGCTGGAAGTCATCTGGGTCGCCTGTAGGTGATATATGTTCAGCATTTGTAAAACATACAGATTTCCTTCCAATCTGTAACAAAACTATTTGTAAATAAACCCCTCAGCACATTCTGGATATATTGCTTCCCTAAGCTTCTTTGTCTCTACGTATGCGTATTCTTCGTTTGTCCACAATGTGTTGGTGTTTTTCTATATGAAAATTATTATAGCAACAGTTGGCCAGTGATTGAGAGTATGATGGAGGTCAGAGGGGAGCAACCTTGGCCCTCCAGATGTTTTGGAACTGCATTTCCCATGAGGCTCAGCCACTCTAAGGAGTACTTGAGTATCATGGGAGATGTAGTCTCAAAACACCTGGGGGGGGGAAGGTTACTGACCTCTGGTTTATGCGATTGATTGCACGTTGTGGTATGTCTTCTTAAAATCTGCCTACATAGATATTACCCACCTGCCGAATATTACTGCAGAAGAGTAATTGGACAAAGGGGGGTGGGGGGTGATCCTGCCTATGTAATTAACCCTAAGGCCCATGATTTCTGGATGGGTAGCGACTCGCTCTCCATATTAACCCCTTACTTGCTTGCCTAGAAATGGCATAAGGGCACAGGGAGGTCCCGTTTTGCCATCAACCCAACATGCCGGTATCCCGGACAGGGTCCCAGAACATCACAGCCATGTATTTTGTTGCACTGTTACACGACTCTGCTTTTCATAGCTGGACAGAATCCAGATTTCTAGGCCAGAACACCCCACTGTGTTTGCTTGGATCCTGATGCACTGCTTCGAAGAGACAAGATTCTTCATGATAATCAGGGGTCAAGTCTAATAAAATGTGTGGGAACTCGTCAAGATTTCCGTCCCCAGTTAGGAATTGTCATCATGCACTTAACCCAAACACACACTCAAATCTGAAAATGTGAAATATATATATATATATATATATATAAGAGATCAAAATCCAGACGCACACGGAGACTTTTTTTTCAAAGTTGAAATAAAATAAAACTTTATTCTGGCATCAAATTTCAACGTTTCAGTCCCCAGAGGGACTTTCCTCAGGAATTCCTGAGGAATGTCCCTCTGGGGACTGAAACGTTGAAATTTGATGCCAGAATAAAGTTTTATTTTATTTAAACTTTGAAAAGAAGTCTCCGTGTGCATCTGGATTTTGATCTCTTATCTACCTGCAACTGGATTGACTGCACCGCAGCAAGAAATTTTCGGTATGTGGAGTGCGGGACCTCTTGACCCTTTATATATATATATATATATATGGGATTTAGCAAAACTATATGATAAATCATATACTTATTGTGTCTTAACAGGAACAGATATGTTTGAAAATTTGAATAAATGCTTAATTGTGTATGGGACCAATGGTAACGGAGTTCCCTCTGCAAAAAAAGTGGAGGAACTGCGTTCCCATGCATGCCTCCTGGACTGATGATAAATGATAATATCAGTCACATTGGACCCATATCGCCTCTTAGTGAATCCTGTCCTAGGTGTTTGTAGTATGAAATCAGATAAGGAAGCAGGAGGTAGCATTTATTATTTATTAATGATTAGCAGTAGAAGATGTTTGTCTAGTGCATTGTGGTCCCCAACCCTGGTCCTCAAGTTCCATTAACAGGCCAGATTTTGCAGATCACCTTGGGGAAATGCAGACTGAATCCTGCAATCACTGAGAAGCAAATCACATCATCTGTGCTGTGCTTCACATGTCCTGCAAACCTGGCCTGTTAGGGGACCACGAGGACCACGGTTGGGAACCAATAGGCTAGTAGATAGAGAATGAGTTAATTAATCAAGAGGATAACTGGTTAATTTATTGATGTTACATTATCTGAGCGCCACAAGAATAACTGCCAGCTATCTGGAAACAACTGCAGAAGTGAATTACTGTCCTGGAAGGACGTCCCTCAGATTTCTGGAGATGCTACACGGTAAAAAAATAAAAATTAGCACCTGTGCTTATCAAGTCCTCACCTCTGCGTTTAAGCAGACAGAATGGGCTTGTATAAAGGAAACATATTACAGATTGGCGTACATACTGGGGGTCAGATGCACATGGTGGGGTTTGCCTGAATTAAAATATCAGCATAAGGCTCAGTTACAGTGAGTCTTATTAGGAAGATAACAGTCCTAGTCATCGGTGTATTGTGTCAAATTTTATGTGTCAACCTTCTTTATGTACCATCTACCCTATTCTGCTTTGCCCGTCACCAGGCAGAACTGACAGTTAATCCTGCCTGCACGCTAGATGAGCATAGTGGGAAATCTAGCCCATTAAATAAATAGCCTAATTTGCTAGCAATGGCATTTTTGCAGCCCCTTATCACTACTTATTCCATATGTCCCCCCATCCTGTATGTGGCTGAGTGATCTCACACTCTATCTTTGTAATGCCGCCATGAGCCAATGAGGGCATTAACAGGGTTATTCAAAGAGCTGCGAATTGCTGCCGAAAGTTAACTGAACGCTGAAAATCAGCATTCGGTTACCTTTCCTGGCCATTCGGCTATCCAGAGAGAAGGCCGTTCGCCAAATGTTGGCTAATTGCCTGCATATACGGTGCCTGTTCGTTGCCTGTTCGAGGGCAGTGAAAACCCCATAGAGATGCAATGCTTCGTCTATTCAGAGAACAAAAAACAGCAGTGAAAAGTTGCCGAAATGCCCTGCTGTTCGGTTGCTTCATTCGGCAGATTTATTCAGGCGAATCCCATAGGCTTCAATGTTAAAGATATTCCCGTTTTAATTCAACATCTAATAAACTGTTTATTATAATATTCTGCAGTAAAAAGTCTCTTTATTTATAGATTTTTTTAGGCTCTCTTAAGCATTTTTCGGGATATTTTTGCAAAAAGAAATTTTCGTTTTATTTTTCTATTTATTTTTTAACGTTGTTTTCTTTTTTATGTAACAGACCTTTTTATTATCATTCATTGGATCTTATGTGTAAATTTCAGACATTTTCGCTCAGTAGTTTGTTTGCAAACAGCGTTTCACTTTTCAAACTTTCAGACTGGGGTCAGACGAACGCAGTGCGAACGCGCGTGCAGCCGCACTTTATCACGGCCGTAGTAGCAGCAAATGACGGCCAATGACGGCCAATATATCAAGTACAGCCGCACAAAAGTTTGGCCCAGCAACGCAAGCGGCAAACGAACGCTTTTTTTTGAGAACATGAAACCGCTAGTACTGACGTACAGAGTGCGCTGCGTCCGCTAGCGGTGTGTGTGCGTGATTAGGAGACGTCAGACGCTGCTAATGTCTGGCCTACATAATGTCCAGACGCAAAAAGTGTTTTATTGATGATCCGTACAAAATCACGGACGAAAATGCGCATCGTATGACCGCTATCGCGTATTCCGTGGAAAAATACGTCCATTCGTTCGAACGCACTTTTTCACGGTCGATGCAAAAAATGCGTTCGTCTGACCCTAGCCTAAAGCGTACTGTTTTTTTTTTTTTCACTCCATTCGTCTGCAGTGTAGGGTTTGTCCAGCAACTGCTCTGCGCTGTGATCGGCTCCTGCTCAGGTTTCTCTGGCGTGCTCGGTAGGGTTAATCCAGATGTTTTTGCGGGTTTCGGTGTGCGATCGCCGTGTTTGGCTGTGAGCGTTCGTCGGGTTTCGGTAGCTTTCCCCTGCACTACTACGGCCCTGTGGTGTAGGGCTCGAGTCCTGCAGGAACGCGCGGGAATGGTGTTCCCGCACTTGTCCCACAGCAGGAACGCTTGACAGGAAGTACAGCCGCTCGCCTGGGATCTAACAGCCAGCCCGATCTCGCGAGATTGTGGCTGGCTGTTTCATCGAACCATGTGAACTGGGGAAAATATATCCATGTGAACTGGGGAAAATATATCCATGTGAGCTGGGGCAAATATATCCATGTGAGCTGGGGCAAATATATCCATATAACCAGTGCTATTCTGGGGCTCAGTGCTGGGTATATTATTCTGGGGCTCAGTGCTGTGTATATTATTCTAGAGGCTCAGTGCCGTATATATTATTCTGGGGGTTCAGTGTTGTGTATGTTATTCTGGAGGTCCAGTGACTGTGTATGTAATTCTGGGGGTCTGTGCCTGGATATATATATATAATATATATATATATGTATGTGATATATATATTATATATAAAACGCGTTAGTCCAGTTGCCAAAATCATGAGTATACCTGTACGTAGTGATACCGTTCACTGATCAGTATAGTTTCCAGACCTGAAGAGGAGAGGTTACACTCTTGAAAGCTTGTCTTTTAAATGTAATGTTAACCCAATAAAAATGGTTTCACCACGTACTGCTATACTCGTGATATATATATTTTTTCTTCAGGTAATAGGGGTTGTGGAATTCGTTGGTGAGTTCCCTCACTTTTTTTCCCAGGACTTGACCCCTGCTGTGGTGCTTGCTGTATGCACCGCAGGGTCGCCGAAATGGGATCGCCAAATCGAACCGAATTGAAGAGAACAAAAAAGTCACTGAATGTGCGGTGGCTTTTCGATTCTCTTTGAATAACCCTGAAAGTGTAATGAGCAAAATAAAAACCCCAGAAAACTGTTGGGGCATTGGCCTCTACTGCCCCAATGGATGATCCTTCACAAATTATAACTCTACATCAAGAATATTCACTAAAACAGAGTTTTCTGAGAAATCATCATTTGTGCAGAAAGAAAAACCCACTCTCCTCTCTGATTTACACAAGCTAGATCTTTAGGGCATTTTCTATATTATGCAATAATATCTCATTTATGTTTACATAGGCTTCATTTTATGCTCGTTAACACTGTGTTAGTAATTAGTGTATATAATTAAATATTACTGGATTCTCAATGTAGTTTTTCTTTTTTTGCATCTGTAATTTAAAAAAAATGCCAGTAAACATGTTACGCAATATTTTTAAGCTGGATAAAAGCATTGTGGAGAAACAGTTTATGCCTGATCCTGAGATGTATGCGTGTGTCATATATCAGCACCTTTTCAGCAAGTCGTATGGTTTATTTTACAATAAATCAGCACTTATGTTGCTTAATTGGAAAAAAAACAGAAATAAGTTCAGGATTTTGCTTACACTAACATACCCTATATCATTGGAGAAGGTTACTTTATAGAAGGATATTAAAAACATTTTGTAAATATAGTTATACATTTTTATTGTCACCAATCTTTGTGTATCGCGGAGAACTCCAGTGAACATAACCATATATGTTTTAGTTGGTATGCTATCGCTAACCAGATAATGCTAATCATAGAAAGAGGGAAAGGGTCATCCACTGAAAGAGAAAGGTGAAAAACACTTTGGGCCCTACTCCCTTGTTTGCGCTAACACGAGGACGCACCTGCAGATTTCCCCGTAGCGTCCCCATGTTAACGCGATATTCCGAGGCAGGCGCTACCTCAGCACCTCGCCCCAGATTGCAGCGCTAACCGCTGGGATACTTGCGTTAACGTCACGGCGCCGCTGTGTGTACCACCTTCTGGAATCCATAGGATTCCATGGAAGGTTGCTCTTCTGGGCCCTGAGCCCTTCTCAAACTTGCGAGATTGCGCCGCGCCGCATAGTGATCGCAGAAGGAGACTGGGAACTATATTTGTTCCCAGTCTCACTCTGCTTGCGGCCAAAAGAAGTGGTGGATCGGGCCATCGTTCTTGCCACAAGATTAAAGGTGAATATTGGATTTATTGGGGGATTTTAGGGTGCTACATGATTTTGCATTTGGAGAATCATTTAGCACCAACTTTTAGAAGGTGCTTAAAAATTTTCCTTGCTCATCCTGCCGGTAATTAGCACTAGCACTATCTAATACACCTAGCTTATCGAAACGCTAATTAATCATTGCACACCCCATGGTAAGATTAGGATGCACAAAGTACAGTAAGCTTTCAGAAGCTAGGCCAAAAACTGATGCACTAACAGGGTAGCGTCAGGAATGTAATATGGGGGGCATGCGTTAAACACACTTATCCTGGCGGTAACGCTTATACAGCTAGACGCTAACATTAGTGTCAACTAGGGAATAGTGCCCTTTAACCCCTTCACTACCGTTATTGAGCTATCTTGGGTTTCAAAGGCCCCATCTGGTGCCCCGATATCGAGATATCTCGATATGCTGTTCTGCAGCCCAAAAGCAAATGAAATTCATTTGCTGCAAAGAATTTTGTTTGCTTTTGGGCTGCAGAAGGTTCCCCTAAAGTTTTAGACCTGTGGGCATAATGCCCAAAGAAATAAAACTGTAAAATCAGCTAACTGAATGTCGGACCGGCATTCAGCAAGCTGATACAGTGTTGCAGTAAAAAAACGGAACAGCAAATGTAACTCAATTTGGTTCAGTAGATGGCACCATCATCGGGAGTATTTTTTAAATATCTTTAAAGAGTAGAATTAATATAAAATGATTTTTCAAAAACCACTGGTTCCTGACAATGGTTTTTTGGAAAATCACTTGGTAGTGAAGGGGTTAAAGGGTGGCTGAGATCATTGAAGAGAGAAGGCAAGAGCAATAATAACTCTATTTTCTTTTTTAAATAATTAAAAAGATTCAACTGGGCACCATGAATGCTGCAGCATGTTAGAGTGGTTACAGAGCAAGGAACCTGTCCCGGCAGTCACAGTTTCTAAAACTAGTTTTCTTAAAAAACCCATATAAGCTGAGATTGTAAATTTGCACGCAATTTCAGTGCTTTGTGGATAACCCCTCGAGTGTACTCAATTTCAGGGCACTTGTAGGTGCTTTTGAGGATCATGTATACTCAATAATGGTTGTGAAGGCGTTAATTAAGTAAAGAAAGAGCTGACGAGCTGGTCTGTTGTGGGGCATTTAATAAGCTTGAAAGATCTGTTAACACAGAAGATCTCTCTTCCTCCACTGAAAGGGATATTCACAGTGGAGTATTTCCTGCTATTTTCTAGCTTTATAATTGTTATTATGTAAGCCTATATCTACAAGCTGTCGAGTGACGAGGTGGCATTTAATGAGTTCATCTAACATACTTTAATAATATAGGTGAAATATATGTGTTCTATAAAATTGCTTCACTCACTAATCTGTCATGGAATAGTTTTGTGTGATTGACATCTAATTATAATTATTATCACTGGGAAAATGAGCAAGAAATACATGTTTCTTCTGAAAATAAAAGCTGCATTACCGCTAGGTTAGCATTTTCAAATGAAGCATCTTATGTAGAGGATTTCTCCAAATTAAATTCTTGTTTATCTGCTCGACTCCCTGTTCGTAGTAATCTTTGTTAAATCTTTCAGTAATAATGTGAGATCATTTCATTGAACCTGCTTTCTATAACTCAATACATCTCTTCAACGTGTTTGAATGATACACTGTGAAATCCTACAACTAAAACTCTATCTATACTATAAAAGAGTAAGGGCTGGTGTGTCAGTCACCAAATCCCTACTGCGCATGCGCGCGCAACCAGCGGCAGTTGGCTGCGCGCGCATGCAACCGCCGCGGCACGAGCCGGCTGTGCACTTGCCACGGCGGTTACAAGATGCGCACGCAGCAGCCGGGTAGAGGCTGCGCGCGCATCCTGTAGAGACGGATGCGCTCGCAGCCTCTACCCGGCTGCCGTGCGCGCATCCAACCCCTTAGCGGCGAAGGGAAAGTTTCCTCGCTTCCGCTCTTTGAAGGACCCAAGCCGCGGTCACGTGGGAGTCCCACGTGACCGCGGCTTGGGTCCTTCATTGAGCGGAAGAGGGGAAACTTTCCTTTCGCCGCTCAGGCAGGTAAGTATGCCGGAGACGGAGCTCCAGGGACGGCTGTCCGAATGCCGATAGAGCATTCGAACAGCCGCCCCATGTCTGGTCTGGGGTCTGAGCTGGGCCATATCCATAAAGCTTTGGGGGGCAGTATATCCACGAGCTGGGGGGCAATATCCACGAGCTGGGGCAATATCCACGAGCTGGGGCAATATCCATGAGCTGGGGCAGTATCCATGAGCTGGGGCAGTATCCATGAGCTGGGGCAGTATCCATGAGCTGGGGCAGTATCCATGAGCTTGGGCAGTATATCCATGAGCTGAGGCAATATCCATGAGCTGGGGCAGTATATCCATGAGCTGAGGCAATATCCATGAGCTGGGGCAGTATATCCATGAGCTGGGGCAGTATATCCATGAGCTGGGGCAGTATATCCATGAGCTGGAGCAATATCCATGAGCTGGGGCAGTATTTCCATGAGCTGGGGCAGTATTTACATGTGCTGGGGCAATATCCACGAGCTGGGGCAATATCCACGAGCTGGGGCAATATTATCCACGAGCTGGGGCAATATATCCATGTGCTGGGGCAGTATCCATGAGCTGGGGCAGTATCCATAAGCTGGGGCAGTATATCCATGAGCTGGGGCAATATCTATGAGCTGGGGCAGTATATCCATGAGCTGGGGCAGTATATCCATGAGCTGGGGCAGTATTTCCATGTGCTGGGGCAGTATATTCACGAGCTGCTGGGGCAGTATATCCATTTGTGAGCTGGGGCAATATCCATGTGTGAGCTGGGGCAATATCCATGTGTGAGCTGGGGCAATATCCACGAGCTGGGGCAATATCCATGTGTGAGCTGGGGCAGTATCCATGTGTGAGCTGGCTGGGGCAATATCGATAAGGTGTCCACAGGTTGGGGGGGTGCACAATTCTTGGCTGGCCCCGGGCGCTGACAACCCACGCTACGCCACTGCCTATCGCCGTCTGCTCTGAGCGCATCCGGCTCTACAGGATGCGCGCGCAGTCTCTATCCGGCGGCTGCGCGCGCTTCCTGTTCTCCTGGATGCGCGCGCGGCCGACAGGTAGAGGCTGCGCGCGCATCCAGCGTCTTAGTTGGGGGCACTTTAAACCACGTGAGCTGGGAGCACTTATACCCACGGGAGCTGGGGGCAACTATACCAGCTGGGGGCAACTATACCCACGGGAGCTAGGGGCAAAAATTCCCATGTGAGCTGGGGGCAAATATTCCCATGTGAGCGGGTCCATAATACCCATGTGAGCTGGGGGCAATTTTACCCATGTGAGCTGGGGGCAATTATACCCATGTGAGCTGGGGCAAATATACCCATGTGAGCCGGGGGCAATTATACCCATGTGAGCTGGGGCAAATATACCCATACGAGCTGGGGGCAAATATACCCATGTGAGCGGGGGCAAATATACCCATGTGAGCTGGGGGGCAAATATACCCATGTGAGCTGGTCACAAATATACCCATGTGAGCTGGGGGAATATATACCCAAGTGATCTGGGGTGATTATACCCATGTGAGCTGGGGCAAATATACCCATGTGAGCTGGGGCAATTATACCCATGTGAGCTGGGGCAAATCTACCCATGTGAGCTGCTTCGCTTAACAATAGACTGCCCTCTGGGCAGGCTTTCCACCTAGTCATAAATAATTAGGTAACTTGAAGAAGTTGTAAACATTTGCAATTTCTTTTTCAATTACAGTCAATTTGTGTGTGTGTACGAATGGGTCCATCACTAATAAATATGCGATATACCAAAAACCACACCAGGACCTAGACCAGGGGTCTGCAACCTGCAGCTCCGGAGCCGCATGCGGCTCTTTCATCACCCTGCTGCGGCTCCCAGGCCGACGCTCCTGCTAGGGCGCAGCCATCTCCAACCCAGAGTTTCCCCAGACTCCGTCGGCCACTGTCTGTCTGATCAATCACCATCATCACGCTGCACGCTTGCTCTGGGTGCAGCGTGATGGAAGACTCTGGCTCGCGGTGACTGTCCAATAGAGAGCGAGGGGAGCGGGAATAACCCCGCCCACTTCGCATGATTGAGAGCCACCATGCGCCAGAAATGAAGAGGATGATGGAAACAAGGTACTTGGGGGGCCTGGAACTTATTAATTAATACATGAGGGGACCTGGGGATTATTAATTAATACATGGGGGTGACCTGGGGATTAATAATTTAATAAATGGGGTCCTGTGGATTATTAATTAATACATGGGGGGCCCTAGGGATTATTAATTAATACATGGGGGGCCCTAGGGATTATTAATTAATACATGGGGACCTGGGGATTATTAATTAATACATGGAGGGACCTGGGTATTATAAATTTATACATTGGGACTTGGGGAGTATTATACATGGGGAGGCTGAGGATTATTTATTCATACATGGAGGGGGCTGGGGGTTATTATATGTGGGGGGCTGGGTAGTTATTATATACAGTGGCAAGAAAAAGTATGTGAACCCTTTGGGATTACGTGGAATTTTGCATGAATTGGTCATAAAATGTGCTCTAATCTTCATCTAAGTCACAACAATTTGAAAAGCACAGTCTGCTTAAAATAATACAACACAAACATTATATGTTTTCATGTGTTTATTGAACATAACATGTAAACATTCACAGTGCAGGGTGGAAAAAGTATGTGAACCCCTAGCCTAAGGACTTCTCCAAGAGCTAATTGGAGCCAGGAGTGAGCCAACTTTGAGTCCAATCAGTGTGATATTATTGGATGTGTTGCTAAAATTTGTCCTGCCCTTTAAAAACACACACCAGTTTTGGGTTTACTGGTTTCAAGAAACACTGCCTGATGTGAACCATGCCTCACAGAAAAGAGCTCTCAGAAGACCTACGATCAAGAATTGTTGACTTGCATGAAGCTGGAAAGGGTTACAAAAGTATCTCCAAAAGCCTTGATGTTCACGTGTCCACGGTAAGACAGACTGTCTACAAATGGAGAAAGTTCAGCACTGTTGCTACTCTCCCTAGGCGTGGTCGTCCTGTAAAGATGACTGCAAGAGCACAGCGCAGAATGCTTAATGAGGTAAAGAAGAATCCTAGAGTGTCAGCTAAAGACTTACAGAAATCTCTGGCACATGCTAACATTTTTGTTGACACATCTACAATAAGGAAGACATTACACAAGAATGGAGTACATGGGAGGACACCACGGAGGAAGCCACTGCTGTCCAAAAAGAATATTGCAGCACGTTTGAGGTTTGCAAAAGAGCACCTGGATGTTCTACAGCACTACTGGCAAAATATTCTGTGGACAGATGAAACCAAAATTGAGTTGTTTGGAAAAAGCACACAACACTATGTGTGGAGAAAAAAAGGCACAGCACACCAACATCAAAACCTCATCCCCACTGTAAAACATGGCGGAGGGAGCATCATGGTTTGGGGCTGCTTTGCTTCCTCGGGGCCTGGACGGATTGTTGTCATTAATGGAAAAATGAATTCCAGAGGTTATCAAGACATTTTGCAGGAAAACATAAGACCATCTGTCCGCCAACTGAAGCTCCGCAGAGGATGGGTGATGCAACAGGACAATGACCCAAAGCATACAAGTAATTCAACAAAAGAATGGCTTCAACAAACCAAAATACGCCTTCTGGAGTGGCCCAGTCCGAGTCCTGACCTCAACCCGATTGAAATGCTGTGGCATGACCTTAAGAGAGCGATTCACCCCAGACATCCCAAGAATATTGCTACACTGAAACAGTTTTGTGAAGAGGAGTGGTCCAAAATTACTCCAGATCCAGGTCTGATCTGCAACTACAGGAAACAATCGGTTGAGGTTATTGCTGCTAAAGGAGGGTCAACCAGTTATTAAGTTCAACGGTTCACATACTTTTTCCAAGTAACTGTAATTAATTTGAAGTAAAAATTTATATGAATGACATGGCGATTGCCTGTCTTGTGTGGGCTTAAAATATTATTTTTTTTAAAAAAAAAATATTATTATTATATGTTTAGAGTACCCCTCCCCACCCCATAGCATAATGGTAAAAAACAATATATATGCAGGCAGCGTTATCTACATTTTAGATGTCAAAAGTGGTTTGCGGCTCCCTGTGTTTTCTTTTTTGCCGGAAACGGGTCCAAATGGCTCTTTGAGTGTTTAAGGTTGCAGACCCCTGACCTAGACCATATAAAAATATTTATGTGGAGCGGCCACAGGGGATGACTAAGGCACTTCACCGAAACGTCGCTTGAATCCAGTACCCCTGTGGCCACTCCACAATAAATATTTTTACATGGTCGAGCTCCTGGTGTGGCCTGAAGATTTTTGGTATATACTATTGGTGGACTGCGGATCCTGGACGGTGGAGCAACTCGGCTCTGACCCGGCATTTGGTGAGTCCCCCTGTGTTAGCCACGCTGTGTTTGACTTGCCTAAAAAATGTGAGGTATTGAGGTTTAGGTGGAAGACTTTTTAATGCTATGAACTTGCTATCATTACAATTTTGAAGGAAACTTTAGAACTTTCCAAAATGAATAAAAAAATTACCGGTACTTTGTTTCATGAATAAAACTGACCAAGCTTGTATTCTTTTAGTTCTGTGCTAAAACTTCCTTCATGGGTTGCATATCTATGTGTATAGAGTTTGGCTCATTAAAGGTCTTTAATAGACAATATCCTCTTTGACCTTAAAAAAATAAAGAAATGATTAAAAAAGTTATATAGAAATATATACATGTATATAATAAAATTTATTATTGCAGACGCCATTTACACATCCCAGCAATTCACAGAGCTCATGTGCTACAATCCCCATATGCAACAAGGAACTCTGGGTAAGACATGCAAATTATGTTTGCAATTTCTCACTTTTTTGCAACCAGGGTCTGTTTCAATACAGAGCCCTCCTTGCCAGTGTCATACTAGATGGCATGTTTTTAAGCACAGGTCAGGTTTATGCAACAAGTCACAGCCACTCCTGTACAGCGGTTTTGGTAATTTTTTTTATTGAAAAAGTTGAGTTTATTCAACAAAAAACACAAATCTTACTCCCATGACGCATTATTCATGGGTCCAAAAATGCAGCCGTGATTAAACACGGTCCCGGGTTGTGGCACAGCACACATGGTATTCCATGTGCATTACACCACAGGATCGTAGGTAACTGTGTCGCAGCACAGACACTCAAAGTACTGTGCAGTACATCACAGCCTCACATACAGGAATGCACCACCCTGACGAACCGCGACGAAAAGAATTATGTGATGCATCCGTTTCAAGCACACGCAGAGATATACATCCTGGTGTTTCTAAGACTATGAGGGACCGGGTAACGCTGTACTGGTGTGAATGACCTTTATTAGCGCCAGTCCCAGTCCCCCGCATGAAAATACTTGCTAGCTAAGCTGTTTTGTTCACATTGTACCCACATCAGCAGGAGATGGACTGTGGTCAGTTGCTGTTTAATGCTTTTCCCCTAGGACAAATCAAGACTCATTCAAGTTGTGGGGGAGGGCAAAAAGTGAGATCAAAAGCCTCCACGCAACAAATAATAAAGTTTATTATGACACAAGTCATTTACACATCCCAGCAATTCAGAAAACTGCTTCATAGAACTCATGTGCTACATTCTTCATATGTACCAAGGAACTCTGGGTAAGGCATGCAAATGATGTTTGCAATTTCTCACTTTTTTGCATCCTGAGTCTTTTTCAACCCACAACCCTCTTACCAGTGCCATGGAATAAAACATTGCTTTCCATTTTGTGTGCGTCTGGATTCCTTTTGATTATATATATATACACTATGTTGCGAAATGTATTCGCTCACCTGCTTTGACTCACATATGAACTTAAGTGACATCCCATTACTAATCCATAGGGTTCAATATGACGTCTGTCCACCCTTTGCAGCTGTAACAGCTTCATCTCTTCTGGGAAGGCTGTCCACAAGGTTTAGGAGTGTGTTTATGAGAATTTTTGACCATTCCTCCGGAAGCGCATTAGTGAGGTCACACACTGATGTTGGATGAGAAGGCCTGGCTCTCAGTCTCCTCTCTAATTCATTCCAAAGGTGTTCTATCGGGTTTAGGTTAAGACTCTCTGCAGGCCAGTCAAGTTCATCCACACCAGACTCTGTCATCCATGTCTTTATGGACCTTGCTTTGTGCACTGGTGCACAGTCATGTTGGAAGAGGAAGGGGCCAGCTCCAAACTGTTCCCAAAAAGTTGGAAGCATGGAATTGTCCAAAATTTCTTGGTATGCTGAAGCATTCAGAGTTCCTTTCACTGGAACTAAGGGGCCAAGCCCAGTTCCTGAAAAACAACCCCACACCATAATCCCCCCTCCACCAAACTTTACACTTAGCACAATGCAGTCAGACAAGTACCGTTCTCCTGGCAACCACCAAACCTAGACTTGTTCATCAGATTGCCAGATGGAGAAGCATGATTCGTCACTCCAGAGAACGCGTCTCCACTGCTCTAAAGTCCAGTGGCGGCGTGCTTTACACCACTGCATCCTACGCTTTGCATTGCACTTGGTGATGTATGGCTTGGATGCAGCTGCACGGCCATGGAAACCCACTCCATGAAGCTCTCTGCAAACTGTTCTTGAGCTAATCTGAAGGCCACATGAAGTTTGGAGGTCTGTAGCGATTGACTCTGCAGAAATTTGGCGACATCTTCGCACTATGCACCTCAGCATCCGCTGACCCCGCTCTGTCAGTTTACGTGGCCTACCACTTCGTGACTGAGTTGCTGTCGTTCCCAAACACTTAAACGTTCTTATAATACAGCTGACAGTTGACTGTGGAATATTTAGGAGAGAGGAAATTTCACGACTGGATTTGTTGCACAGGTAGCATCCTATCACAGTTCCACGCTGGAATTCACTGAGCTCCTGAGAGCGACCCATTCTTTCACAAATGTTTGTAAAAACAGTCTGCATGCCTAGGTGCTTGATTTTATACAACTGTGGCCATGGAAGTGATTGAAACACCTGATTCTGATTATTTGGATGGGTGAGCGAATACTTTTGGTAATATAGTGTATATATATATACACTGCTCAAAAAAATAAAGGGAACACAAACACAAGACATCCTAGATCTGAATGAATGAAATATTCTTATTAAATACTGTGGTCATTACATAGTTGAATGTGCTGACAACAAAATCACACAAACGTTATCACTGGAAATCAAATTGAGCAAGCCATGGAGGTCTGGATTTGGAGTTACACTCAAAATTAAAGTGGAAAACAACACTACAGGCTGATCCAACTTTGATGTAATGTCCTTCAAACAAGTCAAAATGAGGCGCAGTAGTGTGTGTGGCCTCCATGTGCCTGTATGACCACCCTACAATGCCTGGGCATGCTCCTGATCTCCTGAGGGATCTCCTCCCACACCTGGACTAAAGCATCCCCCAACTCCTGGACAGTCTGTGGTGCAACATGGCGTTGGTGGATGGAGCGAGACATGATGTCCCAGATGTGCTCTATTGGATTCAGGTCTGGGGAACGGGCGGGCCAGTCCATAGCATCAATGCCTTCGTCTTGCAGGAACTGCTGACACACTCCAGCCACATGAGGCCTAGCAATGTCTTGCATTAGGAGGAACCCAGGGGTAACCACACCAGCATATGGTCTCACAAGGGGTCTGAGGATCTCATCTCGGTACCTAATGGCAGTCAGGCTACCTCTGGCGAGCACATGGAGGGCTGTGCGGCCCCCTAAAGAAATGCCACCCCACACCATTACTGACCCATTGCCAAACCGGTCATGCTGGAGGATGTTGCAGGCAGCAGCACGTTCTCCACAGCTTCTCCACACCCTGTCACGTCTGTGACATGTGCTCAGTGTGAACCTGCTTTCATCTGTGAAGAGCACAGGGCGCCAGTGGCGAAGCTGCCAATCTTGGTTTTCTCTGGCAAATGCCAAACGTCCTGCACGGTGTTGGGCTGTAAACACAACTCCCACCTGTTTCTGACCGTTTGAGCAGCCACATGCACATTTGTGGCCCGCTGGAGGTCATTTTGCAGGGCTCTGGCAGTGCTGCTCCTGTCCCTCCTTTGCACAAAGGCGGAGGTAGCGGTCCTGCTGCTGGGTTGTTGCCCTCCTACGGCCTCCTCCACGTCTCCTGATGTACTGGCCTGTCTCCTGGTAGCACCTCCATGCTCTGGACACTACGCTGACAGACACAGCAACCTTCTTGCCACAGCATTGATGTGCCATCCTGGATGAGCTGCACTACCTGAGCCACTTGCGTGGGTTGTAGACTCCGTCTCATGCTACCACTAGAGTGACAGCACCGCCAGCATTCAAAAGTGACCAAGCCATCAGCCAGAAAGCATAGGAACTGAGAAGTGGTCTGTGGTCACCACCTGCAGAACCACTCCTTTATTGGGGATGTCTTGCTACCTGCCTATGCTTCCCACCTGTTGTCTATGCCATTTGCACAACAGCATGTGGACTTGATTGTCAATCAGTGTTGCTACCTAAGTGGACAGTTTGATTTCACAGACGTGTGATTGACTTGGAGTTACATTGTGTTGTTTAAGTGTTCCCTTTAATTTTTTTGAGCGATTATATATATATATATATATATATACTGTTTCAAATGGGTAAGAAGAGGATAATACAGTAACATGGGTGCTGTGATAGAAAAACCTACAAATAAAGTTTAAAATCTGTAAAAAAATTATCACACAATTTCATTAGAATGTGTTAATACCTCCCCCAAACCCAGTATATTGTTATACTAACTTTTATTTTGTTTTGATCTTCTTCAGACATAAGAACTAAGTTAAAACTTATCTTTTTAAAATTTAGCTGTAAATTTAATAATGACATGGCTACTACAGTAGCCTTTGTAAGACATACAAGTCTATGCACTTGCAGGGTTATTCAGAGAGAGACGATCTGGCCCCAAAATGGCATCGAACAGGGAATTTCCCCGTACGGTGATATTTCGTGGCCATTCGGCTATTCAGAGAGCAGGCAGTTCGACAAATCTTGGTGAATTGCCAGCAAGTACGGTGCCTGTTCGACGACAGTGAAATCCCCCCATAGAGAAGCAATGGTTAACCTATTCAGAGAACACCGAACAGCAGTTAAAAGTTGTAGAAGTGCCCTGCTGTTCGGTGGTTTCATTCAGCAGGCTTTAGGTTTCAATGTTAAAAATATTCCAGTTTTAATGCAATATCTAATAAACTGTTTATTATTTTAATGTGCTGTAAAAAGTCTCTTTATTTATTGTTTTTTAGATCTTTTAGGCATTTTTTGGTATATGTTCGTCGTGTTTTTTCTTTTTTCTGTAACAGACCTTTTTATTATCATTCATAGGATCTTATATGTTAATTCCAGACATTTTCGTTCAGTAGTGTTTTGCAAACAACGTTTCAAATTTGACACTTTCTATTCCCCCCCCCCCCGTTCGTCGGCTTTTTCTAGCCACTGATCGTCGCTGTGTTCGGCGGATCGTCGGCTTTTTAAGGAATTTACTCTAAAAAAACAGTGGCAACATAAAAGAGATACAGTTGCTGCACTTACTTAAATATTCCTCTTTTAAAAACATATGTGATTGATTTCTCAATTCCCCCAGTGACTGCCAGAAAAAGCAAAGCTATACACTTACCTATATGCCAAACATGATTTGTTTAAAAGTATTGATCCATGGATTATATATCAGTGTTCATGGTATGTTGAAAGATGAAGATGCCATTGCATTTTTGTACGTACCTAAAATTTTAAAGCGGTGTACATATTAACCACTTGGATGCTGAGGACGCGCTCAGCGCGTCCTCAGCATTCCCGCTGGTATGCGGAGGACGCGCTGAGCGCGTCCTCCCATTGGGGTCAGCGTTCGGCCGGGTTCCGGCCGATCGCTGGCCCCCCCGGTGCGGGCTGACATCCTGGATGTCAGCCGCGCATCCGGGACCACAGCCGCCGGAATTAGGTGTCATCGCGGCAGCGCGATGACACCTAATTCAGGCGCCCCCCCGCATGTGCGGAGGAGGCGCCTGAAAGGGAGGGGGGGAGGTCCTTCGGACCTCTCTCCCTCCCGATCGGCGGCTCTGCGGGGGTTAACCCAGGCATCATTTGGAAGGGCACAGCCTGCCCTTCCAAATGATGCCTGGCATTAACCCCTGGGGAGCTGGATCGCGAATCGGCGCTGAAAAGCGCCGGTTCGCGATCCTTTCCCGGAGCTGGCCGACATCTTGGATGTCGGCCAAGCCTCCGGGAACTCCCCCTGAGGACTGGCGTCATCGTGCGTAGCACGATGACGCCAGTCCTGGACTTAACCCTTAACTGCCACCAACGGTGGAAAAGGGAGTTCCAATGAACTCCCTATCTCCCGATCCGTGGCAGTTAGGGGTTAAATTTTGGTATGGTTGGATCGGCCAGAGCATGGCCGTTCCAACGATACCAAACATGAAAGTGAAAAATGTTGTAAAAAAAAAAAAAATGAAAAATAAAAATAAAAAAAATGAAAAAAAATTATAAAAAAAAAAATAAACACTTTTTTTTATTTTTTTTGGTTTGTTAATGCAGCAATATTGTTCCCATTTCAATTATAATGTGAACAATGATGCTGCACTAACGATTTTTGTATGCGGTGCGTTTGTTAAAAATAGTGTAATTTTCCCCAAAAAAAAATTTAACGAGACCCCATCTCTAATTTTTTTAACAAGCGCACCCCATACAAAATATAACCGCAATTGCTCGCATGTTAAAATGTGAAAAAAAACACTTTACACATTGTAAATTATTGAAAATACATATTTTATTGCATTTTTTGTTATAATATACAGACATGACATAATGTATACATATAATAATGACATATTATGAATCTACCGAGTCTGACGGAAAGAACGATATATAATATGTCTGGGTCATATACTAAAATAAGCCTTCAAAACACGTTTAAACATGATGAGCAAAACCGGTAAAAATGAGCTCAGCACAGGGGCGGGAAAAGCCTCAGCAGCGAAAGGGTTAAAGAAGAATGTTTCTAAATTTAATATTTTATGACAGCGAAAAACAGAAGATAGTGTGTTTAGCCTACATTTTGCTGTCCTTCATTACTTTCTTTCTAGGCATATCCAGATACAGGTTCCTACGCTTACATTGTACAGCAGGTTGATGTAAAACCTCATAGGGGATCCCATGACATACTGTACATGAACAGCATTCATTTCAAACCAGAAGATATCAATGTACAAGGCTTGGAAGAATGTAAAAATGCAAATTATGTGGCATGCATTCGAAACAATGAATATAAACCCTTTGGCTCTGATGTTCCACAATATGGTCAATGGAGATTTGTCATGACAAATAATCTCCTGCCTGAAATGTGAAACATGACTTTAATAAATGACAGTTTTATCAATATTTATCAATATTTAAGCCTATTTTCTACAAAGCACCTCTTTAGATAACTTTACAATCTACAACTTAAACGATAAAGATATTTCTATATTTGTTTTGCATTAAACATCTCCCTTACAGCTTTAACAATATACATCAGACTATAATAGGGTTTTGTGGGTTGGTAGGAAATTTAAAATGTTAAATTTAATCCTGGTCTTACCAAGCTTTATACCACAAGCAGTAACACATAAGGACAATCATAAACTTTAGTACTTTGCTGTGTATCATGTAACATTTATTACTACCAAAACATAAAATAATTTCATATTATTTCTAATTTTCTATCATTGTTTTGTCTGGATTCATAAATGACATTTTTTTTTTCTGTCATTCGCTATTAAGGCACAATCCTTCTTTGTGAGAAGGAGCTTCCTCGATCTCTTGGAACAACATACTGATAACTACATCTATATGTAACTACTTGGGAATATCTACATCACACTTCACTTATTAGATCATCTTTTCCTTTGTTCTTTTTTTAAATGAACATATAGGGCAGACTGACCACTCAGTCCATTCGGGCACCGTCGCTACACATGAGTTAACGAGTGGTCAGTCCGCCCCTGGTAACATCCATTGGCGGGTTCAGTGGGTTTTCTGTGCGGTGCTGCAGCGTAGCGTGCCTCCCACACTCGGAATTTGAGTCTGGGAGCGGCACGCTACATTGGCACCGCCCCCTCTCGCGTGACTGGCGAGATTCACGTTGGCGGGTCACACGACCCACCAATGTGACATCACATCATCCAGGGTCCAGAAGAGGAGGCAACTGCGTGGAAGAGCAGCAGAGCCAGCCCGGAGAAGCAGCAGAGCAGAGGCCCATCGGGTGAGTGGCGATCAAGGGGGTGTGAGTGACTGCCTGTATAGAAAAAATAAATGGAGACCTGCCTATGAAAACAGGACCTGCCTATAAAAAGAAAAAGGGGCCTGTCTATTAAAAAACGTGACCTGCCTATAAAAAACAAAACGTGACCTGCCTATAAAAAACGGGACCTGCCTATAAAAAACAAAAACGGGACCTGCCTATAAAAAAGGGGGCCTGCCTATAAAAACGGGACCTGCCTATAAAAAACAAAAAGGGGACCTGCCTATAAAAACGGGACGTGCCTATAAAAAGCAAAAAGGGGACCTGCCTATAAAGACAGAAAGGGGACCTGCATATAAAAAACAAAAACAGGACCTGTCTATAAAAACCGGGACCTGCCTATAAAAAACAAAAAGGGGACCTGCCTACAAAAAAGGGGGCCTGCCTATAAAAACGGGACCTGCCTATAAAAAACAAAAAGGGGACCTGCCTATAAAAACGGGACATGCCTATAAAAACGGGACGTGCCTATAAAAAGCAAAAAGGGGACCTGCCTATAAAAACAGAAAGGGGACCTGCATATAAAAAACAAAAACAGGACCTGTCTATAAAAAACGGGACCTGCCTATAAAAAACAAAAAGGAGACCTGCCTACAAAAAAGGGGGCCTGCCTATAAAAACGGGACCTGCCTATAAAAAACAAAAAGGGGACCTGCCTATAAAAACGGGACGTGCGTATAAAAAGCAAAAAGGGGACCTGCCTATAAAAACAGAAAGGGGACCTGCATATAAAAAACAAAAACAGGACCTGCTATAAAAAATGGGACCTGCCTGTAACAAACAAAAACGGCACCTGCCTATAAAAAAACGGCACCTGCCTATAAAAAACAAAAACTGGACCTGCATAAAACAAAAATGGGGGACCTGCGTAAATAGAAAGGAGGGTGCCATGGGGGGGGGGGGTGTAATGATGAATGGGATTGGCCGGAGGTGTCAAAAAGGCTGTGGAGCTCTGATAAGGTTATACACACTGCTCATTGCTGTCAGTTTTATTGCTGTGGAGCTCTGTGATACAGTCATACACACCACACATTACTGTGAGGTTTATTGCTGTGGAGCTCTGTAATGTGCAGTGTGTCAGTAATGTACAGTATCTTTTAAAGTGATCAGCAGCGTCCCTCGTTTGCCACAGGGACTTTCTGTGCCGTGGTGCAGGCTTAGCGGCAATGAGTGGGTGATGGCTGCTGCAGCAGAGCGCTGGCCATCCGTAAGTCTGGAGGGGGCGCAATGGATTCCCCAATTCGCTGCTGGGTCCAAATGGATTTTGTTTTACACAATTTTCTAATAGATTATTTTAATGAGTTAAATAAATTCTTTAGTACAATAATGTACATGTGGATGTTGCGTTGTATGGGTGGGGTTTTGTGTGGGTGCGGCACAAGGGGGCCCCATGATCTCCAATTGCCCGGAGGCCCCATTAGTTGTCAGTCCGCCCCTGCATATATACTGTACATACTTACACCTACTTTTTGCCCAACCGAAACATTCTCCATTAATAACTACTATCTTCACTCTGTTTGTTAAGACAGTTTACATCTAATTCAATTGTAAACAACTGCCAAACTCTTTAGCAAAATAGAGATTACCACAGAGCATGTACTATAGGCCTGCATGTCTTGTACTCAACTGGTGGCTGATAGTTCAGTAGCTGGAACCCCATAGTAGGTATGGATAGGTGGAGACAGGCAAGTCCAGCTTAGTTCAGATAAGCAGTCCGACGACAACAAAAGATGGAATCAGGTACAGGGCTGGGGTCAGAAACCAATAGATCAAACAGAAGCAAGGTCAGGGACAAAACTGAAAATGGTACCTGGGAGAACAGTAAGGACCCGATTACAATCTTCGCGTTAAAACGCTCGCGCAACGCGTGAATTTGTACGCCCAGTGTTAAACGTTAACGCTCGTAAATCAACGCTGGAATTACAATCCTCGTGCATTTTTTCATCCGTCGAGCAATAACGCGCGTAAAACGGACGCGCACAAATGCGCGCGCAGCAACGTTGCGTGCAGAAATCAGTGTGCGGACTGTTTTTTTCACTTGATTCAGCCAATCAGATTTAAGAACCACAATTGTCTCACGTTGCACCTGTCAAAGTTAATCTGCGCATATATGCTGCATCAATAAAAAACGCACACACAACTTCTCAAATTTATTGGTTTGGTATGTGTAGAATGTGTAACTATACTTTGCTGTGTATTTTTTTTTGGGCTGGTGTATTTGGTTTCGGCCAGGTTGATAGAATTTGCCATTAACACCAGCTTTTAGGAGTTGCTAAAATTTTGCGGGCAACGTCTATCCATTAATTCCTGCGCATAGATTGCAATACCATCCGCGTACCAGCGCACAAACGCATTTGCGCTCACAATGTTAAGTATAGGACGCGCAACGTACAGTAAGCTCACGCAGCGTTCGCGCAGGTTCACCCGCGGTAGACGTATACGTGCGTTTGTTGCGCTGACATTGTAATACGACGTTCAGCGCAAAGGGTTTTGCCATTCGCGTTAATGCGTCTTTGTGCTGGCGCAAACGTATGCGCAAAGATTGTAATAGGGTCCTAAGCGTAGACAACAAATGGAGTCTATAGTAGAGCCGGGTCAGGTAGCCAGAGAATCTACAGAATAGCAAGGCAAAATGTTAGTGGAGAAGGTAAGGCAGAAACACTTTGTCACAGAGCACTGTAGGAATGGTGTGATGGGTATTTATAGGGAGATGTGACTGTGGACAAGCTCAAATGGCATTTGGTCCTCTTATCTCAGAGTCTTACAGGAATGTAGAACCTTTGGGCTTCACTCCTCTGGTCTCCTCCTCATCAGATATCAGAGATTCAACTCAGAGGTCTTGTAGCTCGCATGACGCAGTCGCAGGTGTGTCATTTCGTTCCATCAACAGCATCATCTCAGGTAGCCAAGTTCTGAGAAATAACAAGGGAGCGTGATTACATAGTGTCATCTGCATCAGTTGGGGAACATTGTGCGCCAACATGGCACCTTAACAGGTGGGAAGTCTTGAGGACACAGGGATGACAAGGACCAATGCTGGTGGCAATGGGATGATCTCAAGAGTGTCTGGAGACAGAGGGTAAGTTCCTCAGGAGCATGACAGTTTACTCATTCACAGAATGCAATTACGTTTGACATAATCATTCTGTATAAAATCAATAGAATCATATTGTTCAAAATTAATTCTGGAATATTATCATTTAACAGACTTTCATGTAACTCCTCAAAGGAGTGATAGATCAAATTTTGTCTTCATACTAAGACCAACTCGAAAAAACCAATACCTGCAGTTATTAACTTCAAACCCTTTGCTTCAGGCCTCTCTGACATGTACTTACTAGAGGAATGATATGGCACATTTTATTTAGCTTCCTGGCAGATCGTTTAATTACATTATGACTTGGAGTATGCAATGTCATTTCCATTACATTGTGCACCTGCAAAACATACTTCAGTTACATTCATTAGTGAAATGTAAGAACACAGATGTACCTGTAATCAACATCACTGTATAAATCATGCAAAAAAAAAAAAAAACAAATACGCTTCTGAATAAGAGGTAGCTATTTTAAAAATTGATTCATTCTAAACTATAATAAATGCATGCAAACATGTGGTTAGATTTGTAGTCAGAGCTACATAAACAGCAGATTGTACATTCTATTGCACCAAAACTTTAAAGGGGCATTCTAAGCTGAGACCCTTGACTGATTCAAGTGCAATTTCTCAAAAACATACATATACAGGGTAATTCAAAGAGATCCGAATTGCTTGAGAAAGGTAACCGAGCGCTGAAAATCAGCGTTCGGTTACCTTTCCTGGCCATTCAGCTATCCAGAGAGCAGGCAATTCGCCAAATCCTGGCGAATTGCCTGCACATACCGTGCCTGTTCGGTGCCTGTTCGAGGGCAGTGAAATCCCCATGAAAAAGCACTGCTTCGGCTATTCAGAGAACACCAACCAGCAGTGAAAGGTTCCCCTAATGCCCTGCCATTCGGTGGTTTCATGCGACAGGTTTATACAGGAGAATCCCATAGGCTTCAATGTTAAAACTATTCCCGTTTTAATTCAATATCTAATAAACCGTTCATTATAAAATTCTGAAGTAAAGAGTCGCTTTATTTATAGATTTTTTCGGATATTTTAAGCATTTTTCTGAATAATTTTTTTTTTTTGAAAAGTCCTATTTTTTTTTTTTTTTTTTTTTAAGTTTACTTATTTTTTCTGTAACAGCCCTCTTTATTATCATTCCCTGGATCTCATATGTAAATTTCAGACATTTTCGTTCAGTAGTTTCTTTGCAAACAGCGTTTCAATTTTCAATCATTCATGCAAACTGTTCTCCGATTTTATTCACTTCACTCTGTCTGCGGTCTCGGCTTTCTCCGGAGGCTTCGCTGCGGGTGATCGGCTCCTGCTCGGGTTTTTCCGTGGTTTTCGGCAGGTTAATCCAGATGTTTTTGTGGGTTTTCGGCGTGCATTCGCTGGGTTTTGCTGTTAGTGTTCGTCAGTTTTGCGGCAGCTTTTCCCTGCAATTCGGGGACCCTGTGGTGTTTGCTGAGTACACCGCAGGGTCACCGAAATGGGATCGGCAAAACGAACCGAATTGAAGAGAATGAAAAGTCACCGAACGTGCAGTGACTTTTCGAATCTCTTTGAATTACCCTGTTAGAGAACTTCACATAAATATAATTGATGTTATCAACAAGCCTGGATTTGGCACCTACCCAATGCCCGTTGTGCCTGATGACCACTTCTAGCCCGATTCTCATTATAACTTATGAGTATTTGTGATTATAGGGGTTATTCAGAGAGCACTCTCTTGTACCCCGCACTCCGGGAAATCAAATTCCGACTCTGCAGGGAATTCAGCATTCACCGCAGGGTCCCAAAAGTGCAGGGAACCTTCTTCAATAAAACCAAGGAATTGAAACTTAAATTTTCGTGACTCTATGATAGATGAAGTTTAGCTGACTGTCAAACTTCGCAAAAGTCATACGTGAAGGGAGGACAGTAGACCCTGTATATGTATAGTTGATAGCATTTTGGGGCATATTGGTGAGCATGATAAGAGGACTTACTCCAAAGGTATTATTTCAAAAGGAAGTCATGAGGACATGTAAACATTTTTCTCAGATAATGTTTAACTGAGACTAGTGAGAACGTAGACAATATTGCACAAATAGGAAGAGATAGCTAGATAGAAATATTATGGTTAAACACAATTAAAAAGAATTTTATGGAAATTATATTGTGACTTTGCTAAACGAGGCTAAATTAGTAAAGATCTACTAAGCTCAGTGCAGTTTAAAGACTCTGCAAACGTTTAGACTGTCAACATTAATTTAATATAATTTAATGAGTGTTTAATGAACTGTGATTGACCTTTATTTTACCTTCCGTACACATCAAATTAAAGTAATCAGTAACATCGTAAATGAGCTGTCCTAATAATATATTATCGTTAATTTGTCCATCCTCGTTTGCAAAATTGTGATCTGTCACAAATTAGTTTTTAAAGTGACTACTTTAATTTATTTCTACAATCTAATTTTAAAACACACCCTTTGACAGAAATTTCTAATCTCATTTTAGATGAAATTGTATGATAAAATTGACCTATATATTACCAGATAAGTCGTAGCATTACAGGGGCTTGAATTTTGCATCTGCAGATATTAATTAAATATTGAGTAAGGAATTTTAAGAGGTCATTAGCTATGTGGTTTTTCTACCTTATTTTACGCCTATCCCAGGTCCCGGATGCTTATATTCGCCCAGGAGGTGGCTGAGGCTGATAGGTGATCCGGTGCACCTTCTGAAGTCACCGGCTGCCTAAAAATCTGGTGTCTGATCAATAAGACACCAGCAAATGTGAGCTCTATGTGAATCATTTTATATTTTCAGGGACACGGAGGATGGTAACCCTCACTTCTGAGCCATGGGGTGCAGCTGAAGGAACCACTAAGAGGACAAGAAGCGCCAGCTCCAGCACATCTTTATTTTTCTACACTACATTCTAAAATGTCTAAAGAAAATCTGAGCTCTCTATCTTTCCTGAAATGCGTCATTCATATGTGGCACTTGTAAACATGGCACCCAAAGAGGAGATTCTGACAAGACATCATGGCAAGATGGTGCATATGGGGTAAGTATGTCACACGAGAAGGCAAAGAGACCCAAAGAACACCATCCAAGATGGCGTCAGAGAAACCTGCATGTGTTCAAAGGTTGTAAAGCAAACAATGAAAAGCCCGTGAATGGACCCTACTTAGAGACGGGCCTGATAAAAAATAGACATTCTCGATGAAGTCGGAATAAAGCCAACAAAACGCGTAGTATTTTCACCTGTTTGTTATCCCCTTATTGTCGATCTCTGCAACTAAATTTTTTTCTTTTCACAAAACCCTCGTATGTCTGCCACCAGACAAGTGCTTGCCTATCGGAGGGGTAACATCTAATGCTTATATGCGATGATATTTTTCTATATCTAGCGTTCTATTCCCATGTTCAAGTTAAAAAGTGAGATGCAAATGGAAAACCTGTGCGACAGTCGTTTTCCCTTACGTGTCACTTTTAACACCCGTGTTCCGAACAAGCCACTTTCTAGTAGCTCAAGCAGCAATACTTTTGAGGTTTTTTAGAAAATAGTGGCGGCACATACGTAGATCTCAGCTCCCGGAGTACATAGGATTCCATGGAGCCAAACGCAATACCACTTGAGCTCTGCAGAAGCTTGCGTGAGTGGGGTCTGGCTGGGACAGCTGAAGGATTTGCGGTGGTACATGGGGAACTATTTTTTACCCATTGTTCAGCTGCCTACGGGCAGAGGAGGTGTCAGATCATACTGTTCTCTTCACAGAGGTAGCTGGAGTTACTATTGGGTTTTTGTGGTTTTAAATCACTGTGCTAAGTTATTTCACAGAAGTGCAATCCCTCAACGCCAGTGAAATCTGGAACATCTGGCCCTGGCCTCTAAGGCCTCAACCGGTAAGCACCCTGCCGTTTGCTTCCTCTTGGACCACACCCAATACAAGTATTCGGAGGACACAGATTCACACGCACACAAGGGTGGTTGAAAATAATAATATGTCCCAACAAAAACAGGTGTTACACAATCTTCTACATAGGCGTTTAACAAAATTCAGGAAAGGCGTCACATATCATTATCCAATGCATTGCCAAGATTACTTATCAGTACCATAAATGGTCCGATACAGCCTGTCGATTCATTGCAGATATTGGCAACATAGCGGTTAAGCAAAACAACTTAATGTCCATGTTAAGGAAATTTTACAGCTGTTTGTGCAGTCTGACTTTTGGTTAATTATCGCCAACAATGACTCTGGACTTCCCTTCCTGCTAACTACGTCTTCCCCTCTCACTAAAAGTGGTCAGAGGTTATATTCACATATTAATCATGTTAGCCCTGTAGCATCATATATTGTGAGCACATTGTCTAGCAGGCTAGTTCATTTTTAATGTTAGTACCATATTCTCTATCCTTGATGATTCTTCCTATGTGTTAGTACATTATGGAGATGTTAACCTTTCAACCACCAGATTTTACAAGATGTTATTCATTGGTGAATAACACCAGGTGCAGATGAAGGACCTCACAAAGCCTGAGCTACTGAAGCTCACTGAAGAGCCGAGGCACATAGCAAGTCATGCATGTCAGCGGTTCTCATTCATAAAATCCCAAAGGGACACATATGAAATTTCCTGGAACTGCTCTCTCCATCCCCATGCAAGTTCAAGAGACTTACAACATCCTTATCATTAGTCTTTAAACATGTCTTTTCAATGCCGGGATTTATGTCTCTGTATTAAGAATCCATTATGAAGCTTTCTCAGGCTAAAGCTGTTTGTGCTGGTAATACACTAAGCAGAAATTACCCACCAATTAAATATGTTACTAGGAGTACAATATCCTAATTAGGATCATAATTTACAGTAAAAATGTACAAACTCTGTGTTATAAATGTAATTCGCGCATGTCCGTACATTAACACTTACTGTGTTACAGTCATAACTTGCAAGTTCGTAAATTCATTTTTACTGTTACAGTAATAATATATTTGATTTCAACTCCCTGCTTTAATATTCCACTGTTATATTTACAACCCGCAAGTCCATACTGTAATATTTCCACTGTTACAGTAAAATATCGCAAGTCTGTGATTTAAAGCAACTCTCACAATTATGAAATTTACAGTAGGACATGTGTTTGCAGAACTTAATATTACAATGTTTCAATATAAATCACGCAAGTCCAGGATTTATAGCAATACATTAAAACAGAGCAAATATATCTCTGCTCAAGTATTTAAACAGTTTTTTCAGCTTTTTACCAGACCATTATTTTTAATATACAGGGACATTTTATAAAATTTGTCTCGGGCCACAATTTTTCAACTGAATCAGCCAATATTTGCAAAATAAATATTGGCTGCGAGCAGCCGATACTTTATTGAAAAATTAAATCAAGTAATATGTATGGATCTTGCCCCGAAGATCCTGTTTCACACTTATCTGTGTAGAAGCTCGTTCAGATCTGAGCATCTTTGCTAAAATCTTTTTACAGGGTTGCATTGCATAATTGATTCATCCATTCAACTTTGGCCTCTTAGACACCCTTTGAGCATAATATGTCATACAGGCTACAGCTGTGTTCTGATAGATTATCTCATACTGCTGCATTCTGTTTCTTGGCCTAAACACATTGATTAACAAATAGGGAAAATGGTCACAAATAAAAACTCCATCCTGACTTGAGAAACAAAAAGATGAATTAGATGTCATCTGCGCTTACTCCAATTATATCGTGTGAAACTAAACACAATTAGAGGTTTGGTTTCTTATTAATGGCCATTATAAGACTAGCTCACCCGCCAACGTCACGGCACCTCTATAAGGGCGAGTCCTAACCAAAATGAAACCACAGGCTGCTACATAGCAAACCATACCTGCTCATGCTGCTTGTCAAACATGAGGTAGACTGGTGGGCCTTTATTTATGCTCCCCCAGAAACAAAATCCACTTTGGGATCAAAACAAAGACACGGAGCGGAGTCTTGCTGCAGGGATGACCTGGCTGGAAGTACATTGAAACATACATAGTGCAGGAGGGGTGGGGTCGCGCCTATTCCCCGAAGGGTTGGCGGCAACCACCAAATGCATCCAGCCCAACAACATGTGTAGAACATAACAAAGAAAAAAATGTCATCTGTGCTTACTCCAATTATACCGTGTGAAACTAAACACAATTAGATGTTTGGTTTCTTATTAATGGCCATTATAAGACTAGCTCGCCCGCCAACGTCACAGCACCTCTATAAGGGCGAGTCCTAACCAAAATGAAACCACAGGCTGCTACATAGCAAACCATACCTGCTCATGCTGCTTGTCAAACATGAGGTAGACTGGTGGGCCTTTATTTATGCTTCCCCAGAAAAATATATTTTCTAAAAGAGATGCATATTTAGAAATTTTTCAAGAAATGTCATCAAAGTACCGTAGAAGTTCCCTGGGTCTGTAAATATAATTGAATGTCAAACAAAATGTAATTTATTTTTAATATGATTGTCAAAAGTGACATAAGAAGATTCATCTTCAAACCCTCATATCCCAAGGAGACAGGGCTTTTTCCATAGCCTTTTCACCTTCCTTATCTATCAATGGGTACAATCTTACTGCATCCCAGCTGACTAGTATGTTTTTATCATTAATAAGTATATAATGTAAGGATAAGAGGAAATTCCTTTTGTAAAAATTTGTCCAATTGTGAACTAACCCTTGTTTTGCTCTCTGTCAGTTAAAACAAGTTTTGGAATCTGAGGAAATTGCTTCCATGGGGTCATGAACCAATCAGCATATACATGTGCCAGAAAGTTGCCTCATTACTTTAGCAACATGATTCTCAACATTCATCACTACCAAGGACCCAGACTTGCCAGTCAGCTTTAATATTATTTTGTCCTTCTCGTTAATATTTAAGCATGCTTCTATATCTTTTGCTGACAAGTTGGGGAGGCCCTGGTGTAATTCCCGTAAAGCAAAGCCACATTTATTTTTCGTTAGATGCACAAACAATTCAATAGCATGATCTGAGGTCTTAGAAGGAAAAATACTTTTGTTTCTTAAATCAAATTCCTTAAAACAAAAAAATAATTTATACAAAGACACCACATTTGAAAATATCCTGGTTTCAGAAGAAAAAAAATCAGATACTAAAAAAAATCCAAAAATAACAAAATAAATCAACATCATTTTTATCTTTACTCTCAAGAACAAATAAGAAGCCTTTTCTGCAAAAATGTTACTTTATCTGCATCTGAAGCATAATCAGAGAGGTTAACCACTCAGCTCTTCTCTACTTGATCCACAGTAGAATCTTCCATACCTATTCTTGGCTCATTCAGGTTTGTTGCAGATCTTGGTCGAATCTTGTTCCTTCTCCTGATTGCCTCTGTCACAAACTTCTCTTGTCTGCCTGTCTTGCTCTCCCGGCACCCCCTTGCCTAGATCAGCCCGGCCGCTGAATTTCTCGGAACTCAGTGCCTCGAGCAGCCTGATCTGTAGCTCTTTAGGTCCGTCGCTCCTTGCGGCTGGATGGAAGAACCGCTGAGTGCCTTCCAGGGTAGGTGAGGCTGCACCTCCAAAACACATCTTCATGTTCACATTAAAACATTGTATAAAGAAAGGGGAATGGGGAATGGGGAATAAAATAGGGGAACACAAAGGGAATAAAGTCCGTCTGTCCCTTCAAGCATGGGAGCGCCATGTCAGGTATGTGACAGCCTCCTTTATATGTACGTCTGTCTGTGCTTATATTTATATCAATCAGAATAAACCAACTTCTCCATTCATATTTATCTTTGCTCACACTTGGGCAAAAGACAAATTTATGATCTGGAGTGACAGGTTGAGAGTGAGATTTATACTTATTTATTTGCTCTTGGCAGTTATTTAGGGGAAAATCGACAGTCCGGGTTATATTATTAGTATTAAAAATTGCTTTTTAAAACTTAAAAAGTATATTACACAAATGTTAAAACAAGCTTGGACACACTCTGCAAAAATGTTTTTTTTTTAATGCCATTATTAAGAAGTCATCATAAAAAGTACAGTCAACACCACAGATGGGCGCAAATGCGTAGCACTGATGCCCCTATCCAGGACCCTCATTTACTGACCAAATAGTGCTTAATCCTGGTCATGATTAAAAAATAAAAACAGCTTTCTTCCCACCAGACCTCTGGACACCATGTGACACCAAAATCCATTGATATAAAGGATTTTACAGGGAAATTATTTCTGCTGAAGTAAACCAGGTCTTCCAACAATGGCCTCAATTTAATTCTATTGGTAAGCCAAATCCACCAAGTGTGGAAGCTCTTCATGTCCTTACGGCAATGACCAATGTACTCCACTAATCAAGATGCAGTGTCTATCAGCCTATGTTGCAGGAATCCTTAAAATGCATTCTGAGCGGTAAACTTATCCAAACAAGAGCAAAATAGAAGAGAGAACAGGAAAGATGGAAAGATTAGATCTCTCCTTTCCCAAGTACAAAATCTAGAAAATGTTACATAAGTTCTTCTAGGACCATGTCTTTCACGACTCAAATTTTTTTAAGTCCCTAATAGATCAATGCAGCTCAGGGCAATAGATGTGACAGACAAACATGGATAACAGGTTCCTTGGAGTGCTGATGATCATCAGTTGAATCTCAGTAGACTCCGAGTCACCCACACACTTGGTTACATACCATTAATTTCAAATATCACATTTTTTTTAACCCACTTGACTCCAACTGCCCTTTTTCTGATCCTCTCTAACCAAGTTCAAACAACCTTATAAGAGTGAACCTGCACTCTCTTTCTTCTCCTATACAGTCAGGTCCAGAAATATTGGGACATCGACACAATTCTAACATCTTTGGCTCTATACACCACCACAATGGAGTTGGAATGAAACAAACACTAACAGGGTAATTCAAAGAGATTCCAAAAGTCACCGCACATTCCGTGACTTTATGTTCTCTTCAATTCGGTTGCTTTTGCCGATCCCATTTCGGTGACCCTGCGGTGTATTCAGCAAGCACCACAGGGTCCCCGAATTGCAGGGAAAAGCTGCCGCAAACCCGACGAAAACGAACCGCAAAACCCACCGAATGCACACCGAAAACCCCCAAAAACATCTGGAATAACCCGTCGAAAAACCCGAGCAGGAGCCGAACACACGCAGCCGAAGCAGCCGAGACCGCAGACGAGGCAGTGAATAAATTAGCAAAACAGTTTGCATGAATGTTTGAAAATGAAACTCTGTTTGCAAAGAAACTACTGAGCGAAAATGTCTGAAATTTACATATGAGGTCCAGGGAATGATAATAAAGAGGGCGGTTACAGAAAAAATAAGTAAACTTTAAAAAAAAAACAATTGGACGTTTAAAAAAAAAAAAACAATTCTGAAAAATGCTTAAAATATCCTAAAAAATCTATAAATAAAGAGACTCTTTACTGCAGAATTTTATAATGAACGGTTTATTAGATATTGAATTAAAACCGGAATATTTTTAACATTGAAGCCTATAGGATTCTCCTGAATAAATTTGCCGCATGAAACCACCGAATGGCAGGGCATTAGGGGAACCTTTCACTGCTGGTTTGTGTTCTCTGAATAGCCGAAGCAGTGCTTTTTCATAGGGATTTCACTGCCCTCGAACAGGCATCGAACAGGCACCGTATGTGCAGGCAATTCGCCAGGATTTGGCGAATTGCCTGCTCTCTGGATAGCCGAATGGCCAGGAAAGGTAACCGAACGCTGATTTTCAGCGTTCGGTTACCTTTCTCAAGCAATTCGGAGCTCTTTGAATAACCCTGAATGTGTTTTAACTGCAGACTGTCAGGACCCCTGTCTGGAGCCCCCCAGCACCCCACGTAAAGCCCGCAGTAAAAGGAAGAAAGGCAAACCTGGTGCTGCGTTGTCCTGAATGCAGGGCAGCACTTCCACAAGACGGCGTATCCTATGTCCCACCCTGCTCTCAGACTGCAGGCATAACAGGTGCCTCTAATCTACACAGAGACTAATCCCTACTTAAGGGTGGAGCACCCAGAAGACAATGCTTCTGCATTATGGTTCCTGAGCCAGCAAGCCAAGCACACTGATCCAGAATCTATCCTGTGCTTCCCATCTGCATCAAGTCTCCCGAGCCATCCAGAGACTTCATCCTAGATCCCTGCATCCTGGTTTCCCGCTGATCAACTGTCTCCTGATTCCTCAGCTATTCAAGAAACCATCCAGCCCTTTTCCTGTCCTGTCTCGTATCCCCAGTAAGTCTCCTCCGTGTGTCTGCCCTCTGTGTCTTCTTGTATTGTTTCCTGCATCCCCTCGTATCCACCAAGATTCCATATTCCAGTTGGTCTCTTTCATCTTTAAGTTCTGCCCTGCATCCTACATAACCTGGACTTATTATTTATCTGAATCCTACAATAAACCCCTGTTTTCCCTAACCTGGTCTCCGTGTGTCACTGCATCCTGGGTTCGGAATCTTACCTGTCACGCTGGTACCTTACACAGACTGTCAGCTTTAATTTGAGGGTATGTACATCCAACTCAGGTGAGCGGTTTAGGACTTACAGCAGTCTGCAGATGTGCTTCCCAATTGTTAAGGGACCAAAGGTAATGGGACGATTGGTTTCTGAGCTGTTCCATGGCCAGGTGTGTGATATTCCCTCATTACCCCAATTACAATGTGCAGATAAAAGGCCCAGAGTTCATTTCAAGTGTGCTATTTGCATTTGGAATCTGTTGCTGTCAACTCTCAAGATGAGATCCAAAGAGCTGTCACTATCAGTGAAGCAAGCCATCATTAGGCTGAAAAAACAAAACAAACTCAGAGAGATAGCAAGAACATTAGGCGTGGCCAAAACAACTGTTTGGAACATTCTCAAAAAGAAGGAACGCACCGGAGAGTTCAGCAATACCAAAAGACCCGGGAGACCACGGAAAACAACTGTGGTGGATGATCGAAGAATTCTTTCCCTGATGAAGAAAACACCCTTCACAACAGTTGGCCAGATCAAGAACACTCTCCAGGAGGTAGGTGTATGTGACGTGTCAAAATCAACAATCAAGAGAAGACTTCACCAGAGTGAATACAGAGGGTTCACCTCAAGATGTAAACCATTGGTGAGCCTCAAAAACAGGAAGGCCAGAATAGAGTTTGCCAAACAACACCTAACAAAGCCTTCACAGTTCTGGAACAAGATCCTATGGACAGATGAGACCAAGATCAACTTGTACCAGAGTGATGGGAAGAGAAGAGTATGGAGAAGGAAAGGAACTGCTCATGATCCTAAGCATAGCACCTCATCAGTGAATCATGGTGGTGGTAGTGTCATGGCGTGGGCATGTATGGCTGCCAATGGAACTGGTTCTCTTGTATTTATTGATGATGTGACTGTTGACTAAAGCAGCAGGATGAATTCTGAAGTGTTTCGAGCAATATTATCTGCTCACATTCAGCCAAATGCTGCAGAACTCATTGGACGGCGCTTCACAGTGCAGATGCACAATGACCCAAAGCATACTGCAAATGCAACCAAAGAGTTTTTGAAGGGACAGAAGTGGAATGTTATACATTGGCCAAGTCAATCACCTGACCTGAATCCCATTGAGCATGCATTTCATTTGCTGAAGACAAAACTGAAGGGAAAATGCCCCAAGAACAAGCAAGAACTGAAGACAGTTGCAGTAGAGGCCTGGCAGAGCATCACCAGGGATGAAACCCAGCGTCTGGTGATGTCTATGTATTCCAGACTTCAGGCTGTGATTGACTGCAAAGGATTTGCAACCAAGTACTAAGAAGGGAAAGTTTGATTTATGATTATTATTCTGTCCCATTACCTTTGGTCCCTTAACAAGTGGGAGGCACATCTGCAAACTGCTGTAAGTCCTACACCGTTCACCTGAGTTGGATGTACAGACCCTCAAATTAAAGCTGACAGTCTGCAGTTAAAGCACATTGTGTTTGTTTCATTCCAACTCCATTGTGGTAGTGTATAGAGCCAAAGATGTTAGAATTGTGTCGATGTCCCAATATTTCTGGACCTGACTGTATTTATTTATATGGACTCTTGTATGCTGCTTTCCAAGACCTTCCAGTTTTGCTTAGGAGTGGACCATAATACCTCCCACTCCTTTAAACGAGTAAGGCTAGGAAATACTTTTTAATACCACTTTTAAATCCTCAAAATGTCAATTAATGCAGGAAAGTAACTTTAAGTAGCAACGCCGCTGGTACGTCTCAGTCCTTACCACTATGATGTATGCGGAATTGCAGCATGAGCATGCATATTTGGTGGAATTGTCCTCTATTCTTCCTGTATTTGGCCATGCCAAAACCATAATATGCTTGCAGCCAGGGAATATGACAAGCAGTAGGAAAAGTGTTGATTCTGGGTGGCTGACGTTCTGAAAAGGGTTAGGAACTTCCCTAGAGCTCTTTCCTGGCCACAGTTCACGTTACGTGACTTTTTCTCCGAACCTCCAGCACTTTTAGCGTAAGTCTTTGGTTCTGATTTTAATGGACATCCCACAACTTTTTTTTTTGAGAAAGGATTTTACCACGAAGGATACATTAAGATTTCTCTTGTTTTCAAGTATGTCCTGGGTGGCGAGTATGTACCGTTGGGTGTCTTGCCAAGGACACTTACTGGAGAGGTTGCTCGCTGGGATCGAGCCCATGACTCCACAGGCTCTCTCCATGCAGAGCAGTGACATTACCTCTACTCCACCCAGCCGGTACCTATTTACTTATTTAATTTTTTAATTAACAAATGCCATACATCAGTTGAATCACAATTAAGTGTCAGCAGAATCAGGAACATCAATTAGAGAAGGTTGTGAACCTGACAAATAGTTTCTATAAGGCCAATAATGCCGGTCTCCAAATGTGAGCTGAGCAGACCTTTCCCATAAGATGAACCAAAGTTCAAAAGCGGAGTCACTGTGAGCCTCAACGTCTTCTGACCATTATTTATCCTTTTCATTTGCAATTTCTGCCAGTGAAGTAAAGTCCTAGTTTTTCGTTTTTAATCCCTTCACTATCAAAACCATGTTAACACGTTTGTGCAATGAAAAGCATAAAAAAAATTACATTTAGCCTCTGAAACCCCACTCAGATACTTTTTAAAGCAGGGATGCTGTTTTCTTTGGAGAAAGTAATTCTCATTTAGATCCTCCAGTTTTATTTTAACCCCCCTGACGGTATTCCCGAGTGTGACTCGGGGTTAACTTTCATTGTCGAAAGCGGTACCCGAGCCACACTCGGGCTGTATAAATATCTGTCTAGCGTTCCATCGCTGAATTCCGCGATCTCGTTCTCCTCTGGCGATCGCGGTGTTTTTTTTCCTGGTTCCTTTCTCGCGTGAAGGGAACCAGGAAATAGGATATCGCGATTGCCGGAGGAGAATGGGGACAGCGAGGGAGCAGAGGGACAGGTATGTATCCAGTGGCATCCCGAGTGTGGCTCGGGGTTAACGCTTTCTGCAATGTATTTAGCCCCGAGCCACACTCTGATACCGCTAGGGGGCCAAATAAATTGTCATAATAAAATATGTCAGAATCGGAACGCTAGGGAGGTTAAAGAAAGTACAACTGTCTTGCTATGTTACAACATTCAGAGCCAGGGAGAGCACAGATCCCAGGGAGAACTCTGTGGTCATTTGCTACTCTATAAGGATAAGATTCAGGGGGTTAGAACTACTGAAAATCCCTGTACAGTACAGATACAATTTTCATATGCAGGCATTATTCCCACATAATAATTTTTATATTTTACTGATATTATTGGAAGCTGCATTTCCCTTAATGATCATTACACAAAACCCAATAAGCAGGATTTCTGACTATTGTCTTTTAGTGTTAATAATGCTGACCTCATTTGAAATTGCGCAAGATAAAGAACTCCATCTAGTGTTTAGATCTTTTCATCTCAGCAATATTTCTGTAAAACAATACTTCCCAAGCCTGTCATTCATCCATTAACAGGTCAGATTTTAAGGATCACCTTGGGGAAATGCAGACTGAATCCTGCAATCACTGAGAAGCAAATCATATCACCTGCGCTGTGCTTCAGATACAGTATTCGGCAAACCTGGCCTGTTAGTGGGTACTTGAGGACCAGGGTTGGGAAGCACTGCTGTAAAAGATAAGTGAATACATGACAAACAAAGAAGCAAATCTACACTATTTTGTCTGAGAATAAAAATCCTTTCACAAAAGGTCTTTGGTATCTTACATATGTGTTGACTACACATCATTCTTTCAAACAAATGTTAAAATATTTTCTGAAAGCACACATTATAGTGAAAGTATTAAAATCCTATATTGTGGTTCAGAAAACTATCATAACTAAACAAATGCCTCTCACAGGGGTTGTGCAAATATATACAAAAGCACATAATTATTTGCACACAAATTTGCCATATGGACACTTCACACAATCATCCCACATTACTCCGTCATATGCAGGTGATCATTAGATCTGATAAAAAACGATGTTGTGGAATTGATATAGAAAGGGGGTAACCCTGGATATAAGGTCAGTGTTCACAAACGTAAATTTTATTCAAAGAATTAAACACATAGGGCTATATTACATAGTTGGTGCTAACTTAACCAGAGCAGTTGTAAACTTACCAGAACCATTATAGCCTATGGAGGTTTTCAGTTTACAACAGCTCTGGTTAAATTAGCACCAACATTGTAATACTGCCCATAATAAGGTCAAAAAACTTGAACTATTAAAAACCATTGATATGTGCCATTGGGTGTACTCTGGTATAGAATAAATGGTTATCCAGAGGGTTGCAATTCAGATATATCGGTCAGCCATATATTTGAGCTACTATCCATCAAATCAATGGGTTCCCAACGGGTATCACCATCCTATGAGGCTTAACGCATTTGACACTAGCATATAGGCAACATAGGTATATACCAAAATATAGATAAGGGAAATTCCCAGGAGTTTTTCTTAGGTAACCAAAATGCTGTGGACTAAATTCATATAACTATTCAAGCAATGCTAGACCCCAAACCGGGCAACCGTTATACCATATGGGGGGGGGAGTCAATTTTTCTTCCCCAATAAACACTATCGGATTTGAAGGCACCGCTCCAGCAGGGGTTCCAGTAAGGCTCAACACAATTTCATTAAATACCATTAGTCAGCACTTTAGGTACACAGTCCATCAGATTAGGACCATAAATTCATAAGGATCCACCTGGGTATTCCATCAGGTATAAACTGCCAGAGTACATAGACAGAAGGACAAGGCAGTTAAAAAATAAGACCCTCAACGCGTTTTGCTGTCTCTCCATACGGCTCATCAGGAGTAGTCTTACTATGTGTGTGGCCATCATTTATATAGTATCTACTACTAGAAGCTTACATCTGTACCCGATTACGATGTGATTGTAGGCCGGATTTCCGGAATACCATTGTCACAGATGTCATTTCCAGTTTTCATGTCACTTCCGGTTTCGCTACATTACTATCACATTAGTTAATGTATATTGGGCTCAGTTGTTTAGCGCTTATGGGCTCAAATCCGGAACTTCTGTCTCTACGTCTCAATGCGTGTAACATGACTTCTGGTTTCGGTGTTACATTCTGCAAAGTCAATTGTAGATGGCAGGGTGTTGCTTAGCAACCAAACTAGCATCCATGGATAAAATATCCTCCCCAATTCTGCCGTGTATACACAATACTAAGGTGGCGGATTTTAATGTGGATAAGTTACCCAAGTCACTGATTGATCCTAATGGACTTACTGTAATTGTCCGCCAGATACATCGACATATTATGTTTCATTCTTTGAATAAAATTTAACGTTTGTGAACACTGGGCATTAGATCTGTCCTGCAGCATGTACATATTGCAGAAGGGAAATCAATTACCTAATCAAGGTAGTTCAATTGGGATTCCATCTTGATTAACTGATTTCTGACCAAGGGATTCCCTTCAACATGTGTACATTATTACATATCCGCAAACGCAGTTAAAGTTTGATAATAATAATATTATTCTGTGTATAACTCTGCGTATAACACATATAATTAAACAATGAGAAAAATAATAAAAAATTTGTAATCACCTATGAGATGAATTGCTTTACTTAGAACTCATAAACCACGGTGGTGTGTAGGGCTGTGATCTAGAAAATGTAATTCCCTGTATTTTATTGGCCGGATTCTAGGTGGAGCTACAAAAATGGAAGAGTCTTATTTCAAGCAAGCCGTTATGATAAGCGAGTGGGCCACTGAGCATAATGGCAACACTCGTTACCAACTCCCCTGCTGTTACAGCAGGTTACTGTAAAGTAACCCTTCTTATACTTTGTATACTTGGTATAGGCATTGTTATTTTGTAGGCAGCAAAAGAATAACAAGTAAATTTCAAGGTTGCTCGTTACTCTTAGATTGCAAACTATCAAGCAGGGTCATAATCCTGGAAGGAATCCTAATCCTGAAAACACACAAAACACTTGTAGGGTTACCTATTTTTGTTTCCTGCCAATATTTTAATGTGTTACACTCATTAAATTAACTTATATGTAGTTTGTTAACATGAATATGTTTCAGAATCGGTATACAGTGATTGACTTTGTAAGTTATGGGTCGCATCTTGTTATTAATATTTTACCTAATTTCCAATGCTTGCCTTGGGCGGTTGCCCATAAATTGTAATTAATATAACCCTGAAAAATACAAAATATAAAAAAACACATGTTATTTTACGTCAAGAAACTTACAAATCCAGGATGCTTCTTTGTTTATTAATTAGTTTGATTATTGCCTATTTGGCCAGTAAGCAATTTTACTGCCAAATTAAATAAGTTATGTGCCCAAGCGTTATAGACAAAAGCAACTTCAAGCTATTTCTGTAATACTATTAAATGTTGAAATTTGATAATCCATTTAAATGTTTTCCTCCATGAATTATGAATAAGAATGGAAATTTTTCCATGAAACAATATTTTCGCAGTGTAATTGTATTAGAGTCTATTCACAGAGCACCAAAATTGCATGCAATTCGGTGCTGTGTGTGTTTCGCTGCATTTCAGAGATTCCGATGCCACGAAAATACAGTGAATTCACTACTTAGGGAGTTATTCAGAGAGATCCGAAAAGTCGCCGAAATGTAACCAGACACTGAAATTCAGTCTACGTGGACATTTCGTGGCCATTCGGCTATTCAGAGAGCAGGCAGATCGCCAAATTTTGGCAAATTGACTGCACGTATAGTGCCTGTTTGAGGGCAGTGAAATTCCCCCAAAGAAAAGCAATCGTTCATCTATTCAGAGAACACAGACAGCAGTGAAAAGTTGCCGAAATGCCCTGTTGTTCGGTGGTCTCATCCGGCAGGTTTATTCAGGCAAACCCATAGGCTTCAATGTTAAAAAAATACGTTTTAATTCAATATCTAATAAACCATTTATCATATTATTCTACAGTAAAAAGTCTCTTTTATAGATTTGTTTTAGGATCTTTTAGGCATTTTTGGGGATTTTTTTGGCAAAATTTCCTTTCGGTTTTTATTTTAAGCATTTTTTCTTTTTTCTGTAACAGACCTTTTTATTATCATTCATAGGTCCTTATATGTAAATTCCAGGCATTTTCGTTCAGTAGTTTTTTTGAAAACAGCGTTTTAATTTTGACACTTTCAAGTGAACTGGGGTTTTTTTCACCCCTTTCGTCAGCTTGTCGGCTTTTTCCAGTGGCTGCTCTGTGCTGTGATCGGCGGCTCCTCGGATTTTTCCGGCGTGTTCGGTGTTGTATTTGTGGTGGTTTCTGCTGGTTTTCGGTGAGTGTTCGGCAAGTGTTTGTCGGGCGTTCTTCGGGTTTGGGGCGGTCCCTGCACTCCGTGGACCCTGCGGTGCTTGCTGAATACACCACAGGGTCGACGAACTAGATTCGCCGAATCGCCCTGAAGTACAGGGAACGAATGGGCACCGAAATGTCAGCGACATTTCGGTGCTCTCTGAATAAACCGGTTAGTGGAAGATCACCGTATTTTTCCGAAATTGGAGTAGTCAAAGCAGGTATCGAATATCAGTGGATGCACCGATAACTGCTGAATTGCATAGAATTGGCATTGGCGAATACCACCAGTGTGCAAAAAAAAAGAGAATAAGACTCCTATTCTCCTAATAGGAGTATAAATGAATAAAAGGTGTCCAAATATTAAAAAAGGTCCTTTAAAAAAGAATAAAAAGGTCTGTTACAAAATAAAAAAAATCTTTTAAAAAATAAGAAAAACAAAAATGATGTAAAGATAAATACAAAAAGGTGTTCTAAATAATAAAAATAAAAAGGGTTTTTGCAAAAAATAAATGGCCTATAAAAAAATGTAAAAAATATTATGTTTTTACACTGAACCCTATGTGATTCGCCTGTTTAAACCTGTCAAATTGAAACACCGAAAATCAGGGCTTTTCGGCAGAATTTCGGTGGAATTCGGCATTCTATGAATAGAAGACACAATAGCCCTCTATGGGGCATTTCGGTGCTGCCATATTGCTGCAAAATGCACCGTATTTTGCTGTCAATTTGCCAGTATTTGGCAAATTGACAGCTTAGTGAATAGATGCATTGGCCTGAAATTACACCGAATGGTGAAATTCACCGTCCGGTGCAATTCGGGGCCAACTCGGAGGTTAGTGAATTACCTCTATTGTTTCTGATGTCTGGATTATTATGATGAGTTTTTTATGATGCTATATAAGATATTAGGGTAAGGACAGTGTGTTTATGAATTTGCTATTGTGGGTCCCAAGTACTAATTGGTAGGATACACTGAGCTTTGGGTTTCATTCCAAGCTGGTTTGAATGACTATACGAAAGAGATGGAAACTCATATTATATGCCATGTAGTTTATGGCTAATTAGAGACATGAGAAATTAGCACAAGTACAAAGAGGCCAAGACTTCAAAACACAACAACCAGCTGGTCTTAACTTGATTTACTAATATTGGAAGCTTCTGATCTTTCAGCATTGGACTGTTTCGGAATATTGGAAGCGTCTGATATATTTGTCGCGCCTCGCCAACGGCCGTGTCTGTCCTAGCCCGATGATGGTTCCCTCCCATAGGCCCGCAGGCCATCATGGCCCTCCTGCTCCTTGCGTCCCGGATGGTCGTCCCTCTTGGCCCACCGCAGCCTGACGCCATTCAGGATGTCGCCCGGGGATAATCAGGCCAAGATGGCACCTGGGGGTTGGCCCGACCTTTGATAGGTCTGTGGGTGGGAACAGAGCAGGACAGGAGCCTGCCTTGTCCAGGGAGGAGCTACCGGGCCAGTGCCCAATAGGAGACGGGGCGGACACTGAGCCGGGGCGTGCCCACCTCATATATAAGACCAGAGGCTCCTCTACGGCATTGCTTCAGTATTGTTTCCACAGTGTTGTTAGCCAAATACCTTCCCAACTGTTCTCTTTCATTAATCCTGATTATTGACCCCTTGCTAACCACCTCGTATATGAACCTTTGCTGCCAGCCTCGACCCTTTGCTAGATTTTTGACCACTGCCTACAGATTGTCCTATTGTACCGCATTTATACCTCCTCTGTGGCCTACCATCCATTGGGTTCCAGCCACCCCTCTGATGAGCATGACAATATTCTTCTTTTTCCTATATTCGAGACAGCGATGCATTAAAATGTATGGAAAAAACTACATTGTACATAATCTAAAAAAATGGCAGCACACGGCATGACACAAGAATTGGTCTAAAACAATCCACAGAATGCCGCATAGACCCCAAAATGACATGCATAATCCAAAATGACAGAACGAATGATACATATGCGTTAATATGATGCACAGAATGATGAAGATGCTCCAGAAAGAGGCAAATGCTCGAAAAAGGATGCACAAAATGAAGCATATTCTCCAAAAATTATGCACATAATTGAGTCAAAATATTGCTCCTAAATGATGTACAGAATGAGGCTAAAATGACCCCGAAAATGATCCACATGAAGAACATAGGTCCAGAAATGACACACAGAATAATGCAAAGGTATTAGGACGTACTTGAAAACGAGAGAAATCTCAATGTATTCTTCCTGGTAAAATACTTTATAAATAAATAAAGGCATAAATAGAGACGTAGGGCAGCATTACCATTTTTTCAATTAATTTTAATGTTCCAAATTATTCTGAATATATCCAATTATATTCGATCTGGACAACTAGCCTCAGTTCATTTTTGATCATTTAGGGATATTTTTATTCAGAAAGCAATTCAGTTGGGATACCAGCGACTCAGAATTTGGATTGATTCGAATTGTTGATAATTCGGCTGATTATTAATTTGGACTGGGCCGCATCGCACATGTCTACTTGGATCTAGAGCAAGTTATACAAAGACTAACAGGGTAATTCAAAGAGAATTGAAAAGTCACCGTACGTTCGGTGACTTTTCATTCTCTTCAATTCGGGGCGATTCGGCAATCCCATTCCGGCAAACCTGCAGTGTATTCAGCAAGAACCACAGGGCCGTCGAAGTGCAGGGAAAAGCCGCCGCAAACCCTACGAAAACTCACCGCAAAAACCCGACGAATGCACGCCGAAACTCTCAAAAACATCTGGATTAACCCGCCGGAAAAACCGAGCAGGAGCCGATCACACGCAGCTCAGCCGCCGGAAAAAGCCGACACCACAGACGAATGCAGTGAATAAATTAGCAAAACAGTTTGCATGAATGTTTGAAAAGTGAAACGCTGTTTGCAAAGAAGCAACTGAGTGAAAATGTCTGAAATTTACATATGAGATCCAAGGAATGATAATAAAAAGGGCTGTTACAGAAAAAATAAATTAAGTTAAAAAAAAAAAATTATCGGAATTTTTTAAAAAAAAAGAAATCCAGAAAAATGCTTAAAATATCCTACAAAATCTATGATAATGAACGGTTTATTAGATATTGAATTTAAACGGGAATATTTTTAACATTGAAGTCTGTTATTCGCCTGAATAAACCTGCCGAATTAAACCACCGAATGGCAGGGCATTTTGGGAACCTTTCACTGCTAGTTTCTGTTCTCTGAGTAGCCGAAGCAGTGCTTTTTTATGGGGATTTTACTTCCCTTGAACAGGCACCGAACAGGCACCGTATGTGCTGGCAATTCGCCAGGATTTGCTCTCTGGGTAGCTGAATGGCCAAGAAAGGTAACCGAGCACTGATTTTCAGCATTCGGTTTCCTTTCTCCAGCCATTCGGATCTCTTTGAATAACCCTGCTAGCCTGTGCTTGCTGTGTGCCTCACCTCAGCAGGCCTTGACAGTTGTGGCTTGTGATGATTGTACATTATTGTTAGATTTGCTTTGTATTAAACATTTGCTTGTTCAAGTTGCTACAATTTATGGAGTTAAATTATTTTTTTCAAGTAAGAGGTTCCACCTGCAGCCCTACTTCCGGCATACATAATTTAACTGCAGCTGTTATTTCACAGTCAGAAACACGTACTTTTTCTTTATCCACGTCTCCAAACTTGTGGCTACATTCCAAGCAGAGGTTCTTAGACCTCGGAGAAACGTTGTTTTATATACTGTAAAAAAAGGAACCAGGGTTCAATGAACTTGTACCTCACATCATCCCAAGAAACAGGCTATAGATTAGCCTTACGCATGGGTATTCAGTTAGCATACTATATAAGCTTATTATTTTTGTATTTACTTATAAATTACATTATATTTTTAAATATATTATTTTAAATAAAAAAAACAAATAAAACATATGTGCAAAGTATAATGGAATACGTTCCACCCACTCTGAAATAAAGGATTAAACACATTACATTGCAGACTTTGCACCATAGTTATTTCATGGTTTGCTAGCCATGTGTAAACATCAAAATTCTCTGTTGGTTAATGACATCTGTCAGTATAATGGTTATGCTACACTTATAATTCTAGTAAATGACTCGCTTTAATCTATATTTACCAAATCCCATAAATATTCATGTTGAATATAGATTACGCCCACAAATTGTGAGATTAAAACTCAAAGAAGAAATTACTCATTTAAAGTTTCTACCGGAAATAATTCCCTTTCTTTTACTACATCTGCATATTTCCCAACACACTGCATCCTCGTTTCAACCCTGTGATGACACAATATAAAATCGGAGAATTAAGCAATTCTCCTTCTGTTTTCATATTTTTTTTTTCATAAAATGTAGCCACATTTTTAAGATGGCATTGGAGCAGCAATACGCAGGTCAATGATTTTGGTCTCAACCCCCCCCTCCCCCAAAAAAGGTATTTTGACTTCAAAATAGTAAATCCAGACAGTGTACCATAACCTATTCTGGAATGGTACTTCTAGCTCCAGTGTCTGATAACACATTCTTTTATAATACTTGTATCCATTGATAGTTATTTTATGACCAAACCATTAATGTAGCTTTGTACACCATTCTTTAACCCCTTCACTGCTGAGCCATTTGACCCCTGTGTGCTGAGCTCATTTTGACCGCTTTCTGCTCATCGTGATTAAACGTAATTTGAAGTCACATTTTACAGTATGACCCAGACAAATTATATATACTTTTTTTCGGCAGATGCGACAGATCCAAAATATATAAATCTTATATGTATATGTTACGGTTAAAGCCCGAAGTGCGGTTAATCCTAGGATTACCCAGGCTTCATTAGCAAAAGTCCGAAGGGAAATGAAATTTCGGGCTTTACCCGGGTAATCTGCAAAGTATCCAGAGGCCTCTGGGTACTCCGGTTTACTACTCTATTTTAACCGGATAAAACACACATTACCCTAGTGTTGCTGGATAAAGTGTGATGTGCAACAAAACATCAGACTTTATCCGGGTAATCTGCAAAGTATCCAAACGCCTCTGGGTACTCGGCTTTTCTTGGGTTTTCAGAAGGTTACAGATGACTGAATTCCGAGGATTACCCGGATAAAGCTGCAAACTGTTATCTGACCAATAACAAAATAGTGATTTTTGTTAGTTTTAATCAAATTGTATCCACAGTCACAAACCACACTAAATAACCATGATGTTACTCTGTGCATTAATTGTCTGAAAATTTATTTATGAAGATAAAGATATTACATAAAGAGTAACCTGATGGTTATTATGTTTTATAAATTATATATAAACACATATGAAACATAATAAAGATCATGTAACTCTTTCACATTCATTTAAGAAACATATCCTGTTACTCTGCATATTCATTATATCATTATATCTTTAATACATTTTAATGTTTGTCTTTTGCCATTTTCGTTGATTAATAGCCATAGATAATAGCAAAATTCACTGTTAACCAAGCGGGGTTGGATACTCTGCAGATTACCCAGGTGAAGATGTGGATAGTCCTCAGATTACCCGGGTGAAGCTTCAGACTTGCACATTATCCGGGTAAAGTGCAGATTTTTTAGCTCTTCCAGACCGTTACCCAAGGGCAGTTGGTTAGTCCTAAAATTACCCGGGTAAAGCCCAAAATTTTAATTTTTTTTGCAGCTTTACCCAGCGGTTTTGGGTAATGTCAGGATTAACCGGGTAAACCTAGGATTAACTGCACTTCGGGCTTTACCCGTAACATACACGTCATGCTCTGCCAAAATGCTATAATGAAAAACGTAAAAAAAAGGGGGAATTTCAATTAAAATTTCAATCCTCTTCAGCGTGTGAAGTAATTTTTTCCCATTTTAACATGCAAGGCTTTACAGTTAAATGTTCTATGGGGTACACTTCTTAAAAAAATAGAATTGGGAACTTGTTACTGTAGATTTCTGAAAAAATACGTGATTTTAGCTAAAAAAAAATGTAATTTTTCGTTCCTGCAGGACTATTGTTCACATTATAATTGAAAAGTGAACAATAGTGCCGCTTCATAAATAAAATAATTTTTTTTTATTTTTATTTATTTTTCATAATTTTTTTGTTTACACTTAACCCCTTCACTGTGGAGGATGTGTGGGAAACGTCCTCATTGACTCATGCTATATGCGGGGGACGTTCCCCACGCGTCCTCCGCTTGCGGGAGCCCTAGGAGAGATACTCACCTCTCTCTCCGGGGTCCCGCGTCGTTCTAACTTCCTGGAAGGAATTTATTCAACTCGTGATGTCAATGACATCATCGCGCCATGTGCGGTGTCCAACCCTGCACTCTTCCACAATACCACAGATGGGCTTACGGTGTGACGGCACTGTTGCTGACACTAAAGGCCCAATTTTAAAGCACCTATTGTAACTTTCATCCAAAGCTTGCATAAGTTTCACCATAATTTAGCCAAAAAAATCACTAAACTTGTTCTGCATGTCCTAAAATGTCTCTTTTCATACAGGCTGCCGCCCCAAGCAGTTGTTTATGAATAGATTAAAGGAAAACCATTTACCGTCATTTGAAATGTCATTTTTTTGTGTTTAAGGCTAGGGTCAGACTGAGGCAGTGCGAACGCGCGTTCTGGCGCACTTAATCACGGCCGTGCTAGCAGCAGATGCCGGGCAATGACGGCCAATATACGAAGTACGGTCGCACAAAAGTCCGGCTGCGCAACGCAAGTGGAAAATGAACGCATTTTTTCGAGAACGTTAAACCACTAGTACTGACGTACAGAGTGCGCTGCGTCCGCTAGCGGCGTGTGTGCGTGAATTGGAGACATCAGACGCTGCTAATGTCCGGCCAACATAACGTCCAGATGCAAGAAGTGTTTTATTGATGATCCGTACAAAATCACGGATGAAACTGCGCATCGTATGACCGCTATTGCGTATTCCGTGAAAAAATACGTCCATTCTTCGAACGCACATTTTCACGGACAACGTGAAAAATGCGTTAGTCTGACCCTAGCCTAAATGTTTCTATACATCCTACAAATCCGCCACTTCACGGGCAGGTTATGGGGACCTCCTAGGCATGATATTTGAAGTTTTTTTTTCAAATGCACTTGGTGCCAGGCCAGCAAGTGCATTCATACAGTAACCCCTCTGTGGTATTGTGGAAGAGTGCAGGGGTGGACCATGCGGTCCTATATTAAAAAGATATGAATCTGGTAAAGACGTCAGTGCAGCCAAATATTTTGCCTTTCATGGCAGCAAGTGCCTTCACACCGTAACCCTTTTGTGGTATTGTGGAAGAGTTCAGTGCTGGAGGTTTTGTGAATGCAGAAGACATCCCCGATCTATTCCGTTATGTCAGCATCAGGGGATTGATAGCTGCTGATTCAGGACTGATTCATTTTTATAAATGTCAGCCGGTCTACAGAGTCGGTGGACAGACGCACTCTTTTGTCTGTGACAAAACCTCCAGCAGCACTGAACGTCCTTTCAGAAAGCACGCTAGATGAAGGGCAACCTAGTAGCTGCATAGCATATTGGCTAAGTTCTGGCCAGTGATCCAATCTCAACACCCAGTAAGCCAGTTGATCATCTGCTGGAAAGGTATCCAGGTCTGCCCTTGCCTCTAGGTAGTCCTGCACCATACGGTGAAGACGCTGGCAATGGGTGCCTACAATTGACGTCCCTGGGCATCGTGGACTAAAAAAAATGAAAAAAGGCATCAGTCAAGCGGCCCCGGCCTTCACCGCTCTTCCTCTGATCATCTGCAGCCTCAGAAGCACCTTTGTCATCACTTGGTAACCTACCAGTGCCTGGAAAGGTGTTACACAAGTGTCGCTTTAGAGCGTACTCAAGTTGTTTCATCCTGTGCTCCCTCTGTGCGGGCAGGATGAGCTCTGCAACTTTACCCTTGTATCGTGGATCAAGAAGGGTTGCCAACCAGTAATGATCCCTCTCCTTGATAGCACGAATCCTGGAGTCCTTTAGCAGGCTTTGCATAATAAGGGAGCCCATGCAACGTAGGTTGGAGGGGGCATTAGCTTCCGAGTCTTCCTGCTCAATGAGGAGGATGACCCCATCGTGCACTTCCTCCTCCCAGCCACGTACCAGTCCTTGTGTTTCTGGGCACACAAAACCCTCCCTTGAAGAATCCCCACCTTCAATGCCCCCACTACTCAAATATTCCTCATCCTCCTCATCCTCCTCCTGTCTGATCTGAGGAGGACCCGCTGGAATGCTGTCTGCGGGAAGACTGGGGCCTTGAGAGCTAGGGAAGGCCTCCTCTTCCTCCCGCTGCTCTGCCTCTAGAGCCACATCTATAATTCCCCGCAGAGTGTGCTCCAGTAGGAACAGTAAAGGAATTGTGTCACTGATGCATGCACTGTCCCTGCTCACCATCCTCGTTGCCTCCTCAAATGGTGACAGTACAGTGCATGCATCCTTGATCATCAGCCACTGCGGGGGGGGGGAAACAAGATGACCTGAACCTGTCCTTGTGCCATACTCACACAGGTACTCGATGGCCCTCTGCTGCTTGTGCAGACGCTGCAGCATTGCTAATGTCGAGTTACATCTGGTGGGCATGTCACAGATCAAACAGTTTGTGGGAACGTGGAATTCTCTTTGAATTTCTGCCAGGTGAACGCTTGCTGGGAATGACCATCTGAAGTGGCTGCAGACTTTTCTGGCCTGGCTGAGAAGCTCTGCCAGCCCTGGGTACCTGGTTAGGAAACACTGTACCACCAGATTTAGGACGTGTGCTAGGCATGGTACATGCGTCAACTTACCCTGGCGTAGGGCGGAGAGAAGGTTGCTGCCATTATCACAGACGACCATTCCCAGCTGAAGCTGGCATGGTGTTAACCATCTCTGCACCTGCCCCTGCAGAGCTGACAGAATTTCTTGTATAACTCAGTGAGACACCCTGATAGCTGCCAGCCAGTGACAAGACACAGATTACAATTCCCAGAAACCTCCTATAAGTCAGTGAGACCCCCTGATGGGTGCCAGTGACAAGACACAAATTACAATTCGCAGAAATCTGCTACAAGTCAATGAGACCCCCTGATAGGACCTCCGATAGCTGGCAACAGTGACAAGACACAGATTACAATTCGCAGAAATCTGCTAGAAGTATGTGGGACCCCCTGATAGCTGACAGTGAGAAGACAGATTACAAGTCTCAGAAACCTCCTATAAATCAGTGAGACCCCCGGATGGGTGGCAGTGACAAACACAGATCACCTCAATTCCCAGATATTTTGTAGAAATTACTGACCCCCAAAATACTGCGTGGCACTGGCTGTGACAAGACACAGATCACCTCATTTCACAAATATTTTGTAGCAATTACTGACCCCCAAAATACTTGCTAGCAGTGACAAGACACAGATCACCACAATTCCCAAATATTTTGTAGAAATTACTGACGCCCAAAATACTGCGTGGCACTGGCTGTGACAAGACACAGAGGATTGTGGGCAATGCAGTCCCAGACTGCAGAGAGGGCCCACCAAGAATAAGTCTGGACAGCGGGCAGTGGTACCTGGATCAAAAGGTCAGAGATGGAGATGAACAACTGTAATCCACAGGTAGGTTTCCAGACACACGGGATAGTGGGCTACACGGTTGAGAGTACCCACTTGAGCAGTGACCTGGAATCTTGACCACAGACCGAGGATACAGCGCAGGTGGAGATCACTGAGAGTCCCTTGCACAGATGGAGATGTATCCAGGAACAACAGGGTAGACAGATGGGTACTGGATACGCAGGATAATCTGGTACAGGAAGAGCAAGTATGCACACATCCAAATGACCTCAGTCAGGGAGCACAATGCAGAACCACTGCTGGCTGGGTCTCTCTGCCTTTTAAGGAGGCTTAATCATGGATGGGCCTCAACTGGAACTCCAGGGCTGGAAAACGAAAGACCCAGGCTGGATCTCCATGAGCCTGGTCAAGGTGCTGAGCCTGGGAAAAACCTGGAATGGAATCCAAGAAAAGGAGATCCAGGGCAAAGTTCTAAGAGCCAGGTGTGCAATACAGGCACATCAGCAGGTACCCCGGGTGGACCGTGACAGTACCCCCCCGACGGGTGCCCTCCAGGCACCGAGGCTGGACCAGGGGATGGAGCACAGATCACCACCTTCCAACGTACTCAGAGTCTGGATTGCCATAAACATCACCATAAGCACATAGGGCCCTCTTGAAATGTGCCAGGTTTTCTTTTTTTCGGGACCAACGTGCCATTGGATGCCCAGACGCAGCCCTTCGGGAGCAAGACGTACAATGGGTGATGGACCCTTGGCACGGCCTGGTGGGGCAGCGCCCTTGACACGGCTTGGTGGGGCAGTGTCCTTAGAGGATTGCTCGAGCCGCAGGGCAGCGCCCTTGGAGGATTGCTTGAGTGGCAAGACAGTGGACTTGGAGGATTGCTCAAGCCGCAGGGCATGGTCCTTGGAGGATTGCTCGAGTTGCAAGACAGTGGACTTGGAGGATTGCTCAAATTGCAGGGTAGCACCCTTGGCGAGGCACGGAGGGGCAGCACCCTTGGTGAGGACCGGTGGGGCAGCACCCTTGGCAAGGACCAGCTGGGCAGCGTGGACCCGCGGGGCAGCGCCCTTGGCTAGGCACGGAGGGGCAGCACCCTTGGCGAGGACCGGCTGGGCAGTGAGGACCGGCGGGACAGCGCCCTTGGTGAGGCAAAGAGGGGCAGCGCCCTTGGCGAGGACCGTAGGGGCAGTGCCCTTGGCGAGGACCGGAGGGGCAGCGCCCTTGACGAGGACCAGAGGGGCAACGAGGACCGGCGGGGCATGCCCTTGGCAAGGCATGGAGGGGCAGCGCCCTTGGCGAAGAACCAGTGGGGCAGCGCCCTTGGCGAGGATCGACTGGGCAGCACCCTTAGCGAGGACTGGCGGGGCAGTGCCCTTAGCGAGGACCTCTGCGTGGCTCTGCTGGACATGGACCTCGGCACTGCACGGCTCTTGGGTGACCTCGGCATCATCCTTCTGCTGGGTTGACAGGCTTGGCTTTATGGCGGCGGCGATGGCCCCGTGGCTGTGACAGCTCCGAGGATTCTGCGAGGTGCAGGGCAGCGTACTCTGGAGATCCTGTGGGATGCAGGGCAGCGACCTCTGGAGATCCTGCGGGATGCAGGGCAGCGACCTCTGGAGATCCTGCGGGTTGCAGGGCAGTGACCTCTGGAGATCCTGCAGGATGCAGGGCAGCGACCTCTGGAGATCCTGCGGGATGCAGGGCAGCAACCTCTGGAGATCCTGCGGGATGCAGGGCAGCGACCTCTGGAGATCCTGCGGGATGCAGGGCAGCGACCTCTGGAGATCCTGCGGGATGCATGGCAGTGACCTCTGGTGATCCTGCGGGATGCAGGGCAGCGACCTCTGGAGATCCTGTGGGATGCAGGGCAGCGACCTGTGGAGATCATGCGGGATGCAGGGCAGCGACCTCTGGAGAACCTGCGGGATGCAGGACAGCGACCTCTGGAGATCCTGTGGGATGCACGGCAGCGACCTCTGGAGATCCTGCTGGATGCAGGGCAGCGACCTCTGGAGATCCTGTGGGATGCAGGGCAGCGACCTCTGGAGATCATGCGGGATGCAGGGCAGTGACCTCTGGAGAACCTGCGGGATGCAGGACAGCGACCTCTGACGTCTGTGTCACAGCAACCTCCATGGGCACAGAAGGCTCCGAATCTGTGGGCACGGTAGGTTTCTTGTCCATGGGTTCCATGTCAGCAGGCTCGGATGGCGGGGTCTCAAAGTAATCAGAGAGGGAGTCATCCTCTGTACTCTCCACATTAGAGAAGGCTTCCCTAAATAGGCCTAGCAGGAGCAGAGACTGGGCAAGATTTGGCTGTGGCCTGGCGAAGCTTGATAGCAGCTTGGCGAGGGCTGGCAGAGACATGGAGATGTATCCAGGAACAACAGGGTAGACAGATGGGTACTGGATCCGCAGGACAATCTGGAACAGGAAGAGCAGGTATGCACACATCCAAATGACCTCAGTCAGGGAGCACAATGCAGAACCACTGCTGGCTGGGTCTCTCTGCCTTTTAAGGAGGCTTAATCATGGATGGGCCTCAGCTGGAACTCCAGGGCTGGAAAATGAAAGACCCAGACTGGATCTCTATGAGCCTGGTCAAGGTGCTGAGCCTGGGAAAAACCTGGAATGGAATCCAAGAAAAAGAGATCCAGGGCAAAGGTCTAAGAGCCAGGTGTGCAATACAGGCACATCAGCAGGTACCCCGGGTGGACCGTGACACAGACTGGCAGTGAGAACATACACTAACACAACAACAATCTCCTCTCAAACGCATGCTGAAGCGCAGTGTGAAACCTTATATAGTTTGCTGCGGGACTAAGCTCTGTGAGCCCATGATTTTCTGCAAAATTTGCCCAATCGGGACTCTGAGCCGTGATTGGCATAGTCTTGAACCTGTCTTGCACCTAAACTGTGGTCAGGTGCAAGGCTCTAGCCAATTACAAGCTTCAGGCCAGTGGAAAAGTGTATTGTGGTCCATTGTGGGCGAACACGTGGCAAACACGCGGAAATGTTCGTAGTTCGCGAACATGCGAAAGGGCGATGTTCGATGCGAACTCCGAACCGATCGAACCGAACAGCTCATCCCTAGTGGTGGAGCAGAGCAGACGCCTTTCTGGAGGCGTGGTGGATGAACAAGCTCCAACACAGAGCCCCATCTTGGATCCCTCCCAGCTGCAAGCAGAGTTACCCAGTGTGCCTTGAAGGAAATGTAACGGCCCTGTCCATGCTTGCTAGACCACGTGTCTAAAGTCATGTGCACCTTGCTGCTGACTGCCTTTCCCAATGACTCTATAACATTGTGTTCCACATGCTGGTATAGTGCTGGAATGGCCTTCCTTGAATAGAAAAGGCGTTATGGAACCTGCCACTGTGGTACAGCACATTCAGAAAATTCAAGGAAGCAGAGTCCACCAGCTGGAAAGGCAGCAGCTGTAATGCGAGTAATTTTGCTAAACTGGCATTTAGACGCTGTGCTTGGGGATGGTTGGGACTATATTTTTTCTTATACTGCAGCAGCTGGGGTAAGGTAATCTGACCACGTAAATCTTCAGCTGATGGGATGCTGTCACATTGTGAGGAAGGACCTGGTACACCCATTACTGTAGCATCCTCCCTGTCAGTGGAGGTTGTAGGCAATGACATGGCAGGACATATAGTGTGGGTAGAGACAGATGAGGAGGAGGAGGACCTATGCAAAGTGTTGTGCCAACGGGATGTGTGGCAGGTGGTCATATGTCGCCTCAAGCACGTGGTACCCAAATGTGGGATGTCTTTACCACGCTTGATCCTCATCTGATATAGATTACAAATAGCAAAGGTGCAGTCTGCTGAACATTTCTTAAAGAACTCCCAGACAGCAGACTTCCTGTACATGTGCTTTGAGACAACGGCGCTCTGCACCTGAGCAGCTGTGACTTCTGATGCCTTGGACTGGCTACGGTTGGTCATAGAGGACGTTCTGCCTCATTTTTGTTGTGCCTCCTCCTCCTCCCTTGACTCCTCTGTTCGATCAGGCACCCAGGTGGAGTCAGTGACCTCATCATCGTCATCACCCCCTATCTCCTCGTCACTGGAGCCAACCTCGCAATATGCTGCAGCTGCTGGGGGAACATGAGAAATGGGATTATTTAAAGGAAGCATTATTGAAGGCCACAGGCAATTGCATTCGGCTTGTTAGCAAAAACAAAAAAAGGAAGAAACCACTGTGGTACTCTGAAGAAGTGGCCAAAATAGTGAACAACAAAAAGATAGCATTCAATAATTATAAAAAAACTCAGAGTAAAGAAGATAGGCAAACCTATATGATTAGGCAGAAAGAGGCAAAGCAATTTATAAGAGCTTCCAAAGCACACGCAGAAGAGAAAATAGCTCAGTCAGTAAAAAAGGGGGACAAAACATTTTTTAGATACATAAACGAGAAAAGAAAAGTAAAACAAGGATTAGTTAGATAAAAAACAAAGGAAGGAAGGTATGTAGAAGAGGATAAAAGTCTCGCTGACTGCCTCAATGAATATTTTTGTTCAGTCTTTGCAGAAGAAAAGGAAGGAAAGGGACCTCAGTTAGGAGGAAACACTAACGAGACATTTACATATGAGTTTACAGAGGAGGAGGTTCTACAGCAGCTGTCTAAAGTAAAGACAAATAAGTCAATGGGGCCTGATGGGATCCACCCTAAATTACTAAAAGAGCTCAGTGATGTAATAGCAAAACCGTTAACAGATTTATTTAACCAATCCTTGTTAACGGGAGTCATCCCGGAAGACTGGAAATTAGCAAATGTTGTGCCCATATACAAGAAGGGTAGTAGGGAGGAATCAGGGAACTATAGGCCAGTTAGTCTTACGTCAGTAGTGTGGAAATTAATGGAAACCATGTTAAAGGAAAGGATTGTTGAACATCTAAAAACACATAGATTACAGGATCAGAAACAACATGGGTTTACCTCAGGGAGATCATGCCAAACTAATCTTATTGATTTTTTTATTGGGTAACAAAAATAATAGACACAGGTGGTGCAGTAGACATTGCTTATTTAGATTTCAGTAAGGCTTTTGATACTGTTCCGCATAGAAGGCTTATCAATAAATTGCAATCTTTGAGCTTGGATTCCAATATTGTTGAATGGATTAGGCAGTGGCTGAGTGACAGGCAACAGAGGGTTGTGGTAAATGGAGTTTATTCGGCGCAAGGTCTTGTTACCAGTGGGGTACCTCAGGGGTCAGTACTTGGACCCATTCTCTTTAATATTTTTATTAGTGATATTGCAGAAGGTATTAATGGAAAAGTATGTCTTTTTGCTGATGACACAAAGATTTGCAACAGGGTTGACGTTCCTGGAGGGATCAGCCAAATGACAAATGATTTAGGTAAACTAAAAAAATGGTCGGAGCTGTGGCAATTGAGTTTTAATGTGGATAAGTGCAAGATAATGCACCTGGGACGTAAAAACCCAAGGGCTGAATATAGAATATTTGATACAGTCCTAACCTCAACATCTGAGGAAAGGGATTTAGGGGTTATTATTTCAGAGTATCTAAGGGTAAGTAGCCAATGTAATAGAGCAGCAGGAAATGCTAGCAGAATGCTTGGTTGTGTAGGGAGAGGTATTAGCAGTATGAAAAGGGAAGTGCTCATGCCACTGTACAGAGCACTGGTGAGACCTCACTTGGAGTACTGTGTGCAGTACTGGAGACCGTATCTCCAGAAGGATATAGACATCTTAGAGAGAGTTCAGAGAAGGGCTACTAAAATGGTGTACAGCTTGAAGGAGAAAAGTTACCAGGAAAGGCTTAATGATCTTAACATGTACAGCTTGGAAAAAAGACAAGACAGAGGAGATATGATAGAAACATTTAAATACGTAAAGGGAATCCACAAGGTAGAGGAAGGGAGTATATTTAAAAGGAAACAAAGTAGCAAAACAAGAGGACATAGTCTTAGATTAGAGGGGCAAAGGTTTAAAAGTAACATCAGGAAGCATTATTTTACTGAGAGGGTGGTGGATACATGGAACAGCCTTCCAGTTGAAGTGGTAGAGGCCAAAACAGTAATTGAATTTCAGCAGGCATGGGATAGGCATAAGGCTATCCTAAACAAAAGATAAATCCAGGTAAAGTATCCATGTAATTGGGCAGACTAGATGGGCTGAAAGGTTCTTATCTGCCAACATTTTTCTATGTTTCTATGAGTGCCAGTTCTTTGTGTGGCACTGGCACCCCCTCCCTCTAGGCTGATTTTACTCCCTTCCTCAACCTCAGAGTTTGAATCAGCGCACTGGAGTTGCTGCGCATCCTCAAGCAGCATGTCACAGACACTGTCACTGTAGTCAAACAATTCAGCTGACTCCTCCATGTATGATAGTGAGGCTATGGCAGGAGTAGCTGTGGACATGGAGGCTGAATTAGATGTTTTGGCAGGTGAGGTGGACTGTAAACCACTACAAGTCTGGCTGGCAGAGGACTCGGAGGATGAGGATGGCCTGGTTAGCCAATCCTGCAAATCCTCTGTATGTTACTGCTGCTTAAGATGGCCAGCACCGGTTAGAAACAAGGACAATCATGCCCCTGCAGAGGATGCACCACGTCCACGAGGACCAGGGGCACAGCCTTCTGACACAGAGGCTGCTTGCCCTCTTATCTGTGTCTGGGAGCGTCTGCCTGTCCTTTTTGGTCTTTCTGACATGGTGAGTGATATATAGATTAAAGATATACAGAACTCTGATTCAACTCTGTTATAAAAATTGGTGATATGCAGAACTCTGATTCAACTGTGTTATCTAGATTAAAGATTTCCAGAACTCTGGTATAACTCAGTGAGACACCCTGATAGCTGGCAGTCAGTGACAAGACACAGATTAAAATTCCCAGAAACCACCTATAAATCAGTGGGACCCCCTGATGGGTGGCAGTGACAAGACACAAATTACAATTCCCAGAAACCTCCTATAAAATCAGTGAGACCCCCTGATGGGTGGCAGTGACAAGACACAGATTACAATTCCCAGATATCTGATAGAAGTGAGACCCCCCAATAGCTGCTGGCAGTGAGAAAACACAGATTGCAACAATTCCCAGATATCTTGTAGAAGTGAGACCACCCCCCCCCCCAATAGCTGCTGGCAGTGAGAACATGCAGATTACAACAATTCCCAGATATCTTGTAGAAGTGAGACCCCCACAATAGCTGCTGGCAGTGAGAACACACAGATTACAACAATTCCCAGATATCTTGTATCCCACAATAGGGTGCAAGGCTTTAGCTAATTACAAGCTTCAGGCCAGTGGAAAAGTGCATTGTGGTCCATTGTGGTGCATTGTGGGTGAACTCAAACCGAACACGCGGAAATGTTCGGAGTTCGGCGAACAGCCCAACGGCCGATGTTCGATGAGAACTCCGAACAGATCGAACCGAACAGCTCATCCCTAATTTCAATAACCAGAATAAATCTGGCTCAGATTTCGGCTCTCGTGGATATACAGTATCTCACAGAAGTGAGTACACCCCTCACATTTTTGTAAATATTTAATTATATCTTTTCACGTGACAGTACTGAAGAAATTACACTTTGTTACAATGTAAAGTAGCGAGTGTACAGTTTGTATAACAGTGTAAATTTGCTGACCCCCAAAATAACTCAACACACAGCCATTAATGTCTAAACACCTGGCAACAAAAGTGAGTACACCCCTAAGTGAAAATACTCAAATTGGGCCCAAAGGGTCAATATTTTATGTGGCCACCATTATTTTCCAGCACTGTCTTAACAATCTTGGGCATGGAGTTCACCAGAGCTTCACAGGTTGCCACTGGAGTCCTCTTCCACTTCTCCATGACAACATCACGGAGCTGGTGGATGTTAGAGACCATACCAGGACCGGCACCTTACTTGCAATACCACAATACAAAAAGACAGTGGCTCGGTCCTCATTTTCCTACAGAGCACCACAATTATGGAATAACCTCCCAGACACCATCAAATCTTCCCCCAGTCTTAAGTCACTCAAGAGCTCCTTACTAACATACCTCAATACAGAATGCACCTGTAAACATGTAACATAATGACTATTTTCTACATATTTATTTTCTGTTAATCTGTATATTTGTGTTTTTTTAAAATATCTTGCATTGTATTACTTTGTATTTCTGTAACTGTAACACTTCAATGTTCTTGAACCCAGGACATACTTGAATACGAGAGAAATCTCAATGTATCCTTCCTGGTAAAATCCTTTATAAATAAATAAATAAATACGCTCCACCACCTTCCGGTTAGGATGCCCCACAGATGCTCAATAGGGTTTAGGTCTGGAAAAATGCTTGGCCAGTCCATCACCTTTACCCTCAGCTTCTTTAGCAAGGCAGTGGTCATCTTAGAGGTGTGTTTGGGGTCGTTATCATGTTGGAATACTGTCCTGCGGCCCAGTTTCTGAAGTTAGGAGATCATGCACTGCTTCAGTATGTCACAGTACATTTTGGCATTCATGGTTCCCTCAATCAACTGTAGCTCCCCAGTGCCGGTAGCACTCAGCCCCAGACCATGACACTCCTACCATCATGCTTGACTGTAGCCAAGACTCACTTGTCTTTGTACTCCTCACCTGGTTGCCGCCACACAAACTTGACACCCATCTGAACCAAATATGTTTATCCTGGTCTCACCAGACCACAGGACATGGTTCCAGTAATCCATGTTTTTAGTCTGCTTGTCTTCAGCAAACTGTTTGTTGGCTTTCTTGTGCTTCATCTTTAGAAGAGGCTTCCTTCTGGGATGACAGCCATGCAGACCAATTTAATGCATTGTGCAGCGTATGGTCTGAGCACTGACAGGCTGAACCCCCCACCCCTTCAACCTCTGCAGCAATGCTGACAGCACTCATATGTCTATTTCGCAAAGACAACTTCTGGATATGACGCTGAGCACATGCACTCAACTTCATTGGTCGACCATGACGAGACCTGTTCTGAGTGGAACCTGTCCTGCGTGGAACCTGTCCTGCTAAACTGCTGTATGGCCTTGGCCACCATGCTGCAGCTCAGTTTCAGGGTCTTGGCAATCTTCTTATAGCCTAGGCCATCATTATGTAGAGCATCAATTCTTGTTTTCAAATCCTCAGAGAGTTCTTTACCATGAGGTACATCTTGAACTGCCAGTGACCAGTATGAGAAAGTGAGAGCGATAACACCAAATTCAACACACTTGCTCCCTATTCACACCTGAGACCTTGTAACACTAATGAGTCACATGACACTGGGAAGGGAAAATGGCTAATTGGGCCCAATTTGGACATTTACACAGGGCCCCCTTCCTTTCGGGCTCTCTCACAGCAGTGCCGAGGGGCACCTGAAACTGATTCACGCTTGGCAATGATGTCAGTGTGATGGCCGGGGTCCTTAAATCTGGAGGTCTGACTTCAAGGAAGTCTGGCCTGCCTGAGACCCCGGCCAGAGAGGTAAGTATATGGAGGGAGGGGGGTAAGAGGACCATGACGTACAGGTTATGTCCTTCCTTGATACTTTATGGGCTTTTTTTCAGGACGTACCCTATACATCATTGGTTCTTAGGGGGTTAATGTGGTACCAGCAGATGGAGAATGGGTTATTCAATCCAGCCCATTCTCCATCTGCATCTGACATTATTCTAAAATGAATAACATCTTTCGGACCTTGGTGTTCTGTGAGTGCACTTCTGCACAATCACATAACACATTGATTAAATCCCATATTCACATTAGATACCACGGAGGTGAGAGTGGCGCGATCCGCTGCTTCCTTGCGCCATGGGAGACATACACTGGACAAATAGCCCCCTCAGAGAGTGCTACATCCCACCGCATTCCAAGCTAACCAACATCAACTTTTTGTTCATTGTTTTATTCATTACAAAAGGAAATATTAAAGGGACAATCTACACTCCCTTGCTACTTACATTTTTAGTAGAGTGGCCCTTTAATTTACAAATTTTTTAGGTCAATGAAATTGTGTATTTTAAATTCGTAAAAATTGTTTCTTTATTGTCATTGGTCAGTTACCAAAACAGTACAGATTTTATTTAATACTCAATTATTTTTTTTGTACATTGTTAGCTAAGCTGTTGATAACTTTGGTCACTGTCACTTCTTTCACTAACAATATTGGTGGAATTGTAAATTTACATAATTGACATGCAGCAACTTCAAACAGAATACTATATTAATAAATACCGAATACATTTCAAATTTAAAAATAAATCTATGTCACATTGTGTATGTACAAGCAAGTGATCGTTTGAAATGGCAGCAGAGATGATAGAGCTTGCGGATATTCACTAGTACAGAGATATAGGCAGACAGGTTTGTTTTATTTTCTAGGTTTCATGTGATTAAATTAGAGAGGAGCTTTAATTCGTAAAATTACAGAGATCTCTTATTTTGATCTGTAGGTTTCTCATTCTGCTTACTTGTCCCCCTAGTATGATTTTTTTTGTATAAGATTGGTTGTATTTCTTTAGAGATTGAGTATTTTTTTATTGAAATTATTTAACTGAATAAATGGAAAAATCTCTTCATATTATCAGAATATTTTTCTATAATATGCATTTTAATATAACATTAATTAGATGTAATTGTAAGCTATGCACAATAGACAGTTAATGTTAATTTTTTAAATAAAAATTGTTTAGAATTATAGGGGTGGAAATGTTGCTACAGAATACTTTTTACATTTATGTAATTAATATTTACAGCCCCTACGCTTTACTTTTTAGGACCAAATTTCCAACCCAATGTAATTTTGGCTTTCTGAGAGCTTAGCACCTCCTCGTATGTGAAAGAACAAAATTGAGCAACAGTAATATGATGTAAGTAATCAGTTTTATTTGTAGTCTTCTTTTTGGCATCGTTTTGTAGATATCAGTTGTAGTTCTGTAGAGAAATGTACCTATTCAGTCATTTTTTTAATTATTTGTATATTTTTTTTATTCTACTGCTGATCTAAGTAGTTTTTTAAATTTAATTTGTTAAACTGGAAACCAAAATATTACTCTGAAATTAATTGAAGTAACCATCAGAATTTTCACACAGAACCAGTAGCAAGATATTTTTTTCCCCCGCATATAAAGAATAAAAGATATCTTAGAATTATTGAAACACTGAATGACATGAATAGAGTAGGATTATAAAATATGTAAATCCTTGATTGATAGAAAAATATTAAAAGAGTAATTACAAGACAAACAGCATTTAGTTTGCATGTTAAAAAAATAATATATATATATATATCATGTGAAGTGCAGTACTATGAGTACTGTGGTTTTGTACTGTGAAGCTATGATAACCTTGGAGTATCATAAGCTCCAGGACTAATATGTCTGTATATAGGTGTTATTCAGATCAAAATTTGTAATAATTAGGCTTGTGCACTGATTTTTTTTTCGGTTCGATTCGGTTCGATTTGTTCGGATGTTTAAAATTTTTGATTCGGCTCGTTTCGACCGATTTCTGTTTCGATTCGGTTCGGTTCGGCTCATTTTTCGCGTACATTTTTTTTTCGTAATATCGACCATTTTTCGTGTTTTCGGGTCACTTTGTTCGTTTTTTGTATCGACTTTTTCGTGATTTCGGAAATTTTCGTTTTTTCAGATCGTCTGTTCTCCTCGTTTCAAAGTGTCTAACTCTATTCGTTTTGACGTAAACTACCATGGTTTACTTTTTTTATTCTTTATATATATTTTTTTATAATAAATTTTTGGTGTGTTTTTCGGATCCGATAATTCATTCTGTCGATACGATAATTCTGGCGATCCTTTTTTTCTTATGAATATACATTTCACAACTTTATTTAATCATATTAAAATGGTATGAAAGCCAAGGAACAAAAAAAATGAACAAAACAATTTAAAAAACGCTAAACTGACCCGAATGCCACAAGAAACAAGTGATACGCATTTACAAATACAAAATTTACAGAATCAGCGATATAACCGATAATAGTTAAATATACGATGTCCAGAATTACCGAAATGGAACCGAAATCATGAATAGAGCAAAAATAAATTTCGATTTGACACATTTCAAGTCCATTCGAAAAATCCGAAAATTTTTCGTTTCGGCTCGGAAAACTTTTCGGATTTGTCGGTTTTCAGGTCCGATCCGATTCGGAAATTCAGCCGAATCCGAAGACACGAATCGGGAAATTTTGTGAAAATTCCGAAATTCCGAAACCCGAAACGCACATCCCTAGTAATAATACAAAATTATATCTCAGAGGTATATTCTATCAAATCATTCATATAGCCCCTGACAATAAAATAAGCCGGAGAGCATGTTTTAGCTAATATACAGCTCACATCCTGATGTGATAAATGAACTAAGTTGTATTTATTGCTTCCAGGGTCATAGCAAGACTATTTGATAAGATGCAAATAATTGAGTTGTTGGCAAAAGGTTTGCAGAAACCTTAATTGCCCTTGATTTGATTCCATATCGTCCAATTGAAATGAAAGGAATCCAATAAGAAATGCATACTCAAATAGACAATTCAGTGAATTGAGTCTATAGCGATTATGGTATAGACTCATCCAAGATGATTCTAACAATCAGCAAGTGGACAGACATTGTATCTGATAAAGATTTAAACTGCTGCCACCCCTGATGATTATTTAACCCTACTTGGGCCTCATCAAGAGGTATAACTGATACCTCTATGTAGAAGTACCTCAAGAAAGGGGTCCTTGTCTAGATTATCCTCTTGACTGAAGGGGAACAAAACCAAATTTTTGACAGCACTGAGAAGAGGCAGCGGCAGAAGACTCACCGAAGGGCAAGTTCTCAGTACTCTCAGAGATTTGTTTTTGTTCTCCAGGTAGTGGATTCTCCTTCAATGAGTTCAACTCACCCAGGACATACTTGAAAACGAGAGAAATCTCAATGTATCCTTCCTAGTAAAGTACTTTGCAATTAAATAAACTCCAAGATATTCATCCAGTAAATCTCAGTGATGGGGTAAACAGGGCTTTTCTCTAGTATATCTGTTTGTCAGCTGTAGAAAAAGACAAGGGGTGAAATCAATAGTGCACACATTTGTCATTGTGAGCTTCCAAACGAATGTATCTTCAGGCTATAAAGTTGACCTCCGTTTGGATCGGAAAGTTTTTTGTAACCTTTCTTTAGAGAGACCAATTTTTAATTTATGTTAAGTATTAAATACATTTCGAAAGTTGTAAACCTCACTGATATTGCCCTGGCCTAAATTTAGAACAATCCTTTAAACTTCTACTACATTTCTCTGTTATGAGCCTTGTCTTAATCTAGGAATTAGAGACAATAGCACCAGCTATATCATCTCTTGTATCATTTATTACACCAGGCTTGGCAATCACAATTGCTGGGTGGAATAGAGGTAACATCACTGCTCTGCAAGGAGAGAGCCTGTGGAGTCATGGGTTTGATCCTGACGAGCACCTCTCCAGTAAGTGTCCTTGGGCAAGACACCTAACAGTACATACTCGCCACCCAGGACATACTTGAAAACGAGAGAAATCTCAATGTATCCTTCCTGGTAAAATCCTTTATAATCGTCTGCGTCTCAGCTGCTTCAAAGATGATCTACCTACACTACCTCCATACCCTAACCAAACGTGTATGCAATCCATTTCGTCTTCTGCACTAACTTAATTTCTCCTGCTACTAAAGAGGAAATAATAGCGTAGTGTTATTACTTACAATAATTCTCCTGCCATCTTGGGTGGGTTTTTATTTTGTATACCCATATTATACTTTATATTCATTATAAAACCAAAAAGCCCAAATTGGATTTTTGTTGAGTATGAGATATTTACCATTCCATCGAGTGTTTGGTGTTGATGCATGCCGATAACTTATGTATGCAACCCCTTCTGATTTTTATTTATCTGCATGTTTTAACATACTTCAAATATGTTCAGTTGTCTATTCTCAATTAGCACTGTAAGTCCTCCTCCAGCCCAAACGGGAAGTGATTGTGACCCTGATGCTTTTATTACTAGGAAAATAGTAACTTTTAGAGCGTACAATGAGCTATCAAGAATACTAGAAATGCTTTTTTATTGAACTGATTTATGTAGAAATAAGTCTGCTTCAGGACTCAACTTTAACTATATCAGACTGTGTTGCCGCACATTTTAACGTCCGTGGTAGCATACAATTATGATCAATAGAGACCCACACACGAAGTATGTCCGCACAGAAGTGCGGACCCACAACGGACGCGGAAAACGGATGCAAGTTAGGCAAGAACGTAAAACTGCTAGAACGAATGTGCGGAGTGCACCACGTCCGCAACGTCTGCATAGCTTTGTGAGTGATGGAACGTAGTCAGACGGACTGCATTTTTGACGTCCAGCATTTTTGACGGAAAAATGGTTTTTCATATTAATTTTATTTCCCATCTACATCAGTCAAAAAAAAAGTCAGTCACAAAAACAGACCGTGTGGCCACTACTCTGTTGTCAGTCAGAAAGTATGTCCGCTGTGCACGGACACACAGTCCGCACAAAATGCGTTCGTCTGACACTAGCCTTAACTGTAGATTGTCCAGTGCTTCTCACCCATTAATCCAGCAATTGCCAACCTCGTTACTGCTCTCTATTGGAGCTTCAGATGTTAGTGAACTGATAGAAGTGGAGTGTTCACTTGAGTGTCAAGTCAACCCATCCCAATGGCTCTCAATGCTAAGGTTAATATGCACAAGCTTTATAAATAATTAAATTAATTAATTAACAGCTGTCGGTGCAGGCAAAGTCCCAGCATCTGAATGCCTCTGCCAGGCTCATCCACCTCACCCATTGCTCTGTCTTTGCCATTCCACTCTGCAAGTCCCTTCACTGGCTCCCCATCCACTGTAGATTTAAATTCAAAATCCTGACCTACAAAGCTCTCATTAACTCAGCTCCCCACTACCTGTCCTCACTAATCACCAAATACACCCAGCCCGCTCCCTAACATCAAACAGTGACCTGCCCCTAGCATCACCTCTTCCCATGATAGACTGCAGGATTTCTCACACACAGCCCCCATCCTCTGGAATGCTCTCCCTCGTACTGTCAGACTTTCCCCAAGTTTCCCTTCCTTCAAAAGCTCCCTTACGACATTCCATTTCAGGCAAGCTTACCACCCGACTCACTAATACACCCCACTGCCCCAACCAGTCTATCACTCTCATCTTGCAGTCCTCTCCCCCTGTTTTACCCTCAACCCTTCTAGATTGTAAAAGTTCCCACAGGAATAGGGCCCTCGTTTCCTTCTGTGCTGGTTTATCAAAATGTTGTGAATTGGATTGTAACCCTGTCTATATTGGGAGCATATTTCAGCGCTGCGGAATATGCTGTCGCTGTATGAATTAATAATAATAAAAATAATACAGTCAGGTCCAGAAATATTGGGACATCGACACAATTCTAACATCTTTGGCTCTATACACCACCACAATGGAGTTGGAATGAAACAAACACAATGTGCTTTAACTGCAGGATGTCAGCTTTAATTTGAGGTTATGTACATCCAACTCAGGTGAATGGTGTAGGACTTACAGCAGTTTGCAGATGTGCCTCCCACTTGTTAAGGGACCAAAGGTAATGGGACAATTGGCTTCTCAGCTGTTCCATGGCCAGGTGTGTGATATTCCCTCATTTCCCCAATTACAATGTGCAGATAAATGGCCCAGAGTTCATTTCAAGTGTGCTATTTGCATTTGGAATCTGTTGCTGTCAACTCTCAAGATGATATCCAAAGAGCTGTCACTATCAATGAAGCAAGCCATCATTAGGCTGAAGAAACAAAACAAACCTAACAGAGAGATAGCAAGAACATTAGGTGTGGCCAAAACAACTGTTTGGAACATTCTCAAAAAGAAGGATCGCACCGGTGAGCTCGGCAACACCAAAAGACCCGGGAGACCACGGAAAACAACTGTGGTGGATGACAGAAGAATTCTTTCCCTGGTGAAGAAAACACCCTTCACAACAGTTGGCCTGATCAAGAACACTCTCCAGGAGGTAGGTGTATGTGTGTCAAAGTCAACAATCAAGAGAAGACTTCACCAGAGTGAATACAGAGGGTTCACCACAAGATGTAAACCATTGGTGAGCCTCAAAAACAGGAAGGCCAGATTAGAGTTTGCCAAACATCACCTAACAAAGACCAAGATCAACTTGTACCAGAGTGATGGGAAGAGAAGAGTATGGAGAAGGAAAGGAACTGCTCCTGATCCTATGCATACCACCTCATCAGTGAAGCATGGTGATGGTAGTGTCATGGCATGGGCATGTATGGCTGCCAATGGAACTGGTTCTCTTGTATTTATTGATGATGTGACTGCTGACAAAAGCAGCAGGATGAATTCTGAAGTGTTTCGGGCAATATTATCTGCTCACATTCAGCCAAATGCTGCAGAACTCATTGGACAGCGCTTCACAGTGCAGATGGACAATGGCCCAAAGCATACTGCAAAAGCAACTGTAGCGCTCACTCCCGGAGGAGCCGCTGAAATTGAACCTCGGGTCAGTCTCCCCGCACTAGGGAATAAATATACTCCAGCACCGTTGTGGATTTTATAAATTATATAGTTTACTAGAATAAATGGCATATAATGAATAACACGGTGTTCGTAGATATATTTACAGTACTTCGTAATGCGGGAAACGCGCAGCGGAAAAGAAATACGATGTTTCGTATTTCGAGGAAACGCGCAGCGGAAAAGAAATATAAGGTTTCGTAATTCGAGAAACGCGCAGCGGAAAATAAATACGATGTTTGGTATTTCGAGGAACGCGCAGCGGAAAATAAATGGAAAATTATCTTTAACCCCTTTTTGATTGGGGAGTGAGTCCCGCACAGGTTGTGTCCCGGAATGTAAGTGTGTGTGTGTGTTATGGTACCCGGGTATACTATTCAACTGGCCAGTGAATTTCTTAAGAGGTATCTTCGACTAGTCAAGTTGGGGCCCTGTGGGTTTTGGAAACAAACATCAGCGTGCTTTCTTGGTTTTACAACGGCCTAGAAGGCCTCTCACCCATCCGCCAGATACTTGAGGCTCCGCTTGACCCAGGACGTCTCTCCGCTCGATATTGACTGGGGTTCTCCTGGCTTATGGATCCGCTGTCTGGCTTTCTGCTCCTGCCGCGACTTGTCCAGCTTACCGCCTGCTCTCCCAGTCCGATCGACCTGCGGTACTCCTAACTCGGGTCCTCTGGCTTCCGCAATAGCAGCTTGGGTAATCTTGTGGATCACTGGGTCTCCCTTTGGTAAGGCTGAGCAACCCGATCTGTAACTCCGTCAGGCCGCACCTGCGCTCCGGCCTGGACACTGCTACGTTCTGCAGCACTGTGTCTTGTCTCCCTCACTCCCTGGCGCGCTCTGCCAGCTCTCTCCACGAGGCTCAGGATGTAAGGGTCTGTGTCCCACCCACTTCCTGTGTCTGCCCCCAAAGCATGCCGGGAAACGTAGTCCCAATGTTTTCTGTGTTTGTCCAGCATAATCTTAGCATGGTCTCTGTCTCCCTCTGGTGGCCATTGCAAGTAAATGCAGCAGAACAGTCTTTTTAAACAGCGCTACACAACCAAAGAGTTTTTGAAGGGACAGAAGTGGAATGTTATGCAATGGCCAAGTCAATCACCTGACCTGAATCCGATTGAGCATGCATTTCACTTGCTGAAGACAAAACTGAAGGGAAAATGCCCCAAGAACAAGCAGGAACTGAAGACAGTTGCAGTAGAGGCCTGGCAGAGCATCACCAGGGATGAAACCCAGCGTCTGGTGATGTCTATGCCTTCCAGACTTCTGGCTGTGATTGACCGCAAAGGATTTGCAACCAAGTATTAAGAAGGGAAAGTTTGATTTATGATTATTATTCTGTCCCATTACCTTTGGTCCCTTAACAAGTGGGAGGCACGTCTGCAAACTGCTGTAAGTCCTACACCGTTCACCTGAGGTGGATGTACATACCCTCAAATTAAAGCTGACAGTCTGCAGTTAAAGCACATTGTGTTTGTTTCATTCCAACTCCATTGTGGTGGTGGATAGAGCCAAAGATGTTAGAATTGTGTCGATGTCCCAATATTTCTGGACCTGACTGTGTATATTGTGATCCAGCACTATCACAGGGTACCATAGCACGTCCTCTAGGACAATCACAACCAGTCAGACTTTTTAGTAGGTGGTAGCTTAGAGACTTGGAAAGACCTCCATCTCCGCCAGGCTGCTCATGTAATATTAATAACAAGACTTCCAGGACACCTAGTGAAGGTGGTTATTGGGGTCATACACAGTTACCATGACCATTCATATTACATATAAAGGTCATGGTATCTAGAGTGTCCCTTTAATCTTATTTAAGTGGTCATGGTAACAGGAAACTAACACCCTCCTTTCCAAAAGTCTATTTTTGCATTTTTTCTTAATTTGATGGTATAGTTTCCCTTTAAAGGTAAGCACACGTTTCTGCCAGATTTATTTAAATAGTACTATACATTATATACTTAATAGAATAGTAAAATATTTTCATTTTAGAGTATCTCTGAAATGTACACATTACTTGTGATTTCTGTTAAAAATAAGTTGGTTTAACTGGGTCAGCAAAATGCTAAGCGTGGTGGTAATCATGATCATCCCTCAGGATTCCTCTTAAAAAGGCATGTTTTTAAAGTTTTAGCTTTCATCTACAAAAAATTATAAGATTGGTTTTTAGTATCATGATGAGTTACAATTTGTTAGTTGGAATTTGACCTTCTTAAGCATTACACTGAAATTACATTTAACCTTAGGCATATGGGATAGTAGAAATCATTATATGGTATTTACGAGAGTGCTCCAAGACATTTCTTCATGCGTGGAACATGATGTAAATTAATGAGATATCTCTAAAATGTGTTGAAGGAAAAATACAGACTTTTCTAATAAAAAAAAAATCAACATTTAGAAGCAAGATTATAATTATTAGCACAACATGTATAAATATTAAAATATGGGACCACAAATGATACAGGCGCTGCAGTCTGGAAGCTGGAGAGTAGAAGGTTGCTATGTATAGGAGGGAAAATAACATTAACCATTAAGAATTTTAGTTTACAGCATGCTGTATTAGCATTATCATGTAGAATAGTAGATTGCAATGTAAATATCTTGAACAGAGGTGACTCTACAGTTAATGTGACTGTAACAGATCTCAGCAGCCCATTTGGCATTCCCCAAACATGAGTTAGGAGGACACACTTGCTGGGGTAAAACAGACATTAATGAAACATATGAAGCAAATATATACAGTACAAGGAGAGACCTGGAGACCAAAGGAAGATGAACCGCTGGTGCCCCTTCCTTCTCTTCCTCTGATGATCCACTGCCTCCAGCCATAACCCATTTTAATTGTTTGCACATGAAACAATAGAGTCCCATGTAATCACACCTTGAGGATCAGATTGTCTGAATAAGTTAGATAATGGATAACAAATAGTAGAAACCTACAGAGTTCTCATAGAGTAACAAAAGACTTCTCAAACCTGTCACAGCTGTAAAACATATTCTATATGGGGGATTGGAGTGCCCCACACAGTAATGATATAAGCATTAATAACAGTAACACATAATACATGGACAATACCAATATTAACAATAACAATATTAACAAATGACAAAAGAAACCCAGTTACAGTTCCACGTATTTATAAAGTGCTAACAAGGTTCGTAGTCCTGTACAATGGTTGAGACAGAATAACATATATACATAAAAGTTAAACACACAGAACAGTAGGAAGGAGGACCCATCTCAAGAGCTTGCAATCTAAGAGTAGAGGGGTGACATGCTAGGTGAGGGTAAATAGAGAGCCTGAAGTAGCAGTACGCAAGTAGGCTCGGTGGGAAGCTGGTGCAAGAAATGTACAGTGGGGAATCATGGAATGAGCCGATAGGCTTCACTAAAGTTATATGTTTTCAGAGACTTCTTGAAGGACTGGAGAGACTGGGAGAGTCTATTTTTGCAGTGGAGGGAGTTCCATAGAAACAGGGCAGCTCGGGAGAAGTCTTGAAGCCTGGAGTTGGGGGGGGAGCTGATAGCATCAGATCATTGCCAGAGCGAAGTGGTCAGGACAGGTTGTACCTGCTAATAAGGGAGGAGAAGTAGGCAGGGGCACGGGTATGGATAGCTTTGTACGTGAACACCAGTATTTTGAATTGGATTCTAAAGGAAACAAGAAGCCAGTGTAGAGATTGACAAAGGGGATAGGTGCGAGAGGTGTGTCAGGTGAGGTGGATGACCATAGCATGGGCATTCATAACAGGCTGCAGAGGGAGACTCTGGGATCTCTTAAGGCCAGAGAGAAGGAGGTTACAGTAGTCAAGGCGGGAGATAATAAAAGCTTGTATGAGCATTTTAGCAGAGTCCTGATCAGTGGCGTCACTAGGGTTGGTAACTCATGGTGTCACCCCCTCGAGCCCCCCCCCAGTTTTACACAAAATGATTTAAACTATTGTTACTCATATGCAGCACTCCCACATAATGCTAAATGTAAGACAATAGTAGAGATATTAATTCCTAGCAAAATTACACCATAATACTACCAGATCATATGAATACAAAGGAACACATGGCAGCATTTGGCACAGTCACATGGCAGCATTTGGCACAGTCACGTGGCTCATTTTGCACAGTCACATGGCTCATTTGGTACCCATTTACATGGCACAGAGTCAGTTACATTGACACAGTTGGCAGATGGCATCATGGCACACAGCTATATGGCTCGTCTTCTAAATGGCACACACACAGGTATGGCACACAGTTACATGGCACGGACTGGGTTACATGTCACAGACAGGGTTACATGGCAAAGTTGGGGTTTCATGGCACTGGCACAGACAGATAGGGTTACATGGCACAGACAGGGTTAAATGGCACAGTCTGGGCCATGGTGGAACAGGCTGGCACCCCATGTCCCTGTGTTTAATATGAGTGACTGTATGGCTCATCATGCCCAGGCAGCCGGGCAGAGTTGCACGCTCAGCAGCTGGATGAAGCATTAGGAGTCATTGATCCCATTGGGCCACACAATGGGCCGAGATCAGCAGGAGGAGCTCATGATGATTGGCAATTAGGACAAGCAGGGGACAAAGGTCCCAATCCCAGACCTTCCCTTTGGGCACTGCACGTGTCGACGTTGTCCATAAATTCGGTCAGTAACCTTACCCAACTATCACAGAGTGGGAATAATGGGATCAGTGTGTGCCCGGCCCCCTCTGAAAACTGTATTTATATTTTTAAAGTTTATATGGTAATGGAAGGGTAAAAAGTTTTAAAAAGGAATTAGGAAGGAAATTAAGAATAAATTAAATCAGTGGCATCACTAGGGTTGGTGTCACCCGGTAAGGTAACTTATGGTGTCCCCCTCCCCGAGTTTTACGGATTTTTTTTAACTACTCCTACTCCTAAATCAGTACTCCCATATAACACTGAATGCTCATACACACAGCGCACATTACTGTGAGGTTTATTGCTGTGGAGCTCTCTCATATGCTCACACAAATTTTTGCCAACTGCCAGCAAGTACGGTGCCTGTTCGAAGGCAGTGAAAGAACACATGGATATATATTGCCCCCAGCAGCTCTGGATATATTGCCCCCAGCAGCTCATCCATGGATATATATTGCCCCAGCTCACATATGGATATATTGCCCCAGTTCACAATTATATATTGCCCCCAGCAGCTCACCCATGGATATATTGCGCCTCAGCTCACATATGGATATATTGCGCCTCAGCTCACATATGGATATATTGCGCCTCAGCTCACATATGGATATATTGCGCCTCAGCTCACACATGGATATATTGTCCCAGACCAGCTCACACATGGATATATTGCCCCAGACCAGCTCACACATGGATATTGCCCCAGCTCTCATGGATATGCCCCAGCACACATGGATACTGCGCCAAGCACACATGGATACTGCCCCCAGCACACATGGATACTGCCCCAGCTCACATGGATATGTGGATATGCCCCAGCAGCTCTCATGGATATTGCCCCAGCTCCTCTCATGGATATACTGCCCCAGCTCCTCTCATGGATTTTGCCCCAGCTCCTCTCATGGATTTTGCCCCAGCTCCTCTCATGGATATTGCCCCAGCTCCTCTCATGGATTTTGCCCCAGATCCTCTCATGGATTTTACCCCAGCTCCTCTCATGGATATGCCCCAGCTCATGGATTTGCCCCAGCACATGGATATGCCCCAGCACATGGATACTGCCCCAGCTCATGGATACTGCCCCAGCAGCTCATGGATATGCCACAGCAGCTCATGGATATGCCCCAAGCAGCTCATGGATATGTCCCCAGCTCATGGATATGCCCCAGCTCGTGGATATGCCCCAGCAGCTCATGGATATGCCCCAGCAGCTCATGGATACTGCCCCAGCTCATGGATATGCCCCAGCTCGTGGATACGCCCCAGCAGCTCGTGGATATGCCCCAGCAGCTCATGGATATGCCCCCAGCTCATGGATAATGGCCCCAGCTCATGGATAATGGCCCCAGCTAATGGATAATGGCCCCAGCTCATGGATACTGCCCCAGCTCGTGGATATGCCCCAGCAGCTCGTGGATATGCCCCAGCTCATGGATACTGCCCCAGCTCATGGATTTGCCCCAGCTTGTGGATATGCCCCAGCACATGGATACTGCCCCAGCTCATGGATATTGCCCCAGCATATGGATTTGCCCCAGCACATGGATATGCCCCAGCTCATGGATACTGCCCCAGCACATGGATAATGCCCCAGCTCATGGATACTGCCCCAGCTCATGGATACTGTCCCAGCTCATGGATAATGCCCCAGCTCATGGATAATGCCCAAGCACATGGATAATGCCGGGCTCATGGATAATGCCCTAGCACATGGATAATGCCCCAGCTCATGGATAATGCCCCAGCACATGGATAATGCCCAGCTCATGGATAATGCCCCAGCACATGGATAATGCCCCAGCTTATGGATACTGCCCCAGCTCATGGATTTGCCCCAGCTCATGGCTACTGCCCCAGCTCATGGATTTGCCCCAGGCCCCAACAGCTCATGGATATGCCCCAGCTTATGGATAATGGCCCCAGCTCACCTCCTGTGCCACGTGTTCGCTCCCTCTGAGCGTCCGGCGGCGTGCAGCTTGGGCGCTCGCCTGGGGGAGCCACGTGACCAGCCGCGATCGGCTGGTGACGTGTTTCCCCCAAGCGAGCGCCGAAGCTGCATAGCTTTGGACGCTCGCAGGGAGCGAACACGCGGCGCAGGGTGAGACACCCGCCCTTGGGTGATGGTGTCACCCTAAAGGCGGGTGTAACCTGGTGCGGGCCGCACCCCCCCACCCCCACGTTACGACGCCCCTGAATTAAATTGTAATTATTATCGCTATCGCCGCGCTTGACTCACGCAGGTAGCATTGCTCAATGCTCGAGCCTCGAGTGAAGTCGACTCTGACTGCTGTTGCTCGCTCAGTCTGGTGGGGGACTCAGTCAGGACTCAGGAGGCTTCGAGTCGCGACGTGAGGCAGGCGGGGTGCCGCACGCTTCTGAAAACAAAGTCACCAGGCGGGAGCTGTTAGTGCGGGCTGCCGCTGCGCTGATGACTTACTCAGAGACATCAGCGCATCAGCCCGCCAGCATGCCGCTCCCTCTGGCGTGTGGCGTCAGAGGGGGTGGGACTCGAGGATCAGCCGCTGAGCCACTGAGCCGCCATCTCCGCTGAGCCACCATCTTTCATGCCGATGCCCATTAGGGGAGGGTGACACGACCTGCCCTTAGGGTGACATCGTCACCATAAGACAGTGCTTTTTTGATGTTTGATTTTTCTGCTGGCTGCCGCACTGCAGCACCTGCTTTGTGGCTGCCGGTTCAAAAATCAAACATCAAAAAAGTCTTACTTTGGTGACGGTGGTGTCACCCTAAGGGCGGGTGTCACCTGGTGCGGACAGCACCCCTTCCCCCCCCTAGCGACGCTAGTGGTCCTGATTAAGACAGGGGCGGACACGTGCAATGTTTTTTAGGTGGAAGTAGCAGGATTTGGTTAGTGACTGAATGTGAAAAGTGAAGGAGAAAGTCGAAGAGGAACCTGATGCAGCGAGCCTGATGTAGAAGTAATGATGGCACCATTCACCTGAAGGGAAAAGGCTGCAGGAATGTTGGTTTTAGATGGAGGAAGGATGAAAGACACCCCGGTGGGGGGACAATATGAAATATCAAATTGAACCGAACCCACCATCCTCTCCCAAAAAGCAATCATGGGTCCAGGTACTCCCATTACCAGGTGATATGGTTTGCTGCTCATTGATTGCATAATTCAGTCTGCATTTCCCCAAGGTAACCCTTAAAATATGCTTTATTATGGGTACTTGGAAAACAGGGTTGGAAACTACTGGGTTAGAGTAATGTGTGTTTGTTTCTATTCAGGTAAAATTCTGAGTTTCAAAGTGTGTTAGTGATGTTTGAGTGTGTTTGTATGTGGATTAAGATATAACAAAAGTGTTACAATTATGTGTTTATTTATCCCACAAAATCACCAGGCCATGGATGGACCAAATGAATTTTCTGCTACAATATCTCGAGTCATGGCAATGGTTCACATGCTAAAATAAAATAAATAAATCCAAATGGGAATGCACACAGTGGGGCAGGAAAAGGAGTTCAGTGATCCAGAGCAGCAACATTCACATTGAGGAAAATCAAAGACAGGACCAGGCACTCAAATTCTAGAAGTGGCCTTTTATTGAACACACAAAAGAAGACAATGTTTCAACTGAGACTTGAGAAAGACTGTTGTAAAATCCAAAAGTCTATCAGGGTTATTCAAAGAGAGCCAATCTGGCCCCGAAATTAAACCGGACGAAATTTAGCGTACGGCTTCATTTCCTGTCCATTCGGCTATTCAGAGAGCAGGCAGTTCGCCAAATGTTGGCGAATTGCCTGTACGTACGGTGTCTGTTCGAGGGCAGTGAAATCCCCATAGAGAAGCAATGCTTCGTCTATTCAGAGAACACAAAACAGCAGGGAAAAGTTGCCGAAATGCCCTGTTTCATTCGACAGGTTTATTCAGGAGAATCCCATAATCTTCAATGTTAAAAATATTCCAGTTTTAATGCAATATCTAATAAACTGTTTAATATTATATTCTGCAGTAAAAAGACTCTTTATTCATAGATTTTTTACAATCTTTTAGGCATTTTTGGGGATTTTTTTGGCAAACTTTTTCTCCGTTTTTTTTTTTTTACATCGATTTTTCTTTTTTCTGTAACAGACCTTTTTATTATCAATCATAGGACCTTATGTGAAAATTCCAGACATTTTGTTTCAGTAGTTTTTTTGCAAACAGCGTTTCATTTTTCAAACTTTCAAGCATACTGGTCTTTTTTTTTCACCTCATTCGTCTGCTTTTTCCGGCGGCTGCTCTGCGCTGTGATCGATGGCTAGTCGTGTTTCTCCGGCGTGTTCGGCGTGGTTAATCCAGCTGTTTCTCTGAGTTTTGGCGAGTGTTCGGCAAGTGTTCTGCGGGTTTGCGGCGAGTTTTCCCTGCACTACGGGGGGCCCTGCGGTGCTTGCTGAATACACCGCAGGATCGGCGTACTAGGATCGCCGAATCGCCCCGAAGTGCAGGGAACGAAAAGTCACCAAACGTGCGGAGACTTTTCGAATCTCTTTAAATAACCCTGTGTGTATCCAAAAATAGATCTTCACTCAGATTTGAGTGTAGGATCCTCTCTTTAGGTTTAACCCATAATGAAATTGCAGACACCTGCCTAGTATTGCATTGTGAGAAGAAAACCAAGCTGGATATCATGCGCTCCAGTAGAGTTCACGGGGTTTTATTGCACAAAAACAACAAAAGTTGCCATGCAACATTTCCTTCTAGGAAAATCCTTTCACAAGCTTGAGAAAGCGCTTTGTTGTAATCAAAATAAATATTGCTGTTTTGAGCAAAAAAGTGCCTTGAACTCTACTGGAGCGCTTGATATCCAGTTTGGTTTTGCTCTAAGTGGACAAAACTGTCCGCTCAGGTACTAAGAGAACACCCTGCTTATATGTGATGTTTCTCCAGACCAACATACTTGAGTGCAAACCCCATCTTGCGATACGATCGTGTGGGTCCCCAGTTTGATTGAGGTTAGACGACCATTTATTTTACCTAATTACCAAGCAAACATCACATAGATTTTGATTCATTGACATAACTAGTTACAATAAAAATAATTAATTGTATCCCTGTAAGGGAAGAAAACTGATATTAAAACAAAGCTTTTTAGGGTTTTTTGTGTTTTTTGTTGTGTACTTCTATAGAACAGATGTCAACATTGTGATATTGTATTGTTATAAATTCTAGTATGAAAAATGATTTCTATAATAAATATGAATTACCAGATACATTAGATTACTGAGATTTTATATATATATATATATATATACAGTACTGTGCAAAAGTTTTAGGCAGGTGTGAAAAAATGCTGTAAACAAAGAATGCTTTCACAAATGGAAGTGTTACACATTTATGTTCATAAATGAACAAAAGGCAGTGAATGAACAAAAGAGAAATCTAAATCAAATCAATATTTGGTGTGACCACCCTTTGCCTTCAAAACAGCAGCAATTCTTCTAGGTACACTTGCACACAGGTTTTGAAGGAATTTGGCTGGTAGGTTGTTCCAAACATCTTGGAGAACTAACCACAAATCTTCTGTGGATGTCGGCTTTCTCACGTCCTTCTGTCTCTTCATGCAATCCCAGACAGACACACTCAATGATGTTGAGATCAGGACTCTGTGGTGGCCATGCCATCACTTCCGGTACTTCTTGTTCTTCTTTACGCTGAAGATAGTTCTTAATGACTTTGGCTGTATCTTTGGGGTCGCTGTCCTGCTGCAGAATAAATTTGGGGCCAATCATACGCCTCCCTGGGGTATTGCATGATGGATAAGTAGCTGCCTGTATTTCTCAGCATTGAGAACACCATTAATCCTGACCAAATCTCCAACTCCATTTGCAGAAATGCAGCCCCAAATGGTCAAGGAACCTCCACCATGCTTCACTGTTGTCTGCAGACACTCATTATTGTATCGCTCTCCAGCCATTCAACGAACAAACTGCCTTCTGCTACAGCCAAATATTTCACATTTTGACTCATCAGTCCAGAGCACCTGCTGCCATTGTTCTGCAACCCAGTTCCTATGTTTTCATGCATACTTTAGTCGCTTGGCCTTGTTCCCACGTCGGAGGTATTGCTTTTTGGCTTCAACTCTTCCATGAAGACCACTTCTGGCCAGACGTCTCCGGACAGTAGATGGGTGTACCTGGGTCCCACTGGTTTCTGCCAGTTCTGAGCTGATGGCACTGCTGGACATCTCCCGATTCCGAAGGGCAATAAGCTTTATGTGTCTTTTATCTGCTGCACTAAGTTTCCTTGGCCAACCACTGCGTCTACGATCCTCAATGTTGCCCGTTTCTTTGTGCTTCTTCAAAAGACCTTGAACAGCACACCTTGAAACCCCAGTCTGCTTTGAAATCTTTGTCTGGGAGATACCTTGTTGATGCAGTATAACTACCTTGTGTCTTGTTGCTGTGCTCAATCTTTCCATGACATGAAACTGTCTTTCACAACCTCACCTTGGAAGCAGAGTTTGGCTGTTCCTCACCCGGTTTTAAGCCTCCTACACAGCTGTTCCTGTTTCAGTTCATGACTGGGTTTCAAACTACGTGTGACATTGATGATCATTAGCAACTGTTTGGTATAATTGGTTGATCATACACCTGACTATAATCCTACAAAATCCCTGACTTTGTGCAAGTGTACCTATGAGAATTGATGCTGGTTTGAAGGCAAAAGGTAGTAACACCAAATATTAATTTGATTTAGATTTTTCTTTTGTTCGCTCACTTTGCATGTTGCAAATTGACAAATATAAACAATCATTATTTATATTTGTGAAAGCATTCTTTGTTAACAGCATTTTTTCACACCTGCCTAAAACGTTTGCACAGTACTGTATATTTTTTTAAAATCAAAATATAATAAAGGGGAAAGTTTGAATTTTTACCATTTTATAAAGGTACTGTTTATTATTGATACAAAACTTGAATTTAATGGTAGGCAGCCTTTCAGTTATGCCTTAATCTATGCTTTAAAAATCGTAGTCTCTCGTCTGTGAATATATTATTTATTTTTGCTGTTGGCACTTTGAAATATTTTTATCACTGCTGATCGTTAAGGGGCGGGGTATATCACATATGTCTATATGTATTTTTTAACCAAACTAAATAATTTGGTATGAACGAACCTCCCAGGTAAAGATAAATGTCTGCAATTTTTTAATTCCTAAACTGTTTGAAATACAATCTGGAAGTCTCCCTGCTCCTATATGCCTGACTTAAACTAACAGATGTTTCAGGAGGTTCATTATGCTCCCTCCTGTTGCTATGCAAGCACATAGACAGGTTTATTCAAAGAGATCCGAATGGCTGGAGAAAGGTAACCGAATGCTGAAAATCAGCGTTCGGTTACCTTTCTTGGCCATTCGGCTATCCAGAGAGCAGGCAATACGCCAAATCCTGGCGAATTGCCTGCACATTCGGTGCCTGTTCGAAGGCATTGAAATCCCCATAAAAAAGCACTGGCATTGAAATCCCCATAAAAAAGCACTGCTTCGGCTATTCAGAGAACACAAACCAGCAGTGAAAGGTTCCCGAATTGCCCTGCCATTCGGTGGTTTAATTCGACAGGTTTATTCAGGAGAATCCCATAGGCTTCAATGTTAAAAATATTCCCGTTTTAATTTAATATCTAATAAACCGTTCATTATAAAAATCTGCAGTAAAGAGTCTATTTATTTATCGATTTTTTAGGATATTTTAGGCATTTTTCTGAATTTAAATTTTTTTTAAAAAAGTCCAATTTTTAAAAAAATAAAATTTAAGTTTACTTATTTTTTCTGTAACAGCCCTTCTTATTATCATTCATTGGATCTCATATGTAAATTTCAGACATTTTCGCTCAGTAGTTTCTTTGCAAACAGCGTTTCACTTTTCAAACGTTCAAGCAAATTGTTTTTCTAATTTATCCACTGCCTTCGTCTGCGGTGTCGGCTTTTTCCGGAGGCTTCGCTGCATGTGATCGGCTCCTGCTCGGGTTTTTCCGGGTTAATCCAGGTGTTTTTTTGCGGGTTTCGGCGTGCATTCGTTGGGTTTTTGCGGTGACTTCTCGTCGGGTTTGCAGCAGCTTTTCCCTGCGCTTTGACGGCCCTGTGGTGCTTGCTGAATACACCGCAGGGTCGCCGTAATGGGATTGCCGAATCGGCCCGAATTAAAGAGAACTAAAAGTCACCGAACATGCGGTGACTTTTCGATTCTCTTTGAATAACCCTGATAGTGTACACTCACTGGGCACACACACACTATTTAAGTCCCCATATGGATTTTTTTTGTGAAGGAATACAATTCATAGTCAAGAAATCTTATCTTGGAGCAAAAGAGCGAATAACGTTGTCTGTAGAATGATAGCAACTTGAACTGGTTAATAATTACTAGGAGATAAATGAATCTATCTAGTGGCCCTATTCTGACCTAGGGTTCAATTTCATTGTGTCGGCAGTTATTTGGGGGGAATATATCGCCAGGTTTCAGGCTTTATTTGTTTATTATGTATTGGCTGATTCAATTTTAAAATATTGTCCAGAGCTGAAAATCGAAAAATGAAGTTGGTCCAAAAAAAAAAAAATCTGTCCAGTTAAATACCCAAAAGAATACTTTTGGCCAGCATCTTTTTGATTTTTTGCCACTAAGAGTCCCTAGTCTAAAAATCCAATGTTTAAAAAGAGAGAAAGGGAAGTCTGTTTTAAACTGCCTCAAAATTAATTTATCAACTTCTTTCAGCACTTGTATTTTTATGAAAATCTGACTACTGATAAGTTCGCACTGGATTGATATAGCCAATATTTCCATTGAAGTATAGCCAATATTGGAACTGAATTCTTATCGAGAATCAAAATGGCGTTATGCCCTTGTGACAGACCTCGCATGTCTGCCTGTCCTGCTCTCCTGGCACCCCCTTACCAAGATCAGCCCGGCCGCTGAGTTGCTCGGAACACAGTGCCTCCAGCAGCCTGATCTCTTGGAATGGATCCGCTGATCCGGATCTGTTACCTTGGAGTCTTTTTGGATTTGTCATGCTGATTCGTCCCGCTGAATCGGATTCACTGATTCGGATCCGCCACACTGATTCATCCCACTGAATCGGATTCGCTGATTCAGATCCACCGCGCTGATTCACCCCGCTGAATCGGATTCGCTGATCCGGATCCATGCATCCGAAGTGGTGAATCGGATCCGAGTTTTTGATTTGTTCCGGCAGATCTGCCGAGTCGATCTATCGGCCAAGAATCCAGACAGTCGCTCCGTGCCTGCTGAGTAAGGGAAGAGAGGGTACCCTGACATGAAACACCAGACAGGCTGTATGTTCAAACAGGATCGATTGACTTTATTGGAAAAAATACACCAGTATTTATGCACCAGCAACACACACACGTTTCAAACTTCCCGCCCACCCCAACAGTTCTGATTGGTTCTTCCCAAGTCTACAGGCTCCATCCTGGTCGGGTGCCGGTTCCAACATGGTCCACCGGCTTATGCAAATGAGTCTTTGCCGCGATTCGGATTGGCTGGCCGATCCAGATCGCGTGGTGATCCGGATCACGTAGTGATCTGGATCGCCACCAGAAGCCGTGAGTCAGCTGGACCTGATCTGAACAGCTTCTGGCTGGTTTGCAAAAGTCTGCATTTTGTGCCATGCGGTCCTTTGTCCTCCGGACCCAGGGATAATGGGGCAATCCAGTTCAATGCCAGGACTGGGGGGAACAGATCCAACACACAGCACAGCAATAAAAGTACATCACACCAGGGACACAGGATACATTGGGGAAATGTAAATGGGAAAACCAAACTGGCTTAATGCCCTTCAGCCGGGGTATAAAGTCAGTTCCATAACAGCCCCTATTTAAAATAAAAGTTGAAAAATCGTTTAATTTCACCCAAAAAAACTGATTTCGGCAACTGGGCCAAATCAAATTGCGACCCTATTCGGGAACAGGGAGGTGCTAAGGGAAAATAACCTAAGTAGGATTATGTCCACTGATAAAACTGTAGGGGCAGGTTTTGGTGCCCAAATGAAATTCTTTTTCAACAAAAAATTTCATTTGTTTTTGTCCTGCTCAGTTGCAGATCAAAATAGCTAGAGGTCACGTATCTGATGGTGCCTTTGAAGAGCCGAGTTATTTCAATCTTGGGAGTAAAGGGGTTGATAACCAACATACCTGGTATTGGATCCAAATAGTTTCTAAACACGCAATAGCATCCCTAATACAGCCAAACTGTCTGTATTAACAAGTGAGCCATGAAATATAGCAACTCCACTTGTACTAACCTCTCCTGTCTTGTTCCAGCCAAGTCACAGATTGCTGTTGCTCAGCTTTTATGGCTGCCTACTGTACACTTTCACTTGCAGTGTATAGTCCCCACTGATATGTAAAGACTTTATACTTACCTTTCATCCCATGTTAAAGTAGACAGTGAAATGCATTGCCTCCCACTTACAACAGACAGAAAGACACTTAAGGGGTTACCCACTAATGATTGATTTGGCTCTGAAATAGCACCGAATGGTGAATTTCAGCGTTTGGTGCAATAACGGGGAAATTTGTCTATTCGCTAAGCTGTCAATTTGCCAAATGTATAGCAAAATACAGGGCAATTTTCCACAAATCCCATTGCCAAAATTGTCCCATAGAAGAATATTTTTTTTTCTATTCACAGAACACCAAATTGCACGAAATTGTGGCGAAACAACATGATTTTCGGTGTTTCAATTCGATAGATTTAAACGGGTGAATTCCATAGGTTTCAATGTAAAAAAACTAATATAATTTTTAATTGTTTTTAAAGACTGTTTATTCTTTTCATTTTTTGCAAAAACCCTTTTTGTTTTAATTTTTAGTATACCTTTTAATATTTTTTTGACAATTTTTTTATTTTTAAAAAACTGTTTTATTTTCTAGCAGACATTTTTATTTTTTATAGAACCTTTTTTATTATTTAGACACATTTTTTACAAAATTTTTAAGGATTGAAACTCTTATTAGGAGAACAGGAGGCTTACTTTTTTTTTTTTTTTACAGTTCCTATGGAATTGGCCATGGCCAATTCGATGCAGTTTGATGCAATTCAGCAGTTAATAGTGCAATTCGGCATCTTTTGCCGATGTCCGATAACCGCTTCGGCGACTCCATTTTTGGCAAAATATAGTGATCATTTGCTAAATAGAAATTTCACCATATTTTCGGTGAAATTGAGTCACTAATGTGCGTCGAAACACAAAGCAGTGAAATTGCACCCGTTAGTAACCCAGATGAATGCGTGGACACCTAGAGCCGGGGCATTTGTGGCTCTAGAGTATGTGAGTGTTTCTACTCTGGCTTACTAAACTGTATTCTATACATAGAGATTCTGCGCCATTGCTGTGTTTTTTTTCTGTGTTCTTTTGAGGTATGAAAGGAGCAGACCCAAGACCTAAGAACTGAACTGACCCCTTTTCTCCACATAAGTATATTGATTACCTTTCGCATATTGTGCACATTGACATGGAGGACTTTGACAACTGTTTCTCAGAGCATGTGGACTACCCTTCCATACGTAAACACTGATATTTGATAGATTTTATCATTGCTGCATGCTACACTTTCTCTGTAACACATGCCAAAAGTTAACACGATCATTAAGCATCTGTTCTATCTTCTAAAGATGATTCACAAGAAAGACCGCAGTTTGCTGAAGACAAGCAGACTTATGTCAGGAATGGCACCGGGGTGGCACCGCAGGTTCAGGGAGTCTAAGCCCAGGATGCAGGGATGCTCTGAAGGTACCTTGGTTAGGCTGATGTTATGTGATCCGAGGCGTGGTACAATGGGGGTTATCCAGGAGAATTGTCAGCAGGCGATCCTAGGTCGAGGGACTGGTACAGCGGGATAGTCGTTGAAGCAAGCAGGGGTCTGATACACAGTAAGTCTTTAGCAATAGTTCAGCTATGTTTGCAGGATAGACTTGCAATGCGAAGCCATGGTAGAAAGGTGGGAGTGACTCTTTATTTGCAAGCAGGAGGGTGTGGTGTGTGTGGTGCTTGTGCTTTTACTGTTTAACCCCTCTCCTTACTGGATTGGAACAGGGGCAGCACTTCACATGTGCTGCCTGAGCAAGGAATGTGATCATGGGGTGGTCAGCGATGGGGATCCTGACATAGCCCCTCCCTCAAGGCCGAACCCCGTGAGGCCCAGATATGCTTGTAGACTGGGTTCAGCTGCAGGAGACACATAGGAAAAGATCCCCTGCACACAATAAGAATCTTCATCTTTAGTAGAGTTTCTGGACTGTGCATCACAAGGTATAGGACCACTCCGGTAGGTGTTGGAAGCGAGGAGGATTGCCCGCAGCAGGCAGAATTCTGGGCAGAGGGGGCAGCATTAGCTTGGAGATGATTCTTTCTCTGACGCCTCCTTGCCCTTGATTTGGAGGATTTGGCCAGGATGGTTCCACACAAGGAAGGAACCGGAGCCACACTTGGACCAATCTCCTCCATGATGGGTATCTCTTCTTCGTTGCTGGATGTCATAGACGTGGTGAGGGTAGTGCCCAGGAATGCCCCTTCTTGGTCACTCTGTGCAGTCTGCAGCGGTGACTCACCATTTAAATCAATAAAGTGAAGCCCCGTCTCTGAGGATGGATCAAAGGTAGGTGGTACAACTGCAGCAGATGGTGGCATTTCGGCAGTGGCGCTTATTTTAGCCAGTTGTTTCAGCAGGAAAGCGGGGTTTTTCTGGAGATTCTGTAGGATGTCGGAGAGGGAATCAACCTGGCTTGCCAGGGTAACAACAGTAGAAGTAAGCACTGATATTTCTGGGGCCTTGTCAATAACCACACAAGCTGGCATTGAAGTGGGTTTGACATGTACCTCTTCATTCGGCAAAGCAGGCATGGATTTGGATTCCTCAAGCTGCTGGGCAGTGCACTTGGATTCATCAAGCGGTAGGGAAGCACACTTGGATTCATCAGGCTGCTGGGAAGCGCACATGGATTCCTCAGGCTGCAGGGAAGCGCACATGGATTCCTCAGGCTGCAGGGAAGCGCACATGGATTCCTCAGGCTGCAGGGAAGTGCACTGGGGTTCATCAGCAGGCCCCTCGGCGTAGGCTTCAGGTTCAACTTCCTCAGTTATCATGAAAGGAGCCAGGCCAGCATTGTCTGTGGGAGCAACATAGGGATCCAGAGAATCTTGATGCAGCGGGGTGTTCACCGTGGTATATGTGGCACTTCTGGTGATCTCGTCTGGTAGTACAAGGTCAAGGAGTTGATCTTTCTCCAAGTCAGCCCGGCTGGGGTCAGCAGAGATCCTTGGAGACTTGATCTTTCTTTTATTCACCAATGTCCTCTCATAGGTGTCAATGTTGGCTTTTTCGACCACAAAACCATTGGAAGCAACAGTGTACTCTGTATGTTTGAAAGGAGTGGTACCGCTTGGGTAGGTAGCGGGATATGAAGCGGTAGTGCTAATATACCTGGCATAGCCACAAGGAGACCCTCGGGAGCACCGTGCTGTCTGTAGCGGATTCGTTGGAAGGCACAGAAGGTCTTGGGCTGCCAACCCCTCACTGTCTGACTCCAGGGACTCCCACTCGCCGTCAGACTCTGAGTCCTGTCGAGAGAGACACGGTGAAGGCGGTGGTAGGTCTTCCCAAGGCATGTGGTACTTCCTGGCAGAAGTGGGCATAGCTGGATCTCTTCTTGCAGACTGTCCAAGGACTGGAGCAGGGGAGGAGATGCAACAGTCTGCAAGGGTGATGGGAGTTGCAGTCAATATGTGAATAGAGTCCACAATTTGTTTTGCAGCTTTCCTCATCATTAATGCTTCCTCAAATACTTTTAGGTCCTCTCTGCAAACCCTGGTTCCATTAGAGGCATATACATGACTGGGAGGACCTGGATCTGGAGCACCTGTTGTTGAAGCAGTAGTTTTCATGCATGCAGGTTCCGGGGTGGAAGGAACACATGTCATGATACAAGGTTTGGAGGTTGTAGGTGTCACCGCCCAGGGTATGGTGCTGGCGATGTCCATGGGGGTTTCTAGGTCGCTCTCTGTGGTGACCTCCATTTCCACAGGGGTGACAGGGTCTTCCTCCTCTCTACACCTGGCAGCTTGAAATTCTATGCTCCCAGGTTTAGCAAGTAAAGAGGGCAGATCTCCTCTGGGTCTAGACTAGGATTCAGCTTTGGGAACCGGATTACTTCTGTTCTTATGCTTGGGCCAGGGTTTAGCCTTGGGAGCATGAGCCCCTCTAGTTCAATTCTTGGGCTGGGGTTCCACCTTAGGAGCAGGAGCCCTTCTAGTTACATGCTTGGGCTGGGGTTCTGCTTTGGAAGCAGGAGCCCCTCTAGTTCCATGCTTGGGCTGGGGTTCCCTGGAAGGGCTTGCCACCGGGATTTGCTGTCTGATGGGCCTTTAGGGGCATTCAGAGACCCAGTGATTCTGAGAGGCACAGTACCAGCAGAGATTCTGGGTCTGTCTTCTGAATCGCTCCTCAGGAGTTAGTGGGCCTTTGACCTTTTTCACAGGAGGAACACACACCTTATTATTGCAGTTTTTGAGGGAGTCCTTCAGTTCCCATAATTCCTCCAACACCCCACACAGCTGATAGTCCATACGGTCCAGGGCTTGTAGTATCCCCGCGGGCTTAGTTGTAGGGCTTCGCATTTTGTCAGGAATGGCACCGGGGTGGCACCGCAGGTTCAGGGAGTCTAAGCCCAGGATGCAGGGATGCTCTGAAGGTACCTTGGTTTGGCTGATGTTATGTGATCCGAGGTGTGGTACAATGGGGGTTATCCAGGAGAATTGTCAGCAGGCGATCTTAGGTCGAGGGACTGGTACAGCGGGATAGTCGTTGAAGCAAGCAGGGGTCTGATACACAGTAAGTCTTTAGCAATAATTCAGCTATGTTTCCAGGATAGACTTGCAATGCAAAGCCATGGTAGAAAGGTGGGAGTGACTCTTTATTTGCAAGCAGGAGGGTGTGGTGTGTGTGGTGCTTGTGCTTTTACTGTTTAACCCCTCTCCTAGCTGGATTGGAACGGAGGCAGCACTTTACATGTGCTGCCTGAGCAAGGAATGTGATCCTGGGGCGGTCAGCGATGTGGATCCTGACAACTTAAGACATAGATGACTGGAACCATGTCCTGTGTTCTGATGAGACCAAGATAAACTTATTTAGTTCAGATGGTGTCAAAACATAGAAACATAGAAAAATGTCGGCAGATAAGAACCTTTCGGCCCATCTAGTCTGCCCAATTACATGGATACTTTACCTGGATTTATCTTTTGTTTAGGATAGCCTTATGCCTATCCCATGCTTGCTTAAATTCAATTACTGTTTTGGCCTCTACCACTTCTACTGGAAGACTGTTCCATGTATCCACCACCCTCTCAGTAAAATAATGCTTTCTGATGTTACTTTTAAACCTTTGCCCCTCTAATCTAAGACCATGTCCTCTTGTTGTCCTCTTGTTTTGCTACCTTGTTTCCTTTTAAATATACTCCCTTCCTCTACCTTGTGGATTCCCTTTACGTATTTAAATGTTTCTATCATATCTCCTCTGTCTCGTCTTTTTTCCAAGCTGTACCTGTTAAGATCATTAAGCCTTTCCTGGTAACTTTTCTCCTTCAAGCCGTACACCATTTTAGTAGCCCTTCTCTGAACTTTCTCTAAGATGTCTATATCCTTCTGGAGATACAGTCTCCAGTACTGCACACAGTACTCCAAGTGAGGTCTCACCAGTGCTCTGTACAGTGGCATGAGCACTTCCCTTTTCCTACTGCTAATACCTCTCCCTACACAACCAAGCATTCTGCTAGCATTTCCTGCTGCTCTATTACATTGACTACTTACCCTTAGATCCTCTGAAATAATAACCCCTAAATCCCTTTCCTCATATGTTGAGGTTAGGACTGTATCAAATATTCTATATTCAGCCCTTGGGTTTTTACGTCCCAGGTGCACTATCTTGCACTTATCCACATTAAAACTCAATTGCCACAGCTCCGACCATTTTTTTAGTTTACCTAAATCATTTGTCATTTGGCTGATCCCTCCAGGAACGTCAACCCTGTTGCAAATCTTTGTGTCATCAGCAAAAAGACATACTTTTCCATTAATACCTTCTGCAATATCACTAATAAAAATATTAAAGAGAATGGGTCCAAGTACTGACCCCTGAGGTACCCCACTGGTAACAAGACCTTGTGCCGAATAAACTCCATTTACCACAACCCTCTGTTGCCTGTCACTCAGCCACTGCCTAATCCTGTCAGGAAACTCATGTTTGAACCCCTGTAAAGCAATGCACGCCTGTTTAATGCAGGTTCCAGGACTTGCCATTTAGTTTTGCACACAAGCCCTGAAGCCTCACCTGAACTCTATCCCCTACTAATGAGAACTCCTTATGAGGAAGCCGCACCCTCTACTGAGCACTTCCTCATTGAAGTCGGAATTTTGAACCAAACAGACCTGTGTCTAGAAAGCTCCTTGCTCCTGAACCCTTTGAACCCCTATCTGCCTACCTTCTGGACTATCATCTGATAACCCTATCTGATCCGCTACCCATCTGGACTCCTTCTGCCTCACCGGTAACCTCCATCCATTGCTTCCCATTCCTCCCTCTATTTTGGACTTTATGTGTATGACCCCTGGCTATGGACATTTGAACATTCTGCTATCTGTGTACCTCAACCTCTGCCTGATACCTGACCACGATTATTGTCTAGCCCCTTATCTTTATATCTTGCCACAGACTCTAGTTATCTTAGTTAATCTGTTTTCATTTCTGTTTGTATTCAGTAGTTATTACTTATTCAGTTTCCTCCTGTGTCTCTTATTTCATCCTGTTTAATCCTTTCACCTTTTAATTCTGCTCTTTGCCTCCCTCTATCTTTAGCTCCATATAACCATCTAGTTTCTCACCTCTGCTTCCACTCTCATCATTCTCAGCCAACCTCTTATTTGATTCATTTCCTTTTCCTATATCTTCCCTCTGCTTTAGATCCTTGCCTGCCTCGCCCACTCCCACTCCTCCTCTAAGGCTGCTGTCAGACGAGCGTAGTGTTCACGTCCGTGATTGCGCCTAAAAGTACGTCCGTGATAGCATGAAAGAAAGTCCATTGGAGCCTGACACATGAAGTACGTCCGCACTGAACTGCGGACGCATGACGGACGCTGCAAACGGACGCAGGTTAGGCAAGAACGTAATACTGCTAGAACGGACGTGCGGAGTGCGCCACGTCCACAACGTCTGCATAGCTTTGTGTGTGAGTGATGGAGCATGGTCAGACGGACTGCATTTATACGTCCAGCATTTTTGACGGACAGAATGTTTTTTCATTGTAATTTATTTTTCCCTCCTACATCCGTCAAAAATAACTTCAGTGAAAAAACGGACTGTGTGACCACTACTGCGTCATCTGTACTGACGATGTCCGTACTGCACGGACGTACAGTCCGTAGAAATCACGCTCGTCTGACCCTAGCCTAATACCTCTTGATTCAGTTCTCCCACTACTCTTAGACATCCATCTATTTATTCCAACCTTTTTTCCTATGTCTTTCCTCTACTTCAGTTAGTTGCCCATCTTGCCCTCTTTTCTTCTACACCTTGAGTCGCTTCTCTTATTCATTTGCTTCTGCTGTTTGTGTTTATTTAAAATAAATATCTTGTTTAACCCCGCAACCTGCCTCTCTCACATGGCTCACTGCATATTGGGCACACACCTGCACTCCATGAAAAGTTCATATGACAAATCCATTCAACAATATTGGAATCCAAGCTCATGGACTGACCAAACATGTCTCCAGGCCTAAACCCTATTGAGCATCTGTGAGGCATCCTCAAACGGAAGGTGGAGGAGCGCAAGGTCTCTAACATCCACCAGCTCTGTGATGTTGTCATGGAGAAGTGGAAGAGGACTCCAGTGGCAACCTATGAAGCTCTGGTGAACTCAATGCACAAGAGGGTTAAGGCAGTGTGGGAAAATAATGGTGGCCACACAAAATATTGACCCTTTGGGCCCAATTTGGACATCTTCACTTAGGGTTGTAGTCACGTTTGTTGCCAGCGGTTTAGACATTAATGGCTGTGTGTTTAGTTATTTTGAGGGGTCAGCAAATTTACACTGTTATACAAGCTGTACACTCAATACTTTACATTGTAGCAAAGTGTCATTTCTTCAGTGTCACATGAAAAGATATAATAAAATATCTACAAAAATGTGAGGCGTGTACTCCCTTCTGTGAGATACTGTATATGTGGTTTCTATTATCAAATCCTGGTTAAGATTGTGTACTTTAATGTGAACTTTAACAGGGCTCGTGCAATTACACATGTTATCTTATGGATCCGGTGCTGCGTGGCACTGCTGGTATCACTTAGTAACTTCGAACCCTATCGGCTTTCCAACAAGGAGCTCACTCATTATTGAGCTGGTAATAGTGAGCTGCTGATGCTTAATGGCTTGCACAGAATTTAGCCATTTGAGATACACTATTACTAGTGCCTATTGGACTGCTTCTCTGATCACATCAGGATACACTAAAGAGCAAAAGCAGACAATTACTAAGGTGTTATAAACCATGATTGGGAGTAAATAATGTAAAAATTGAAAACATGTTTCAAATTATTATTTTTTTATTTTATAAATCTGCACACAGTCTCTAGATGTTACCGACTGGGTGGAGTAGATGTAACATCACTGCTCTGCGTGGAGAGAGCCTGTGGAGACATGGGTTTGATCCCAGCGAGCAACCTCTCCAGTAGGTGTCTTGCCCAAGGAGACTTACAACGGTACATACTCGCCACCCAGGACCTACTTGAAAACGAGAGAAATCTCAATGTATCTTTCCTGGTAAAATCCTTTCTCAAAAAAAAATAGAGAATAGTCTTTTACACATATGACTTGCATTAGAACAAAAACAATTTATGCCGCATTATGCAATCTTTAAAAGAAAGTTTATATTCAAAGATTTTTCATGGCAGATCAGATACAAAGTGAGGTTCATGCTGTTTGCTACGCACATTTTATTTCAGGACCTCATCTGTCAAGCACGCTGGCTTCCTGGAGACAAAGCTTCTAATAACAATAAAACAAAATGTCAGTCACTCAGAAGGAAGCCTGCTAAGAAATGTCAGTCACCCAGAAGGGAGCCAACGACTATAAGACGCGTTATCAAGACATAATTATGGTGTTAAATAATGTGTTGTTGATCCGTTGCTACACTTTAAAAAAGGTGCACAAAAAGTTTAGAGAACCTTTTCAAATTTAAAGAAAGGCTAATGATTGTATATTGTGTATACATATAAATATATATATTTATATACACACACACACACATATAACTATATATGGGAATCCTTTGGGAATGATGCCAACTTAAAGACGTAAACACTTCTTACTCTCCAGCCTATGCAACAACTAGGCTGCACTCTCTGCTCCTGATGACGCTGGTTTATACCAGGGAAACACGTTGAGCCAATAGAGATGTTCATTTAGTTCTTTATGTTTAAGGGACCCTTTAATCCTTGCTCTTGAAATTGTGCTTTTTTCTGGCTTGATAAGAATATTCCTTACCTACTGGGGCGCTCCCAATTTAGGCATCTAGCTCAGTTTCAATGCACTGAGGCCAGGCTGTGTTTTTTTTTTTTCCCAAGCCTGTATTGTTTGTTCCTGATAGCGCTCTTCATAAAGGCTGTGTGTTTTCCCAGGTCTCGAAGGCCTGTTTACATCTATTACATTTGATACTTGCAATGTTTCCACACTGCCTTTTATTCCCTATATCAGTTTCCAGGGAAGGTCCAGCATTGGGTTAGCATTTCCAATCTGGCACACTCCCAAACTTGCTTTATTGCCTCTTTTTTGTAATGGCCTTTATTTAATTTATGTTTTTGCCTTCTCTGAGACATGTATACGTTATGTTTGTTCTAGGTAAGCACTGTGACTGTGTTTGTCTTCCTTATCGCAATACAGCTTCGAAAGCATTCTTTGACTGCATTTCTCATTAAACGCTAAGCTTTATTTTATTCTTTGGCTATCTCCACTATCTTTTGCAACTTAAAGACATGCATCGAAACGACATCAACGAAAAAGGGCCTCTTGAAAAATGTGCTCAAACTATGTCAGAATGATGGCCTATATGTATAAGTTGCGGTTAAAGTCCGAAGTGCAGTTAATTTTAGGATTACCCGGATAATCCTGACATTACCCAGGCGTCATTAGCAAAAGTCAGAAGTGAAATGAAATTTCGGACTTTATCCGGGTAATCTGCAAAATATCCAGAGGCCACTGGGTACTCCAGTTTTCTGCTGTGTTTTACCCGGATAAAACGCATATTACCCTAGTGTTGCTGGATAAAGTGCGATGTAAAATGAAACATCAGACTTTATCTGAGTAAACTGCAAAGTATCCAAACGCCTTTGGGTTTTCCGCTTTTCTTGGGTTTTCAGAAGGTTACAGTTGACTGAATTCGAGGATTACCCGGGTAAAGCTGCAAACTGTTATCTGACTGATAACAAAATTGTGTTTTTTGTTATTTTTAACCAAATTGTATCCACAGTCACAAACCACGCTAAATAACTGTCATGTTACTCTCTGCGTTAATTGTCTGAAAATGAATTTATGAAGATAAAGATATTATATAAAGAGTAACCTGATGTTTATTATGTTTTATAAATGATATATAAGCACATATGACACATAATAAAGATCATGTAACTCTTTAACATTCATATAAGAACCATATCCTGTTACTCTGTATATTCATTATATCCGCAATACATTTTAATGTTTGTCTTTTGCCATTTTCATTGATAATATCCATAGATAATAGCAAAATTCACTGTTACCCAAGCGGGGTTGGATGCTCTGCAGATTACCCAGGTGAAGCTGTGGATAGTCCTCAGATTACCCGGGTGAAGCTTCAGACTTGCACATTATCCGGGTAAAGTGAGAATTTTTCAGCTCTTCCAGACTGTTACCCAAGGGCGGTTGATTAGTCTGAAGATTACCCGGGTAAAGTCCGAATTTTTCATTTTTATGCAGCGTTACCCGGCGGTTTTGGGTAATGTCAGGATTACCCGGGTAATTTTAAGATTAACCGCACTTCGGGCTTTAACCGGAACATATATACTGTATATTATTATAGTTTTATATTCCTATGGCATATACTATTTTATTATATTATCATTTTTCTGTAATTTGTTGTTGATATGAGTTATAGTGTGTATTATTTTTTTAAATAATCATATGACCTATGGCTTTAGGGAAATTTTTGAGGTTCATGACATAAAAAAGCCAGGTCGTGGTGGCCGCACAGAACACTATAGCGCACGCCTCCAGCTGCAAGAGTCGGGATGACTGTGTCTCATGGTCAGAAAACCATTATTTACTGTATGCTAGCTTTTTGTCAATTACCCTAACAGTTTGTTACAGATATTTCATTTTGTGCCATTGGTGTCTTGCATGTTAAAAGGTTACATGTGCACTGTGCTTTGCTTTTCGAGACAAGTGTGTCAATTTTGCTCACATCTATTTCTCTTTGTCTGGTTGTTTCGTTCTACATTCTAGACCTGGAGTCACTGTTCGCATTGATCGTTCAATGCACAGAATGCTGACGTTCTATAATTTCCTAATATTGTTAAAAGGGCTGATAATGAATAAAGTGTGGATTTGCCATGCGTTAAGGCTGAGCTCGTGGTCGTCTCTTGTCATTTTGAAGTTGGTGATAATGCCAATTTTTAGTGGAATGCATGCTGTGATACACTTTTAAATTTTTTTGTGGATTTACAAGACCCTGCGAATCACAAATTTTCTCTCGATTCGAATCACAAATTGAATCGGCTGTTAAGGTTTGAATTCATATTGAATATTGAATCAAATCGTTGAGTGCTGCTTTCCTGTAGGATGCAGCCTGGATAGGTTTGTTTATGCCCGTTCAGCTGACGCTACAGCTGACATTACATATAATTTATTATTTCCCACACAGAGCAGGCCCCCATATAATTTATTATCTCTGCTCAGAGAGCTGGCCCCATTATAACACCTCTTTGCAGCTCTTCGTCGGCCTCCTCTGTTCATCATGTGACGTCTCACACATCAGTCTTGCTGGAGGGTGCGGTGCCTAGCAGTGTGCCATTCCCAATCAAATACGTCCGGCGATTTGAATTAGGATCGAATATAAAAGGTTTGCAGGTCCCTAATTTACAAATCTGTTAGAGGAAAATAGTTATTCCTTTCCATTCATTATTTGCTGGTGTTTGAGCATCACTAGGCTAATTTCATTTTTGGGTATTGACTATGAATGAATCATTTTTTGGAGCAGCACATAAGTCAAATGGTGAGTGCAGGTTCTTATGACAAGGATAAAGCAGCTCTGGCGTGCTGCCACAGGTCAAAGTGACTTTTGGGTTTCTCAAGGTAAAATGTATTTGTTCTTTCTTCACAATTTCAGAGCTTAGTGAAGCTAGACCACTGATGTATAACAAACATAGTACATCAGGCGTAATTTAGGCATCCTGTAATGCAAAGGGACTTAAAATATGTTGGGCCACATTACAATCTATGTGCTAACGTTAACGCTCACCTGCATGAGCATTAAAATTATCTGCGGTGTTAACTGTATATTACAATCCAAACGCAAACGGGTTAAGTAACCCGTTAGCGTTTGGTATCTTGCTCTTTTCAGCGCGAGGTTACTGTACTTTGCGCTCCCTATACTTAACATGGGGAGCGCAAAAGTGTTAATCTTCGTTAGGATTTCAAAGTCCTAACGCTGATTAATGTCCGGCTCTGGTTAGCGGAAAGTTAACCAGAGCCAGGACTTGGTGTTAATGGATTCTGCAGAAGCGGAATCCGTTAACACCATCCAAAAGAAAAAAAAAAACAATTTGTGTACTCACCTCCAGTCCTGCGGCGAGGACCGCGGCTCCAACCTCCTCCTCCATCCGGCAGGAGCAGGGAAAGACTGGTCCCCCCAGTCTCTCCCTGCATATCACTACGTTGACCGCGAGATCCGGAAAGTCATGTGACCGCCGGCGTCTGGCGCAATGGAGTCCTATGGACTCCATCGAGTGGATGCTCGAGGCTGCGCTCAGCACTGCCACGAGCATCCCTGGCCGTAGCACGCGGTAACAATGCAGGCAGCTTTTTTAGCGCCTGCATTGTAATTCCACGCTAAAACGGGGGCGCTAGGGGGAAAACTTCAGGCACAGTTTTTTTCTCCCTACTGCCCCCCGTTTTAGCATGGAGATCGTAATGTGGCTCTCCATTTGTTGTCTATGCTTACTGTTCTCCCAGGTACCATTTTCAGTTTTGTCCCTGACCTTGCTTCTGTTTGATCTGAGGCGAGGCGAGATCCGGCAGGTCATGTGACCGCCGGCATCTTGCTCGATGTCTGGCATCGAGTGGATGCTTGCGGCTGCGCTCAGTGCTGCCGCGAGCATCCAGGGGCGTGGTAACAATGCAGGAAGCTTTTTAAGTGCCTGCATTGTAATTCCACGCTAAAACGGGGGCGGTAGGGAGAAAAATGCGGGCACAGTTTTTTCTCCCTGCCGCCCCCGTTTTAGCATGGAGATTGTAATGTGGCCCGCTGTTATTAACCCATTTAGTACCACAATCAGGTTAACTCAATCTTCAAAAGCCGTCAGGTGCCCAAGATCAGATTAACTCATTCTGGTCATATTATGGAAGAATGCAAATTAATTTTGCTTATTGCGAACAAACTTTTTTTACAAATGGGCTCCAGACTGTGCCCCTAAGTTACCACTTTTATTAAAAAAAACCCTGATGATCACTGCTTCTTTTGCTGTAATGGTCAAGCCTCTATTGTCTGTCAGGAATCAATGATTAAAAAAGGTTAGAGAGGCAAGATTAGGGCAGGGCATAAATAGTGCCAACCAAAGTCGAGATAAAAGGATAATTACAGATGATGAGCTTTGAAAGGCTAAAGCCGGCATGATACATAAAATTAAAGATCTGTAACACTGGTTAAACGTTCAGTATAATGATCCTATGGCAATGTACTGTACATTCTTAGCCATGGCTAAATAGCAAATGTCTTCAATAAAATATATATCCGCAATACATTTTAATGTTTGTCTTTTGCCATTTTCATTGATAATATCCATAGATAATAGCAAAATTCACTGTTACCCAAGCGGGGTTGGATGCTCTGCAGATTACCCAGGTGAAGCTGTGGATAGTCCTCAGATTACCCGGGTGAAGCTTCAGACTTGCACATTATCCGGGTAAAGTGAGAATTTTTCAGCTCTTCCAGACTGTTACCCAAGGGCGGTTGATTAGTCTGAAGATTACCCGGGTAAAGTCCGAATTTTTCATTTTTATGCAGCGTTACCCGGCGGTTTTGGGTAATGTCAGGATTACCCGGGTAATTTTAAGATTAACCGCACTTCGGGCTTTAACCGGAACATATATACTGTATATTATTATAGTTTTATATTCCTATGGCATATACTATTTTATTATATTATCATTTTTCTGTAATTTGTTGTTGATATGAGTTATAGTGTGTATTATTTTTTTAAATAATCATATGACCTATGGCTTTAGGGAAATTTTTGAGGTTCATGACATAAAAAAGCCAGGTCGTGGTGGCCGCACAGAACACTATAGCGCACGCGTCCAGCTGCAAGAGTCGGGATGACTGTGTCTCATGGTCAGAAAAACATTATTTACTGTATGCTAGCTTTTTGTCAATTACCCTAACAGTTTGTTACAGATATTTCATTTTGTGCCATTGGTGTCTTGCATGTAAAAAGGTTACATGTGCACTGTGCTTTGCTTTTCGAGACAAGTGTGTCAATTTTGCTCACATCTATTTCTCTTTGTCTGGTTGTTTCGTTCTACATTCTAGACCTGGAGTCACTGTTCGCATTGATCGTTCAATGCACAGAATGCTGACGTTCTATAATTTCCTAATATTGTTAAAAGGGCTGATAATGAATAAAGTGTGGATTTGCCATGCGTTAAGGCTGAGCTCGTGGTCGTCTCTTGTCATTTTGAAGTTGGTGATAATGCCAATTTTTAGTGGAATGCATGCTGTGATACACTTTTAAATTTTTTTGTGGATTTACAAGACCCTGCGAATCACAAATTTTCTCTCGATTCGAATCACAAATTGAATCGGCTGTTAAGGTTTGAATTCATATTGAATATTGAATCAAATCGTTGAGTGCTGCTTTCCTGTAGGATGCAGCCTGGATAGGTTTGTTTATGCCCGTTCAGCTGACGCTACAGCTGACATTACATATAATTTATTATTTCCCACACAGAGCAGGCCCCCATATAATTTATTATCTCTGCTCAGAGAGCTGGCCCCATTATAACACCTCTTTGCAGCTCTTCGTCGGCCTCCTCTGTTCATCATGTGACGTCTCACACATCAGTCTTGCTGGAGGGTGCGGTGCCTAGCAGTGTGCCATTCCCAATCAAATACGTCCGGCGATTTGAATTAGGATCGAATATAAAAGGTTTGCAGGTCCCTAATTTACAAATCTGTTAGAGGAAAATAGTTATTCCTTTCCATTCATTATTTGCTGGTGTTTGAGCATCACTAGGCTAATTTCATTTTTGGGTATTGACTATGAATGAATCATTTTTTGGAGCAGCACATAAGTCAAATGGTGAGTGCAGGTTCTTATGACAAGGATAAAGCAGCTCTGGCGTGCTGCCACAGGTCAAAGTGACTTTTGGGTTTCTCAAGGTAAAATGTATTTGTTCTTTCTTCACAATTTCAGAGCTTAGTGAAGCTAGACCACTGATGTATAACAAACATAGTACATCAGGCGTAATTTAGGCATCCTGTAATGCAAAGGGACTTAAAATATGTTGGGCCACATTACAATCTATGTGCTAACGTTAACGCTCACCTGCATGAGCATTAAAATTATCTGCGGTGTTAACTGTATATTACAATCCAAACGCAAACGGGTTAAGTAACCCGTTAGCGTTTGGTATCTTGCTCTTTTCAGCGCGAGGTTACTGTACTTTGCGCTCCCTATACTTAACATGGGGAGCGCAAAAGTGTTAATCTTCGTTAGGATTTCAAAGTCCTAACGCTGATTAATGTCCGGCTCTGGTTAGCGGAAAGTTAACCAGAGCCAGGACTTGGTGTTAATGGATTCTGCAGAAGCGGAATCCGTTAACACCATCCAAAAGAAAAAAAAAAAACAATTTGTGTACTCACCTCCAGTCCTGCGGCGAGGACCGCGGCTCCAACCTCCTCCTCCATCCGGCAGGAGCAGGGAAAGACTGGTCCCCCCAGTCTCTCCCTGCATATCACTACGTTGACCGCGAGATCCGGAAAGTCATGTGACCGCCGGCGTCTGGCACAATGGAGTCCTATGGACTCCATCAAGTGGATGCTCGAGGCTGCGCTCAGCACTGCCACGAGCATCCCTGGCCGTAGCACGCGGTAACAATGCAGGCAGCTTTTTTAGCGCCTGCATTGTAATTCCACGCTAAAACGGGGGCGCTAGGGGGAAAACTGCAGGCACAGTTTTTTTCTCCCTACTGCCCCCCGTTTTAGCATGGAGATCGTAATGTGGCCCTCCATTTGTTGTCTATGCTTACTGTTCTCCCAGGTACCATTTTCAGTTTTGTCCCTGACCTTGCTTCTGTTTGATCTGAGGCGAGGCGAGATCCGGCAGGTCATGTGACCGCCGGCATCTTGCTCGATGTCTGGCATCGAGTGGATGCTTGCGGCTGCGCTCAGTGCTGCCGCGAGCATCCAGGGGCGTGGTAACAATGCAGGAAGCTTTTTAAGTGCCTGCATTGTAATTCCACGCTAAAACGGGGGCGGTAGGGAGAAAAATGCGGGCACAGTTTTTTCTCCCTGCCGCCCCCGTTTTAGCATGGAGATTGTAATGTGGCCCGCTGTTATTAACCCATTTAGTACCACAATCAGGTTAACTCAATCTTCAAAAGCCGTCAGGTGCCCAAGATCAGATTAACTCATTCTGGTCATATTATGGAAGAATGCAAATTAATTTTGCTTATTGCGAACAAACTTTTTTTTACAAATGGGCTCCAGACTGTGCCCCTAAGTTACCACTTTTATTAAAAAAAACCCTGATGATCACTGCTTCTTTTGCTGTAATGGTCAAGCCTCTATTGTCTGTCAGGAATCAATGATTAAAAAAGGTTAGAGAGGCAAGATTAGGGCAGGGCATAAATAGTGCCAACCAAAGTCGAGATAAAAGGATAATTACAGATGATGAGCTTTGAAAGGCTAAAGCCGGCATGATACATAAAATTAAAGATCTGTAACACTGGTTAAACGTTCAGTATAATGATCCTATGGCAATGTACTGTACATTCTTAGCCATGGCTAAATAGCAAATGTCTTCAATAAAATATATACATTTATTTTAGCAATTGCAAAACCTGTCGCAACCCTGATTAATGAATCACTGGCGACTGGATACAAACCCAAACTCTGGGAGACTGCAAGGGTGGTACCTATCCATAAAAGTGGAGACAATACTTTGGTATCCAACTACCGCCCAATATCACTGCTCCCTGTAATGTCAAAAATTCTGGAAAAATGTGTCTACACTCAATTACGTGATTATTATCAGTATCAGAACTATTTAACCCCAGATCAATCAGGCTTTCGTCCAAACCATTCAACTACAACTGCCCTTTTAAAAGTTTGTAATGATATCCAAGCGGGCATGGAACAAGGAAATCTAACTGGAGCCATCTTCCTTGATTTTGCCAAGGCTTTTGACACAGTAGACCATGGCATCCTATTACAAAAACTTAAAAACTCTGGTATTGGTGATAGTACGTTAACCTGGTTCCAATTTGTGTCCATTTCTGACAGCACTTCCCTCCCCCTCCCAGTCACGTGCAGTGTACCACAAGGCTCGATACTTGGCCCCCTGCTATTCACAATATTCATAAATGATCTGCCCAATGTCTGCAAAGCTTCAACTGTACACATGTATGCAGATGACACTGTAATCTATACCAGCAAACCAAATCTCCCACAGCTGGAGGCTGTGCTGCAAGAACAATTCACAGGGGTAGAAAAGTGGATTGCAAATAACAAACTTTTTCTAAATACTGACAAAACTGTTACAATGCTCTTTGGAACCGCACCTAAACTACACAAATTGCAAACACCCCATCTATGTGTTGGGATAAAATCAAATAGCACGCTGACCACAGTCACTTCTCTCAAATACCTAGGTATGTGGTTAGACCCAAATCTATCTTTTGGCCCCACATCGAAAAACTCTCATCTAAACTCTACCCCAAACTAGGTGCCCTGTACAGAAACAAATCCTGCCTGAGCCCCGCGGTAAGAAAGCAGATTGTACAACAAATGCTTATGCCAGCCATTGAATACGGAGATGTAGTGTATGCAGCCGCCCTGCAAACACACCTTCAGAAACTTACTACATTGTATAACTCGTTCTGTCGCTTTGTGCTACAATGTAACTACATGACACACCATTGTGACATGTTAAAAGAACTAAACTGGCCATCACTGGACTCTAGACGCACCCTCCACCTTTCCAACCTGGTGTTTAAGAGCTTTTCTGGGAAGCTACCACCCTACCTGAATATGCTGCTTCCCCCGGCAGTTCCCTCATCCTATAACCTCCGATCCATGACCAGCACCTTACTTGCAATACCACAATACAAAAAGAAAATGGCTCGATCCTCATTTTCCTACAGAGCACCGCAAATATGGAATAACCTCCCAGACACCGTCAAATCTTCCCCCAGTCTAAAGTCCCTTAAGACTTCCCTATTAACATACCTCAATACGGAATGCACCTGTAAACATGTAACATAATGACTTTATTTCCTCCATATTTATTTTTCTGTTAATCTGTATATTTGGTCTTGTGTTAATTTCTTGCATTTTACTATTTTGTATTTCTGTAACCAATCAATGTTCTCGAACCCAGGACATACTTGAAAACGAGAGAAATCTCAATGTATCCTTCCTGGTAAAATCCTAATATAAATAAAATGTACACTTTAATACAGATGTACAGATAGCCGGATAATGCATGCATACATTAAAGTAATTTATGTATTATAAATCCTGTTACTTTCAACTCAAAAACATTGCCCGTGTCCGCCCCTTTCTGACACAGGATACCGCAAAAGTGCTGGTTCATGCTCTTGTCACTTCACGACTTGACTACTGCAAGTTGCTCCTTATTGGCCTCCCCAACTTCCGTATTGCCACTTGGCAATCTGTAATGAATGCAGGGGCCAGGCTTGTTTTTCTCACCAAACGCACCTCGCGTACCTCCCCACTCTGCCAGTCCCGCCATTGGCTTCCTGTACGTTCCAGGATACAGTTTAAAATACTGATGCTCACATTCAAATCGCTCAATAACTCAACTCCTCCCTACATGTCTTTGTTACTCTGCAAGCACGTCCCATCTAGACAACTCCGTTCAGCAGGTGATCTCCACCTGTCATCGGTCTACACACGCACGGTCAACTCTCGCCTCCAAGACTTCTCAATTACTCGCCTCGCCCTATCAAACTCTCCCCTGACCTTCGGGCCTTCAAGAAATCCATCAAAACCCATCTCTTCAGATTAGTGTACCGCATCACTGATGCAACTCATCCCTCTGCTCACCTACTGTCAGGTCCAGCCAGGCTGGGTGGGTGAGAGTGGGAGCCCAGGTTGCAGTGACACAAAGTAAGCAGGAGGTTTAACCAAAAAGGGGTTTATTTGATATATAACAAATACAGGGTGAGGGGTTTGATAGGAAGAGGGGTGCCTAACAAACAAAGGGAGAACTGGGAATAATCAGGAAGGGATTAACCTTGTAAAAGACAGGTTCAGAGGCCGAGAGGGAGTTAATTTACAGAAAGAGGGATAACACAGGAACAGGGCTGAGAGCAGGGTTTTCTGGAATGTAGAATAAGTCCAGTAAACAGGGAGTCCGGCAGCTGGATAAACAATAAGCAGAAGATCTGTATGAAGGAGTCCTTGGATGAAGTGGAGGGGGGTCACCTTTCATGTGCTGCCCAGGGAATTTCAGTGCGCAGCAGCACTAGTTTTGCCTTTGCGGCGACTGCGAGGACCTTGACACCTACTCACACATGATTGAAATGGCTTCTATGGCCCCACCGTTCCCAAACCACTGGCACTAATGATCCTGTTATCTAGTAAAATTCCTCTTGTCTTCCTCAACCCCAATCCCTCTAGACTGTAAGCTCCTATGAGCAGGGCCCTCTACGCCTCTTGTTTCCATCATATGTCCGTTAATATGTATCTGATTCCCTTTGGTTATTGTAAAGCACTGCGGAAACTGTTGGCGCTATATAAATGATGACAATAATAATAATATAATAATTATTATTATTATACTTTATATAGTGCCAGCATATTCCGAAGCGTTGAACAATGGGCACAATATAGACAGGGTTACCATACATTGAGCAACATTTTGATAAACCAGTACAGGAGGAAACGAGGACCCTATTCCCGTGGGAATTTACAATTTTAGAAGGGTTGAGAGTGGAAACAGGAAGAGAGGACTGCAAGGTGAGAGTGATGTACTGGTTGGGGCAGTGAGGTGTATCAGTGAGTCGGGTGGTAGGCTTGCCTGAATAGGAATGTCTTAAGAGAGCGTTTGAAGGAGAGGAAACCAGGGGAGAGTCTGACTGTATGAGGGAGAGCGTTCCAGAGAATGGGGGCTGCACGTGAGAAATCCTGCAGTCTATCATGGGAAGAGGTGATGCGGGGAGAAGCTAGGCGCAGGTCACTGTTTGATCTTAGGGAGTGGGCTGGGGTGTAGTTGGTGATTAGTGAGGACAGGTAATGGGGAGCTGAGTTAGTGAGAGCTTTGTAGGTCAGGGTAAGAATTTTGAATTTAATTCTACAGTGAATGGGGAGCCAGTGTGTACAGACACAGTAAGTATGAGTGTACAAATGTTACACATTAATAGTGTAATAGAGTGTACACATTAATACTTGCATATAATGTAGGCATACTAGACTTAACATTGTTGTTGTAACTTTAAATTTAAGTATCTCTGTGTCTAGCTTGATGCAAACAGATTATATTTCTTTTAAAGCCTGGCTAGTATTACAATCAGATGTTTAGATTAGAAACCTGGCTAGTATTATAATCAGATGTTTAGATTGCAACAACAAAGATATACTTTGATCTCATACTTGTACTTTTTTCTTTACCTGTACTAACTGGGTGTCATGATTGATTATCTGAAAATAGGCAGTAGTGTGATACAAACAATCAAGAAGTAGCACAGAAATAATAATATGTATGTTTTGTGTCTCCTTTAGGAAGTCCACAGAAAATAGTGTCACCAAAACAAGGTTGTGACGGAAGCAAACATGACAAAGTAGTAGGTAAAGGTAGTGAAAGTGGAACCTCCTGTAATGAACTCTCATCATCAAGCTGTGACAGTCATTCTGAAGCTAGCACTCCTCAAGAAAACACATCCGTATTCCAACAATCCATCCACCGCCAGCCGAACACCTTAACTTTGGATCGTCCTTCAAAAAAGAATCAAGTCCAATGGGTGCAACCATCAGATAAACGTAGGAATAGCGAGCTCTTTCAAACACTGATTAGCAAGTCTCGGGAAACTAACCTATCTAAGCGTAAAGTCTGCGAGAAGCCAAGCGTTGAAGAGGAAATGAAAAAATGTATACAGGAATTTAAAAAAATTAAAATACCAGATTATTTTCCAGAAAAAAAACGTCCTTGGCAGATGGAACTGTTAAAAAAATATGACGCATAAAGAGAAGAATATTAGAGATGCATCCTGTGTGCACTTATTGTGTACCATGACATGTGCCCACTGAAAAAGACCGTACTATGATACTTGTTTAAACATATGAACCAAGGATCCCTTACCCAATTTGTTTTACACACTTGATATCAGTAAAATTATGATTTTTTCCAGGAAAGTTTTGTGAGACAAGAAAATATATACATTTAAATCAGACTGCATGGTTAAGATTGTGCCGAAAAATCGATTCTACTGTTATCTTTGTATCCTATAGATATTTTTTTCAAGTAAATTTTCTCACTAAGTATGACTTTAACAAAAGTCTTAAAAAGTAAAAATACATTCCTCAGCACAATGTTGGCGACTGAAAAACTTTTCCAACTAAAAATAAATGTGATAATAAAAATGTTTAGTGTGCATGAGACAAATGTTAGCAATGTCGCACAAGTGTATGATGAGATCAGTTTATGAATTTCGTAGATATCATTTCAGTATTAAAGTCTAAAGTGGGTTACTGAGAGGTTGAAAACCTGTAATTTGTCTTTTTATGTGATGATAATTCATGCGACGACTGTATGTTCTATACCAGGCCTCAAAATTTCCACTTGCCTACTCTCATTTTGCGAGTGGAAATTACATGAGGGCGAGTGGAAATGTAGATGCAGGCAGGGCAGGATAAGGGTTAGGTGAGGCAACTAGTGGCACTGGTGAGTAACTCTTAAGGCCTGGCTAGTAGCTTGGGACTTGAAATTTTGAGCCCTGTTCTATACTGCTGAATTCTCCGCTTACTCTGAGGGCTACTTTTTGAAACAGAAATAGTATTTCAGGGCACAGCCTATTCAAACGATTTGTTTATAGCATTCAGTTTACTTTTAAATCGAAGAGTTGATTTGGCTGTAATTATTGCCATAATGTAATTGTCAATTTGTCTTTGAGCTTCTTCACAAAATAATAGAATATTTATTGAGCAACATACTGTATGTACTAAGCACATATGTAAATGGAGATTGGTCTGGCTTACAAAGTCCAGGCATCTTCTTTTTATCATGAGATTGCAATTGTTGTAAAACAAAATTCCCCTCTAAACCTTTTTTTCTGGACAAGTTACAATTATTCGATACCTTACTAAAGTTTATTCATCTTTCAATCTACTGTCTGCTTTTCTGTTTTTACTTTGAAATGACTTTTAGCTAATGAGAACTTCCAAGAGAAGAAAAATGTTTTATATTTTTGTCTAGCCATGTGAACTTAAACTATTCATTTCATGGGAGGCAATAAACGTTATTTCTACCATGTTTGCCCTTGTGAGAAGGATATTGTGTACATTCCGTAACAAATTTATTAAGCTGGTAGCGTGTGCGAATATTCTTGGGTTCTATGATTTGTACTCCCCAAATACATTCCATATTTCGAAAAGGAATTGATATCTGTGGGTTTTAAGCTAAAATTATTCAGAATTATTATATAAATATGCACCACTTCTTAATGTACACAATAGGGTTCATGTTCATATTTTCTATTGTTTATGGGGCAAATTCATATATTTTGTAAAATGTGAAAAATCCCAAATAATACAAAGACTCCAGTGTAAGAACATATCATGGAATGTTAACAAAATGTTAAAATCTGTGGCAAGTAACTTTGAAAAATACAAATTACCATACAGTTTTTTAGTAATCAGAATACACGTAGGGCTCTATTACACTGTTCGCACAAAAATGTGCACGTGCGCAAAAACGCATTAACGCGAGGGGCAAAACCCTTCGCGCTGAACGCCGTATAACTACGTTCGTGCATACAAAGCGCGCTAACGTCTAACACGAGTGACCCTGCGTGAACCCTGCGCGAACGCAAGTTCGTGCGCGCATCCCATACTTAACATTGTGAGCGCAAATGCTTTCATGTGCTGGTACGCGGATGGTATTACAATCGATGCGCAACTTTTTACGAACAACATTTGCGCGCATAATTTTAACGTCTTTTAAAAGCTGGTGGTAACTGCAAATTGGAACGTTCTGGCCGAAACGAAATACGCCAGCACAAAAAAAAAATACAGCACAGTATAGTTACACATTCTACACATACCCAGACAATAAAATAGAGAGGTTGTGCGTGTTTTTATTAATGCTGCAGCATATATAGTCTGATTGATTTTGACTGGCGCAAAAACTGAACGGGAGACAATTGTGGTTCTTAATTCTGATTGGCTGAATCGCGTGATAAAACAGTCTGCCCACCGATTTCTGCGCGCAACGTTAATGCGCGTGCATTTTTGCACATCCTTTTTACACGCAATATTTTTTGACGGATGAAAAAATGCGCTCGAATCGTAATACCTGCGTTAATATATGCACGTTAACGTTTAACGCTGTGCGCAAAAGAAATTGCACTGCGCGTACGAATTTGCGCAGAGAATGTAATAGAGCCCTTAATATTTACATGTCTTTTTTTTATTTTTGGAGAAAGGATTTTACCAGGAAGGATACATTGGGATTTCTCTCATTTTCAAGTATGTCCTGGGTGGCGAGTATGTACTGTTAGGTGTCTTTCCCAAGGACACTTACTGGAGAAGTTGCTCGCTGGGATTGAACACATGACTCCACAGGCTCTCTCCACGCAGAGCAGTGATGTTACCTCTACTACACCCAGCTGGTCATTAAATATATTCCTCCCTTTGTTATTTGTAGACCTGTGCAATTCGGTTCGGACCAATTCGAAATCATCCTAATAATTGGTAATTCAGCAATTTTGATGAATCCCAAATCGCAGATTTTTGAACCAAATCAAACTCCGATTTAATAATTCCAAATTAACCTGAAATTATATAAATATACTCGACCAGATACAATTATAAACGGATCTATTCAGATGAATTCGGAATTTTACAGTTAATAAAAGAACAGGGTAACCCTAAGGCCCGTGTCAGACGAATGCAGTGATCACGTCCGTGTTGCTGCACAATTTAAAGTCCATCGTAGCATAGAATCATGAACAATAGAGACCCACACACTAAGTGCATCTGCACCGAACTGCGCACGCACAACGCACGTGGCAAACGGACGCAAGTTAGGACAGAACGTAAAACCGCTAACAACGGGCACGCAGAGTGCGCCACGTCCACCACGTCCGTGTACCATTCTGTGTGCGTGATGAGGAGACGTCAGATGCAGCGCATTTGCGACGTCCAGCACCTTGACGCACAAAATGCCTTTTCATATCCTTTTTCATATTAATTTTGTTTCCCATATTTCCCTATTTTTTCTACGTCCGTCATAAAAAATGGACTGTGTGGTGTCTACAGTATCTTCCGTCAGAGCGTCCGTCCGTTATGCACGCATGCAGAGTGCGCTCAGACTGCATTCGTCTGACTCTAACCTGAAGAGTTAAAGGTTTAGACCAGTGGTTCCCAACCATGGTCCTCAAGTACCCTTAACAGGTCACGTTTGCCAGATATCTGAAGCGCTGCACAGGTGATATGATTTGCTGCTCAGTGATTGCAGGATTCAGTCTGCATTTCCTCAAGGTAATCCTTAAAGTCTGGCCTGTTAGGGGTACTTGAGGACAGCGGTGAGGAACCACTGGTTTAGACCACAATGATTGGGTAATTCCCTAACCTGTGCTGGTCCAAGGTTGCTTCAGATGGACCTACAGGTAATAGGTCTGTCCGAAACAACCTTGGACCAGCATGGGTTAGGGAATTACCCACTCATGGTGGTCTAAACCTTTATTTGTTTAAATCATAAGGTTTACCCCCTAAAGCTAGATGGAAATTGTAACAATTGGTGATTGTGTAACACCGCTTCATCTGCAGGACGTTCAAGAACAAATAACCCTAAAGAGTAACTAGTACCATAATTAAAATGCAAGCAGAAGCTCTAACCCTAACAGTAATCCTAACCCTAAATGTAACCCTGACACGAACTATAACCGTAACCCTCCTTATGAAACAAGCAGAAATTAAATGTTAATGGTAACCGTAATTTTAAGACACACCCTAAAAGTAGCCTTAATCCAAACTCTAACTGTGAAAGAAGCAAGAACAAGAATTCTAACTCTTTACCTAACTACATCGCGGTCCAGAATATCAGAATGTAGCAAAAGCTTATGATATTCCAAAAGGTCTGATACTGAAATATCAGAAGCTTCTAATATTCCCATTTGGCTGGTTCCAATTATTTAGGAATCCAAAACTTTTGGAATCTGAATTTTTCCGAACCGAAGCAATTTTTCTTGATCTGCACATGTCCAGTCATTTAGCTTGCCTGTTTTGGAGATTTGGGTTCTCTGACATGCAGAAATGGACTGTACTTATGTTTCTTTTAAAATAATATACTATACGGCCTTTTGGTTAAATGGCCCTGGTAATATAATGTATAGAGGTTATCTTGGTGGTAGAGCCGCAAAGTGGAATGATTTAATATGGCATTCTCATGTGATTTAAAATTTTTTTTATATAATGCACTAATAGTAATTTAAAGATATTTAGTCAAATGTATTGCATATTGTTGTGTTAACAGTCCCAAAATAAATAGTCTAATAAACCATACACTGGTTACTTACAGGGTTATTCAGAGAAAGGTGAAAACCAGTAGAACTGGCAAGATAAGAGAACAATCTAGACCAAATAGCCGATTTGAAAAGTGAGATAAATGGGAGAATTTGACCTAGAGCTATTTGGACCTCGAATTTTCACTTCAGTCATTCTCCGAGTTTCGCCTTTCTATGAATAGACCTGTTATATTGCCGCTTTTGGTGAGTGGCAAAAAGCTGAGGACGTGCTGCCCAATTTATCTCCCCAAGTATGTGCCTGCACTGGTAAATGAAGTTATATAGGATTTATTTTATGAAAAAGAAAATATTAAATGCCTTTTAACCTATTAATCTTCCAGCACACATACAGGTAGCAAATACATGGTTAATGTACTCAAAACATTATTTAGGGCCCTATTACATTCCTGACGCTAACATTAACGTTAGCCCTGGTGGCCCTAGCGCGGACGCACCATATTACAATCCGAATGCTAACGGGTTAACTAAACCCGTTAGCGATTTGGATCTTGTGCTTTTCAGTGTGAGGTTACTGTACTTTGCGCTCCCTATGCTTAACATGGGGAGCGCAAAGTGTTAATTAGCGTTAGCATTACAATGTACTAAAGCTAATTACCATCCGGCTGCGGTTAACCCGAAAGATAACTACAGCCAGGACCTGGTGCTAACAGGTTCTGCTTCTGCGGAATCCGACAGCACCGCACCTGCCAAATATCCCCCCAATAATAACAAACTCACCTCCTATCCCGCAACGAGAACAGCGGCTCCAACTGCCTCTTCAGCCCCCTCTGCGGATCACTACTCTGACCTGCTGGATCTCACGAGGCGAGATCCTGCAGGTCATGTGACTGGCAGCGTTAGCCTCAATGGAGTCCTATGGACTCCATGGAGGGGACGCTCGCGGTGGCGCTTAGTGCTGCTGCAAGCATCTCGTGGCTTAGCTCTTGTTATGGTGCAGGCTGCTGGATTAGCGCCTGCACCTTAATATCACGTTAAAAAGGGACGCTAAGGAGAAACCTGCAGGCGCAGGTTTTTCTCCTTTGCGTTCCCCGTTTTAGCGTTAGGATTGTAATATGGCCCTCGCTGTTTACCTGACATTGAACTGATTTATGTGTCTTTATAATATGTGTTTAAGTGCCTATACTATATAGTTCCAAAGGCACATGGTAATTTTGTGGTAGAATAATGGTTTATGCAACGCTGAATTCTGTAAATTGGAAAGGCAACCTATAGATATAAGATGTTCATTCAATTTTATTTTTTTGTTAAATCGTTTAATTATTTTCTTCCTTTAGTGTAGCAAAATAATATAAGAAAATAAGATATTGCTGCTGGCCAAGCTCACAAGGTGGTAAGCAAGCAAAACAAAAGGAAAGGGGACCCTCCTCTTTATACCTAACATGATTAAACCCACACAGCAATAAGACAAAGAGGAAAGAAGAGACGATAGAATACAAATGTTAACCCCTTCACTACCAAGATCGACTATACTCTATCTTCAAAACGCCTGCTGATGCTCCGATATCAACATACTCTATTTGGACAAATTCTGGAGCAATGCAATGGCATTTTTATTGAAAAATTCCTTTGGAAATGGTCTTGAGAATATGCTCTAAATGTTTTAGCACCTCGGGCATCACAGTTGAGGTGCTAAAGCAAATTGAAAAGTTGGGACTCTGTGTCTAAAACACGGATCCCTAGCTGCTTCACCATGGAGCCCCAGCTGAAGTAGGCCTTTTTGGCGAGCAGATGGTGACAACTGCCTGACAAATGGGGCTATTATAGTAAAAAAAATCCTAATTTCCCAATGATTTTTTTTTTGCTGTATAATTAATGAAAGTAATTTTCCAAAAGCCACTGGTTTCTGACAGCGGTTTTATAGAAAATAACTTTTTACTAAGGGGGTAAAGTAATATGAAACTGTAGGTGAACTTTTGACTTCATCACTGAGGATTCCATCCATTTATTCCATGTATCTCTTCGGATGAACTTTATGGCGGTCTTTTTCCTGCTCACTCACCTCCTCAATTCGACACAATACCTTATATGCGTGGGTTGTCATTTATTGTCAGTATTAAAACATCAATTTAAGTAAATTTCACATTTATACACATAATTAACTCTATAAAAAAAGGAAAACAGATTAGTAAAACATATTGAACTTACCCAAAGCTAAAAAGTATTCCTAAAGCAGGTATTCTAACAAAGAACCATAGCTGATGGGATTTTATTTACATCAAGATACTTCAAAACAACTCTTAAACAGTTATCTAAAAAACAAAAAGGCACAGAATCACGTGAATAGCTTGAAACCCCCCATAAAATCTAAATAATAAATAAAAAAAATAACATCTCTACATTCACAAGACCAAGGGAGGACATCCCCACCGCTCAAACAACTTTCCTCTTACAAAATCAGGAACTTCAAGAGAGTGAAGGTAAGAACTAACTGTATGACGTCAGCCAACAGGCAATATGCCTTGGCACACCAGTTACGCAAGCCTTATTAATATCTGCCCTTTGAATTTGTATTGTTCTTTCACTTGTTCTAGAACCAAGCATTAAACATCACTTTTCCTCAACTGTTTTCTATATTTAACAATCAAGGTATGTTTTATAATTACAGCAAAGTGAACGTCAGGGCATGATATGATAGCTCAAGCTTCTCTAATTTCATTTTAGCTAATGTCACACGCACTTGTTTTAAATGTAGTTAGCATCATGTCATGATTAATCACGCCGTCGCCGCCGTGACAAGAAGGCCAAAGGCAGTACTGCATCATCCTGATTGAGCCTGGGCCAGCATCCTTCCTGCAACGCCACCTTCAGACAGATTCTGTCTGTGTGCTCACACCAGGTGCTCCCTATAACGAGGCCTGTGTTTCCCTTTATAAGGGTGGAGCACCCATGGTACATTGCTCCATCATCTGACTTACCTGGTAGCCTTTTCCCCTGAAGCCTATATCCTGCCTATGCTCCTTTGGATTACCCGTGTACGAACCGTTCTTGGACTTTATACTATGTTTGCCAGCCTCCTGCCACGACCCATTGCATGGACTGTACTACGATTATTGCCTACCGCTGTATCCAAGTCTCCAGTGCCCCCTGCTTCCAAGTCTCCAGTGCCCCCTGCTTCCAAGTCTCCAGTGGCCCCTGCTTCCAAGTCTCCAGTGCCCCCTGCTTCCAAGTCTCCAGTGCCCCCTGCTTCCAAGTCTCCAGTGCCCCCTGCTTCCAAGTCTCCAGTGGCCCCTGCTTCCAAGTCTCCAGTGGCCCCTGCTTCCTTACTCGTGTCTTACGTAACTCTCCTGCTGTGTTTCCCTCAGTGTTTCCCTGTGCCTTGTTCCTCCCTGCAATACCTCCTCAGTCCACACCATTCCTCCCCGTCCATCACCTTCCATACTGCTGTCTGTATGTAATAGTCCCCCATTATACCTTATCCAAGTGGCTCAGCTCGTTATTTACTGCACATTGGGCTCATACCCTCTTCCCCTCTACTACGGTCGTGACACATCAGCCTTTAGAATAAAAAATCCCTGCTTCAGCACTAAATTATTTTCTAAAAAAATCCAGAGACCCCTCTTTCATATAATCCCCATATATAACCCCATGGCCAACCTAATCCACATATAACTAATAAGTGGGTGGAGTGGAGCGGGGTGGAGAAAAATAAATAAATGACCTTTAAAAAGAAATCGCAGTTACCTTAGAATGAAAACTACCAAATCTGTTTAGACAGAGTCTTACATAAGATATTTGTTTGCGTTTATTCTCTCAGATTACCCTGAGAATCATGTTTTGTGAATATTATGATACAATATTTATGACTTTTTAAAATCCGTCATGGGTCAATTTGTTTGTAAATAACCTGTATCAATATTCATTTCCTCAATGATGTTCTGAAAGAGTTGTAAGCGTACATGCACCATAACTGATACGTGAAATTCAAAAGTATATTAGCTGGAAATGTGCAGTAATGTATTCTTAATTTATAGGATGTCAGGCTAATGCTTTGCTCGAAGAACATTCAAGTCCACTGTTAATAACAAATCAATAATACAATATATTTTTAAGCAAATACTTTTGGCATGCGTAGGAAATTCACTTAGCAGAACAAAGCGTGCAAGAAAATATTAAGGTGGTACTAGATTTTTTTTACATTTATGATAGCTCTGTAACATATACAGGGTTATTCAGAGAGCACCGTAATGTCACCGACACTGACACATCCCGTTCGCCACACTACGGCGAGTTCGATTCACCGACCCGGGTGTGAATTCAGCATTCACTACAGGGTCCCCGAAGTGCTGTGAATCATCCCGCTGAACGAATTGAAACCCCCCCAAAAAAACAGATTTAAAATTGCAGAAAGATGAATTCACATTTAATTTTTCAAATTAACCCTGGCCATCCTCCTCCCTGAAACAAAACACACAAAAAAAAAGACCCACAAGCCAACATTATTTACCCACTTTGCTTTAAGCATGTACCGCTTGGTGTACCGCGGGTGAAGGTATTAGCCCAGGGATACAGTGACACAGAGGCAGATAACCGGTCGCAGTTCCAATATGGGGTTTATTGTAGGTTTCTCAGGACAAGGCAGCAGAATGGTAAGGTGGGCCCACGGCAGTGAGGGTACCATAATGGAGGAGAGAAGCAAGAAGGAAATATACTAAACTTGGGTAAGGTAGTGAGGAGAGGCAGGACAGTGGAACAAGACACAGGATACACCAAGAGGAACATAACAAGGAACATAACAGGAGACTCACGGGAGGCACGAGGCAGTAGACATGCAGGACAGGAATCCATTACAGTTATAAGTATTTATAAAGTGCCAACAAATTCCTTAGCGCTGCACAATGGGAGAGACAGAATAACAAATATACATACACATTATACACACAGAACAGTAGGAGGGAGTACCCTGCTCAAGGGCTTAAAAACTAAGAGGAGATGGGTGACACATTAGGTGAGGGTGAAGTAGCGGGGTGTATAAGGGCTGAATGGGAAGATGGAGCAAGAAATGTACAGTGGGGGATCATGGAGTGAGCCGATAGGCTTCTCTAAAGTAATGCGTTTTCAGAGACTTCTTGAAGGACTGGAGAGAGTTGGTGAGTCTGATGTTTTGGGGAGGGAGTTCCATAGAAAGGGGGCAGCTAGAGAGAAGTCCTGAAGGTGAGAGTTAGGAGTGGAGCGGGTGTGAGGAACTGATAGCATTAGATCATTGGCCGAGCGAATTGGTTGGGATGGGATAGGCATTCATTTCAGACTGCAGAGGAAGAATCTGGGATCTCTTAAGGCCAGAGAGAAGGAGGTTGCAGTAGTCTAGGCGGGAGATAATAAGAGCTTGGATGAGTGTTTTAGTAGAGTCCTGATTAAGACTGAGACAGAAGCATGCAATCATTTTTAGATGAAAGTAGCAGGATGTGGTTAGAGACTGAATGTGAGAAGTAAAGGATAGATTGGAGTCCAAGAGGATCCCAAGGCAACGAGTCTGAGAGGTAGAAGTACTTGTGGCACCGTTCACCTGAAGGAAAATGGGCACAGGAATGGAGGTTTTAGAGGGAGGGAAGATGAAAAGTTAAATTTTAGAGAGGTTGAGCTTTAGGAAACGGGAAGTCATCCAGTCGGAGACAGCTGACAGGCAGGCTGTAACACGGTCCAACACAGGAGGAGAGAGATCTGGTGACCAGCAAAGGAGACAATGAAGGAGCGAAAAGAGATAGGAAGAGAACCAGGAGGGAGTGTCATCACTGAGGCCAAGCTGATGCAGCATGGGGAACAGAAGAGGGTGGTCAACAGTGTAAAATGCAGCAGAAAGGTCAAGAATATTAAGACGGGAGAAGTGACCTTTGGTTTCAGCGGTAGCTAAATCATTAGTCACCTTGGTCAGAGCAGTTTCAGTAGAATGTTGGGAGTGAAAGCCGGACTATTGCAGATCGAATAGAGAGTTAGCATAGAGATCATACTCATTCTAAAAAAGCCATCTCTTGATCCTACCTCCCTTTCAATCTACTGCTCCTTCTCTCTGCTCCCCTTTGCCTCCAAGATCATTTTAGAATGGAGGTGATCAAAGCACGTTTGAATGCAGAGAGGCAGACTCCAGAGGAATGGGAGAGGTTAAAAATATGAGTCAAAGCATGGACAGTGACTGGTAGAACAGAGCGAACAAGGTGTGAGGGGATGGGATCAATTGGTCCTGCAGGAGGACATGAGAACTTCTGAGACATCCTCTTCTGACACCGGAGAAAAGGAAAACATAGTAGAAGAGGGGGCAGAGAGTGAGGGAGTCAATGGGGTAGAATGGTTAAAGGAGGAGGGCAGTGAAGAAATTTCTAGTCTAATCTCGAGCGGTCTTATCGGTGAAGAAGTTAGCTAGGCCGACAGTAGTGAGGTCTGTGGAAGGTTGCGTTGAAGCGTTGCGCATTAACAGGTTGAAAGTATGAAACAGATGTCTGGAATCATGAGATAAGGGATGAGAAGTAAGTTTGTTTAGTGAAGGATAAAGTGAGACTGTAGGAATGAAGCATGAATTTGTAGTGGAGGAAGTCAGCCGAAGTGTCTTCATTCAGTTGCCCTGGAACATCGGCGAATATACAGTAGCATGTGTATTTAGCATAGGTGTGCGCAGGAGGTGTGCCTAATATTGGGTGAAGAGTTCCTTTTTCACCTCTTACTCTGACATTTTAGATGCCCCTTATCTGGTTCATTAAGGAAAGCATAAAAACTGACTGTATCTCTGATTACAGGCTTGTTATTTCAAATGAAAAATGTGTAGTTTGTGCAAAATCTTCTAAACACAAGTTTTTAATTAATAAATATTCCATGTGTGCGCACCCTAATGTAACGGACTGTGCACGCCACTGGTATTTAGTGTGCCATGGTTGGTGGTTAGGCCTGCGTGTAGCCACCCTAGGGGTAGAGAGGGGTAGGAGCGAATTCGTCAAGTGATGTGGAGAGGGCGGAGTTGTAGATGTCAGTGGCTTGGTCAGTGCAGTTAGATGTTGAGACCGGAAGGAGAAGTGTATGGATAGAGCTGGAGACCAGCCGTAGTGGAGGGTGTGGTGTTTGCTGGACCCTGGATGAAATGAGAATAAATTTGCTGGAAGAGATGGTAAGGTCACATAAGATCAGAAGGGGGTAGAGGTGTCATAAAATCTTAGAATAGCAATATAATATGACACAAATACTTAGCTCATTCAATAGGAAAGAATCTACCATGAGATATTTCCATGTCTTCCCATAAGCCAATTCAAAATACACAAAGGGAAGCCACAATACGCGTGTAACTTTAAAAGAACATGCCTGTGACAATAGCATAACATTTTATAACAAATCGACCAGTGCAATTGAATAAAATTCACAAGATAACAATGAATTGTGTATATTAAAATATACTCTTCACTGCAGAATATAATAATAAACGGTTTATTAGATATTGAATTAAAACGGGAACATTTTTAACATTGAAGCCTATGGGATTCATAAACATTTCTCACTCATTGTTGGTCAAACATTTCCCTCTAATTGTTGGTCAAACATTTCCCACTCCTTGTTGGTCAAACATTTCCCACTCCTTGTTGGTCAAACATTCCCACTTATTGTTGGTCAAACATTTCCCACTCATTGTTGGTCAAACATTTCCCATGGCTTCAAATCGCATTTAAACATGAGCAAAAACGGTAAAAATGAGCTCAGCGCACAGCAGTGAAATGGCTCAGCATTCAGCACTGAAAGGGTTAAAAACGTTTTGTTTTTTCTCATTGTTTCCTGTCCCCCATGGCATTACCCGGACCCCCATACACCTTTTATGGCCAATATCTTGCATATATGCCCTCTTGGAGGGGACCTTAATTTTTGAACGTTCGAGCCCCATTGACTTGCATGGTGTTCGAATTGTGTTCGAGTTCGCGGTTGAACTTTTTCAGGTGTTCGAGTTCGAATGCGAACCGAACACAGGGGTGTTCGGCCCATCACTAATACTTGTATACCTGATACAGCTTTATACAATGGGTACCATTCACTAACAGGGTTATTCACTAACCACCTTAGTTTACTGTTATTGAAATGACAATAAACGTAGGTGTTTCCCAAATGAGGTAATTGAAACAGTAGCAGGAGAAACTTCACAATGAATCTTCTCCTACCCCTGTTTGAATTTCCCACTCTGGATCGCCGATGCTTATCATTGTTGCAACATCAGTACCCGTAGGGCAGTATTACAAAGTTAGTGCTAACTTAACCAGAGCTGTTGTAAACTTAACAGAGCTATTATAGTCTATGGGGTAGTTAAGTTTACAACAGCTCTGGTTAAGTTAGCACCAGCTTTGTAATACTGCCCATAGGTGAGTAGTGAATAACCCTGTAAGTGACGAGGTGTTCTTATCTGCATGAGTTTGAATAATCACGCGGGCTAAGTCAAGAACAGTGGTGTATTTAGGATTTGTGCTGCCCTAGGCCTGACTAAACTCATGCACCCCCTAAATTAAAATGGACACACTTCTTCCTTTCAAGGCCGCACCTCCTGTTTAAACATCCAGACACTTTCTGGTTTTAAATATGGCTGTTGCTATAATGCAGTGGCCATCATCCACTTAGTGCAGTACAGGCTGCATGGAGAGGCCTGCCAACAAGTTTAGGAAACTTTTGGGTTCCCTCCAAATTTACAGATGATTTCTGTATTATACATAATAATACACAGAGAGGACACAATACAGGGAGTCTGGGATTTACCAATATGTCTGCATTACACATTATACACACAGAGGACACAATACAAGGAGTCGGGGATTTACTTTCGTCTGTGCTACACATATTAAGTAAAACCGCAAAAAAACAACTAGAATAGTAAAAGGTATGATCGCATAACTCATTGGCAGAGACACGCACACACATATGGAGGAGCCCCTATAAACATCTACACACCCTACAGAGGATTCCTTAAAAACAATCCAAACCCAGTATATGGGGAGCCCCTAAAAAGAGGGAGATTAGGGCAAAACAGGGACAGAGAGATTTGCTGCCAAAATTGGGGCTGCCCTTAGTATATAGGATACATAAAGTTTAACTAAAACTGAATAACAAGCACCACCCTGATATCACCAAAATCATTTTATTTTAATTTTAGTTGAAAAATAAAAAAAGGAATGATTAAATCAGGACTACATGACATGTATTGTGTAGAGTATCTATGGAGAGACGCAGTATGGTGACAGTATATAGAGAGGCAGTATGGTGACAGTATATATGGACGGAAGCAGTTTGGTGACAGTATATAGAGAGGCAGTATGGTGACAGTATATATGGAGGGAGGCAGTATGGTGACAATATATATGGAGGGAAGCAGTATGGTGACAGTTTATATGGAGGGAAGCAGTATGGTGACAGTATATATGGAGGGAAGCAGTATGTTGACAACATATATGGAGAGTGTGTGTGATGTGTGTTAGTCACTCAAAAATGCCCACAGCTCAAACATTAAAGGAGGCACCTCTTATCAGATAAGGATGCTGCAGAATGCCTGTCAGATGGCATCATCTGGTGGCAGTGTAATAGATGGGCCATCGGTACTGACTGGGCATGCTGGGAGGGGCTGGAGGCCAGCAGTACCTCTGGGGTCCCTACTTCCTGAGTCCACAGCCTGTCATTGCTGCGCGCGGGCAGTCGGCTCCTCCCTCGCTGATGTCAGCTGACAGGGGCGTGGTGTCAGGCAGTGATTGCTGCTCATCGAAGCCAGCCTGCCCTCACTGAGCCCTGGCACTGCTGCAGGGCTGGTGAGAAGCTTTGTCTCTCCCTTAGCAGCTTTACAATCGTTGGGCAAGTAGTGCAGTATGCCAGCAGCCAGTGAAGGCCTGGCTGCTGCTTGCTTTTATAGCAGAGACGTAACTAGAAACCTCAGTGCCCAGTGCAAGAATCCATGAAGGGCCCCCCTGCCCCCCCTCCGTGCGAGAGAATTTTGCACTTTTACTAAACTTTTTGCAAAAATACCTGTATACAGGTCTCTGTATTATCGCCTAGTATCCCTATTATATATCTATTAGCTGTGAAATTTAATGCTATGGTAATATTAATATAATAGGATACTAGGCGATAGGTTATAGTATTATTAGGTTTTGAAACCAGCAGTTTTTGGATAGTGCAGGAGACACGTGTCGTATACAGCTATTTTATGCACTCTTAAAATGGCCATACAATTTGGAAGTATTTTTAAACAACAGGTTATGGATCCTCATATAGATTTCTCTTGTGTTATGTTACCTCATCTAGTGTGTCACCCCTCTCTTTAGATTGTAAGCTCCTGAGCAGGGACCTTCCTCTTTCTGTTCAGTGTGTGTAACATGTATGTATATTTGTTATTCTGTCTCTCACATTGTACAGCGCTAAGGAATTTGTTGGTGCTTTATAAATGCTTGTAACTGTAACTGTTATAAGGTGGAGTATTAATTAAGATCTAGTTTAATAGCCCTCTCCCCTTTTATAACCCTTTTTTAATGAAGTTTTTTCATTAATGGAGTTTTAACAAAATGTTTTTAGTAAGAATGAAAAACCCCCTTCCCTTTTATTTTTATTGTTTTTTCGATATGTCGTTGTCCTGTAAAAGTTTGCCTATTTGCTATTCTCTCGGAAGTTTATTTTTTGACGTTGTGTCTTCTGGTGCAACATACATGTGTTGTTATCTTATCTTATTATATTTAAAATAAAGAATTGCAAAAATAAAAAAAAATAAAAACTCTCTCCATTTAACTGAATGGGTTAATAAGCTGACCAGACACTGCAATTAGACACCAGGAAGTGTCAGACTCATGATGGATAGCCAGACAAGAGATAAAAAGGCCTCTGCTGCCTAATTAACCCTTAAGGATGAATGACAGAACTGTTCCATCATAAATGCATTGACTTTAAAGACCCTAGGTCCTTAAAGGGCTAACAATCCACCAGACTGACACATAGTAGCTGCTGTTTTTGCAGACCCACTGGAAACCGCTGCCCTAGGCCTATGCCTTGTTGGCCTAGGCCAAGATACAGCACTGGTCAAGAATATTAGCCAATGTTATGTTATACTTGTTAATGGCAACTTGTTGCATAGAGTATAGCACCCTCAATGCACGCAAATGGATTAGTTTAACTCCTTGGTTGCGGATGACGTGTGGGAGACATCAGTTACAGTTACAAGTTTTTATAAAGCGCTAATTCCCATTATACCGTGTGAAACAAAACACAATTAAAGGCTTTGGTTTTTATTAATGGCTCACCCGTGAATGTCACGGCACCTCTAGTGAGGGTGAGTCCTATCCAAAAATGAAGCCACAGGCTGCTGTATAGCGAACCATAACTGCTCATGCTGCTTTTCAGTCATGAGGTAGACTGGTGGGCTTTTATTTATGCCCCCCCAGAAACAAATCCGCCTTGGGATCAAACAACAAAGCGGAACATGCTGCAATGATGACCTGGCTGGAGGTACAATAAAACATACATAGTACAGGAGGGGTGGGGTCGCGCCTATTCCCCAGATGACATTTTTCTCCTTGTTATGTTTTTTACATGTTGCTGGGCTTGATGCATTTGGAGGTTGCAGCCACCCCATCGGGGAATAGGCACGACCCCACCCCTCCTGTACTTTTATAAAGCGCAAACAAGTTCCGTAGCACTCATGTGTCCCCGCTGTATGCAGAGGACATCCTCCACTGTTCATTGGGTCATTTTGAGGCAAAAAACAAAAATAAATACATTTTAAAAAACTGAAAAGCAGTTTTTCTCTGCGCTCAGATCAAAAGACGAGGCAGAATCTGTTGCCTTAGTATAGTTACAGTTACAAGTATTTTATAAAGCGCCAACAGATTCCTTAGCGCTGTTCAATTGGAGAAACAGAAAAACAAATATACATACATGATACAAACGCGGAACAGAAGGAGGGAGGACCCTCCTTGAGAGCTTACAATCTAAGAGGAGAGGGGTGACATATTAGGTGTGTGGGAGGATGGAGCAAGAAATAATCCATGGGGGAATCATGGAGTGAGCTGATAGGCTTCTCTAAAGTAATGCGTTTTCAGAGACTTCTTGAAGGACTAGAGAGACAGGGAGAGTTTAATGTTGCAGGGGAGGGAGTTCCATAGAAAAGGAGAAGTGCTGAATGTGAGAGTTGGGGGTGCGGGTACGAGGAACTCCGCTTCAGATCATTGGCCGAGCGAAGTGGGTGGGACGGGATGTACCTGCTAATAAGGGAGGAGATGTAGGTAGAGTCACGGTTATGGAAAGCTTTGTACGTGAGCACCAATATAATGAATTGGATTCTAAAAGGAAACAGGAAGTCAGTGTAGAGATTGACAAAGGGGAGAGGTGCAGGAGGTGAGGTGTATGAGTCTGGCACCGGTGTTCATTATAGACTGCAGAGGCAGAATCTGGGACCTCTTAAGGCCAGAGAGAAGGAGGTTACAGTAGTCAAGGCGGGCGATAATAAGAGATGGGATGAGCATTTTAGCAGAGTCCTGATTAAGACAGGGGAGGACGTGTGCAATGGTTTTTAGGTGGAAGTAGCAAGATTTGGTTAGCGACTGAATGTGAAGAGTAAAGGATAGATTGGAGTCCAAGAGGACACTGAGGCAACGAGCCTGAAAGGTAAAAGTAATGGTGACACTATTCACCTGAAGGGAAAAGGGTGCAGGATTGGAGATTTTAGAGGGAGGGAAGATGAGAATTCAGTTTTAGAGAGGTCGACCTTTAGGAAACGGTAAGACATCCAGTCGGAGACAGCTGAAAGGAGGAGAGAGATCGGGCAAAGAAAGGTAGCGAAGGGTGTCGTCAGCATAGTGGCAATATTGGAGTCCATAGGAAGAGATGAGGTGGCCAAGAGAGGTGGTATAGATCGAGAAGAGTAGGGGACACAGAACAGAGCCTTGAGGTACCCCAACTGAAAGAGGAACTGGTGGTGAAGAGGCACCAGCAAACGATACAATGAAGGAGTGAAGAGGGATACAGGAAGAAAACCAGGAGAGAACGTGTCACTGAGGCCACGTTGATGCAGCGTGAGGAGCAGGAGAGGGTGGTTAACAGTGCCAAATTCAGCAGAAAGGTCAAGATGATTAAGGAGGGAGAGGTGACCTTTGGTTTCAGCAGCAGCTAAATCATTAGTCACCTTGGTCAGAGCAGTCTCAGTAGATTGTTGGAGCGAAAGCTGGACTGGTGCAGATTGAGTAGAGAGAGTTAGCAGTGAGAAAACCGGTGAGCTGGTTACAGATTAGGCATTCTAGGATTTTGGAGGCAAAGGGGAGCAGAGAGATGGGACGGTAGTTTGAGAGGGAGGTGGGATCAAGAGATGGCTTCTTTAGAATGAGGGTGATCAGAGCATGTTTGAATGCAGAGGAGAAGACTCCATAGGAGAGGGAGTGGTTAAAAATATGAGTCAATGCAGGGTCAATTACTGGTAGGACAGACCGAATAAGGTGTGAGGGGGTGGGGTCAAGTGGACAGGTGGTTGGGCAGGAGGACATGAGAACTGTGGAGACCTCCACCTCCAAAACCGGAGAAAAGGAAGACATAGTAGAAGAGGGGGCAGGGAGTGAGGGAGTCAGTGGAGTAGAGGTAGAATGGTTAAAGGAGGAGGGCAGTGAATGCCTATGCATTGTTTGTTTTATAAGTACTGTAAAGGCAGATATTGCCTCTGCTGTAGAACAGAAAAAAAATATTTTGCATTTACTTTTTTAAAATTTTGTTTTTACGCATTACATGGTCATGTTTGGTATCATTGTAAAGACCAGACTCTGACCTTTCCAAAGACACCTCACTTAACCTTGTGCATTGTACAATTCAGAACTGCAGGGTTGCAAAGTCCCCCTGTCTCTCCTCACTGCAGTGCCACGGTCCAGGTTGTGAATGAAACAATGCGTTGCATCGCCAGATACACACTTGCTGGTAGTGTGGGAAATGAGAAGGTGAGTTAGCGCAGCATCACTGTGCACTTTATAATTGTAAACTGAATAATAGTGCTGTGTTAGGAAAAAAAAAATAGAAAAAAAATATTTTAATAGAATATTTACATTTTATGTAACACTAACCTGATTATATAATCTAGCCGTTCCAATGATACCTCATATGTCCATCTAGCTCTTAGGACTCCAGAGATACAGTGGTCTAAATTATAAAAAAATATATATTTTTTTTTTAACACACACAGAGCAAGGCGCCCCCTTGTGGCAGGCTCCTGTAGGCACACGCCTACTTTGCCTAATTATAAATCCGGCCCTGCCTACACCTCTCGCACCACACTCCTTTATCAATCTCTACACTGGCTCCCTGTTTCCTTCAGAATCCAATTAAAATACTGGTGCTCACATAACCGCGCCGCTAACTACATCTCCTCCCTTATTAGCAGGTACATCCGTCCCAATCACTTCGCTCTGCCAATGATCTGATGCTATCAGCTCCTCGTACCCAAACCCCCAACTCCCGCCTTCAGAACTTCTCCCGAGCTGCCCCCTTTGATGAAACTACCTCCCCCGCAACATTAGACTCTCCCCATCTCTCCAGTCCTTCAAGACATCACTGAAAACCCATTACTTTAGAGAAGTCTATCGGCTCACTCCCTAATCCCCCATTGTTCATTTCTTGCTCCTTCTTCCCACACTGCCCGCACGCACCCCGTTACTTCTTGTACTCTATTCACCCTCACCTAGCGTGTCACCCCTCTCCTTTTAGATTGTAAGCTCTTGAGCAGGGTCTTCTCTCCTACTGTTTGGTGTGTGTAATGTGCATGTATATTTGTTATTATGTCTCTCCCTTTTGTACAGTGCTACGGAACTTGTTGGCACATTAGAAATGCTTGTAACTGTAACTGTAAGAGAGGCATCACTGAAACGGTCACAGTCTGACCTTTCCAGCGATGCCTTTCTGTAATCCCTTAGGTGCCAAGCCGTTATCCGGTGCCAAATCACAGCCTGTTTCTGGCCGGGGGCTGACCTCACCGCTCATAGCCAACACCCTCTCCAGGATCTGCATCTGCACTCTGAAACAAACCAAAGTATTCTGCTATCGACATGTCATCCGCCAAGCCACTCCATTGCGCCAATCCTATGGTTCTTATTTTATATTGTCATTTCTGTATTTTTCTCAGGCTGATTGATTTTCTTTTTAAATTTTTCCCTCCGTTTTTGATAGATGCTCACCAGTCTGCTTCCCAATCCCATCCCCTCCCATGTAGTAAATTCCTAGTATACAGAGCCCACTCCTCCTAAATCTTTGTCTCTTTCTTCATACAGCTCACCTCTCACAGCCACCACCCTCCCCAAGCTTTGCATCTACACTCCCACTCAGTCTAAGGCCCAAACTCATTGCTTCTCTTCCTGCTGCTACCACTTTTGTTTTATAATTACCCTTTTCAAGTCCAAGCTTCTGGTCATTCCCATGCAATCCCTGCTGTATTGTTTCTGGTCACCAGGTCCACACTCCCCTGCTCCCCTTCTGTTTCACTTACCTTTGTCATTTATATTGTAAGCTCATAGGAAGTCTGGCTGAGCACTTGTATATAGTGCTGTATCAGTAGGGCAATTATACTATGGGCAGGGCTGTCTGTTCCATATGTGTTTTTATTATGTCTCATATGTGTACTCCCTCATTGTAAATCGCTGCTTATTTTTTTGGCACTATATAAGTGACTGTAACTGTAACTTCTTAGATGTCAGCCCCACATTCTGGGGCCTTCGGTCGTCAACTGACGTCATCATGCATGGTGGCAGCTAGAGGGACATATTTGGTTTCATTGGAAAGGCCAGAGCATGGCCTTTCCAATGATACCAAACATGACCAGGTTAAGTGTAAAGACAAATAATTTAAAAAAAAAAAATTAAAAATTTATTTTTTTATTTATTAATGCAGCACTATTGTTCACTTCAATTATAATGTGAACAATAGTGCTGCACTAATAAAAAAAGTTGTTTTTTTAGCTCAAATCACGTATTTTCACAGAAAAATACAGTAATGAGTTCCCATATCTATTTTTTTAATAAGCGCACCTAGGGATGCACCGATACCACTTTTTTAAGACCGAGTACGAGTACCGATACTTTTTAAAGTACTCACCGATACTGAGTACCGATACTTTTCTTTAATGTCATGTGACTCTTTCCAATAAGAACAGACCATATAAAAACACCCCCAGCTCACATGTATATCCCCCCGATATATATATATTCATACTGCCCCAGCTCATGGATTTGCCCCAGCTCACACATGGATTTGCCCCAGCTCACACATGGATATGCCCCAGCTCACACATGGATATGCCCCAGCTCACACATGGATATGCCCCAGCTCACACATGGATTTGTCCCCCCAGCTCACACATGGATTTGCCCCAGCTCACACATGGATATTCCCCCCAGCTCATGGATATGCCCCAGCTCACACATGGGTATGCCCCCCAGCTCACACATGTGTATGCCCCCCCAGCTCACACATGGGTATGCCCCCCCAGCTCACACATGGGTATTGCCCCCAGCTCATGAATATGCCCCCCAGCTCACACATGGGTATGCCCCCCCAGCTCACACATGGGTATTGCCCACAGCTCATGGATATGCCCCCCAGCTCACACATGGGTATGCCCCCCAGCTCACACATGGGTATTGCCCACAGCTCACACATGGGTATGCCCCCCCAGCTCACACATGGGTATGCCCCCCCAGCTCACACTTGGGTATGCCCCCCAGATCACACATGGGTATGCCCCCAGCTCACACATGGGTATTGCCCCCAGCTCACACATGGGTATGCCCCCCAGCTCACACATGGGTATTCCCCCCAGCTCACACATGGGTATGCCCCCAGCTCACACATGGGTATGCCCCCCCCCAGCTCACATATGGGTATTGCCCCCAGCTCATGGATATGCCCCCCCAGCTCACACATGGGTATGCCCCCAGCTCACACATGGGTATTGCCCACAGCTCATGGATATGCCCCCAGCTCACACATGGGTATGCCCCCCAGCTCACACATGGGTATTGCCCACAGTTCACACATGGGTATGCCCCCCAGCTCACACATGGGTATGCCCCCCCAGCTCACACATGGGTATGCCCCCCAGATCACACATGGGTATGCCCCCCAGATCACACATGGGTATGCACCCCAGCTCACACATGGGTATGCCCCCAGCTCACATATGGGTATTGCCCCCAGCTCATGGATATGCCCCCCAGCTCACACATGGGTATGCCCCCCCAGCTCATGGATTCCTTCCCCCCACGATGATACTTACCTTCCTGAGTGACGCCGGGAATGTCTCCGCGCGTGCGCTCGTTGGAAGGACCCCAGCCACAACCACGTGGGACCATGTGATCGCGGCTGGGGTCCTTCCAACGAGCACATGTGCGGAGACATTCCCGGCGTCGCTCAGGAAGGTAAGTATCGCGGAGAGCAGCTCCAGGGGCAGATGTCCGAATGCCGATAGAGCATTCGGACAGCCGCCGCAGCCCCTCGGATGCCGGGAAGCCGGCTCAATTTCCCGGCGTCGCCCAGGAAGGTAAGTATCATCGCGGAGAGCAGCTGCAGGGCCTGTCTGAATGCTCTATCAGCATTCGGACAGGCCCTGCGGCTGCTCACGGTATTCATACTTACCTTCCTGAGCGACGCCGGGAAAGTTTCTGCGCGTGCGCTCGTTGGAAGGACCCCAGCTGCGATCACATGGTCCCACGTGGTTGCGGCTGGGGTCCTTCCAACGAGTACATGTGCGGAGACATTCCGTTGTCGCTCAGGAAGGTAAGTATCGCGGAGAGCAGCTCCAGGGGCAGATGTCCGAATGCCGATAGAGCATTCGGACAGCCGCCGCAGCCCCTCGGATGCCGGGAAGCCGGCTCAATGCCGGCTTCCGGTATCAGGAAAAATATCGGGGGGTACTCCTGCAGTACCCAGTATCGGCCCCGATACCGATACTAGTATCGGTGCAACCCTAAGCGCACCCCATAGAATATATAACTGTAAAGGCTTGGATCTTAAAATGTGAAACAATTATTTTACACACTGCAGATAATTGAAATTTTAATGGAAATTTTATGGAAATTTTTACATTTACATTATTTTACATTTTTCGTTATAGCATTCTGGCAGGATATGACGTAGACATATAATAATGATATATTATGAATCTGCCGAGTCTGCCGTAAAAAACGATATGTAATTTTGTCTGAGTCATACAATAAAACATGACTTCAAATCGCTTTAAGCATGATGAGCAGAAAACAGTACAAATGAGCTCAGCACACAGAGGTGAAAAGGCTCAGCAGTGAAGGGGTTAAACCCATTAGTTCATATATTAATGAGTCAAAGGTTTATAAACAGACAAAGAACCTAGCGGCAACATTCTTCTTCTTGACGTCATATTTTTAACATTCATGATCCTCTAGAGTCGTTACTGACGGTCAAAAGCATTAAACACTCGTAACAGTTATGAAATGTTATACAGAATTTCATATATCTGGAAGAATGCTAAATAAGCTATTTATTTATTTATTTGCAACGTATTTTACCAGGAAGGAAACATTGAGATTTCTCTCGTTTTCAAGTATGTCCTGGGTTCAAGAACATTGAAATTTTACCGTCGTTACAGAAATACAAAGTAATAAATGAAAGATATTAAAAACAAAACACAGATATACAGATTAACACAAACTTTTTATTTTATTTTTTATTGTAGAGAAAATTTTAAAAAATAGAATTGTGACACACAGGGCTTAACACGTTTTAAAAATCAAATTTGTATGCTGCTTGTGATAAGAAAAACATGCAAAAATGAAAGAAACAAATCTCTAGGAATTACTTTTCAACTTGTATCAGCTGAGCTCATTGCACGCTGTTCACCGCTAGACGTTCTAAACCTAGATCATTGCTTCGGTTTAGTGTAAAGGTCACATGCCTGCAATCACAGAGGACGCGTCTAAGGCATCTTATGACATATCAGGATGAATCTAATCACATTAGAAACAGTTCCAATTACAGGCTTGATTGAATAAACTTATTAGGTATTCCTGAAAATGACTTGCTGAGAGGAATGGGCAGGAGAATGATAAATAAACCCTTTCCCCAAATAAAATACAGAAAATAAGTAAGCAGTATTTGCTGGAGCATGGATTTAAAAACCAGTAAAATTACATTGTTGTAGTGCAGATTTTTTAACGATAAAACATTCTCTGTCCTAAATTATGTCTGTTTAAATTAAAAGTGTGATTACAAATCTGTATAAATTAAAAGAATTGTCATTACAAATTATTTGCACGCTCAGTCAATGAGCATTTGTTAAGATATCTCTTTTTCATACGAAAACAGAACCAAATCACATTAGCTTAAGAATAAGATAATCAGATAATGACAAAATTTATGGCATAAAAAGCACTAATGAATAAGGATGCTAATGCACAGAGAGGGCTTTGACCCCTAAAGATTTTTCTTTAGTCTAATACAATGCGAAGTCCTGTTTGGATTTTTCCTTCTTTTCAAATAATTTGATATTAAAACATAAGAATGTCTATATAAATTTTGCATAATATAAATATATTTCCACATCACGTATAACAATGAAATCTCCTAATTATTATAAATTGAATAAATTCACTTTCATAAGTAAAATTTAAAGATAGGGATTACTTTTAATTTTGAATTTGAGATATAAACCGACATTGTAGTTAGGAAAAGATAAAAGAGAGATCGACACACAGAGAGATCGACACACAGATGAAGACTCACCAGCCCAGGGCCCAGCAAATTAACCATTAAGTTACATTTCACTCATCTATCTGCCTTGACATTTAGTTGAAAGCAATATGTATGGGGAGGGTTGAATACAATCTGCAAGACCAAAAAGAATAAAAATGGAACCCTATTCCAGTGTTGCCAATATGGGAAATTAAATCGTTGTGTGTGATATCCCTTAACCGCTTCACTGCCAAATTATTTTGTATCATAACATTTATTTGAAACATGGGATATGAAGTTAACAATTAAATACGGGATGAAATAGACGTTTTGCACAGAAATTGTTATTTTAAGATTAAGTTAATTTGCATTTTCTTTTATTTTTCATGTATTTGTTTATCCTTTACGTAAAAATTATTGAAATGTAAGATTTTGAGTTCTAGATGGTGTCCTTTATCTTACACAATTTAAAACAGGGTCTTCGTTATTATCACACAGGCAGACAAGACCTTTGTGCTAGATACACTAACTGTGATAAATAAAAATAATAAGAACGGTGAGATGTCCTGTTTATCGGGATATGTCATGATCATATTGTATGATCATTTAGATTGTAAGCTTCCACGGGAATAGGGCCCTCATGTCCTCCAGTGTCTGCAGGCAGGAATACTGACCTGCCTTCTGTATGTATTGTAGAATTGTCCTGTCTTTACCCATGGCACCTTGTACAACGCTGCGGAATGTGTTGGCGCTTAATAAATAATAGTAATAATCATAATGAGATTATTAGCAATGCAGCTTCCACAGAATACCAATAGAATATAAAAATAATACTGTATCTGTATGTGACATAATGCCTGTATAAGTAAATTAAAGTAACACCTTGTATCTGTACTGTACAGGACATTTTTAGTCATTATAACTCCCTGAATTTTATCCCTGTACAGCAGTGAGTGACCCTAGAGCTCCCCCTGTATTCTGCCAAATCCCTGGCTGCTGTAATGCATCAGTAATCTATTTGAACCTTTTGTTACAGTGAGGACTGGGTGCAAATGGTTTTATGTCTCTCCAGGGTGCTTGGAGGATTTTGTTTCTCCACAGGGGACACATTAATCCTGCTTTAAAAATATGTGAAAAATACTACAAATGGACTCAAAATCTATCCTATAGATCAGTGGTTCCATACCGCGGTCCTCAAGAACCCCTAACAGGCCAGGTTTGCCAAATATCTGAAGCACAGCACAGGTGATATGATTTACTGCTCAGTGATTGCAGGATTCAGTCTGCTTTTCTCTAAGGTAATCCTTAAATCCCAGCCTGTTAGGGTGACCTGAGGACCGTGGTTGGGAACCACTGCTATAGAATATTAAAAAATACTGACAGTCATGAACTCCAAATGGTAACAATAGCCATCAATAACATCAATTAATTATACTGCCACCTTTTTGGTGTTATTGTAAATATTATGGGTTTCCAATGATGTTCTTTGTGGGTTTTATGGCATATGTTATATTAATTATATTACATACATTAAAGTAATTAAAACTTTTGTTGACATTATAGCATAGACACAAGAAGACAACAACGTCTTGGTGACCTTCCTTCTCTAAAAGACTGGGACTGATGAAGCACCCTACAGCACCAGGAATTTGGATGATGGATCATTCTCGTCTTTCCAGTTGCAAAGTTATTCTTTGAAATTGCATCAGTCCGTGGTTTATATCCAGTTTTTCTTTTTGAGAACATGAGTTTTTTTGAACGTAGTATTTTTCTAAAGGATAATACTTAGGAAATTTTATGATTTTCATAATATGTCAGACATCTATAAAATAAAGAGTGATAAATCTACAGCTATATATGCAATCCAGGCTGCATGGTTATACTGTATAAACAATAATTATGTTACGTCAAACACTTTGTAATGTTACCCACAATACAGAGCTCCACCAATCAATGTTACTTTTACTGGTCTGCTTTTAGCAGTTATATTTAACCCCATCATGACCAGGCGGTTTTACCATTGTCTGTACGAAAGTACCCACTACTGTTTTACATTTCTGCGCTCTTTGTGTTCAGGTCTAATTTAACTCTTACTTGTTTGTGGAACCCACACATTATATACAGTTTTTCTCGCCATCAAATGAGCTTTCTAAAGATACCATTATTTCCATCATATTGTATAATTTACTATAAAAACAAATATAAAATAGGATGAAAAAAATGGAAAAAACACACTTTTTCGAACTTTAATCCCCAAAATCTACAACCGCCAAAAAAGACCCCAGCTAAATACAGTAGTTTAGAAATGTTGTCCTAAAATTAAAAAAAAAACAATTCTGACATTGGTTTTGCTTTTTAACCCCTTCACTGCTGAGCCACTGCACCTCTGTCTGCTGAGCTCATTTTGACCATTTTATGCTCATCATGTTTAAATGTAATTTGAAGTTCTATTTTATTGTATCCCCAAATTTTTAAAAAAAGATTTTTTTTTTAATTTTGACACAAAAGTGCCACACCTAGTCATGTTTGGTGGCATTAGAAAGACCACGTTCAGGCCTTTCCAATGATTCCAAGCATGACCCACTAGTTGCCCAGGGATCAGGACTTATGAGCATCCAAACGATCTGCTTGGCAGCAAGGGGTTAACTGTCCAACTGACTTCATCGCACATGTTCTCTGTTTTTGTGTTTAGGTTTAAATTCAATTTGTAGTGGTTTGTGTGGTTGTTATAGCATGTGCCTCTCATTCTACATACTGTAAGTATTTATTTGTTGTTCATCTGGGCTTAGTTCATATACTTTGGAAACTATTTTGTTTTTTTGTTCCCTAATTATAGGGGCCAATATACTAGATGCATATTGTTCTTTATTGACTATGGTACATATGATATATAAGTTTGATGGTGTCTTTGAATCAAGTACACTTTTTCCTTTTTAATTTCTGATACTAATAAAAATGCTTTTCTAGTATATAGTGTGCTTTCTTGTTGTACTATTTAGATTTTTTTTAAAAAAAAAAAATACATTTAAACACTTTAATACCTACAGGCAAACTAGAATAAATCAATAAAAATTTTAAAAATGTGTAAAAAAAATGTTTATTTTCTTGCTTTAAACTCTGTTATTTCATCGTTTCTGGCCATGTCCCTCAGCTAGGGGTGTTTCTTCAGCTCATACTTCCTGAATATTCCCCGCCTCCTCCCCGCCCACTACTCCACCCATCAACACATCACATGAAGTAACACAAGCTGTTCACGGGAAACTCTGCGCATGCTCACGACCTCAGACTGGGGAAACCAAGGAACTGAATATTAGCTGCAACTGTGAAAGCTAAACACCCGCTGACTCGCTCACACACTCGCGCTCTCTCACACATACAGATTCACCCACTGACACTCTCACTTGTGCTCTTTTATGGCTTACATACTCCCTGTCTCACTCGAATTCCCTCACACAGTCACTCCCTCTCACACTCTTTCTTGTGCTGTCTATCTCTGGTGCAAACGCTCTCTCACTGCACCATTTCTTGTGCTTTCTCTTCTTTTTTGCTGTCTTTCTCTTTACCTTTTCTTGCTGTGTCTCTGTGCTGTTTTTTTGTTGTCTCTCTTTTTCTCCCCGTGTGTATGGTTTCCTTCCTTCCTTGTCTCTGCAATAACTGGGGGTCAAAGAGTTATAGATTGCAATGACACTCAGCCCCGCCCTCTCCTTTAGCTCACAGAGCAGGAGGGAGGTGGAGCAACTCAGTCGCACATGCTCAGTCCCTTTTTCTAGCTATTCCAAAGAATACACACTGGTTAGCTCAATGTGCCTCCTGAGGTGGGCGTGGAAAATGATGAAAAAAAAGCTGGTAAATATGAAAAAATATCATATTTACTTGCTTTTTATGCCTGCTGAATGAGACTACTAACTCATTCAAAAGGCATTGCAAATTTTTAAAAGCGCACTAATAAAGCATGCATATCCCTTTAACAACAGAGTTTGCTTTTGACACATGCCTGTTGAGTATAAAGGTCATTGATCTTGTTATTCCTCCAAGGTGGTTGGAAAATGTTAGATTAAATATTAAAATTATTCTACATGCCAGATTGACACACCTTATATTTTTTTTTTCACTTCTAGTTAATTATCCTTTTTCCCTTGCATTAAAAAACATATAAAACGAGAATAAAATAGAATCAGAGATGCATAAAAATAAAATCTAGCAATAAATCGAGATTCTGACAGCAAGAAAATTGAAGGAGACATGGCACCTTGAAAGTTCACAGGATAACACAAAGTCAATTCAGATTCCATCAACAACTTGCAGGTCTCTGCGGGAAGTGACCTTTAAAGTTGTGGCTGCATTAGATATTAATTAATTCTGTTATACTGGAAAACATTTTGAGAAGATCTAATACAATTTAGGCATCTGCTAACATTGTATTTAAAAATCAAATTGCTGTGCATATGGAAAAATATACATATCAATGGAAAAAGAAAATTAAATGTCACTGAACAGATAGAAATTTATATAAATATGCTTATTCACATTATGGTATTAAAATAGTATCCAGCTGTTATTTCTACATTGTTACAATAATTCTGTAAATCACATAGAGAGCACTGGAAGTAGATAGCTGTTAAAGCACCAGCACTGCTTTAACCCTTTCACTACCAAAATCCAGTTAACTCCATCTTGCATTGTAATACATTGAAAAGCAATCACTTGAATTTCAAACTCCTATTTGCATATCTTTTTAGGACATGTTAGTTTGCCCCCTGTGGAAATTCACTGTTTCGGAACCAATTCGGCTCTCTTTGAATAACCCTCTTAGGGCTCTATTACATTCCTTGCGAACAAACGGTCGCGCAACGCAATTTTTTTTGCGCGTAGCGTTAAGGCGCGTAAATTAATGCTGGTATTACAATCCGAGCGCATATTTTCATCCGTCCGAAAATATCATGCGTAAAAAATACGCGCTAAAATGCATGCAAATTAACGCTGCATGCAGAAATCAGTGGGCAATCAGAATTAAGAACCACAATTGTCTCTCGTTCAGTTTTTGCTCCTGTCAAAATCAATCTGAGTATATATGCTGCAGCAATAATAAAAACACGCACAACCTCTCAATTTTATTGTTTGGGTATGTGTAGAATGTGTAACTATACTGTGCTGTATTTTTTTTTTTCGTGCTGGTGTATTTCGTTTCAGCCAAAACATTCAGATTTTCCATTAACACCAGCTTTTAAAAGACATTAAAATTATGCGCGCACACGTCGTTCGTAAAAATTTGCGTATCGATTGTAATACCATCCACGTACCAGCACACAAACGCATTTGCACTCACAATGTTAAGTATGGGATGTGCGCACAAACTTTTGCTTGCGCAGGGTTCGCGCAGGGTAACTCACGTTAGACGTTAACGCGCATTTTGTGCGCGAACGTCGTAATACGACGTTCAGCTCGAAGGGTTTTTCCTCTTGCGTTAATGCGTTTTTGAGCACGCGCAAAATTGGGCACGAACAGTGTAATAGGGCCCTTAGTATTCCATTTACATATCAAAAACAATCCTTTACTTTTTCCACCATAAAAGCATGGAAATTCACAAAGCTAAAATATAACCTGCAACAGCAATACTTTAGGTTTCTCACCTTCACCCATAACCCATACTGGACTGTATATCTTTGCAACCATCTTTCTACTTTAGGTAAAGGGCTCACTCAGTAAATTAAGAAAATGCTTGGATGTTTGTAGCAAAACACTCCCAACATAACACAAGTACAAGACAAATTCCCTTCATTCCAAAGTTCTGTATTTGTCTATTTTCCTATTCACATCTACAGAATAATGAATGATCACACCTCACTTACTGGACTATGATCACGGGATCATTTTATTGACACAATTCTCATAAACTCACCCCGCATACATTAATCCATGAGGCTACTATGTAGCCAAATCAGACAAATTGATCAGTAACACAAGAATATAAAATTTTCCACTATGTTCACTTTTAACAATTATCTTCCTGCAGTTTAAATCTCCAGTCATTATTTCCTTTCTGTAGGTAATCTTTCAGCAAGGCAGAACCAAACGACACGAATTGTCCTGAAAATTAATTATATTTGTAAAATTGTATTACACAGTGCTTGTACACACATCTGTTGGAAATGACTGATCATTCGTTACAAAGCAGTTGTATAACATACCTACCCTGTCCAGTGATGACATACTTTCTTTCTACAAACACACTTCTGAAACTGATTCCGTTACCATTGTACCAGGAGATGCATTGCTGGATTTTGTTCTATGTTTACCTAGCACCATACACCCAACACTGTTACTAAAGGAAAGACTCTACATCCTTTTTGAAGTGTGTGGAAGAGGGACTCGACTTGTGCCATTGCACTGGACCTATAGAAAGGTAGAGGAATTTTGGGGAAGGGAATACATTTATACACTCAGGGCTATTCAGAAAGAGGTGAAAACCTTGAGAATGACTGGAGAAATGAAAATTCTAGGTCAAAATAGTCAAACCAGAAAAATTCTCCCATTTATCTCACTTTCCATATTGGCTATTTGGTCTAGATTGTTCATTCTCCTACCAATTATCAAGGTTTTCACCTCTCTCTGAATAGCCCTGCTAGTGTCATATAATCACCAGTGGTCCAGTCAAACAAAGTTAATAATATTTGGATAACATTGGACGCACCAGTGTTGACAATGTACAAGACTGTCATGCCTGCTGGTGTTACTGGACCTGCTGTTTTCGCAGTTTGACCTCCTGAGTAGACAGGGTGCAGTTCTGGACACCTATCCTCTGGGCCTTCTGCATCTGAGCATAGAACAAGGAGGCCTAAAAGTATCAACAACTGACAGAGCTCTGGGCTCTGTCGTGGTTTCCAGTATACCCCTCAGCATGTTCCGTTATATCTGTGATGCTTTGGTTTGACCCCTGGCTAAGTATTCTTGGTTCTGGTTGCTGCTCATGTCCTTGTTTGGTTTATATTCATTCTGTGCACTGACCCTGGCTTTAGTATGTGGACTTTGGTTTTGCTCTTTATTCTCTGTTTGGTTATTTATTTTACTGATTATGTGTACTGACCTCTGGACTGCCATCTTTCTCTTTTCCCTGTGGGTTCAATACTTCTATGTATTGTCATTGTTCATATTCTTTATTCAGCTTAGATCTGGCCATTCTAAGGACCAGCCTGTCAGATTAGAGGTTTCCTTGCTGAACTGGGATCTGTCTGAGTGCTGGGTTTTGCCTGGGGTCTGGGTTACAAGCTATCCGTGACAAAACCAAAGGTTTCTACAGGTTCTGAATGGATGGGATTCAAGTTAGTCAAAATTGTTTTAAGCATCGGGAACCTTATATCTAAACTCTTGATCCCCAGCAAAAAGACCAAATACAACAGTCTTTCTAGTTCATGATCTGGTACTCTATGAAACATCAAGACAACCTCCTCTTTAATTAATCATTGTGATGCAGTTACAGGGAACATGAGGACCTAGCAATAGGAATTGAGATGATCTCTTTAGAGGCTTATTAGCGCCTTTTAGTAATAAGACCACACACCACATTTCGCTACATGTTAAGATGTAGCTTATCTCGATTTAAGTTATTTCTGTTATAGTTGTTGATACAATCATAACCCTTTCAATGCTGAGCCATTTTAGCTGTCATTTTAGCCAATGCTGTCCCTTTTCTTCCAAATAAAAAGTGTCATATCTCCCTACGCATTTGACAACTTCCCTTTGTTTATCACAGTGCCATTCTATTCTACTCTCAATCCAGAGTCACTAACTGTGACTAACTAACTGCCTAACTTTCACATTGTTGTATTTGTTTTTGTTTCCGTTGATTAAATGGTTAAGTATTTGGCAGGTATTATGTAGCTTTCTCAAACAAATTCAGACCATTGTGCAAGCTAATCATATTATGAAGTTACAAGACTCCGTGAAAGAGAAACGGTGAATGTTAAACCATAAAACACTCGAAGGGATCAATGTAAGAGCATACATATGACCATTGAAATCAGGACAACCACTTGTAATGTAGGGTTAATGTTCTTAACGGAAAACTAATACAGTGGTCTTACGACATAAAACGCTTAGGTAATCCTACATCATTCATCATTAAAAGGTAAAAAGATACAGTATCTAATTACTAGAACAGAAGATAAAAGTATTGATTCTGAGAACGGTTTCCTGTTGTGGGATAATAATAAAGCAAGCCAAGACTGCAGTAATGGCTGCCTTATAGAGTTTTGATGGGATTCATCTAGTGCTTTACTACATGGTTGCATATTAAATGTGCCAAAAGATATTTGCGTATAGTAATCCAACATCGAGTTGTAATTAATACCTGACTAGGGAAATGGAGGCAGGATTGCTTTGGGATCACTACTGATATTTTAGGTTTTCTGTAAGCCACATTTTGCAGGATTTGTACTGTAAAAATGCATAAAGATTGTTTTATTATTGTGTATTTAGGACCTCCAGAGGATATCTGTGGCTGGATCTCTAAATTTCTGGCCCCAGTACCATAGTATAGACCTATTGAAGACACAAGGTGGCACTTCAGGTAGAAAACTTCTATTTGATGAAGATGTTGTTTTCTAGCAGCAAATAGCAAAATGTGGGTTTAATTAGGCTGCCGGATCTTCCATGTTTTATTATTATTATTATTATTATCCGTTATTTATATAGCGCCAAAAATTCCACAGCGCTTTACAAGATCAGTGTACAAGGAGTTGATACATTAGAATACCACACATGGATGATGGACTGATTCAGGGGGACCCTGTTCTCAAGGGAACTTTCAAGGACACGTGCTGGTGGCGTCTTCTGAACGGGATCGGGTCGTCTTTCCATGACTGTAGATCAGCAACCTGGTGGTTAGGTTGAACCTGCTTCTCATGAAGTCGTTGTATTGGAAATTTCTGCGCTGTTTGTGTTTAGCTCTAATTTTCCTCTTACTCGTTTATGGAACCCACACATATTATATACTGTTTTTCTCGCCATTAAATGGACTTTTTAAATATATCATTATTTTCATCATATTGTATAATTTACTATAAAAAAGTATGAAATATGATGAAAAAAATGATAATTTTTATTATACGACCCAGACAATTATTTATTTAAAAAAATACTTGATGCAGGAATTGACATTCCAGAGCTGTTGCTGCTGTGACATGGGTCCAGGCAGCATCTTTCCTGTATATGACTTTGGATCCAGTTCTGGATTTCAACCAACCCGGGCCAGAGGGAAGCCTCAGGTCCTCCCTAACTACTCCTGTTCTCCATATGTAAGGTAGTCGCTCCCATTCTCTGATGCCTTGACAACACATCAATTTATGGGAAACCTGGACTTGTTATCTCACGCCTGTTTGCTGTATATTGTTCCTGCTCCCTTGATTGTGATCCTAGTCATCCTGTTTCCTGTACTCTCCACTGTGCTTTTTATCATTATCTGTGAGTTCCTGTCATCTCCATTTGACCTTGCCTGCTCTATATCCCCTCCTTGTCATGAAAAAATCCACTTGTTTTCCACTGTGACCTACTTTTCTTCCGTGTGTCCTCTTCCATTTCTGCCAGCCTACCCTGGTACCATGTGCGTGGTAGGGATGTACGTTTTGGGTTTACGAATTTTCACAAAATTTCCCGATTCGTGCATTCGAATTTGGCCAATTTTACGCCAATTTTCAGATCCGAAAACGACAGATCCGAACAAATTTCCGAGCCGAAACAAAAACTTTTCGGAATTTTCGAATGGACTAGAAATGTGTAAAATCGAAAATCATTTTCGTTCCATTCGTGATTTCGGCTCCATTCCTGATTTCGGTTTAATTTCAGTAATTTCGGACAACGTTTTTTTCGGTTACATCGCTGATTCTGTAATTTTCTTTGTATCATTCCCATCTCAATGAATCCTTCCTGGAAAACCAGAGAAATCTCAATGTATCCTTCCCAGGAAACCAGAGAAATTTCAATGTATCCTTCCCGGGAAACCAGAGAAATCTCAATGTATCCTTCTTGTAAAACCAGAGAAATCTCAATGTATTCTTCTTGTAAAACCAGAGGAATCTCAATGTATCCTTCCTGGAAAACCATAGAAATCTCAATGTATCCTTCTTGTAAAACCAGAGAAATCTCAATGTATCCTTCTTGTAAAACCAGAGAAATCTCAATGTATCCTTCCTGGAAAACCAGAGAAATCTCAATGTATCCTTCTTGGAAAACCAGAGAAATCTCAAGGATACATTGAGATTTCTATAGTTTTCCAGGAAGGATACATTGAGATTTCTCTGGTTTTACAAGAAGGATACATTGAGATTTCTCTGGTTTTACAGAAGGATACATTGAGATTTCTCTGGTTTCCTGGGAAACCAGAGAAATCTCAATGTATCCTTCTTGTAAAACCAGAGAAATCTAAGGCTAGGGTCAGACGAGCGTGATTTCTACGGACTGTACGTCCGTGCACACGGACGTACGTTAGTACGGAAGACGCAGTAGTGGCCAGACAGTCCGTTTTTTTCACTGACGTATATATTTTGACGGATGTAGGAGGGAAAATAAATTAAAAAGCAAAACCATTTTGTCCGTGAAAAATGCTGGACGTATAAATGCAGTCCGTCTGACCACGTTCCATCACTCACACACAAAGCTATGCGGACATTGCGGACGCAGCGCACTTTGTGCGGCCGTTCTAGCGATTGTACGTTCTTGCCTGCCTTGCGTCCGTGGGCCGCGGCCGTTGTGCGTCCGCAGTTCAGTGCGGACGTACTTCGTGTGTCGGGCTCCAATGGGCTTCCTGTCATGCTATCACGGACGTACTTTTAGGCGCAATCACGGACGTGAACACTACGCTCGTCTGACAGCAGCCTAAATGTATCCTTCTTGTAAAACCAGAGAAATCTCAATGTCTCCTTCCTGGAAAACCAGAGAAATCTCAATGTATCCTTCCCGGGAAACCAGAGAAATCTCAATGTATCCTTCTTGTAAAACCAGAGAAATATCAATGTATCCTTCCAGGAAAACCAGAGAAATCTCAATGTATCCTTCTTGTAAAACATGAGAAATCTCAATGTATCCTTCTTGTAAAACCAGAGAAATCTCAATGTATCCTTCCTGGAAAACCAGAGAATTCTCAATGTATCCTTCCCAGGAAACCAGAGAAATCTCAATGTATCCTTCTTGTAAAACCAGAGAAATCTCAATGTATCCTTCCTTGAAAACCAGAAAAATCTCAATGTATCCTTCTTGCAAAACCAGAGAAATCTCAATGTATCCTTCCTGGGAAACCAGAGAAATCTCAATGTATCCTTCCTGGGAAGCCAGAGAAATCTCAATGTATCCTTCCTGGAAAACCAGAGAAATATCAATGTATCCTTCCCGGGAAATCAGAGAAATATCAATGTATCCTTCTTGTAAAACCAGAGAAATATCAATGTATCCTTCCAGGAAAACCAGAGAAATCTCAATGTATCCTTCCTGGGAAAACAGAGAAATCTCAATGTATCTTTCTTGTAAAACCAGAGAAATCTCAATGTATCCTTCTTGTAAAACCAGAGAAATCTCAATGTATCCTTGTTGTAAAACCAGAGAAATCTCAATGTATCCTTCCTGGAAAACGAGAGAAATCTCAATGTATCCTTCCCGGGAAACCAGAGAAATCTCAATGTATCCTTCTTGTAAAACCAGAGAAATCTCAATGTATCCTTCCTTGAAAACCAGAAAAATCTCAATGTATCCTTCTTGTAAAACCAGAGAAATCTCAATGTATCCTTCCTGGAAAACCAGAGAAATCTCAATGTATCCTTCCTGGGAAACCAGAGAAATCTCAATGTATCCTTCTTGTAAAACCAGAGAAATCTCAATGTATCCTTCTTGTAAAACCAGAGATATCTCAATGTATCCTTCCTGGAAAACCAGAGAAATCTCAATGTATCCTTCCCGGCAAACCAGAGAAATCTCAATGTATCCTTCTTGTAAAACCAGAGAAATATCAATGTATCCTTCCAGGAAAACCAGAGAAATCTCAATGTATCCTTCCTGGAAAACCAGAGAAATCTCAATGTATCCTTCCTGGGAAACATGAGAAATCTCAATGTATCACTCTTGTAAAACATGAGAAATCTCAATGGCAGAATTATCGTATCAACAGAAATATTGGATCTGAAAAACCATTAGTTTACGTCAAAACGAATAGACACTTTGAAACGAGGAGAACAGACATTCCGAAAAATACGAAAATTTCCGAAATCATGAAAAAAAAGTCGATACGAAAAATGAACCGAAACAAACCGAACCGAAACGGAAATCGTCCGAAACGAAAATTTACAAAATCCGAACAAACCGAAAAAAATCGGTGCACAAGTCTAGTGGGTGGCATCATGTGCTATGGGTACTTGGTGAAAAAATGTCATTGGCCAGTGAGCATTGGCTAACTAGGAAATAAGGTGCATCAACCAGAAGTACAGCATTCAAGGTCTGACATTTTTTATTTTTTTTACTGTTTGCTGAACATGGATTTATAAAAAGACTAATGAATTACTGTAGAAAACTAAAATGTGATTTCAATCTTGAAGCGTTCCTTTAATGTACACACATTATAGTTTCTCTGTTGATTTATAGAAAGACCATTAAAAGTGAAAGTGCCACTTTAAATGCAAACATGTATTTGATAGCATTGCACATTCAGAGACGCCTGGAGATTACAGATTGTAAAACTATTTGAGGATATATGTTCTCTCTGGAGTTTCCCGAAAAGGTTACAGAACAAAGTCATGTTTTACAGAACATATTTTAGTGCACGCAAAAAGGTATTACAACCTGCTTAGGACATTTGAGGACAAAAATAAAACTTCCTCAGTACTGCAAGGAAATGGAAGTAACCCCCTGTTTCTGAAAACATCAGGTTTTTATTTCAAGTCATGTATAGAAACTTGTTTCCAACACAATATTCAGCATATTCAATTCAAAGAAAAATGCCACAAAATAAACATCTGGGGGCCTATTCTAAGGTTGACATTAAGATAAATTCTCAAGGTGTTATACATAACTTGTCGAAGTTATCTTCTTACCGGGAATTACAATTCCACCCTAGATGCAAACTGTGCTTGGACCTCAATCATAGCGCATCCCTACTGTAAATTAACGTCTTCTATACCTTGTATGGGAGGCGTAGGTTTGCGCCTCAGTGTAGAAGAACGATTTTTTTCGAGGTAGCTCGTGCCTCTATCCTGGAGATGCTTTGTCTCAAAGAAATACCATCACCTAAAAGCTGGTGTTAAGTGATTTTGCTTTTGCAATGTAAATTAATTTTCAATATTAGTTAATATTTTGATGGTATGATAATTTCTGGGTAAAAAGTAAAGCTTTGGCCAGTTCCAGCAATTTAATCTTAAATTTATTGTGTGTGCTTGGTTATTGGGGGACAGGGGTAATGTATTGGGGTGAGGGATAGGAATCAAGTAATCGACAATGTATCATTCAGCACAATCTTACCCTATAAGGGTTATTGAGACAGCACCGAAATGTCACCGACATTTCAGTGCTCTCTCGTTCTGCACACTTCGGGGAATCAACCTCAGCAATCCTCCGAAGGGTCGCTGAAGTGCAGGGAAGAGATCCGAAAATCCGCTGATAACCCTGCCGATACTATTCGAAATATCGGATGGATCCGACAGGCCGCAGAAAAACAGCAGAATGCACCCGATGATCCGCCGCAAACCCCCTGACAGCGTCTGAAAAGAACCGACGATCCACCGAAAACAACGCCGACCTGACACCGGAAAAAGTCGACAAACCGACGAACGGGGTAAAAAACGCAAAGCAAAACAAAAACGATTGAAACTTTAAAATTTGAAACGCTGTTTGCAAAAGAACTACAGGACAAAAATGTCTGGAATTAACATATAAGGTCCTATGAATAATAATAAAAAGGTTTGTTACAGTAAAAGAAAACAGCTATTTAAAAAAATATTGTATAAAAAGATTTACCGCAAAAAAAACAAAAAATGCCTAATAAATAAAGAGACCTTTGCTGCAAATTAAAAGAATAAACGGTTTAATATAGCTATTGGGTAAAACCGGGAAAATTTTGAACATTGAAACCTATGGGATTCGCATGATTAAACCTGACGAATGAAACTTAATTCTTGTGCTTATTTGTATGAGAGTATTAAATCTTAGGATCATCACAGATTACACCATCATGTCAGGAAGGAGTAAGTTTAATATCTTGAGCTCATAGATAGATGTGTGTCTATAAATGAACATTAAACCTTTACTGGCATAGTGGTTGGGGTTGACCTCTCAATATCAGTTTACCACATGCCATAAGTTATTATTATTATTATTCTTTATTTATAAAGCGCCAGCATATTCCGCAGCGCTGTACAATAAGCACAGTATAGATAGGGTTACAATACATTGAACAACATTTCACAAACAGTACAGGAGGAGATGAGGGCCCTATTCCCGTAGGAACTCACAATCTAGGAGGGTTGGGGTTGGAAACAGGAGGAGAGGACTGTAAGGTGAGAGTGATTGATGGTTGCGTCAGTGAGTTGGGTGGTAGGCTTCCCTAAATAGGAATGTTTTAAGGGAGCGTTTGAAGGAAGAGAAGTTAGGGGAAAGTCTGACAGTACGAGGGAGAGCGTTCCAGAGAGTGGGGGCTGCGCGTGAGAAATCCTGCAGTCTATCATGGGAAGAGGTGATGCGGGGAGAAGCTAGGCGCAGGTCACTGTTTGACCTTAGGGAGCGGGCTGGGGTGTATTTGGTGATTAGTGAGGACAGGTAGTGGGGAGCTGAGCTAGTGAGGGTTTTGTAGGTAAGGATAAGTTTCAAGTTAACCCTGTGCCCTGTATTTCTTTTCATGTATTTCTTTCAATACATCAGCACCGCAATTTAAAAAAAAAGGAAAATTATTTTAAACTTTATGGTTACATTTTCACCTATACTATACTGTAGGATATTTACACGTGAGCTCATTAAGCAAGCTTAATACTGATTTATATAAAAGGTATTAAATGGCTTTCACCTCAACTAAATATATGCTCAGATAAATGCATACTAATCACGAAAGAAACACATCGCTGATCCATTAGTAGTTAACTAAGTGGATGTATTTGGCGCGCTGCACTTATTCTCTTATTTATTAGTGGAGGAGATTTGTGTCGGGAACACCCTCAGAGATCCCTGCTGTTGTTAATGTTAAATGTCATTGCTGTGTGACTGACTCATTAGCAGATTCGTGGATGCTGTGATTCACTGCTGTTTTGTCGATACCAAAAAAAAACTGCAACACTTTCTACAATTCACTCATAAAAAGAAAGTATACGATTTTAAAAAGGGCAGGCGTAATTGTTACTCCTAAACTAAAGTTCCTGACTCACAGTTATCTGATTTTGAGCCAAAAATGGATGATATGAAGCACCCTGTCAACCATGGCTGACCATAAAAATGCACCATTGATGGTTTCTATTGACATATCCCAAGAACACTGATTTGTATCTATTAGGATGTGTTCAACGATAAGCCATTTCCTTTTGTTATACGGCTGCAAACATCCTGTTAATGGCATGAAAAGACATACAGTAACGATCATAAGTATGCGTGTGCATTATTTATTTGTAAAAGAATAGCATGTTAAAGCCCTCTTTCGTATAGCTTTTACTGGAGTGTCATGTCTTCCTGAGGCTAATGTCAGACGAACGCAGTCAGAGCGCACTCTGCGTGCGTGCACAACGGATGGACGTACTGACGGAAGATACTGTAGACACCACACGGTCCGTTTTTGTTGACGGAAGTAGAAAGAAAAAGAGAATTATGGGAAATAAAATTAATATGAAAAATGCAAAAAATTCGAAAAGGATATGAAAAGCCATTGTGTGTGTCACGGTGCTGACGTCGCAAATGCGCTGCGTCTGACATCTCAATACTCACACAGAACGCTACGCGGACGTGGCGCACACTGCGCGTCCCTCTAGCGGTTTTACATTCTTGCCTAACTTGCGTCCGTTTGCCACCAGCGTTGTGCGTGCGCAGTTCGGTGCGCACGTACTTTGTGTGTGGGTCTTTATTGCTCATGATTCTATGCTACGACGGACGTTAAACTGTGCGGCAACACGGACATGATCACTGCGTTCGTCTGACACAGGCCTAATATGACTTCTTGTTATCATTGTCGTCATTTCTACAGCAGAAACAGTTCAGACAGCACTTAACAGTATAATGTGGAGTATTAAAGTAACAAAAAGGCAAGCAAGCTTTAGTAGACAGAAACTGGAGGCCGAGAGAGTCCTACTCATAAAAGATTACAATCTAGCAGATGTGGTGTGAAGGAGAACAATGATACTTGATGTTGAGATTTTAGGAAAAGAATTGTAAGGATATACAGTAGATAATAGTTGGATGTCAGTAGGAAAGACACTGGGGTGAATGCAGAATATGAAACCTCCAGTGATGTGGGTAGAGAAGGTAAAAAAGAGATTATTTTCAGAAATGTGATGCACTTATATGGAAAAGTTGGATCTTTATGGATTTCTTAAATATTATGGGTGAGCCTGATTTGCTGGATTTTGTCAACATTATGTTATTAGCTAGTAAGGAGTCTGTGGGGAAATGGTCACCATAAATGATTGCATTAAAAAGGTATGGCAAAATGGGGGAGACAATCTTGCTACAGGGCTTCAGGTGGGCTCCACGAAGGCCACCTGGTCCTGGGGCTTTGTTAGTTTGAATATCAGAAAGTGCATCCTTATGAGGGTGTCCAGTTCTTCAGTTTGTGCTGAAGAGAGTTTAGAAAGGACAGTCTAAGAAAAAAAGCTAATTCTGTGAATCAGGCTTGATTTTCCATGTCATGGCAAAGTGAGTGCTTGTATAGAGCAATGGTTTCCAACCCTGGCCCCAGTGGTGTATTTTGGCCTAGGCTGACAAGGCCTAGGGTGGCACTTTCCAGGGGGCGGTGGCCCGCCTGGGTGGCCCCACCCCTAAAAAAATAAATATTTTTTTTTACTTTTGCAAAGTATTTTACCAGGAAGGATACATTGAGATTTCACTAATTTTCAACTATGTCCTGGGTAGGCAAGGCCTAGGCTTTCACTTTCCAGGGGGCAGCAAAAAACCTCACCACTAAATGGGTTTCTCACAGAGCACCGAAATGACGCCAACATTTTGGTGTTCTGTAGTTCCCTGCACTTCAGGGAATAAAATTTCCCCACACTGCAGTGAATTCACCATTCACCGCAGGGTCCCCAAAGTGCATGGAGTTGGCCGCTGAATGCTGCCACCGCAAACCCGTGGCCTGCTGTTTTCAAAAGAACTACTGAATGAAAATGTCTGGAATTCACATATAAGATCCTGTTACAGAAAAAAGAAAAACCGCTATTAAAAAAAGGGGGGGGGAATTTTGCCCAAAAATATCTGAAAAATTACTAAAAGGTACTAAAAAAAAAATCAATAAAGACTTTATACTGCAGATTAAAATAATAAATGTTTATTAGATATTGCATAAAAACGGGAATATTTTTAACATTGAAACCTATGGGGTTCGCCTGAATAAACCTGCTGATTGAAACCACCGAACATCAGGGCATTTCACTGCCATTTCTCTGCTGTTTGGTGTTCTCTGAATAGATTAACCATTACTTCTCTATGGCGATTTGCACTGCCTTCAAACAGCACCGTACTTGCTGGCAGTTCGCCAAACTTGTGTGTGAGCATATCACAGAGCAGTGGTGTACTTAGGGGAGTGGCAGGGGGCGGGCCGCCCCAGGTACCAGTGATTATTGGGGTGTCATTAGAGGGTACTAGGAGGTGCCACTGTCACTGTGTGTCAGCTTTGAGCTGTGTTCTCAAACAATGAGCTCCCTCCATAGCTCCTCCCCTGCCCCGCAGCAGCTCTAGGAGAGGGGAGGGGGATGTGATTTGTGTGCAGAGAGAGAAGAGGACAGTAAACGGAAGGTAAGGGGGGGTATCAGCAGAATATGAAGCCCTGTCTGCTTACTGCTGTTTAAAGTGGACCTTTCCTTAACCAGTGATAGAAATTTGTCATTGAGCTGCCTGGCTCCTGGTGAGGCTGCGTGCGTGCAGGTCACGTGGTCCGGGCAGTCAGGTGGTACCGAGTCTCAGTACCACCTGACTGGCTGAACCACGTGACACGCACGCACGCAGCTGCCCGCCCTTTCATTAACACAGACTCTCACTCTATTCTGGACTGAACACCCACCGGGAAGGGAATCAAAGCCACGGTGCACCCTCTGGCAGTGGCACCCCACTGCTGACAAGATGGCTCCACGCACAGGCACCGCCACGATCCTAATGTGGCCTGGAGGGACCTCCTGCTGAGTCCGTACACAGTCCCTGCTGACTCTGCACACAGCCCTACCGCGGACGGAGGCCGGTAAATATAGAATAAATAATTGCTGTGTGCTCATATTCACTCGGTTTGCTGGGAGCTTTATTGCAGTGGATTCTGATGCACTCATACACACTGCACATTGCATTGCTTGGAGTTTTATTGCTGTGGATTCTGTGTAACACACTGTATATTACTGTGAGTTTTATTGCCCTGGAGCTCTGGGATATGCCCATACACACTGCACATTACTGTGAGTTTTAAACATTTAAAGATTTTACCAAATTTTAACCCTTCAAAGATTCTAACAACTCTTGACCCTTTCAACTTCAACAGTTTTTAACCCATTCAAGATTTTTCGCAAGGTTTTTAACCCTAAACTCTGTTAGAAAATTATGGGAATTTAGTTCACAATATATGGCCATAAATTGCTTAAGCCTGTCAACAGCGCCAATGTAACCCACCTTTGACAGGTCTTAATGTACATCACCTAATGGCCGCCAGTTGGTGTGCTCTCCTGCTGGTTTGTTGTATTTATTTTTTTTATCTTGAGAAGCACCCGCCCTCTATGCATAGTGAAGGTTCAGTGCTCCCCTTCTGGTGTCTTTTATATCCTATGTTACATATTATTATTATAATTTTTTTATCCTGTGAGCTTTTTTTTTTTGTTTTGTACCATTTTTGATCCATAAGGGGAATCAGGATAGGCTGCATATTTTATAAAATGCCTTTATCTATAGTATTAATAACTTGTGTGTTGGCTACGTATTTTCTAAAATTATATTTTACACCTGACGAGGGTAACAAATTTATTTCTTAAATTTTAGTGCTCAATTTTATTGTTAGTGATAATATACTCGTTTATCATGACAATAATTGTATCTGCTGTATGTAAGAGCATCTATTTTTTACAACTGGGCCTGTTTCAATTCTTCAGAAGTATAATTATATATTCGATTTTTTAAATTGATGCATTTTGAAATGAGCATATGGTCATTAATAACAATAATGCAAGATAATCATAAAGTAATGCAACACTTTAATTCCAATTACTCTAAAGGAAATGAATGGTTCTTAAATATTTTACAATATGCCCATCATAAAGCTAGCATGTGTTCATCAGATATGCACGTTTCACTTTAATTATGATCTCCCATATGCAGGTGCTATTGATGTACAAAGTCAGATTGACATTTAGTGTTTTTGCACTGAAAAACTTGATATAAATTGCGAACAGAATATATTGATTTGAGTTTAACCATTTGTGTTGAAGAAATTAGAAAATGTAAAATTGTACCTTGTTTTTAATTGTAAAATAAAACAGAGCCCAGGTCAGTATGCTACGGGAAGGATGCCATCAAAAAAGAATTATTAAAAAAAGAATATTCTTGTAATTTATTTTTTACATTTGTCATGACAGTGGTGTTAGTTTTAGGGTTATATTATTATTTGTGCTTGTTTTAGGGTTCGAGTGGCATTTAGGGGTTAGAGTTAACCCCTAAACAACAGCATCCTTCCTTTAGTAAACCACCCAGATCTACCTATATAGGTAGTATGTGTATGTGCCATGACCATCTGACATGCCCAGTAAGGATATGTAAATCAGGTGGTCACACATCGGAGAGGTCTTTGATAATGCTTTGAAAATGATTACCTTTATATAAGAGTTTTTAATTCTCTTGCTTGTATGTCCTTGGAGTCCAGAAGAGGAGGAGCTGTTTCTTACAAACAGGGTTATCCAAAGAGATTCGAAAAGTCACCGCACGTTCGGTGACTTTTCGTTCTCTTCAATTCGGTTCCTTTTGCCGATTGCATTTCGGTGACCCTGCGGTGTATTCAGCAAACAGCACAGGGTCCCCGAATTGCAGGAAAAGCTGCCGCAAACCTGACGAAAACTCACCGAATGCACGCTGAAAACAAGCAAAAACATCTGGAATAACCTTCGAAGAAGCCGAACAGGAGCCGAACAGGAGCCGAATCACACAGAGCCGAAGCAGCTGTGACGTAGAGGAGGCAGTGAATAAATTAGAAAAACCATTTGTATGAATCTCGGAAAAAGAAACGCTGTTTGCAAAGAAACTACTGAGCGAAAATGTCTGAAATTTTCACAGGAGGTCCAGGGAATGATAATAAAGAGGGCTGTTACAAAAAAAATAAGCAAACTGAAAAAAAAAAAAAAAAAAATCGGACTTTTAAATTTTTTTTAAAAAATTCAGAAAAATGCTTTAAGTATCCTAAAAAATCTATGAATAAAGAGACTTTTTGCTGTAGAATTTTATAATGAACAGTTTATTAGATATTGAATTAAAACGGGAATATTTTTAACATTGAAGCCTATGGGATTCTCCTGAATAAATTTGCCGAATTAAACCACCGAATGGCAGGGCATTAGGGGAACCTTTCACTGCTGGTTTGTGTTCTCTGAATAGCCGAAGCAGTGCTTTTTCATGGGGATTTCACTGCCCTGGAACAGGGACCGAACAGGCACCGTATGTGCAGGCAATTCGACAGGATTTGGCGAATTGCCTGCTCTCTGGATAGCCGAATGGCCAGGAAAGGTAACCGAACGCTGATTTTCAGCGTTCGGTTACCTTTCTCAAGCAATTCGAATCTCTTTGGATAACCCTGAAAGAGATCTGTGCAGAGTAATTATCAAGGCCTCTGGTGGTTTGTGGTTCTGCCTGTGTTTCCCTCCTCTCCAATGATCAGGGAAGCTCCTGTTTTGATTTGGCTCTGATGGAGCAGTGCTGTGGGTGCATTGTTCTGCTTTTTACAATGTTTTGCATTCTCACTGTATTTTTTTCTCCTTTCCCTCCATTTTTCTTAGACTGTTTTGCTCCTCCCCATCATAAATTCCTTCATGCAATGGCCTTCTCTGTATTTTCTTTCCCACACTATTCACCCTCAGGCTCATCTCTGCTGTCCCGCCCGCCCATCCCATCCCATCCACCCACAGATCACAGGTCAGGTGCAAGACTATGCCAATCACGGCTCAGAGTCCTGATTGGGCAAAATTTGCCCAATCATGGGCTCACAGAGTTAAGTCCCGAAGCCCACTATATAAGGCTTCACACAGCCTTCAGCACGTGTTTATTGAGAGGAGATTGTTCTGTTAGTGTGTCTTCTCAGTGCCAGCAGCTATTGGGGGGGGTCTCACTTCTACAAGATATCTGGGAATTGTTGTAATCTGTGTGTTCTCACTGCCAGCAGCTATTGGGGGGGGGGTCTCACTTCTACAAGATACTGTATCTGGGAATTGTAATCTGTGTCTTGTCACTGCCACCCATCAGGGGGTTTCACTGATTTATAGGAGGTTCCTGGGAGTTGTAATTTGTGTCTTGTCACTGCCACCCATCAGGGGGTTTCACTGATTTATAGGAGGTTCCTGGGAGTTGTAATTTGTGTCTTGTCACTGCCACCCATCAGGGGGTTTCACTGATTTATAGGAGGTTCCTGGGAATTGTAATCTGTGTCTTCTCACTGCCAGCTATCAGGGGGTCCCACATACTTCTAGCAGATATCTGGGAATTGTAATTTGTATCTTGTCACTGCCACCCATCAGGGGGTCTCACTGATTTATAGGAGGTTCCTGGGAATTTTAATCTGTGTTTTGTCACTGACACCGATCAGGGGGTCTCACAGACTGGTAGCAGATATCTGGGAATTATAACCTGTGTCTTGTCACTGCTACCCACCAGGGGGTCTCACTGATTTATAGGTGGTTTCTGGGAATTTTAATCTGTGTGTTGTCACTGGCTGCCAGCTATCAGGGTGTCTCACTGAGTTATACCAGAGTTCTGGAAATCTTTAATATAGATAACACAGTTGAATCAGAGTTCTGCATATCTCCAATTTCTATAACAGAGTTGAATCAGAGTTCTGTATATCTTTAATCTATGTATCACTCACCATGTCAGAAAGACTAAAAAGGACAGGCAAACGCTCCCAGACACAGATAAGAGGGCAAGCAGCCTCTGTGTCGGGAGGCTGTGCCTCTGGTCATCGTGGACGTTTGTGCATCCTCTGCAGGGGCACGCTTGTCCTTTCTAACTGGTGCTGGCCGTCTTAAGCAGCAGCAACATACAGAGGATTTGGTGGATTGGCTAACCAGGCCATCCTCATCCTCCGAGTCCTCTGCCGGCCAGGCTTGTAGTGGGTTACAGTCCACCTCAGCTGCCAAAACATCTAATTCAGCCTCCATGTCCACAGCTACTCCTGCCATAGCCTCACTATCACACACGGAGGAGTCAGCTGAATTGTTTGACTACAATGACAGTGACATGCTGCTTGAGGATGCGCAGCAACTACAGTGCTCTGATTCAAACTCTGAGGTTGAGGAAGGGAGTATAATCAACCTAGAGGAAGGGGGTGCCAGTGACACACAAATAACTGGCACTCATGTTGCCCCAGCAGCTGCAGCATACTGCCAAGTTGGCTCCAGTGACGAGGAGATAGGGGGTGATGACAATGATGAGGTCACTGACTCCACCTGGGTGCCTGATCGAACAGAGGAGTCAAGGGAGGAGGAGGAGGAGGCAAAACAAAAACGAGGCAGAACGTCCTCTATGACCAACCGTAGCTAGTCCAAGGCATCAGATGTCACAGCTGCTCAGGTGCAGAGCGCTGTTGTCTCAAAGCACACATCCAGGAACTCTGCTGTCTGGGAGTTCTTTAAGAAATGTGCAGCAGACCGCACCATTGCTATTTGTAATCTATGTCAGATGAGAATCAAGCATGGGAAAGACATCCCACGCTTGGGTACCACGTGCTTGAGGTGACATATGACCACCTGCCACGCATCCCATTGGCACAAAACTTTGCATAGGTCCTCCTCCTCCTCATCCGTCTCTACCCCACTATATGTCCTGCCATGTAATTGCCTACAACCTCCACTGACAGGGATGATGCTACAGTATTGGGTATACCAGGTCCTTCCTCAGAATGTGACATCATCCCATCAGCTGAAGATTTACGCAGTCAGATTACGTTGCCCCAGCTGCTGCAGCGTAAGAAAAAATATAGTCCCAACCATCCCCAAGCACAGCGTCTAAATGCCAGCTTAGCAAAATTACTCGCATTACAGCTGCTGCCTTTCCAGCTGGTGGACTCTGCTTCCTTCCGTGAATTTGCTGAATGTGTTGTACCATAGTGGCAGTTCCAAAACGCCATTTCTTTTCACGGAAGGCCATTCCAGCACTATACCAGCACGTGGAAGACAATGTTATGGAGTCATTGGGAAAGGCAGTCAGCAGCAAGGTGCACATGACTTTAGACACGTGGTCCAGCAAGCATGGACAGGGCCTTTACATTTCCTTCACGGCACACTGGGTAACTCTGATTGCAGCTGGGAGGGATCCAGGACGGGTCTGCTGGAGCGTATTCATCCACCATGCCTCCAGAAAGCTGCTTGTATGAGGTCTGTCTGATCCACCACCTCTTCCTCCTCCTTCTCTGTCTCTGGCAAAGTGGCAGTTAAACCGACGCGTGGCAGGGGCTACGCAATGGCTCAAGCAAAAAGATGCCATACTGTGCTTGAGCTGGTTTGTTTAGGGGACAGGAGCCACACCGGGCCAGAAATTCTGTCAGCTCTGCAGGGGCAGACGCCAGCTTCAGCTGGGAATGGTCGTCTGTGATAATGGAAGCAACCTTCTCTACGCTCTACGCAAGGTTAAATTGACGCATGTACCAAAGAGAATTCCACCTTCCCACAAACTGCCTGATCTGTGACATGCCCACCAGGTGGAACTCGACATTAGCAATGCTGCAGCATCTGCACATGCAACAGAGGGCCGTCAATGAGTACCTGTGTGAGTATGGCACAAGGACAGGTTCAGGTCAACTTGTTTCCTCCCCCCCCGCAGTGGCTGATGATAGGGATGCATGCACTGTACTGTCACCATTTCAGGAGGCAACGAGGATGGTGAGCAGGGACAGTGCATGCATCAGTGACACAATACCTTTAGTGTTCCTGCTGGAGCACACTCTGTGGGGAATTATAGATGTGGCACTAGAGGCAGAGCAGCGGGAGGAAGAGGAGGCCTTCCCTTGTTCTCAAGGCTCCAGTCTGAGGTTTTGTCACAGTCAAAAGAGTGCATCTGTCCACCGACTCTGTAGACCCGCTGACATTTATAAAAATGAATCAGTCCTGGATCAGCAGCTATCAATCCCCTGATGCTGACGTAACTGAATAGATCGGGGATCTCTTCTGCATTACCAAAACCTCCACTCCTGCACTAAAGGCCCAATTTTAAAGCACCTATTGTTACTTTCATCCAAAGCATGCATAAGTTTCACCATAATTTAGCGAAAAAATCACTAAACTTGTTCTGTGTGTCCTAAAATGTCTCCTCTTTTCATACAGGCTGCCGCCCCAAGCAGTTGTTTATGAATAGATTAAAGGAAAAACATTTACCATCATTTGAAATGTCATTTTTTTGTTTTAAATGTTTCTATACATCCTAGAAATCCGCCACTTCACAGGCAGGTTATGGGGACCTCCTAGGCACGATAATTGAAGGAATTTTTCATTTTTATTCTTAACCTTTATTTCATGGAAAACTCACTGTTCCTTTAACCCTTTCGCTGCTGAGGCTTTTCACACCTCTGTGCTGAGGTCATTTTTACCGGTTTTGCTCATCATGTTTAAACGTGTTTTGAAGGCTTATTTTAGTATATTACCCAGACATATTATATATCGTTCTTTCCGTCAGACTCGGTAGATTCATAATATGTCATTATTATATGTATACGTTATGTCATGTCTGTATATTATAACAAAAAATGCAATAAAATATGTATTTTCAATAATTTACAACGTGTAAAGTGTTTTTTTTCACATTTTAACATGCGAGCAATTGCGGTTATATTTTGTATGGGGTGCGCTTGTTAAAAAAATTAGAGATGGGGTCTCGTTACATTTTTTTTGGGGGAAAATTACGCGATTTTTAACAAACGCACCGCATACAAAAATCGTTAGTGCAGCATCATTGTTCACATTATAATTGAAATGGGAACAATATTGCTGCATTAACGAACCAAAAAAAAGAAAAAAAAATGTTTATTTTTTTTTTTTATAATTTTTTTTTAAATATATTTTTATTTTTAATTTTAATTTTAATTTTTTTTAAAAAACTTTTTTCACATTCGTGTTTGGTATCGTTGGAACGGCCATGCTCTGGCCGATCCAACCATACCAAACATTAACCCCTAGCTGCCACGGATCGGGAGATAGGGAGTTCATTGGAACTCCCTATCTCCACCGTTGGTGGCAGTTAGGGGTTAACTCTAGGACTGGCGTCATCGTGCTACGCACGATGACGCCAGTCCTCAGGGGGAGTTCCCGGAGGCTTGGCTGACATCCAAGATGTCGGCCAGCTCCGGGAAAGGATTGCGAACCGGCGCTTTTCAGCGCCGAATCGCGATCCAGCTCCCCAGGGGTCAATGCCAGGCACCATTTGGAAGGGCAGGCTGTGCCCTTCCAAATGGTGCCTGGGTTAACCCCCGCAACGCCGCCGATCGGAAGGGAGAGAGGTCCGAAGGACCTCCCCCCCTCCCTTTCAGGCGCCTCCTCCGCACATGCGGGGGGGCGCCTGAATTAGGTGTCATCGCGCTGCCGCGATGAGACCTAATTTCCGCGGCTGCGGTTCCGGATGCCGGGCTGACATCGAGGATGTCAGCCCGCACCGGGGGGGCCAGCGATCGGACCTCCCGAAGGACCTCCCCCCCTCCCTTTCAGGCGCCTCCTCCGCACATGCGGGGGGGCGCCTGAATTAGGTGTCATCGCGCTGCCGCGATGAGACCTAATTTCCGCGGCTGCGGTTCCGGATGCCGGGCTGACATCGAGGATGTCAGCCCGCACCGGGGGGGCCAGCGATCGGCCGGAACCCGGCCGAACGCTGACCCCAATGGGAGGACGCGCTGAGCGCATCCTCTGCATACCAGCAGTAATGCGGAGGACGCGCTGAGCGCGTCCTCCGCATTGAAGTGGTTAAAAATGTTTTTTTTTAACTTTTTGTGCTTGTTTCCTGTTCCCCAGGGCACTACCCGGACCCCCATACACCTTTTATGGCAAATGTCTTGCATATATGCCCTCTTGGAGGGCACTCTAAAAATCTAACTTTTGAGTCCCATTGACTTGCATTGAGTTCTATACATCCTAGAAATCCGCCACTTCACAGGCAGGTTATGGGGACCTCCTAGGCACGATAATTGAAGGAATTTTTCATTTTTATTCTTAACCTTTATTTCATGGAAAACTCACTGTTCCTTTAACCCTTTCGCTGCTGAGGCTTTTCACACCTCTGTGCTGAGGTCATTTTTACCGGTTTTGCTCATCATGTTTAAACGTGTTTTGAAGGCTTATTTTAGTATATTACCCAGACATATTATATATCGTTCTTTCCGTCAGACTCGGTAGATTCATAATATGTCATTATTATATGTATACGTTATGTCATGTCTGTATATTATAACAAAAAATGCAATAAAATATGTATTTTCAATAATTTACAACGTGTAAAGTGTTTTTTTTTTCACATTTTAACATGCGAGCAATTGCGGTTATATTTTGTATGGGGTGCGCTTGTTAAAAAAATTAGAGATGGGGTCTCGTTACATTTTTTTTGGGGGAAAATTACGCGATTTTTAACAAACGCACCGCATACAAAAATCGTTAGTGCAGCATCATTGTTCACATTATAATTGAAATGGGAACAATATTGCTGCATTAACGAACCAAAAAAAGAAAAAAAATGTTTATTTATTTTTTTATAATTTTTTTTAAAATATATTTTTATTTTTAATTTTAATTTTAATTTTTTTTAAAAAACTTTTTTCACATTCGTGTTTGGTATCGTTGGAACGGCCATGCTCTGGCCGATCCAACCATACCAAACATTAACCCCTAGCTGCCACGGATCGGGAGATAGGGAGTTCATTGGAACTCCCTATCTCCACCGTTGGTGGCAGTTAGGGGTTAACTCTAGGACTGGCGTCATCGTGCTACGCACGATGACGCCAGTCCTCAGGGGGAGTTCCCGGAGGCTTGGCTGACATCCAAGATGTCGGCCAGCTCCGGGAAAGGATTGCGAACCGGCGCTTTTCAGCGCCAATTCGCGATCCAGCTCCCCAGGGGTCAATGCCAGGCACCATTTGGAAGGGCAGGCTGTGCCCTTCCAAATGGTGCCTGGGTTAACCCCCGCAACGCCGCCGATCGGGAGGGAGAGAGGTCCGAAGGACCTCCCCCCTCCCTTTCAGGCGCCTCCTCCGCACATGCGGGGGGGCGCCTGAATTAGGTGTCATCGCGCTGCCGCGATGACACCTAATTTCCGCGGCTGCGGTTCCGGATGCCGGGCTGACATCGAGGATGTCAGCCCGCACCGGGGGGCCAGCGATCGGCCGGAACCCGGCCGAACGCTGACCCCAATGGGAGGACGCGCTGAGCGCGTCCTCCGCATACCAGCAGTAATGCGGAGGACGCGCTGAGCGCGTCCTTCGCATTGAAGTGGTTAAAAATGGTTTTTTTTAACTTTTTGTGCTTGTTTCCTGTTCCCCAGGGCACTACCCGGACCCCCATACACCTTTTATGGCAAATGTCTTGCATATATGCCCTCTTGGAGGGCACTCTAAAAATCTAACTTTTGAGTCCCATTGACTTGCATTGAGTTCGGTTCGTGTTCGCGTTCAAACTCGAACTTTTGAAATTGTTCCAGTTCGAATACGAACCGAACACAAGGATGTTCGGCTCATCCCTAATCATCACTTGGTCCTGACGCTAGCTAATAAGAGCTGGCGCTAACGAAAAAGTTACCACCAGCTCAGAGGTATAGGTAACGGATTGCGCTGCTGCAGAATCCGTTATCTGCAGCTCAAACCCCCCCAAAAATCACATACTCACCTCTCGTCCCTTGGCGAGAACAGCGGCTCGAACCGCTGATTCTGGCTGCCACGAGCAGAGGGGAACTGGGGGAAGAAAGTCCCCTGTCTCCCTCTGCAATCACTCTGCCGACCAGCAGGAACATGTGAGAGACGAGATCCTGCCGGTCAGGTGACCCGGCAGCACGATCCTCCGTGGAGTCCTTTAGACGCCATGGAGTGGATACTGGGGACGGTGCTGTAGCGCTGCCCCCAAATCCATGAGCTTAGCAATCACTAAGGGCAGGCTGACTCACACGGCGCCTGAACTGCAATCTGCTGGGGAATGCTTTTCCGGGACGCTAAGGGGAAATTAGCGAACGCTAATTTTGCCCTTAGCGTCCTGGTTTTAGCGAAGGCAACATGATAGTGCCCCAAGAGTTGTTTTTGCTGCTGTAACCAAGTCCTTTGCTTCACACTTTAGCATTTAACTGACATAAGGGGCTTCTCTACACTAGCAGGCCTTATATGCAGAAAGTAAGAGGTTGGTGATTTCTTACCCAGAATTTCTTGAAGAGCCGCCATAAGACCACGCAGGGGCCTCAGGCACAGTGCTGCTGCATGGCCCCTATCTTATCTTGTTCTTTAGTGGTCCATTTTAGAAATGCAGCAAGAGATTGGGGATGCTTATATAGAGTGCACATCTCTCATACTCTGTGCCCTGCTCTAACTGCACTTAAGAGATTATTCAAAGAGTACTGAGAAAAAAAACCTGCAACTTTTAAAAGGAGTAAAAAAAATAATGCATGGAAATAATGTATAAGGGCCTATGAATAACAATAAAAAGGTCTGTTACACAATGTTAAAAAAACCACCATTTAAAAAGAATCAGAAAATTTCACCAAAAATATCCCGAAAAAATTATAAAGAATAAATTAATATAAACACTTTGCTGCAAGTGAAAAAGAATAAATTGTTGAATAAAAAAATTCATAAAAACGGGGAATTTTTTTCCGTTGATTGGATTCGCCTGTTTAAAGCTGTCGAATGAAACTATAGAAAATCAGGGCATTTTGACAACTTTTCACAGCTGTTCTGTGTTCCCTGGATAGATTGACCTATACTACTCTATGGGGATTTCACTGCCGTGGAATTGCACCGTATTTCACTGACAATTCGCCAATATTTTTGCGAAACGTTTGCATTTTGAATAGCCGAATAACCACAAAATTGCACCATATGGGGAAATTCACCATTCGGTACAATTCGGTGGCCAATTTGGCTCTCTTTGAATAACCCCTTTAGTGTGGCTTTAATTCCATGTTGCATTTGTGAAGCACAGCAAAAGGAGCTATGCAGAAATGCAAGTCTGTGATTTGCACAGATGTGAGTGTTTTTCACAATGACCTATACTCTCTGTTAGCAAATTGCAGAGAGGATGAGTTAAATCTCACTTTTTCCTCTCCGTAATTTATTTAGTTCTGTAATTCTGTGCTTACATTCCAACTGTGAACTAGTTTTTCTGTCTAAAAATATCCACTGAATATATGGGTAATTGGAAGCATTAATTTTAATGTGTCAAAGTATACTATCTAGAAGTACATATATAAGCCTATAATCCATAGAAGGGGATTTTGCACTTAACTCAGCAATAGTAAGTAGATACATTATCATTCTGTAGAATAAATTCACTGCAAACAGATTCTTGTTGGAAAATAATTTAGAACATGTTCAGCCTTAATGGTAATGAAAATTTGGAATTTTATATTTTGTTATATATATATTTTTGTAAAAAATTCTGTCCCGTTCTAATAAATAGTTTATCATTTTATAGTTAAACTAGAAGTTAATTTCCCCAAATACTGGGCAGTTGGTCTTATGCTATTTGTGCACAAATGCAACAATTTATGTATTGGAAGATGATAATTAAATGGGAACCATACTCTTCTAGCTCTTTTGATCCATTCTTATATTACCCTATGCATACTGTATATAAGTCAAATCATCTATATTCCATTTTATCCATTTGCCTGTCTATGATCTTGATTTAATTTGGCCAAATGACCAAGATCGGGACCTTTTTAGGACAATCTTCAGCCATTTTTTGGTTTGGGAGATTCAAATGCCAACTTAACAATGATTCAATTCCCAATAAAAATTGGATCAAATAATGGCTATGTTTATCAATGGTAATTATGGCTTTAGCGATTCAATTCGAGTTAATTGGGATTTCTGAATAAATACCAAAGGTAAAAGGTGTTGATAAATGACGTCGTATTTATATATATGAGTGCAACCCCCCTGTGGTTGTCAGGACCTGGATGCCATGACCCCCTGGCACCCCTTTTTTCATGCCATATCCTGCATGCCCTATGCAGGTTCCAGGACTTAATATTGAACTATACACATTCCTGGACTCTCTGATTTGACATTCTAGTCCTCGAACCTCACCTGAACTTCATCCTCCCTGATCAGTCCTGCACTTAAGGAAGCTACGCCCTCTATCCCACGCTTCCTCATTGAAGTTGTTGGCTACGCTAAGTGCAGACTATCCCTCCTGAATCCTGATATCCTTGCCTGGAACCCCTCCTGATCAATAGACATTTTATTTATTTATTTATTTATAAAGGATTTTACCAGGAAGGATACATTGAGATTTCTCTCGTTTTCAAGTATGTCCTGGGTTCGAGAACATTGAGTGGTTACAGAAATACAAAATAGTAAAATGCAAGATATTAACACAAGACCAAATATACAGATTAACAGAAAAATAAATATGTAGGAAATAAAGTCATTATGTTACATGTTTACAGGTGCATTTCGTATTGAGGTATGTTAATAGGGAAGTCTTAAGGGACTTTAGACTGGGGGAAGATTTGACGGTGTCTGTGAGGTTATTCCATATTTGCGGTGCTCTGTAGGAAAATGAGGATCGAGACACTTTCTTTTTGTATTGCGGTATTGCAAGTAAGGTGCTGGTCCTGGATCTGAGGTTATAGGATGAGTGAACTGCCAGGGGAAGCAGCATATTCAGGTAGGTTGGTAGCTTCCCAGAAAAGCTCTTAAACACCAGGTTGGAAAGGTGAAGGGTGCGTCTAGAGTCCAGTGATGGCCAGTTTAGTTCTTTTAACATGTCACAATGGTGTGTCATGTAGTTACATTGTAGCACAAAGCGACAGAATGAGTTATACAATGTAGTAAGTTTCTGGAGGTGTGTTTGCGGGGCGGCTGCATACACTACATCTCCGTATTCAAGGGCTGGCATAAGCATTTGTTGTACAATCTGCTTTCTTACCGCAGGGCTCAGGCAGGATTTGTTTCTGTACAGGGCACCTAGTTTGGGGTAGAGTTTAGATGAGAGTTTTTCGATGTGGGGGCTAAAAGATAGATTTGGGTCTAACCACATACCTAGGTATTTGAGAGAAGTGACTGTGGTCAGCGTGCCATTTGATTTTGTCCCAACACATAGATGGGGTGTTTGCAATTTGTGTAGTTTAGGTGCGGTTCCAAAGAGCATTGTAACAGATTTGACAGTATTTAGAAAAAGTTTGTTATTTGCGATCCACTTTTCTACCCCTGTGAATTGTTCTTGCAGCACTGCCTCCAGCTGTGGGAGATTTGGTTTGCTGGTATAGATTACAGTGTCGTCTGCGTACATGTGTACAGTTGAAGCTTTGCAGACATTGGGCAGATCGTTTATGAATATTGTGAATAGCAGGGGGCCAAGTATCGAGCCTTGGGGTACACCGCACGTGACTGGGAGGGGAAGGGACGTGCTGTCAGAAATGGACACAAATTGAGACCTATCAGACACATATGATTGGAACCAGGTTAACGTACTATCACCAATACCAGAGTTTTTAAGTTTTTGTAATAGGATGCCATGGTCTACTGTGTCAAAAGCCTTGGCAAAATCAAGGAAGATGGCTCCAGTTAGATTTCCTTGTTCCATGCCCGCTTGGATATCATTACAAACTTTTAAAAGGGCAGTTGTAGTTGAATCGTTTGGACGAAAGCCTGATTGATCTGGGGTTAAATAGTTCTGATACTGATAATAATCACATAATTGAGTGTAGACACATTTTTCCAGAATTTTTGACATTACAGGGAGCAGAGATATTGGGCGGTAGTTGGATACCAAAGTATTGTCTCCACTTTTATGGATAGGTACCACCCTTGCAGTCTTCCAGAGTTTGGGTATGTATCCAGTTGCCAGTGATTCATTAATCAGGGCTGCGACAGGTTTTGCAATTGCTGGTGCACTGATTTTCAGCAGCATTGCTGGGATTTGATCAGGTCCAGACTGGTATTTCATTTTTTGGTTATGGAGAAGTTTAGTGATGGCACTGACAGGCACTGGTCTAAAACTGAATTTCTGTGGGTTACGGGGCCTTTGCACTGTTGGTGGGGCCTGACCTGCGTGTGGCCTTTCTGATTGCGTGTCATTTCCTAGCTTAGCAATCAGGGTGGTGGCACATCCAACAAAATAATTATTAAAAGCATTTGCTACATCTAGGGGGTGTTGTACAGTTTGGTTGTTTACTTTTAAAGCAGCCGGTTGAGAGTGGATGGGGGTGCTTGTATGTTACTTATGATTTTCCAAAAATTTCTGGGGTTTGATATGTTATTGTTTAAATTTTCGTTGAAGTATTGGGCTTTAGACATTTTTGTTTGTTTTGTGCATTCATTCCGGCATTTTCAGTATTCACAGTGATCGTTCATGGATCCAGTACTCTTGAACTTTGACCACAGGGAGTCTTTAAACTGGTACATATGCGTGAGGTCAGCTGTAACCCAGGGGAGATGGGCCCCTTTTACTCGCACTTTGCACAGTGGGGTATGGGTGTTCCAGACTTTCAGGAGCTCGGCTTAAAAGTATTCAATTGCACAGTACAGGTCTGGGATTAGGTTTAGTCTGTACCATAGGAGCTGTTTGAGATCATTTAGGAAGGATTCAAGATTAAATTTCTTGAAAGACCTGGTGATTATTACCTTTGGTGGACATTTTTGGCCCTTATTTTGCGCACACAGTACACTAGACAGTGATCACTGAAACTGTTAGCAAGAACGCCTGCCTCCTGTATTCGATCAGGACATGAGGAGAGAATCCAGTCCAGCAAGGTGTGGTTAGAGCTTTTCTTATTAATGCGAGTGGGGGAGGAGATTAATTGTGTTAGCTGCAAAGCCTTAAATAGTGAGCAGTGTTTATTGTTTTTAGGATTCAGCCAATCAATATTAAAGTCGTCGAGGACCAGAGGGTTCGCTTTTTTTGGTTTTGAGTGACTAAATTACTAAGAATTTGGGTTATGTCAGAAAGGGATTGCACTGGGGAACTCGGTGGGCGGTAGAATCCAGCAACAATAATTGTTTTACTGAATGGGATCTCAATAGTACCAGAAAGGAAATCAAATGTGGCCGGGGAACTAGGATTCTGCAATGGGGTGAACTTTATGGAGTCCTGCTTACCCTCTGTTATTCCTGGACATTCTTCATTACACCGGTATCCTCCTTTGCCCCCTGTGCCCCTCTGATATTCTATTGATATACCCGTGTACCAGATCCTTGCTAGACCCTGACTTCTCTTTTGCCTGTTCCATTGTACCTTTGCCTAGTTTATATGTTACCTGTGTTATCTGTATTATTGTTATTGTATTGTATATTCAGTGTCTCCCCTTACTGTTATCTGGTTTCCCTCTGTATATATACTCTCGCCACCTTCTAGCATTCAGTCTCCTTTATCCTCTGTTTATCCTGCCTCCTAGCTCCTCCAATCTTGAGTTCTCCAATTCCCATTACTCCCAGCCATCCTTTCTGCCTGCATCTCCTCCCTTCTCCAATCTGTTCCCATCTTGTCCAGTCTCCTCCTGTTATATAGTTCTCTTGTATATTGTTGTTGTACTTTAGGTTTATATCTCTTGTCTGTTCCTTTAACAAACTTCTGTGTTACCCCTCTATCTGCTTCTCTGCCTAGTCACTGCATATTGGTCTCACACCCACACTCCTGCACATAAAGCTAGGCCTGAAACCTGACAGTGGTGTGTGTGTGTATATATATATATATACACAGTATGTATATATATATATATATATATATATATAAAGAAAAATGCGCAGAGCTGGGGGCATATCCATGTGAGCTGGGGGCATATCTATGTGAGTTGGGGGCAATATCCATGTGAGCTGGGGCAATCTCCATGTGATCTGGGGACAAGCTACATATCCATGAGAGCTGGGGGCATATCCATGAGAGCTGGGGGCAAGCTATATATCCATGTGAGCTGGGGGCAAGCTATATAACCATGTGAGCTGGGGGCAAGCTACATGTGAGTGGGGGGCATTCTGTATATATATATATATCTATATCTCGGGGGATATATACATGTGAGCTGGGGCATTTTTATATGAGGTCTGTTCTTATTGAAAAGCATTCACATGACATAAAATAAAAGTATCGGTACTCGGTATCGGTGAGTACTTTTTAAAAAGTATCGGCACTCGTACTCGGTCTTAAAAAAGTGGTATCGGTGCATCCCTACTCAATACCTAGCAGTCCAAGAGCTTCTACTGATTTTACGACTTTCTTCACAATGTAGAGGAAGTGCTATTGTACAGTAAGCAGCCGTAACAGCCAAGCTGCAATAGGGGTTTGAGGCTTGGCTGGAATAACAAGTGAGGCGGTTCATGGGCTGTTAGCATTAATGAATGGGCCATTAAGCTTAATGACTCAAGTGGTATCGGGCCCTTTAATGGGTCTGGTAAATTTCCCAGGATGCTGTTTAAATTTACGCCAGGGTTGGAATCTAGCCGTGTATTGCTTATTCCCTCTAGCCTGCACATATCAGTAAGCATCACCGTGCAGACCTCATCTGATGCTCACCTTTGTGTTTCAATGGGGATTGCCTTAGTTCTGATGAAAGTTCTGCTTCAGCGGATTAAAATGATTTATATGCAAAACTAAGGTGCAACCAAGTAATCCAAAACTCATATCTTGCTTCCAGCATAGCAAAGGCTTTGTCTATTTGTCCTTGTCTATTGCAGACATGTCATACTGAAAGGTTAATTATATTTCCTTCCCATTTAACGCAAAGGTTATTGGTGGGGAAAAATATCGTGCTAAACAATTTTAATAGGTTAGCTGAAGTTAAATGCATTAATGAAATACAGCATGCAGATCACAGTGACACAGCAGGCTGATTATTGGATAATAACACCACAGTCCTTTTTCAGAGTTTACTGGGTGCACAATAGAATTTGGATGCTAAGCTGTGAGTGCTCGGTTCCCCGTAAAATCTATCATGCTTCCATGATAAAAAAAATGAGAAACCGTCAACATGGTAAACTTGAAATGTCCAAATTCGTGCCTAAAATGCCAAAGTAAAGATGTTTATGTCACTACTAGTAAGTGTTTATTATTTAACAAAAAAGTAATAAATGCAACGATAAATTAAAATAAATAAATATCACTTGGAATGCCCATTGAATTTGTCTATGTATCGATGCCTGACTGGATCGACAGGGTGCTCAGCAGAGACTGGAAAGCTCACCAATCACAAGCATACCTTTCTAGTGTATGGACTATGGACGCTTGAATTGTCCTAATAAATATAAGCCCTGCATTCATGAAGAGGTTTAGGGTTGGTGGGCCCTAGTGCAACCAAGCCATCAAGCTAACAAGTTGAGCCATTATAATTGTCAGGGATCTGGCCTAGCATTACGTGCAGTAAAGGTTTTGTATAGTGAACCCAAGATGCAGTGGGCAGGCAAGCAGGTAGCGGGGTACCAACGGGAGTTTGTTTGAAGCAAGCAAATAAACAGACAGACTGGAGACTAGTATTAAACACAGCAGTAGACACAGGCGATATAAACCAAATGAACCGGAGGAGTCTGGGCAATAGGCTAAAGCAGAGAGGGCGAGATGCAGAAAGGAGACTGAGGCAAAAGGATGGCTGAGAGTAGTGGGATTGAGGGAACTCAAGATCGGAGGAGCTAGGAGGCAGGATAAACATGAATTAACAAGGGGAGCATGGAATACTAAAGAGAGGGAGAGCTGTAGACACAGAGGGAAATAATACATAGGAAGGGTCGACACTGAATTTATTTATTTATTTATTTATAACGGATTTTACCAGGAAGGATACATTGAGATTTCTCTCGTTTTCAAGTATGTCCTGGGTTCAAGAACAATGAGTGGTTACAGAAATACAAAGTTACAGTTACAAGTACTTATACAGCGCCAACAAATTCCATAGCGCTTTACAATGGGGATGCACAAACAGCAGACTTAGATGATACAAGAGGAAATAACCCTGGTCATCGGATAACTTTCCAGGTTATATATCACTTTAAACAAAAAGCTCAGGCAGACATCCCATGAGCTTACACTCTAAGAGACTAGGGTAACAGAAACAAATGGGAGCAGAGGGAAGGTGAAACTGGTGGTCAGAGGGATTGCATGAAATGGACCAGATTTTTTTGGGCTTAGTAAGGGTAATTAGGGAGAGGAGTGGAGACAGATGGAAAGGATTCCTGAAATTAGGGACCAGCTCTGGGTGGGCAGGTGGATGGGGAGGGTGGGTTGGGGCAGCAGAGGGGAGGAATGGAGGTCAGTCTGTGATGGAGAAATGCTGTGGAAAGTGAATGAGGTTGGTGATAATGCAGATAGACCCAATTAAACAAACATGAGGAGGAGGAGGAGGAGGAGGAGGAGGAGTAGGAAGGAGGGAAACACAGATTTTTTCTATCTAAAATGGAGGGAGATTCAAAATATTTCAAAAGACTAATCAGAAAATAATAAATGCAGACATAAAAATACATTTGCAAGATCATGGCAGCCTGGGGTATGATGTCGTACGCCTTTGTTGAGATGGTGGATACCTTGAATGCTTGGTTCAGGGCAGCAGAGGGGAGGAATGGAGGTCAGTCTGTGATGGAGAAATGCTGTGGAAAGTGAATGAGGTTGGTGATAATGCAGATAGCCCCAATTAAACAAAGAGGAGGAGGAGGAGGAGGAAGGAGGGAAACACAGATTTTTGAAACACAGATTTTTTGAGATGGTGGATACCTTGAATGCTTGGTTCAGGGCAGCAGAGGGGAGGAATGGAGGTCAGTCTGTGATGGAGAATGCTTGAATGCTTGGTTCAGGGCAGCAGAGGGGAGGAATGGAGGTCAGTCTGTGATGGAGAATGCTTGAATGCTTGGTTCAGGGCAGCAGAGGGGAGGAATGGAGGTCAGTCTGTGATGGAAAATGCTTGAATGCTTGGTTCAGGGCAGCAGAGGGGAGGAATGGAGGTCAGTCTGTGATGGAGAATGCTTGAATGCTTGGTTCAGGGCAGCAGAGGGGAGGAATGGAGGTCAGTCTGTGATGGAGAATGCTTGAATGCTTGGTTCAGGGCAGCAGAGGGGAGGAATGGAGGTCAGTCTGTGATGGAGAATGCTTGAATGCTTGGTTCAGGGCAGCAGAGGGGAGGAATGGAGGTCAGTCTATGATGGAGAATGCTTGAATGCTTGGTTCAGGGCAGCAGAGGGGAGGAATGGAGGTCAGTCTGTGATGGAGAATGCTTGAATGCTTGGTTCAGGGCAGCAGAGGGGAGGAATGGAGGTCAGTCAGTGATGGAGAATGCTTGAATGCTTGGTTCAGGGCAGCAGAGGGGAGGAATGGAGGTCAGTCTGTGATGGAGAATGCTTGAATGCTTGGTTCAGGGCAGCAGAGGGGAGGAATGGAGGTCAGTCTGTGATGGAGAATGCTGAATAAACAATACTATGCAAATTACATATATCAAGCAACAGTAATCAATGGAGCAGGCAACAGAGAATTGTCAGGGGTCTGGTACACAGGTATATCAAGCATACAAAAGGGGGGCACAGGGGGGCACAGGAGGGTACCATTGAGATGAAGATTGCAAAGTCCAGGAATATACAGAGGGGTATCAGGAATGTATTTGATATCAGGAGGGTTCCAAGCAAGGAGTTCAGGAAGGAATGTCTGCACTTGCGCTAAGCCTTCAATGTGGAAGCATCCTAAGGAGGGCGTAGCTTCCTTAACCCCTTAGGGACCGCTGACGTACCGTGTACGTCCAGCCAACGGGTCTCCCTCCTAACCTCCCTCCCGCCCGATACTTACCTCCCTCGCTGGATCCCTCACAGATCTGGCAGGGAGGAAGCCTGCCCCCATGATTTAGATGGGCCGGCGAACTCGATGACGTCACCACGCTGCGTGGTGACGTCATCAGCAGGCGCCCCCATTAAAATCAATGGAGGGGAGGGGGGCTCTTTCGGAGCCCTCTATCTCCCCAACCATTGAAGATAGAGTGCTGCAAGATGCACCGCTGGAAAGGTGCCAAATCGTGATTCAAACCTGGAGTGGGCTGACATTGTGGATGTCAGCCAAGCCTCCAGGTCACCCTCCACCCACTGATATCCCCACCATATGTGTGAGGATGTAAGTGGGCCAGTTAACCCCCTAGCTGCCAAGTGAAGATAGGGGGATCCTTTGGATCCCATTATCTTCCGATCCGTGGCAGCTAGAGGGTCATGTTGGACATCATTGGAAAGGCCTGATCATCAAGAAATTAAAAAAAAATTGTCTTGGGGGGGTTTAGTTAATTAGGACCTAGGCTGTCATCTAAAAATTATGACCATAAAACAGTCAGAATGAGCTCAGCGCACATAGGTGAACTGTGAACTGTCTCAGCAATGAAGGGGTTAAACAGCAAAAACATGTAAAAATTGGGTATTTCTATTCTCGGGACAAAATTCTGAAACTATTTAGCCGGGGTCTTTTTTGGTGGTTGTAGATTTTGGGGATTAAATTAGGAAAAAGTGTGTTTTTACAATATTTCATTTTTTTTTTTATAGTAAATTATAGGATATGATGGAAATAATGGTATTTTTAGAAAGTCCATTTAATGGCGGGAAAGACGGTGTATAATATGTGTGGGTTGCATAAACGAGTAAGAGGAAAATTTGACCTAAACACGAACAGCGCAGAAACGTAAAACAGCAGCGGTCACTAAAGGACGGATTTGTGTAAAACCGCCCGGTCACTAAGGGGTTAAATGCAGTCCTCATTAGCAGAATGGAGTCCAGGTGAGGCTGCAGGGCTTGAAGGCAAATCTGTGAGAAAGTCCAGGAACCTGTATAGCCCATTATTACAGGGCTTAAAGGGGGTGCCAGGGGCCAGAGCGTGGTGACCCTGACAATAATATTCTCATGTCTCCACAAACTTTCCTTGCAGCTCAATTTTACCGGTTCCATACTGTAAGTTAAATAGCTTGTACAGGAAACATTAACATTGGATCAGCTGGAGAATAATGCTATTAACCGCTTGCTAGCCACTGTCGACTTTAAAAAAAAATACTTTAGATACACAGTGATGATTAAACAATTAAGAATTTTAACACATACACTCACTGGCCACTTCTTTATTAGGAACACCTGTTTAATTGCTTGTTAACACGAATTGCTAATCAGCCAATCACATGGCAGCAACACTCAATGCATTTAGTCATGTAGACGTGGTGAAGAGACGACTTGCTGAAGTTCAAACCGAGCATCAGAATGGGGAAGAAAGGGGATTTATTGGCTTGTACTGATAGTCAGCATTTGTGACTTTCTATTACTGGGTTGGCGTGACTATAAGTCACTGGTTTTATTATGGTAATTTATGATTCCACATGTAAAAATGCGCATGTCTTGTGCATGGGTGGATCCTCTAATGGTGACTCTTTGGTTTGTTTACACGCGGCGAGAGCATCAAGTCTATCTTTATTCATGTTTACATTTTTATGACTGGTTGCAAGTGGTTAACTTCCTTCTCATTCTCTACATATTTAAATATTGTGTAATTGTTTTTTTATGTTTTATGTTTTCGGTTTTGTTATGTCACTCTGTGTTGTTATGGCTTGAGAATGGTCCAGGGATTAGGACCAACATGTTACTGCTTCTTAAAAACAGCTTCTGTGGATGAAGAGATGAAGATGTCTCCTTTCCTTCTAGCTCTTCTTTTGACCACTTCAGATCTGATGTCCATAGGCCGCAGGAACCTTGTCTGGTGTAGTATATGATCTCCACATGTGCCCCTCTATATGTCTTTGGAATTAAGGCTGTGGTCAGACCAGCGCACTTTTAACGTGCGTTCTGGCGCACATAATTACGGCCGCACTAGCAGCAAATGACGGGCAATGACGGCCAATATACGAAGTACGGTCGCACAAAAGTCCGGCCGCGCAACGCAAGTGGAAAATGAATGCATTTTTTCGAGAACGCAGAACCGCTAGTACGGACGTACAGAGTGCGCTGTGCCCGCTAGCGGTGTGTGTGTGTGATTTGGAGACGTCAGACCCTGCTCATGTCCGGCCAACATAACGTCCAGATGCAAAAAGTTTCCTGGTTTGGATTTGTAAAACATCATGCACGAAAATGCGCATCGTATGACCGTTTTCGCATACTCCGTTAAAAAATACATCAATGCGTTCGGACGCACTTTTTTTACGTTCGCGTGTAAAAATGCTTTAGTTTGACCCTAGCCTAAGTCATACTTACATCCATCTAGCACAAGCCTCATAGTCTCTACTGGCACCTTGTTCATCTCCTCCAAAGTTCTCTGATCATCTCAACCACTGCAGCTGCTGCACTTCTTTGCTTCTTTATTCTATTGCCCAAGAACCCTTCCCACCTCTGGAAGAACTAATATGTGGCAAGGAAGCAGAAGAAGGGTAGAAAAGAAGACGAAAGAGACTGCAAGGAGGTAGAGAACTCAGTGGTGGTAGAAAAAATGGAGTATGCCTGTACGACAGAGCTTTTGAAACTTCCCCATGCTTTGAATGGGAAAATAAACTGATGTAATTTACGGACTATCAGGGTTATTCAGAAAGCACTGAAATGGTGCGACATTTCCAGTGCCCTTTCGTTCTCTGTACTTCAGGGCGACTCAGAGATTCTAGTTCGCTGACTCTGCGGTGTATTCAAGTACACCCGCAGGGTCCCCGGAGTGCAGGGAAAACCCACCGTAACCCGACGAACACTCACCAAAAATCTGCAAAAACCAAGCCGGAAAAAGCCTCTGATCACAGCGCAGAGCAGCCGCCGGAAAAAGCTGACAAGCTGACAAACAAGGTAAAAAAACAAAACAGTACACTTGAAAGTTTCAAAATTTAAACGCTGTTTGCAAAAAAACTACTGAACGAAAATGTCTGGAATTTACATATAAGATCCAATGAATAATAATAAAAAGGTCTGTTAAAGAAAACTGAAAAAACACTTAAAAAAAAAACAGAAAAAGGTTTTGCTGAAAAAATCCCGTAAAATGCCTAAAAGATCCTAAAAATCTATAAATAAAGAGGCCTTTTTACTGCAGAATAAAATAAAAAACGGTTTATTAGATATTGAATGAAAACGGGAATATATTTAACATTGAAGCCTATGGGATTCTCCTGAATAAACCTGTCGAATGAAAACACCGAACAGCAGGGCATTTTGGCAACTTTTCACTGCTGTTTGGTGTTCTCTGAATAGACTAACCATTGCTTCTCTATGGGGGATTTCACTGCTGTCGAACAGACACCGCACGTGCAGACAATTCACCAAAATTTGACGAACTGCCTGCTCTCTGAATAGCCAGATGGCCCCGAAATGTCACACTGAATTTCACTGTCCGGTTACATTTCGGCGACATTTCTGATCTTTCTGAATAATCCCTTAAGTGATTGAACCAGTGGAAGTGACGGATGCAGTGGGAAGGAACATAACTATGATTTGTTGTATAGAGATAACTTTAATTTTCAATGCAATGCAAATTAAAGTTATGTAAATATCCTTTATACATTTTATAGTGGTTAAGCAAAAAATTTATACAAACGTTGTTTAGTCCCTAAAAAAAAAATATACTTATGATTATGATACATTTTCCAGAGTTCTGTTACTTTGCAGGTGTTGCTTCACTGCCAGTTTGCTCTAATTGGGAATATACAACTTTTTATTTATATTCCATTACCTAAGGTAGAAAATTCCACATTTATTTCAGTGACTGTCAAATTGATCCCTCTGCAAGATAAGACTGTGAATGTTAATTATCCTGTAACAGAAAACTAGACAGGTACGATGTATTTAAGCATGATCCATGGTACCCATTGCATAATGAAAATTTGCAGTTCACTGAACTCCGCATTTTTCTTTTTTTAAATCAATGAGAAACGTAGTTTATGTATTAGTCTATTTGCTATTGAGGATAAAATTACAGATTAAAATCAGTGGCGTGAATTAATTCTATCTGCGAATAGTGGAAAATATTTATTTCAAATTATTGGGTGGTTCAATCAACCGGAACCAAAAACCAAAACATAATCATGGTGTGATAAATAAACGACCAGGTGAAAAGCCTGAAAAAGCATATTTGTAGCCATTACCGTGACATGTTAACAGAAAAAATTATACTATAGGGGTTATTCCCCTGTACTTCGGGAATCAAATTAAGCATTCACCCAGGGTCTCTGAAATGCAGGGAAAATCTGCCGGCCGCATTAAAAAAACCGCCACAAATCACTGAACCGAGCGGAAAAACCACCTCAAAACCACCGAAAACTGACGGATCCAATCCGATAAACCGCTGCAAACCCGCCGAATGCATCCGAAAAAAGCTGCCGATCCACCGAAGTATTGGTCATTCTAAGGACCAGCCTGTCAGATCAGGGCTTTCCTTGTTAACTGGGTCTTGTTTGCATGCTGGGTGACTCTCTTTCCTGACAAAAATATCCTTTTGTGTCAAATACAGTGAATGTGATAAAGACAGATAATAAATGATTCCCTGCTTATTGGGATTTGTAGAGATCATGAGATTATCAGTAATGCAGCTTCCAATAAATACCAATAGAAAATAAAACAAGTTCAACCAATTTTACTGCTTCTTTACAACAGTCAGGCTGAGGACAGGTCTGGAGAGTGCTAGGATCAATCACTACTGTACAGGGATAAGATTCAGGGGTTATAAAGATTGATAATCCCTGTACAGTACAGATTCAAGGTGTTGCTGTAATTTCTATACACAGGCATTATGCTACAAACATATGTTATTTTTACATTTTATTGGTATTGTTTTGGAAGCTACATGCTTAATAGTGATGAGCTGAACACGTCCGAGTTCGGGTTCGTATCCGAACCCGAACATTCCAAATGTTCGTATCCGAATCCGAATCCGAACCCGAACCCAATACAAGTCAATGGGGTTGAAAATTCGGTTTTTAGAGAGCCCTCCAAGAGGGCATATATGCTAGATATTTGCCATAAAAGGTGTATGGGGGTCCGGGTAGTGCCCTGGGGGACAGGAAACAAGGACAAAAAGTTTTAAAAAAACGTTTTTAAAGGGACAGAGAGTTTTCCATGAAATAAGGGTTAAAAATAAAAACGAAAAATTCCTTCAAATATCGTGCCTAGGAGGTCCCCATAACCTGCCCGTGAAGTGGCGGATTTCTAGGATGTATAGAAACACTTGAAAACAAAAAAATGACGTTTCAAATGACGGTAAATGCTTTTCCTTTAATCTATCACTTAAACAACTGCTTGGGGCGGCAGTCTGTATGAAAAGAGGAGACATTTTCGGACACGTAGAAAAAGTTTAGTGATTTTTTGACTAAATTATTGTGAAACTTATGCAGGCTTTGGATGAAAGTAACAATAGGTGCTTTAGAATTGGGCCTTTAGCGTCGGCAAAAGTACCGTCACACCGTAACCCCTCTGAGGATATGAATCTGATACAGGCGTCAGTGGCAGTGCACCCAAATATTGTGCTTTTGGTGCCAGGCCTGCAAGTACTATCATACAGTATTCCCTCTGTAGTATTGTGGAAGAACGCAGGGGTGGACCTTGCGGTCCTATATTAGAAAGATATGAATCTGGTAAAGGCGTCAGTGCACCCAGATATTGTGCCTTTGGTGCCAGACTGCCAGGCCAGCAAGTATCATCATACAGTAACCCCTCTGTAGTATTGTGGAAGAATGCAGGGGTGGACCATGTGGTCCTATATTAAAAAGATATGAATCTGGTAAAGGAGTCAGTGCACCCAGATATTGTGCTTTTGGTGCCAGACTGCCAGCAAGTACTATTATCATACAGTAACCCCTCTGTAGTATTGTGTAAGAGTGCAGGGTTGGATCCTGCTGTTCAAAAAATTGAAATGATATAAATCTGGCACAGGCGTCAGTGCAGCCAAATATTGTGCCTTTCATGGCAGCAAGTGCATTCACACCGTAACCCTTTTGTGGTATTGTGGAAGAGTTCAGTGCTGGAGGTTTTGTGCATGTAGAAGACATCCCCCATCTATTCCGTTACGTCAGCATCAGGGGATTGATAACTGCTGATCCAGGACTGATTCATTTTTATAAATGTCAGCCGGTCTACAGAGTCGGTGGACAGACGCACTCTTTTGTCTGTGACAAAACCTCCAGCGGCACTGAACGTCCTTTCAGAAAGCACGCTGGATGAAGGGCAACCTAGTAGCTGCATAGCATATTGGCTAAGTTCTGGCCAGTGATCCAATCTCAACACCCAGTAAGCCAGTGGATCATCTGCTGGAATGGTATCCAGGTCTGCCTTTGCCCCTAGGTAGTCCTGCACCATATGGTGAAGACGCTGGCAATGGGTGCCTACATTTGACGTCCCTGGGCGTCGTGGACTAAAAAAAATTAAAAATGCATCAGTCAAGCGGCCTGGCCTTCACCACTATTCCTCTCATCATCCGCAGCCTCAGAAGCACGTGTGTCATCACTTGGTAACCTACCAGTGCCTGGAAAGGTGTTACACAAGTGTCGCTTTAGAGCGTCCTCAAGTTTTTTCATCCTGTGCTCCCTCTGTGCGGGCAGGATGAGCTCTGCAACTTTACCCTTGTATCGTGGATCAAGAAGGGTTGCCAACCAGTAATGATCCCTCTCCTTGATAGCACGAATCCTGGGGTCCTTTAGAAGGCTTTGCATCATAAGGGAGCCCATGCAGCATAGGTTGGAGATGGCATGAGCTTCCGAGTCTTCCTGGTCAATGAGGATGACCATATCGTGCACTTCCTCCTCCCAGCCACACACTAGCCCTTGTGTTTCTGGGCACACAAAACCCTCCCTTGAGGAATCCCCACCTTCAATGCCCCCACTACTTAAATATTCCTCCTCCTCATCCTCCTCCTGTCTGATCTGAGTAGGACCCGCTGGAATGCTGTCTGCGGAAAGACTGGGACCTTGAGAGCTAGGGAAGGCCTCCTCTTCCTCCCGCTGCTCTGCCTCTAGAGCCACATCTATAATTCCCCGCAGAGTGTGCTCCAGCAGGAACACTAAAGGAATTGTGTCACTGATGCATGCACTGTCCCTGCTCACCATCCTCGTTGCCTCCTCAAATGGTGACAGTACAGTGCATGCATCCTTGATCATCAGCCATTGAGGGGGGAAAGAAAACAAGTTGACCTGAACCTGTCCTTGTGCCATACTCACACAGGTACTCGTTGATGGCCCTCTGCTGCTTGTGCAGATGCTGCAGCATTGCTAATGTCGAGTCGGTTTAACTGCCACTTCGCCAGAGACAGAGAAGGATGAGGAGGAGGAAGAGGTGGTGGAGCAGACAGACCTCATACAAGCAGCTTTCTGGAGGCGTGGTGGATGAACAAGCTCCAGCACAGAGCCCCGTCCTGGATCCCTCCCAGCTGCAATCAGAGTTACCCAGTGTGCCGTGAAGGAAATGTAACGACCCTGTCCGTGCTTGCTGGACCACGTGTCTAAAGTCACATGCACCTTGTTGCTGACTGACTTTCCCAATGACTGGATAACATTGTCTTCCACGTGCTGGTATAGTGCTGGAATGGCCTTGCGTGAAAAGTAATGGCGTTTTGGAACCTGCCACTGTGGTACAGCACATTCAGCAAATTCACGGAAGGGAGCAGAGTCCACCACCTGGAAAAGCAGCAGCTGCAATGCGAGTAATTTTGCTAAGCTGGCATTTAGACGCTGTGCTTGGGGATGGTTGGGACTATATTTTTTCTTATGCTGCAGCAGCTGCGGCAACGTAATCTGACTGCGTAAATCTTCAGCTGATGGGATGATGTCACATTGTGAGGAAGGAGTTGGTACATCCATTACTCTAGCATCATCCCTGTCAGTGGAGGTTATAGGCAATGACATGGCAGGACATACAGTGGGGGTAGAGACAGATGAGGAGGAGGAGGACCTACGCAAAGTTTTGTGCCAACGGGATGCGTGGCAGGTATTCATATGTCGCCTCAAGCATGTGGTACCCAAGTGTCCGGTGTCTTTCCCACGCTTCAGCCTCATCTGACATAGATTACAAATAGCAATGGTGCGCTCTGCTGCACATTTCTTAAAGAACTCCCAGACAACAGAGTTCCTGCATGTGTGCTTTGAGACAACAGCGCTCTGCACCGGAGCAGCTCTGACATGTGATGCCTTGGACTGGCTAGTGCTACGGTTGGTCATAGAGGATGTTGTGCCTCGTGTTTGCTGTGCCTCCTACTCCCCCTCTTCCTCACTTGATTCCTCTGTTCGATCAGGCACCCAGGTGGAGTCAGTGACCTCATCATCATCCCCTATCTCCTCGTCACTGGAGCCAACTTGGCAGTATGCTGCAGCTGCTGGGGCAACATGAGTGCCAGTTATTTGTGTGTCATCACTGGCACCCCCTTCCTCTAGGTTGATTATACTCCCTTCCTCAACCTCAGAGATTGAATCAGAGCACTGTACTTGCTGCGCATCCTCAAGCAGCATGTCACTGTCATTGTAGTCAAACAATTCAGCTGACTCCTCTGTGTGTGATAGCGAGGCTACAGCAGGAGTAGCTGTGGACATGGAGGCTGCATTAGATGCTTTGGCAGCTGAGGTGGACTGTAAAGGATTAGAAGCCTGGCTGGCAGAGGACTCGGAGGATGAGGATGGCCTGGTTAGCCAATCCACCAAATCCTCTGTATGTTGCTGCTGCTTAAGACGGCCAGCACCAGTTCGGTTCGGACCCGAACCCGAACTTTCCAAATGTTCGGATCCAAACCCGAACTCGAACTCAATTCAAGTCAATGGCGCTGAAAATTCGGTTTTTAGAGTGCCCTACGAGAGGGCATATATGCTAGATATTTGCCATAAAAGGTGTATGGGGGTCCGGGTAGTGCCCTGGGGGACAGGAAACAAGGACAAAAAGATAAAAATAAAAACGTTTTTAAAGGGACAGTGAGTTTTCCATGAAATAAGGGTTAAAAATATAAGCAAAAAATTCCTTCAAATATCGTGAATAGGAGGTCCCCATAACCTGCCCGTGAAGTGGCGGATTTCTAGGATGTATAGAAATATGTAAAAAACAAAAAATGACATTTCAAATGACGGTAAATGCTTTTCCTTTAATCTATCCATAAACAACTGCTTGGGGCGGCAGTCTGTATGAAAAGAGGAGACATTTTCGGACACGCAGAAAAAGTTTACTGATTTTTTTGGCGGTGAAAGCAGGAGAATGACTGGAGAATGGAAAATTCTAGACCAAATAGCCGATTTGGAAAGTGAGATAAATGGGAGAATTTTTCTGGTTTGGCTATTTTGACCTAGAATTTTCTCTTCAGTCATTCTCCTGAGTTTCACCTTTCTCTGAATAACCCTGTCAGGGTTATTCAGAGAGCGGTGAAGAGCAGGAGAATGACTGGAGAATGGAAAATTCGAGGTCAAAATAGCCAAACCAGAAAAATTCTCCCATTTAGACTAGGGTCAGACTAGCGAATTTTTAACATGCGTTTAGCCGCACTTAATCAGACGGGCAATGACGGGCAATGACGGCCAATATACGAAGTACGGTCGCACGAAAGTCCGGCTGCGCAACGCAAGTGGAAAATGAATGCATTTTTTCGAGAACGCAGAACCGCTAGTACGGACGTACAGAGTGCGCTGCGTCCACTAGCGGCGTGTGTGCGTGATTTGGAGACATCAGACCCTGCTCATGTCCGGCCAACATAACGTCCAGACACCCAAAGTTTCCTGATTTGGATCCGTAAAAAAATCACGCACAAAAATGCGCATCGTATGACTGTTTTCACGCATTCCGTGAAAAAATACGGCAATGCGTTTGGACGCACTTTTTGACGGTCGCTGCGAAAAATGCGTTAGTCTGACCCTAGCCTTATCTCACTTTCCAAATCGGCTATCTGGTCCAGATTGTTCTCTTTTCCTGTCATTCTCCTGGTTTTCACCTTTCTCTGAACAACTCTGAGAGAGAGGTGAAAGCCAGGAGAACTGGCAGGAGAAGAGAACAATCTAGACCAAATAGCCGATTTGGAAAGTGAGATAAATGGGAGAATTTTTCTGGTTTGGCTATTTTGACCTAGAATTTTCACTTCTCCAGTTATTCTCCTGCTTTTCACCGCTCTCTGAATAACCCTGTGAATGTTTAATCCCGAGGTGAGAAATAACATTGCTTTAGATGTTAAAAGCGGGAAATGAGGACATTTTGTATTTTTTCTACATGATCGTGTTTGGTCTCATTAGAAAGGCAGCATATTAGAGGAGAGAAATTAACACTTCTCAAAAGCAGACACCACACCCCTCAGTATAGTCTACATACATACAAAGTATCAAATTCATTAGAACAGACTAAAAACACCTGGTGTTTATGCCCGTTTGTGAACAGAGGTCATTTAGAGTTGAGAATCTTTGCACGTACACATTAGTTTTTAATTCAATATCTAATAAACCGTTGCTTATAATATTCTGCAGTAAAGAGTCTCTTTATTTCTAGATTTTTTAGTATTTTTTTAAGCATTTTCTATACTTTTTTCAAAATTTCTTTTTTTTTCGAACTCGAACCGAACACACCCAAAAAGTTCGAAGTTCGCGAACTTTCGAACAACCAAAGTTCGGGCCGAACTCCGAACCGTCCGAACCGAACAGCTCATCCCTAATTACAAGTCTCAGAAACCTCCTATAAATCAGTGTGACCCCTTGATGGGTGGCAGTGAGAAGCCACAGATTACAAATCTCAGAAACCTCCTATAAATCAGTGAGACCCCCTGATGGGTGGCAGCCAGTGAGAACACACGGATTATAACAATTCCCAAATATTTTGTAGAAATTAGTGACCCCCAAAATACTTGCTGGCAGTGACAAGAGACAGATCACCTCAATTCCCAGATATTTAGTAAAAATTAGTAACCCCACAAAATACTGCGTGGCACTGGCTGTGTGACAAGACACAAATCACCTCAATTCCCAAATGTTTTGTAGAAATTTGTGAGACCCCCAAAATACTTGCTGGCAGTGACAAGACACAGATCACCTCAATTCCCAAATTTTTGTAGAAATTAGTGACCCCCAAAATACTTGCTGCAGTGACAAGACACAGATCACCTCAATTCCCAAATGTTTTGTGGAAATTTGTGAGACCCCCAAAATACTTGCTGGCAGCCAGTGACAAGACACAGATCACCTTAATTCCCAAATGTTTTGTAGAAATTTGTGAGACCCCCAAAATACTTGTTGGCAGCCAGTGACAAGACACAGATCACCTCAATTCCCAAATGTTTTGTGGAAATTTGTGAGACCCCCAAAATACTTGCTGGCACCAGTGACAAGACACAGATCACCTCAATTCCCAAATGTTTTGTGGAAATTTGTGAGACCCCCAAAATACTTGCTGGCACCAGTGACAAGACACAGATCACCTCAATTCCCAAATGTTTTGTAGAAATGAGACCCCCCCAGACCCCCCCAGTAGCGTGGCAGACCAGCAGTAAGAACACACAACAACAATCTCCTATGAAATCTCCTCTCAAATACGTGGTGAAGCCGTGCGTGGAAACCTTATATAGTGTGCTGCTAGGACTTAGCTCTGTGAGCCCATGATTGGGCAAAATTTGCCCAATCGGGACTCTGTGCCGTGATTGGCATACTGTTGAACCTGTCTTGCACCAGACCTGTGGTCAGATGCAAGGCTGTAGCCAATTACGAGCTTCAGGCCAGTGGGAAAATGCATTGTGGTCCATTGTGATGCATTGTGGTCGAACATGCGCCAAAACACCCAGAAATGTTCGGAGTTCGCGAGCAGACCGAACAGGCTAAGTTCGGTCCGAACTCCGAACCGTCCGAACCGAACAGCTCATCCCTAATGCTTAATAACTTTTAATAATCTTAGCATTTTTATTAAGATTACTCTAGCATTAGATACTCGAGTATACCGCTAGATTTTGGTGACAAAAATTAACCTTAAAATTGGAGGGGTCGCATTCTATTCGAGACATCGCGTGTAAAAAAAAAAACTTGACTTGCTCAGGGATCCCTAGTCTCCCTGATGCAAGCAAACACTTTAGGAACTCCCAGATTCGGGGGAGGTGGGTTCCATCACGGCCAGAGGGCACACTCTGTTTAAGCCAATCATTCAAGACGCTCGCTCCGCACAGCACGGCGGTAGGTGTCGTCTGACCTCCGGCTCCAGCAGGCTGGTTCTTCCACTACTTTGTCCGCCAATAGCCAGCCCCACTACATTGTTGCCCCGTCCTGACGTCACTGCAGACACGCTGCGCAATTCTCCTCTCATTCTTGTGAGGAGAATCGCGCAGTGCCTCTGCAGTGACGTTAGCCAGCCCCCCCCAAATGAGTTCCTATCGGCAGACGACATGGTGGATGAGCCTTCTTGCTGGAGCCAGAGGTCAGAAAATGAAACCTCCCGCCATGCTCACGTTGGTCACCTCGCTCAGCCGGCCATCTTATCGCAAGTAAAGAAGATGGGTGGCCGCCGGCAGCGTCATACTTAGTAACAACTACAATCATTGTAGAGCAGAGCACCCTGGCCTGAGGGGGAGCCTGACTCAAAGGATTTTAATTGTTTACCGGTACAGTATACTTTTACAATTTTGCTTATCACGTTATATTCGAGTCTTGAGTATTTCCATAATAAATCTTTATCCATCACGTTATATTCGGGTCAAGCTTTACTCGAGTATCTACGGTACTAGTATTTTTGGAAGAATGCAGAAAAATTACTTCCTGTCCGTCAGAATACTTAGGCCACTGCTCATTTTAAACAAGCAGTAAACTCAACATCAAGGGCAGTTTAGGTAGTAATTAATCCACACATACAATTGTATCATAGATAAGTAAAATGTACTAATTTTCCAACTTTTTTTCCTTCAGTCACCTGGACGAGCTGAATTTAGAAACATGGTGCGGGTCACAATTATAACGTCAATTATGTTAATGAAATTGTTATAAATTATTAGATACACAGTATGTATTGATCTTCAGTCTTTCCATAAGAGTCAGAATAATTAGTGTATAGGGAATTACATACGTTTTAGAAAGGATAGTGTAACAAACAACAAATTCCGACATGCAGAATGGTGGACACTGGAGGACTGGATCATGGCATGTTACTTTGGACTCACTCAGGAATTAAGAATTTGCAACTCCTTTTTTAGAATTCAGATCCTATAACTGCATGTATGGCGAGTACCACGGATATAGTGTTGGATATCTTCATGTTTCAGTGGCTAAAACACTGATCTTTAAAGATTCCTGCAAAGTATGGGAGGCGTAGAAAAGGGGCAGTGACGGGTGAATTCACTTTTTCAAGCTAAAATCCAATTGAAGATTTTCTTTTGGATCCTACTGAAAAAAGCAACAGTGTAAATGCAAAGAAATGCTCAGATACAGAAACATCTACTTGTCATTATTATTTTGCACACTATTCATTTATACTTTATATTATCTTATTACAAAAGATAAACATCATTTTGGATTACGATCAGCATTTACAGTAAAAACGTGCAACCTTTGTACTGTAGTTTTATATCTTGTAAGTCCGTACATTACTATTTCCGCAGTTACGGTCATAATTTGCAAGTCCGTAAATATTTTTTTTTACAGTCAAAATAGCAACCCACAAGTGCCTGCTTTAATATTTCACTGTTCTGTTTACAGCCTGCAAGTCCATACTGCAAGGCCAGGACTTACCGTAATAGTCACATTTACAAGTGTTAAAATAATAGTAAAACCTGTGGTTTACAGGCGGTTTGCAGTAAAACATGTGGTTTCTGGATTTAATATTACAACGTGCATGTCCGGAGATTTATTGGAAAACGTGCAAGTTCTCGATTTACAGAAAGACAATGAGACACAGAAAACCCAATCCATGCACAAATACCTACACTCTGTATTTATGGCTTTTTACCAACCTATTTTTACTAATTTGGAGAAATTATTTTTAGAAATTTTCAAAATCTGACTCTGGACAAATATTTAGAATTTTTCTTTTTTCCAAAAAAAAAACCAACCAGCTGATAGAATTAAATTCAGCCGTAGGTGCATGCCAAAATGGACTTGTCATTGAAAACTAATTTATTTATTTGCAAAGTATTTTACCAGGAAGGATGCATTGAGATTTATCTCGTTTTCAAGTATGTCACGGGTTCAAGAACATTTAAGTTTTTACGTTACAGAATCCAGATATCCCATGCAAAGCGGCCCGTCTCGAGGTCCTAAATCACATCCTGACAGAGAATTACAGGGTTTTGCAGAGAAAGGTGAAAACCAGGAGAGCTGACAGGAGAAGAGAACAATCAAGACCAAATAGCCGATTTGGAAAGTGAGATAAATGGGAGAATTTTTCTGGTTCGGCTATTTTGACCTAGAATTTTCACTTCTCCTGCCAATACTCCTGAGTTTCACCTTTTAGTGAATAGACCAGTCTGTCAGGGTTATTCAGAGAGATCCGAAAAGTCATCGCACGTTCGGTGACCTTTCGTTCCCCGCACTTCGGGGCGATTCGGCGATTCCTAGTTCGCCGACCCTGCGGTGTATTCAGAAAATACCGCAGGGCCCCCGTAGTGCAGGGAATACTAGCCGCAAACCCACAGAACACTTGCCGAACACTCACCGAATCCGAATATTCACCGAACACTCACCGAAAGCCTGCAGAAACCGCCGCAAAAACTCAGCCAAACAAGCCTGAAAAATCCGATTAGCCGCTGATCACAGTGCAGAACAGCCGCGGGAAAGCCCAACAAGCAGACGAACGTGGTGAAAAAAAGAAAAAAACAGTACATTTGAAAGATTTAAATTTGAAACGCTGTTTGCAAAAGAACTACACAACGAAAATGTCTGGAATTTACTTATAAGATCCAATGAATGATAATAAAAAGGTCTGTTAAGGATAATATAAAAAAAACGGTTTAAAAAAAAAACAGAATTTTTTTCTGACGAAAAAATCCCAAAAAATTAAACCGTTTATTAGATATTGATTTAAAATGGGAATATTTTTAATATTGAAGCGATGCCTGAATAAACCTGTCGAATGAAACCACCGAACAGCAGGGCATTTCGGCAACTTTTCACTGCTGTTTAGTGTTCTCTGAATAGACGAAGCATTGCTTCTCTATGGGGATTTCACTGCCCTCGAACAGGCACCGAACAGGCACCGAACAGGCACCGTATGTGCAGGAGGCAATTCACCAAGATTTAGCAAAGTGCCTGCTCTCTGAATAGCCGAATGGCCAGGAAAGGTAACCGTACGCTGAATTCCAGTGTTCGGTTATCTTTCGGGGCCAGATTGGCTCTCTTTGAATAACCCTGTATGAGTTTTTGGAAGTGGTTTCGTAGCCAGGTGTGAGCTGTTTCTTCATTATTAATAAATCACGTAGAAAAAGTTGAGACAATGCTGTGTTTCTTCAAAAGGTGCCCTAGTGTCATCCGTGTTTAATACATGAGATGAGCAGCAATAACAAACGTTTCAGGGGAGTGTGACCGGCTGCAAAGGGTAGAGAACACATTTCGTTGAAGATCCGACTGGTGTCTCTGTGATTGGGGGTTTGTAGGCGACCCTCTATGCTGCAAGTCCTTTTTCGCGGTCCCTAAGCTGCTGGCCATCAGGCGTGCATCCTCCGGAGCCTGTGATGGCCCCCCTCCAGAGCAGAGCTGCGAGTTTGGTCATCCGATCCTCGGCTGAGGCACCCTGCTGGCAGCTATCTTGGGGCCTGCTTTCCGGGCCCTGACGATTTGCCTTCTTGCTCCCTCGCCTTCATGAGAGGACCCCTGCTGGGTGACCGCCTGTTGCGAGCCGTGGAGATGGAGGGCCCATCCCCCAGTTGCTGCGGTGGTTGGAGCCAGATGCAGTGAGTGAGAGGTGGCGGTACGTAATTTCCCCTCCACCTGCTGAGAAAATGGCTTCGATAGCGGGCCTGGAAGCCTGTTTGGAGTTACTGGGGAGGCAGATTCAGGCCCGCTTACCCCGGGAACTTGGCGCCAGATGATGGCCGCGCTGCGGTGCTGCTGGGGAGTGGAAGCTAGCCTGAGAATGAGCCTGAGAGGGAGGTCTTACTTACCTGCGGTGAGGGAGGTCGTATGGAGGTGGTGGATGTGGCGGTCAGCTGCATTGTGCCGGGAGGTCCAGTGGCTGTTCACTTGCTGGTCCCTCTGTCTTCGGGTGCAGAATCTGATCTGAACGGTGGAGACCTGCTGGTCACTGGGAGGAGCATTGAAGAGGTGGTTATGGTCATTGCTGGTGTTTGTCTGCACAAGATGTTTGTGGCGGTGGAGCATCCTGACGGTGGCAGCAGCACTTCGGAGTGGCACTAATGGGCTCTCAGCCTCACTGGGGTGCTTGTGTCGCTTGGGGATGGCTGTTCTGTGCAGCTATGGGTATGGGTAGGTGCGGTTGTTACTCCTAGTGGGGTTGCTCCTCAGGTTGAAGTGGCCTGTTTGTTTCCTTTTTTCTCCTTCTCCAGTTCCAGGCCTGTTCAGATTTTCAGCGCCCCCACTTCCCCCACAATGTTTTGTTTCTGGCCCCCTCCTGCCCCTCTTTTCCCCCAAGTCAGCTGTGACTTTATTATTTCTTTGAGACTTGCCAACTTGCCCCCTTGTATTGTGACATTACCTGAGGACTTTGATTTTTTGCTTAGTCCACCCCACATTTTTTGTGACATTGCTCGAGGACATATTTGATTTTCTGCTGATTTTTTATTATTATTTTCCTTTCCCAGGTGACCTTTATTTTGCTTTTATTTTTTGTTTTTATATATGACATTTATGCTGACTTGTTGTGGCCCTGTGTGGCCATTTTCTATCCAGCTTGTCTTGATTGCTTATGCAAAATTAAAAAATAAAGAATTTAAAAAAAACGACCAAACGTTTCGGGGTGTGGAACCCCTCTTCAGTGTAATGCCATGTATTAAACACTGGTGACACTAGTGCACCTTTTGAAGAAACACAGCGCTGTCTCTACTTTTTCTACGTGGTTCCTGCATATTTTCTTTGCCTTAGGATCTAGGGTGTTGGTGGTGAGCCGATGCAGCGTGTTTGGGAACATCATTTTCTTGTAGTGGAACTTCATTTGTTCCCCCCTCCACAACTGTTTTGTATGTTATTAATAAATCAGTGAGACACGAGCAACAAGACAAAGGGATTTATTAAAGATGGCTCCTGAAGGAAGGAACCTTTTGGATTTTTTATATATATACAGAGGAGAAGGACTATTGACACTTTTTTTTTAGAGTTACCCTACCTGAGGAAGCCACAGCGAAATGCGTTTAGTGTCACTTAAGCCATTATATATATATATATATATTTTTTTTATGCTTCATATATTAATTATCTTATTCCATTGTAAATTAATTAGTAATAAATATATTGAGATTTTTTTACAAAGTGTTTTGCTGCTATCTTTCATATCCTGGGACTATATATGCTGGGGAGGGATCCCCACCCAGATGAGCTAACAATTACTGGACCACCACCAGGATAAAGAGACTGATCATTTATATATAAGTATTCCCTTTTCTTTAATTTCCTAAGAATGGTATTGTATGCTCACTTTCGATTTGCACTATATATTTTGTAATGTCACTTAACGTCTATACATGAAATGAATCTCTCCAGAATGGTTTATTACCTATAGGTTTTGTTTATTTACAGTAGTAAAATACTAAAAGTATATAAATATATATATATATATATATATATATATCGGGTGCACTGGAAATACTGATTAATTCCTTTGCCTTCTTTATTAATAAATCAATGTCAACTCTTATCCGGCAGGGGGCCCTGCCTCTCGCTTGACTGCTGGGTCGGGGCTCTGCCGGCAGGTATTTGGGTCCTTCAGCATGTGGGCCGGATTGAAGAGACGTCTGGTGTGGAGGTGTGCCTCAGTGCCTCAGCATGTGCCCAGGGCTGTGACTGCATACCCCACCTCTCCCTTTGCCTGGTGGAGGCACCGGGATGGTTAGAGGCCTCCCTATGGGAGGAGCTGGGACAGAACTCCCTATATAATCCCACAGTGTGCATAGGAGAGTGCTCAGTTACCTTTCTACCTGCTAAGAGTGTACGTCCATTCCCTGTTACCAACCCTAGGCCTATATTTAGACCTCTGCATGTTCACCATCTACCCTGACTCTTTGGAACGACCCTGACCACGAGTTTGGACATCCTTTTCTACTGCACTATCCCTTAGTTCCCTCACTTTCCCAGGGTACCCCATATTGGGCTCTTAACGTCCAGCCACATTATGACAATCAAGCACTTAAAGGTCTAGAGTTGATTCCAATTGCCAAGCTTGCATTTGGAAGCTGTTGCTCTGAAACCTAAATATATGGTTCAAAGAGCTGCCAATTCATGGTAGTTACATAGTTACATAGTTACATAGTTATATAGGCTGAAAAAAGACATGCGTCCATCGGGTTCAGCCTCTCCCACATAACCTACTGCTGTTGATCCAAAAGAAGGCAAAAAACCCAGTCTGAATGCTTGCCAATATGCAACATACTGGGAAAAAATTCCTTCTTGACCCCAGAATGGCAGTCAGATTTCTCCTTGGATCAAGAAGCTTTTACCCACATATTAAATATTATAACCCTTAATATTCTGTGTCTGCAGGAAGTCATCCAGTCGTTTTTTAAAAGTCTGTACAGACTCTGACCCAACCACCTCAACAGGCAGAGAATTCCACAGCTTTATTGTTCTCACCGTAAAATAACCCTTCCTATGCTTTAAGCTAAATTTTCTTTCTTCCAGTCTAAATGGATGACCCCTTGTCCTATGTATAGTCCTGTTAATGAATAGGTTATCAGACAATGGTTGATAATGGCCCCGTATATATTTATATAAGGTTATCAGATCCCCTCTAAGGCGCCTTTTCTCTAAACTAAACAGGTTTAAGCTTGTTAGTCTTTCCTCATAACTTAACCCTTCCATCCCCCTTATTAATTTAGTTGCCCGTCTCTGCACTTTTTCTAGCGATATAATATCTTTTTTTAAGACAGGTGCCCAAAATTGCACGGCATATTCAAGGTGCGGCCTGACCATTGATTTATACAGAGGCAAAATTATGTTTTCATCCCGTGAGTGAACTCCCCTTTTAATGCATGCCAATACTTTGCTGGCCTTGGCGGCTGCTGTTTGACATTGCACATTGTTACTTAGTTTGAAATCTATGATTATTCCAAAATCCTTCTCCTGCTTGGATTTCCCTAACTCCGTACCATTTAGGGTATAAATTGCTTGTGTGTTCTTTACTCCAAAGTGCATAACTTTGCATTTATCTAGATTAAATTTCATCTGCCATTTAAGTGCCCAGTCCCCCAATCTATCTAAATCCCTCTGCAGCGAAGTAACATCCTGCTCACATTGTATTACTTTTACTAGCTTTGTGTCATCTGCAAACACTGATACATGACTTTCAATGCCTATCTCAAGGTCATTTATAAATAAATTGAATAGTATTGGTCCTATAACAGACCCCTGAGGGACACCACTTACCACTGGTGTCCATCTTGAAAATGTACCATTTATGACCACTCTCTGTACCCTATCTTTTAGCCAGTTTTCTATCCAAGAACAAGTATTTTCATCTAGACCATTTTTTCTTAATTTAAATAGTAACCTTTTGTGTGGAACTGTGTCGAAAGCTTTGGCAAAATCTAAGTAAATCACATCCACTGCGACCCCCTGATCTATACTTCTACTTACTTCCTCATAGAACGTAATTAGGTTAGTCTGACATGATCTGTGTTTCATGAAACCATGCTGATTTTTGCCAATTACATTATACCTCCCAATAAATTCCTGAATATTATCCCTTAGTAACCCCTCAAATACTTTCCCAGCCACAGATGTTAAGCTCACAGGTCTATAATTCCCAGGCACAAATTTTAAACCTTTCTTAAATATAGGGACCACGTCAGCTTTTCTCCAATCCTCTGGTACTATTCCTGAAAGAAAAGAATCTTGAAAGATTAAGAACAGAGGTTTACATATTTCAACACATAGCTCTCTTAGAACTCGCGGGTGAATTCCATCTGGCCCTGGGGCTTTATTAACATTCACATTGTTTAATTTGTGTAAAACCTTGTCCTGAGTCAACCAGTCACTTTGTATTAGTAAGTTTTTATCAATGAATTGCATGTCTCCTGTTATAGGTTTCTCTTTGACAAATACTGAAGAAAAATAATCATTTAAAATTTCTGCTTTATCCTGATCTTCAGTTAATAATAACCCTGACTCAGATTTTAGTGAACCTACATTTTCACTCTTGGGTTTTTTAGAATTTATGTACCTAAAGAATCTTTTAGGGTTGGTCTTGCTCTCTTTGGCTATTTCTTTTTCATTATCTAGTTTAGCCCATCTAATCGCATTTTTACATGCTTTATTGGCTGCCCTATATGCTTTATAGGATGCCTCAGATTTATCAAATTTAAAAGCTTTAAATGCCTTCTTTTTATTTTTCATTTCCTTAGTTACCTTCCTACTAAGCCACATTGGTTTCAGTCTGTTTCTTTTATATTTATTAACCAGTGGAATATATTGTGACGTGTACTTTTCTAGTGTTAGTTTAAAGATATTCCACTTATCCTCAGTGTTTTTCCCGTGAAAGAGTTTCTGCCAGTCAATGACATTGAGAGCTTCCTTTATTTTAATAAAGTTGGCCTTTTTAAAATTATATGTTTTAGCATGCCCCCTATGAATGTGTTTTTTTTTAGTTTATTTCAAAAGTCACCATGTTATGGTCGCTGTTTCCCAACTGTTCTTTTACATTAATATTTGAGAAAAGATCCACATTATTTGTTATAACCAGGTCCAGACAGTTATCCTCTCTAGTTGGTGTTTCTACCAGTTGTGACATGAAGGTATCATTTAAAATGTTCAGGAACCGGATTCCCTTTGCTGAATTACTAGTCCCACTATCCCAAGTAGTTTCGACTTTATTAGTATAAGGATTTTAACACAGGGAATTAGAACTGAGGTGTAGGTTAGGCCATGAAATGGGAGGTCACTGCTGTAATTCTTGACAAGTCATACAATATTTTTGTCAAACACTTTGATCTGGAGCTAAAAGTCTGCACTTCAATTACAAAGCAACAAAAGATAAAAGGTCTAGAAGTCCTCCTATAAATCTGCTCAGATTGAATGGATGATCACCTAGTAAAAGTGTGATGACGTTTACGAGTTCTGAATGTTTTTTTTGGGGGTTGTGATTTGGCAGAGGGACTTGAAAATTGCACTGTCCCCAAATTGCATAATTAAAAATTAAATCTCATCTCGATTACTTTATTATTCTATTTCAATTCAAATGTGACATGTATTGAAAAGGTTTTCAAAATCTGTTTCACTGTCCACTGTCCACATACTAATGGACCTTACTGTACATCTGACTCCTCATCACACTAGCAAGTCATTGGCCCCTTCAGTTAATCTCAGCAAGTAACCATGGAAAGAACTACCATTGCACTCATTAAAATCTTGTATTACCCCGCTTCAACATCCAATCCATCATGTGAGGGGAGATAAGTGTGGCCAATTACTCTGTTTATCTACTCCATTGTAATTACCAAGTTTGCAGACAGTCATCCCCTCCTCCTTTACTTTTCGTGATTAGTATTTTATCAGTCACCAAGTAATAAATGATGCTGCTTTTATCTTCCTCAACATGCCTCTATCATTTCAAGTTGGGCTGCAATAACACGTTTTCCATCCTCCAACACTCTACTTTCAGATTATTTTTTTGTTCAAATGCGTTTCACCATCTTTATTCTACCTTCTACTATATCATCTCACTTTTGAAAGCCCTTTCTTATCTCAGGTTCAGTTGTTTTCTTACTCTTGGCCTATCAAAATATGAATTATAACATTTTCATATTCAAGGAAGCCCATCATCATCCAATTTGTGGGTTCTCTACCGGTCCATCCCCATCATAAGGTATAGAGTGTCACAATTTACCAAGAGCAGGAGCCCTGGATTCAGCAGATTAACCTTGTGGAACTGTACTACTCAGAGTAACCCAGAAAGTTAAGGCCTCTGAGTGAAGGTAATAAGCATTGGTGGCAATTGAATGTGGTTCAAGATAGAGGTGATCCAGAGACATGATTAGGCAGTGCAGAGATCAGGGCTGGCAGACCCAGTTCAGTATCAGTAAACAGGCAAAGGTCAAGTCCGAAATAACAGTGCAGAAACAAAACGGCAAGTCCCACTACACTGTGCAAATAGATAACTGAGTACTGATGCCAGCAGGAGGCTAGGTTAGATAGCCATATGATTACCAGGGGATATGAGGGATAATTGTCCATTGGCTATAAGTGGGAGCCCTGGATCAGAGCTTGAACAGGGGTTCAGTACAGCCATGAAAGGCTTCAGAAGTCTGAGATGTCCTATGGCAGATTGGAGAGGGAACCGGACTAAAATGCTGGAGTTCAGGGGGTCCATTCCAGTCAAGTCTCTTGAAAAGGTGTCCACACCCAACATACTCCCTTGGGGAACCAGCCTTCCACAGAGGGGATCTGGGAGGAAGAGAGGATTGAAATGAGGTCTCTTGAGTTTGAAGGGGATTGGCATTTGTCATGGCGCAGGTCTGAGAAATGTAAAGGGGGACTAATGCAAACTCTGGGGATAAGAAGAGTGTTTCACCCTGACCTTGAGTGGGTCTATGTGTGCACAAGTGTGTTTTCATGTGTGCCTATATGAGTATGTGTTATTCCACTTTTATTTTTGAGATTGTGGATTCAGAAACACTGATCTGCACAGCAGTGTTGGAACACTTGAACACTTGGTTGTTTTAGGCAAAACTGAACTTCTGTCTAATCTACTCCTGTCAGGAAACCTTGGGCTCTATTCCTTAGTTGGTGCCAATTTAACCAGCGTGGTTGTAAATTTACCAAAGCCATTATAGGGCGATATTATATCCTTCACACTAAAACCGGGATGCTAATGGGGAAAACCTATGACTGCAGGTTTTCTCGTAGCATTTCCGCTTTAGCGTGAGATTCCAGGACAGGTGCTACTTCAGCAGCTTGACCCGGAACCATGCGCTGCCCTCATTGATACTCGCAGCAGTGGTTCCGTGAGTATCACTTCATGGAGTCCATAAGACTCCTTGGAGGGTTGGGCTGCGGGGCCGATAGTCCTGCACGATCTCACTCTAACGAGATAGCGTAGTGCCGTGGAGTGATCACAAAGGGAGACTGGGGACTATTAGACCCTAGTCTCACTCTGCTCCCGGCAGCAAGAAGCAGCAGATCAGGCCACCGTTCTCGCCTCGGGATGAGTGGTGAGTATGGGATTTATTGGGAGGGGTTTAGCTTGTGCTAACTGATTCTGCCGAAAGTAGAAAGCAGTTAGCACCAGCTTCTAGATGATGTTTTTGTTCCCGCATTGGTGTTTTTATTAGCGTTGGGATAAGTAAGGCATTACAAAGTCCTAACCCAAATTACTGATTGTGCTCCCCATGTTAAGTGCAGGGTGCGCAAAGTACAGTATGCTTGCGCAAAGGCAATCAGCGATGTGTCAACAGATTTTTTTTACCTAATTAGTGTCAGGAAGGTAATCAGAGGAGCATACGTTAAAGTCACTAATCCTGACGATAAAGTTTACAGATCCGAACGCCAACATTAGCTTTCGGTATGTAATCTAGCCCATAGTCTATGGAGTTGTTACGTTTACAACTGCTCTGGTTAAGTTAGCACCAACTTTGGAATATTTCCTCTTATCTGTTATGTAGGGGTAATGGGATCATTTTACATACCATGTCTCTCTGGACAGGGCATGATTCCACATCTGAAAAGGTTCCACCATGCTCAGCATCTTCTGCTCAACCCATGGAAGCAAGCCAGAAATGGTTAGCTCATTCCAAAGTGACAGACAGACAGCAGTGTCCTGGGCCAGGTGGGCATTCTAGGTAAAGATGCTAAACAAGGGAGGAAATGAGCAGTGGCATTTAATTGTGATGCAATTAGTATTACTCAAGCCATTGAGGTGGTGAAGCACACAAATATCCCTTTTGGCAATATATATAAAACCAATTTGTAGACAAACTCATATCCTTGATCACCTAGACTAACTGTGTTCTTGAGTATATCAACATCTTTCATTCTACGTTAGAATACGTTTCTATGTTCTGTTCCTAATGTAACATTCTACTTTGGTCCATGTGCTGTTGACATATCATCATACCATATAAGACATTTCAAATACCTCCTACTACTATGCTCTTTAATCGAGAAAGTTGAGTTGATAAATGTAACCTCTGTTCTATTTTGGACTTTTTTTCAAATATGTGTATTAAGTTATGACTAATGATATCTCTGCGCGTGCAGCAGATTATTTTATAGCAGTGTGCCATGCTGTATTATAAAATGTATGGAACTATATACAGTATATTAGCAAAATTGTACTCTAGTCAAACCCAGCTTGAATTTGTTATATACTGATGTCAATGGAATTTGTAACAGGAAATGAAAAAGTGTGATTTTCATCCGAGAACTAATTCTCTTGTGTCTTTTATATCAGGAAGCACACATTATTTTTTTTTTATGAGGATAAATTATTCTGAGTGAAAGGACCAACCGCAAGGCTCTTCATCCTGAAAACATTGTGCTATGCTGTCATCTCATAATGTGTGACAGATAGCTTTTTAATGCACGAATTAGGAAAATTGGAGGGAAAAAACGGAAAACAATGAAGATTGAAAATGTTGTTTCTGGCAGAGAAATGCTGACGATTAGCTCTGAATAATTTAATCATCTCCTTTGCTTTCTGTACAATAAATGCTTTCAGTGTTTGCAGCAGTTTTGAATTGATGTGCAGTTTGGTGAAAGTTGCCCAGTTTCTCCCAGTGGATTTTCCAGCATGCAAGACTTATCTATATTTTATACTTTAAATTACTACAATTCTCCATGTTTCCTGGTTTTCTGTTATACTCCCATGCAGAATATAAAAGGTATAAATGTCAACATACGTTTCTATCAATTTCTTAGCATATATTTTGAAGCATAAAAGGTAAATAATACCATTTTTATATGATGTAAGTGTAGCGCTCACTCCCAGAGGAGCCGCTGAATTTAAACCTCGGGTCAGTCTCCCCGCACTAGGGAATAAATATACACCAGCACTGTTGTGGATTTTATACGTTATATAGTTTACTGATCTCAAATAAACTGGCATATATAAAGCAGCACGGTATACATATATATTTACAGGTGTTCGTAATGCGAAAAACGCGTAGCGGAAAAAGGAAAATAAATATTAACCCCTTCGTTGTTGGAATGTGAGTCTCGTACAGGTTGTGTCCCAAAAAGGTGTACGTGTATGCGTGTGTTGGTACCCGGGTACAAGATTCAACTGGCCAGTGAATAATTTACAGGTGTCTTCGACTAGTCACGTTGGGGCTCTGTAGGTTTAGACAAACTTGCAGCGTGCTTTATTATTTTTACTGTGGCCAGGAAGGCCTCTCACCCACCCGCCAGATACTCTGCGCTCTGCTCTACCCAGGACGTCTCTCCGCTTGGCTTGACTGGGACTCTGTGCCACCAGATCCGCTTGTCTTGCTTGTCCGTTTCTGCCACAAGATGCTCAGCTCACCGCCTGCACTCCCATTAGGTCATCTGCGGTCTCCTAACTCGGGGTCCTTCGGCTACTCGGTATCTGTATAAACTTATCAGCGGTGGATCGCTAGGTCTCTGACAAGTAAGGTGAAACCGATCTCCAGCTCCGCAAGGCCGCACCTGCGCTCCGGCCTGGTCACGATCGTTGTCTGTCTCACGTGCGTCTTGCTCTCTTGCTCCTCGGCACGCTCTGGCTTTCCCCTGCACGAGGCTGCGGATGTAAGTCTGTTTCTCTCCACCCACTTCCGGTTCCCGGCGCAAAGCATGCTGGAAAACGTAGTCCCATTGTCCAGTGTCACTTACATTGCGATTGTCTCCCTCTGGTGGCCAAAAATAAGTACTACAGCAACAGTGTTTTAAACCAGCGCTACACTCTCCCCTTTCTAGAACTCTTGGGTCTCTCCAAGGAGGTATAACAGTTGCATTACATTTCAACATAACATTAGGCAACATATACAGGCTCAGCAGCAAACATACAATGGGTTAGATACACTTCCTCAAGTTGACTCATGCTTCTGACTACCTCAGCTAACATAGCAGACACTTCGGGCAACCTTCGCACCGTGGTAACAGCCTCTTCAGTGCTATGTCCTGGTGAGTCGTAAGTGAGTCTTTGAGGGGGTCAGACAGAACGTTTTGGCTCGGGCTCAATCAGTTCCTCTTCAGGTGGAAGTACTACAGGTGCAGGTTCAGTTCTTTCATCCACACCTGGAACAGACATCTCTTCGGAGTATGATCCTTCCAGTGAAGGCATGGAACTGTAATCATAAGATGCGGCCTCAAGAACTACAGGAATTTCAGAAGTCTCGGGAACTTCCAATTGGAATTCAGGAGCCTCAGGCCTCAGGTTACTTTCCCACCGTTCAGGAACTGGAATGACCTCTTCAGGCTCTGGTGAGCGCACCCAGTCCAGACAAAAGCTTTCTTCCTCACTGTCCCCTTCACTCTCTTCAACAACCCGTGTCTGCTGAGACCGAGTAACGGGAGTTAAGTGTGGAGCAGGCGGGTTAGGCAGAGAAAGTTCGTCACCCACTGGTATCCTGACATCCTCTCTCAAAGGTAGCAGATGATTCCGGTGCCAGTTTTTAAGAGGCCCAGCCTTTCCATCTGGTCGGATTTGGTAAACTGGCAGACCCAGCAGTTGCTTGCAGACAATGTAGACCTGAGAACTCCACCTATCCGCCAACTTATGCCTTGCAGCAGCACCCAAGTTCTTCAGCAAAACCCTATCACCGGGTTGTAGATCCTGTATCCAAACTTTCAAATCATAGTTACGCTTATTCCTCTGCTCCCTGTTTCTTGAGGTCAAACGGGCCTGTTCAAACGCAGAGGCCAAGTTCTTCCGAAGTCTATCCACATAATTTCTGTGAGAAGCTACCGACGTCTGGTCCAGAGATAGCCCAAACGCCAAATCAACCGGCAGTCAAGCTTCTCTTCCGAACATAAGACGGTACGGTGAGTATCCAGTAGCGTCACTCTCCGTACTGTTGTATGCATGTACTAGCGTAGCTATGTGACGACTCCAGCTCTGCTTCTCTCTGTTTGACAGTGTCCCCAACATGTTTAGCAGCGTGCGATTGAACCTTTCGGGTTGAGCATCACCCTGAGGGTGATATGGTGTAGTTCGGGTCTTCTGAATTCCCAACAGTTCCAGTAATTGCCCAACAAGTCGGTTCTCAAAGTCTCTACCCTGATCAGAGTGTATCCTCCTTGGTAGGCCATAGTGAACAAAGAACTTCTCCATTAGAACCTTCGCTACCGTAGGAGCACGTTGGTCTTTCGTGGAAAAAGCTTGGGCATAACGTGTGAAATGATCAGTCACTACTAGAATATTTCCCTGCCCACTAGCATCTGGCTCTAAGCACAGGAAATCAATGCACACCAAATCCATGGGTCCTTGACTTTGTAGGTGGCTCATTGGAGCAGGTAGGGTCTTCCTTTGGATACACCTCAGACATGAATGGCAGTAACTTTCCACTTCAGCTCTCATGCAGGGCCAATAGAATCTGTCTCGCACCAGCTTAAAAGTTCTCTCTGCACCTAAATGTCCATGTTCATCATGTAACGACCGCAGCACATCCTCTCTGTGCTTAGTGGGAAGGAACAACTGTTGGGTCTCTTCAGCATTGTTCGAGGGGCCCCTTCGGTAGGCCACCCCATCCAACATCTTCAATCGTTCCCACTCTTTATATACCAATCTGGCCCCTTCTGGGGAATTTGTCAGAAGAATCTCCCATTGGTTCGCGTTCAGGGCCTTCGCGGTTAATGCAATCAAAGGGTCTTCAGCCTGATCAGTTCTCAGGTCCTGTTTTGAAAAAGTAGGCAAACTTTCATCCCTCAGCTGCGTAGGATTACAATAGAATTCTGGAACAGCCGCAGCCATAACTCCTATGGCTTCCGCTTCAATCCCTCCCTTGACCCAGCGCTCTGCTCCTTGACATAAAGCTTGCACCCCAGCTGGTGTTAACTGAGTCCATTCTGTAATGTAGGGTCTCCTCGACAAAGCATCGGCATCCCGATTATTCACCCCAGGGCGATACTTCAGGCTGAACCGAAACCCTGACAGAGCGGCCAACCACCGATGTCCCGTGGCGTCCAGCTTCGCAGTAGTAAGGACGTAGGTAAGAGGATTGTTATCCGTCTTTATCACAAATTCGGCTCCATACAGATAGTCTTTTAGCTTATCTACCACCGCCCACTTCAAGGCTAGAAACTCCAACTTGTGGGTAGGATAGTTCTTTCCCGAGGGCGTAAGGCTCCGGCTCACATACGCTACAGGCCTCAGCAATCCACCATACTCTTGGTACAGGACTCCCCCTAAACCTTCTCTACTGGCATCCACATGCAGTTCGTACGGCTTTTGAGGATCCACGTAAGCCAAGACAGGAGCTCGAGTTAGACTCTCTTTCAGCTTCACAAAAGCACCTTCGCATTGACTAGTCCATTCCCCTTGGATAGATTCTCGAGCCTTCCTTGGCCCTGGAGCCGACGAATTTCGGTCAGAGGCCTTGTGGCCTTCTTCTGCATCTTCTTTCTGTAGGAGTTTGTTCAGTGGTTGAGCTATCTTGGCAAATCCTCCTACAAATCTTCGATAATAGGAGCAGAACCCCAAGAAAGATCTAAGTTCAGTAACATGTCGGGGTCTAGGCCAGGAAGCTACGGCTTCCAACTTCCGAGGATCTGTCGAAACGCCTTCTGCTGAAACCACCACATATCCCAGATATGTAACGGAAGGTAAGCAGAATTGACATTTCTCCAGAGACAATTTCAACCCCTCTTCATGGAGCCTCTTCAAGACCTTCTCCAACCGCTGTTCATGTTCTTCCAGAGTCTTCGCGAACACAATAATATCATCCAGATACACTAATACTTCGATCAGGTTCATGTCCCCGACGGTCTTCTCCATTAACCGTTGGAACGTGGCTGGCGCTCCCGTAAGGCCTTGATGCATTCTGTTGAACTCAAAGAACCCCAGTGGGCAGATGAACGCAGTCTTCTCTTTGTCTTCAGGATGCATTGTTATCTGGTGATACCCACTTCGCAGGTCTAGTACACTAAACCATTTTGCTCCAGACAGACACTGTAAGGCATCTTCTATCCGAGGAGTAGCATATTGATCTGGGATGGTTCTCCGATTTAGCGTGCGATAGTCTATACATAGACGGACAGAACCATTCTTCTTCCGGACCATTACTATTGGAGATGCATACGGGCTCCTGGACTCTTGGATCACCTTAGTTCTTTGCAGTTCATTCAGCTGCTCTCGTAGATCATCCAGGTCTCCCAACGGAACTCGTCTTGACCTTTCTCGAAACGACTTGTCTTCCTGTAGTCGAATGCGATGCTCAGTACTCTTGACTAGGCCCACGTCGAACTCATCCTTGGAGAACAAGTCCCTCCACTTTAGGACCTGGGACTGAAGACGTTTCTTCCATTCGGGCGAGATGGGAGCGTCCTTAGGATAGAACCTGTCATCTGGAATTTCTTTATCCACTCCCCCTCCTAAATCGGTAGGAGAGAGAGGCGTAGCGGACGCTACTTGCCCGATAGGCATTTGTGCTTTCAGGACCACTGGAGAATCAGACACATTACACACACTGACTGAGACTCTTCCTCGTGTTCGTTTCAATGTCTTGTGGAGATTATTTCAGGGATTACTTCTACTCCGGCTTCATTCCCATGATTAAAATCGGTTTCCAGTACCACATAGGGACCTGGTTGCGATCCGTTCAACTTGACTGAAGCCCGGAAGCTCGCTACTTCTCCTGATTGCAGAACCTTCTCTGTTCCTTCCAATCTCTATAGGCGCCCCACTTCAGCAGGTGCTTTCTGTTCTTCGACCATTCTCTGATAGACTGGACGTAACATCGGGTGTACTCCTTTTGTAGAACCTTCTTCCAGTACCACAGGAGTCAGGAGACGTCGCACCAGATCAGTATTCGTCCCCACTATCATAGAACTTCTGTTTGCCCCTGAAGGCCGAGGACACACAATGGCCAAACGCATCACAACCTCCAGACTGTACGATGACTTCGGATCCGATCTCTAACTTCACCTGTAGACATCCGTCATAGGGAAGTTTCTCAGTTCCGATACCCCAGATTTCCAGGTCCTTCAATTTCTGTAGAGGTATGTGCTTCAAGTGCTTCTCGTAGAAGTCTCGGTAGATCAATGTCACTTGAGCCCCTGAGTCCAACAGAGCTTTAGTGTAGGCTCCCTCTACTTGAATCGGCACAATGGGATAAGGACCTATCAGCTGGTCAGGAAACTTTGTTGTAGTCACAGGAAGTTTAGACCCAGTTTGTTGTACCCTGGCCTTCTTCTTGGCTCGTGTAGGTTTTGGGTGTGCATTGCTTCCCCAGGACGTAGAACCGGATGCTAAGGGAGTGACTCTTTCAGTCCTGGCAGGCTCAGCAGTTGGCCAGACTCTGGGCCCTCTCGGCCTCTCAGTCCTGGCTTGATTTTTGGAGCGGGTTTTGACCACCGGGCACCTAGTTTGCTCCTTCACTTGTGCCTTCTGGCGTTTCCCGCTGGTGATGTAGATAGTAGCCCCTCCAAGGCTTTTAGAAGCTCTTCTACCATATTTCTTTCAGGCTTTTGACTATTGCATTGTGTGCGGAAATGACCCATTTCCCCACAACTGAAACATCTCTTCTTTGAAGACGGAGACGCACTTACTTGCTGTGATTCGGTTGAAGGACCCTGGCCAGACACCACAGCAACTCCAGTTGTCCGCATATCAGCAAGGAACTTCTGCATATCGGTCTGTGTCTCTGCCACCTTCAAAAGTGCTCGGCACAGGTCCGCATGCGCCTGTTGCAATTCCACTTGAGTTTCTTGTACCTTCTTAATGGTTTTGTGCAACTCACTATGTGCAGAAAGGGTTAGTTCTTTTGCAGCATTCTCTGTGGATTTAGGAACAATCAAACGCTCTTGTTCGTCCACTTCGGATCCATAGGTGTCTAACGAATCATCTTCAAGTCGCAGACATTCATTATGCCTCACGGGTTGTGCGTAAGCTCTTTCTCCTCTCCTAAAGGATTTTTCTTCAAGTAAAGCCTCTTCCTCTCTAACAGCTCGGATCAGTTCCAGGTATTTCAATTCTCGGTTACCTTCCCTGCTTCTCAGCTGTAGCATCACCGGATCTAGAAGTTGAGCACCCCTCAGGATCTGTTGCATTCGGATTTTATCTACTTCGGCTGGTTCGGCCCCTTTCTTGAGAAGTATCTACTGCAGAATCTTATCTAGGCGCCTCATATATTCAGTCATTTTCTCACCTTTCCGCTGGTAGGTGTGTTCATACTGGTACACGAGCTCCGCAGCCTTTTCCGTTCGCCCAAAGACTTCCTGTAAAATATTTAAATAATCTAAAGCAGTGCAGTCTTTCTTACTCAATTTTAGGTTTCTTACAGCCTCTGACGCAGGTCCCTTTAAACTCTCAGTAATCCTTTGCTTCTTCTGCGCTTCAGGGACGTCCCACTCATCCAGAGCCTGCATCGCCTGTTCTACCCATTCTTCGAAGGTTTCTTCTCCAGCCGGAGTTGGTACGTTTCCTGTAAAGTTTCTCAACCGTCGATAACCAAAGTTGGTGTGCGGAGGGCTTGTTCTTTGACATTTAGCCAGCAAATCTCCAATAGCCACTATAAATTCAGGCCCGATCATGGCCAGCGGACTGGGCGCGGGAACACTCGCGGGATCGCCACATGGCGCACTTGGCTGAATCAGTTGAATTTCCACCTCATCGGTCAGCTTCAAGCTCGCACCCTGAAAACACGTGTAGCGCTCACTCCCGGAGGAGCCGCTGAATTTAAACCTCGGGTCAGTCTCCCCGCACTAGGGAATAAATATACTCCAGCACTGTTGTGGATTTTATACGTTATATAGTTTACTGATCTTAAATAAACTGGCATATATAAAGCAGCACGGTATACATATATATTTACAGGTGTTCGTAATGCGAAAAACGCGTAGCGGAAAAAGGAAAATAAATATTAACCCCATCGTTGTTGGAATGTGAGTCCCGTACAGGTTGTGTCCCAAAAAGGTGTACGTGTATGCGTTTGTTGGTACTCGGGTACAAGATTCAACTGGCCAGTGAATAATTTACAGGTGTCTTCGACTAGTCACGTTGGGGCTCTGTAGGTTTAGACAAACTTGCAGCGTGCTTTATTATTTTTACTGTGGCCAGGAAGGCCTCTCACCCATCCGCCAGATACTCTGCGCTCTGCTCGACCCAGGACGTCTCTCCGCTTGGCTTGACTGGGACTCTGTGCCACCGGATCTGCTTGTCTTGCTTGTCCGTTTCTGCCACAAGATGCTCAGCTCACCGCCTGCACTCCCATTACGTCATCTGCGGTCTCCTAACTCGGAGTCCTTCAGCTACTCGGTATCTGTATAAACTTATCAGCGGTGGATTGCTAGGTCTCTGACAAGTAAGGTGAAACCGATCTCCAGCTCCGCAAGGCCGCACCTGCGCTCCGGCCTGGTCACGATCGTTGTCTGTCTCACGTGCGTCTTGCTCTCTTGCTCCTCGGCGCGCTCTGGCTTTTCCCTGCACGAGGCTGCGGATGTAAGTCTGTTTCTCTCCACCCACTTCCGGTTCCCGGCGCAAAACATGCTGGAAAACGTAGTCCCATTGTCCAGTGTCTCTTACATTGCGCTTGTCTCCCTCTAGTGGCAAAAAATAAATACTACAGCAACAGTGTTTTAAACCAGCGCTACATAAGTTTTTGATTATGCAATGAAAAACATGCAATTTTGCAATAGACAGCAGTGCAACAGTACATAAAGCAGCAAAAATAAACTTGTATCTTATTTTTTTTCCACAGCTTCAGTATCATTCAAGAAGAATAGAGAATATATTATTGGCCATGTCTATGAAGGGGCTTTAAGTGTGTTGTGTATTTATGCTTTGTGAAATGCAGTGTCCAAGGAGTATTAATGCCCAGAGGCATTAAAAGGACAAGGTTTGTATCATTCACACAAAACAAAAACTTTATTGCTATAGCAGCAGAAGACGTGTTAGATGTTTAGGAAGGACAACTTGGTATTATTCATTAAACTGTTATCTTGAACCCTAATTCCTTAATACAATCAAAAACAGTCAAGGAGTGCATGTACTGTAACTAAGGGCTTTGCCCCCCTGGCGTTCCGATTCTGACAGAATCTGAACAATTTTTTTATGCCCCTAGCGGTTTTCCTGAGTGTGGCTCGGGGTTAATTTTATTGCTGAAAGCGGTAACCCCAAGCCACACTCGGGCGGGATATATACCTGTCCCTGCGCTCCCTCGCTGTCCCCTGCAGCCACCTCCGTGTGATCGCGGCGTTCTGCTTCCTGGTTCCCTTCTCGCGAGAAAGCAACCAGGAAGCAGGACGCTGCGATCGCACGGAGGAGAATGCAATTGTGGGAGGACAGCGAATGAGCACAGGTAAAGGTATGTATCCAGCCCGAGTGTGGCTTGGTGTTACCACTTTCAGCAATGAAATTTAACCCCGAGCCACACTCGGGAAAACTGCCAGGGAGGTTAATTCGGCTCAGTCACCAAAATCTGCTGCTTTTTTTGTCCACAATTTGTCCATTTTACATTTAGGCAGATTTAAACAAGGACATCCTTGTATTTTGATTCTCATTAAAAATTCGGTGAAATTGTCGGCACTCGTGCCTATACTTGTTAATGGAAATCTTGGCTTTAGCAATTCAATTCCAATTTATCAGTAAGCCTATTTCTGAAAAAAATATCAAGTGCCGACAAGGGTTTATAAATCCCTCTTTGGCCAGGGAAACGGAAAATTACAAAAACACAAATTTTTATTAGTGTGGATTTACCATTTCAGTATTTAAAGGCTGTAGACTCATTTAACCCTTTCGCTGCTGAGGCTTTTCACACCTCTGTGCTGAGGTCATTTTTACCGGTTTTGTTCATCATGTTTAAACGTGTTTTGAAGGCTTATTTTAGTATATGACCCAGACATATTATATATTGTTCTTTCCGTCAGACTCGGTAGATTCATAATATGTCATTATTATATGTATACGTTATGTCATGTCTGTATATTATAACAAAAAATGCAATAAAATATGTATTTTCAATAATTTACAACGTGTAAAGTGTTTTTTTTTCACATTTTAACATGCGAGCAATTGCGGTTATATTTTGTATGGGGTGCGCTTGTTAAAAAAATTAGAGATGGGGTCTTGTTACATTTTTTTTTGGGGAAAATTACGTTATTTTTAACAAACGCACCGCATACAAAAATCGTTAGTGCAGCATCATTGTTCACATTATAATTGAAATGGGAACAATATTGCTGCATTAACGAACCAAAAAAAAGAAAAAAAATTTTTATTTTTTTTTTATAATTTTTTTTAAATATATTTTTATTTTTAATTTTAATTTTAATTTTTTTTAAAAAACTTTTTTCACATTCGTGTTTGGTATCGTTGGAACGGCCATGCTCTGGCCGATCCAACCATACCAAACTTTAACCCCTAGCTGCCACGGATCGGGAGATAGGGAGTTCATTGGAACTCCCTATCTCCACCGTTGGTGGCAGTTAGGGGTTAACTCTAGGACTGGCGTCATCGTGCTATGCACGATGACGCCAGTCCTCAGGGGGAGTTCCCGGAGGCTTGGCCGACATCCAAGATGTCGGCCAGCTCCGGGAAAGGATCACGAACCGGCGCTTTTCAGTGCCGATTCGCGATCCAGCTCCCCAGGGGTTAATGCCAGGCACCATTTGGAAGGGCAGGCTGTGCCCTTCCAAATGGTGCCTGGGTTAACCCCCGCAACACCGCCGATCGGGAGGGAGAGCGGTCCGAAGGACCTCCCCCCCTCCCTTTCAGGCGCCTCCTCCTCACATGCGTGGGGGGCGCCAGAATTAGGTGTCATCGCGCAGCCGCGATGACACCTAATTTCAGCGGCTGCGGTTCCGGATGCTGGGCTGACATCGAGGATGTCAGCCCGCACCGGGGGGGCCAGCGATCGGCCGGAACCCGGCCGAACGCTGACCCCAAAGGGAGGACGCGCTCAGCGCGTCCTCCGCACACCAGCAGCCATGCGGAGGACGCACTGAGCGCGTCCTCCGCATTGAAGTGGTTAATAGCCTAGCCGTCCAAGACAGCCACCAAGATTTTTTTGCCCCATGGGTGCTCTACAGTCTGTGTTGTCTCGTATTAACCTGTTAGTATCTGGAACTCTAATCTTAAACATTTTGGACACTTGTAGGGGTAGGGCTATGGCTATGCTTCTTTTAAGGGTTAGGGTTACTGTTAGGGTTACTTTTAGCTTAGGGATAATGTTAGTAACTAGGGATGCACCGATACCACTTTTTTAAGACCGAGTACGAGTACCGATACTTTTTTTCACGTACTCGCCGATACCAAGTACCGATACTTTTATTTTATGTCATGTGAACACTTTCCAATAAGAACAGACCTCATATAATAATGCCCCCAGCTCACATGTATATATCCCCCCGAGATATATATATATATATACAGAATGCCCCAGCTCTCATGGATATTGCCCCAGTTCATTTGATATTGCCCCCAGCTCATGGATACTGCCCAGCACATGGATATTGCCCCCAGCACATGGATATTGCCCCCAGGTCATGGATATTGCCCTAGCAAATGGATATTGCCCCAGCACATGGATATTGCCCCAGCTCATGGATACTGCCCCAGCACATGAATATTGCCCCAGTTCATGGATATGCCCCAGCACATGGATATTGCCCCCAGCTCATGGATACTGCCCCAGCACATGGATATTGCCCCAGCTCATGGATACTGCCCCAGCACATGGATACTGCCCCAGCTCATGGATACTGCCCTAGCACATGGATATTGCCCCCAGCACATGGATATTGCCCCCAGCACATGGATATTGCCCCCAGCTCATGTAAACTGCCCCAGCACATGGATACTGCCCCAGCTCATGGATACTGCCCCAGCACATGGATACTGCCCCAGCTCATGGATATGCCCCAGCTCATGGATACTGCCCCAGCTCATGGATATGCCCCAGCTCATGGATATGTCCCCCAGCTCATGGATAATGCCCCCAAGCTCTAATGGATATATGCCCCAGCTCATGGATATTGCCCAGCCCCAGCTCAGACCCCAGACCAGACATGGGGCGGCTGTTCGAATGCTCTATCGGCATTCAGACGGCCGCCCCTGGAGCTCTCCACAGCATACTTACCTACCCAAATGACGCCGACAAAGTCTTCACGCCTGCGCTCGTTGAAGGACCCCAGCCGCGATCACGTGGGACTCCCACATGATCGCGGCTGGGGTCCTTCAACGTGCGTAAACTTTCCTGGCGTCGCTCAGGAAGGTAAGTATGCCGGAGAGCTCCAGGGGCGGCTGTCCGAATGCCGATAGAGCATTCGAACAGCCGCCCAAGCCCTCGGATGCCGGCAAGCCAGCTCAATGCCGGCTTCCGGCATCGGGGGAAATATCGGGGTTACTGCACGAGTACCGAGTACTCCTGCAGTACCCGGTATCGGCACCGATATCGATACTAGTATCGGTGCAACCCTATTAGTGACCATAACCCTAAACATGAAAACAATCCTAACAGGGGTTAAGCAGAGTCAACACAACCAGAGAAGGGTACCCAAGGGATGAGATATATTGATGGCTGCCCCAGACATTTAAACAAGTTTCTAGCCCTTAAAATAAGACAAGGTAAGCCCATCCTATCCTATGCTATATATAACCTGCCACGAATTAACCTTTCTCACTAAAATGTGGTTGAATGGGCTTTTGTATCAGCCCAATTGTTTTTTCTTATTTCTAAACCAGGACATTTTTCAGAATTTGGCTGTGGCCAAACCTGTTCTAAAGAATCAGCCGATATTTGATCCAACATACTGTACAGCAGATCTAATTAGCCCCTTCACTACCGAGATCGAGATGTATCAGGTTTCAAAGGCACAATCCGGTGCTCCGGTAACAAGATATCTCGATCTGCAGCCCAAAAGCAAATTAAATTTGTTTGCCTCAAACTAATTTTGTTTGGCGGCACCTTCTGCAGCCTGAAAGCAAAGGGCTAAAACTGGGTAAAATTCGGCTGATGAATGCCCTGAAATCGGGGATTCAGCAGCCGATGGAGAAAAAAAAAATATTGAGCTGCAACTGCAACTCAATTTGGCAGTAGATGGCACCATCTACTGGCCAAATAGGTTATTTACAGTAAGAAATTCAATGGAAATATGCAAAATATTTCTTACTGTATAATTAATTTAAAATGATTTTACAAAAAACACTGGTTTCTCACAATGTTTTTTTTGGAAAATCACTTGGAAGAGAAGGAGTTAAATCGAGCCCTCAGTTGAAAAATGTGTTTTCCAAATCAGAAATCCTGAGGGGACGCACCCCCAAGCCATTCACAGTAAATAACTCCTTACAATTTGGCATTCAAACCGCTTTTTCAATATTCACCTATTCTCAGTTTAACCTATAAAACCCATTTCTTAATCATTGTAAAAAAATTGCTAGAATACTGCCAAATCATTTGTTGTTTTTGCAACACTGTTATGCAATTGCTCTCTCAGAACAAGCTGTCATTTCCCTTAATAATGTTTGTCTGCAAAATATTACCTTTTCTACATTGTAATTACGCTTAAAATACTTTTCAGTAGCAAAGAGGACACACCATAGATGAAATTCTGAGAAAATAATTATTAAAAATCTTGATGTGCATCTAGTAATGTACTTGTTATATTACTAGTTTTAACTGAAGAAAATACTACATACAGTCAGGTCCAGAAATATTGGGACATCGACACAATTCTAACATCTTTGGCTCTATACACCACCACAATGGAGTTGGAATGAAACAAACACAATGTGCTTTAACTGCAGACTGTCAGCTTTAATTTGAGGATATGTACATCCATCTCAGGTGAACGGTGTAGGACTTACAGCAGTTTGCAGATGTGCCTCCCACTTGTTAAGGGACCAAAAGTAATGGGACAATTGGCTTCTCAGCTGTTCCATGGCCAGGTGTGTGATATTCCCTCATTACCCCAATTATAATGTGCAGATAAAAGGCCCAGAGTTAATTTCAAGTGTGCTATTTGCATTTGGAATCTGTTGCTGTCAACTCTCAAGATGAGATCCAAAGAGCTGTCACTATCAGTGAAGCAAGCCATCATTAGGCTGAAGAAACAAAAAAAAAACATTAGAGAGATAGCAAGAACATTAGGCATGGCCAAAACAACTGTTTGGAACATTCTCAAAAAGAAGGAACGCACCGGTGAGCTCAGCAACACCAAAAGACCCAGGAGACCACGGAAAACAACTGTGGTGGCTGACCGAAGAATTCTTTCCCTGGTGAAGAAAACACCCTTCACAACAGTTGGCCAGATCAAGAACACTCTCCAGGAGGTAGGTGTATGTGTGTCAAAGTCAAAAATCAAGAGAAGACTTCACCAGAGTGAATACAGAGGGTTCACCACAAGATGTAAACCATTGGTGAGCCTCAGAAACAGGAAGGCCAGATTAGAGTTTGCCAAACAACACCTAACAAAGCCTTCACAGTTGTGGAACAAGATCCTTTGGACAGATGAGACGAAGATCAACTTGTACCAGAGTGATGGGAAGAGAAGAGTATGGAGAAGGAAAGGAACTGCTCATGATCCTAAACATACCACCTCATCAGTGAAGCATGGTGGTGGTAGTGTCATGGCGTGGGCATGTATGGCTGCCAATGGAACTGGTTCTCTTGTATTTATTGATGATGTGACTGCTGACAAAAGCAGCAGGATGAATTCTGAAGTGTTTCAGGCAATATTATCTGCTCACATTCAGCCAAATGCTGCAGAACTCATTGGACGGCGCTTCACAGTGCAGATGGACAATGACTCAAAGCATACTGCAAAAGCAACCAAATAGTTTTTGAAGGGACAGAAGTGGAATGTTATGCAATGGCCAAGTTTATCACCTGACCTGAATCCCATTAAGCATGCATTTCACTTGCTGAAGACAAAACTGAAGGGAAAATGCCCCAAGAACAAGCAGGAACTGAAGACAGTTGCAGTAGCGGCCTGGCAGAGCATCACCAGGGATGAAACCCAGCGTCTGGTGATGTCTATGCGTTCCAGACTTCAGGCTGTGATTGACTGCAAAGGATTTGCAACCAAGTATTAAGAAGGGAAAGTTTGATTTAAGATTATTATTCTGTCCCATTACCTTTGGTCCCTTAACAAGTGGGGGCACATCTGCAAACTGCTGTAAATCCTACACCGTTCACCTGAGTTGGATGTACATACCCTCAAATTAAAGCTGACAGTCTGCAGTTAAAGCACATTGTGTTTGTTTCATTCCAACTCCATTGTGGTGGTGTATAGAGCCAAAGATGTTACAATTGTGTCGATGTCCCAATATTTCTGGCACCTGACTGTATTTGGAAATACAATTTCAATTCAAGCATTTTAAGGGTTTGACATGGTGGTATATGGCTGGGCTGTAGATATATTCTTCTCCCCTGTAATAAGTTTTAAGTGTCCCTTTTAAAGCAAAATCTTTTCCATTATTGATATTTTACAAATGGACATTATGGGACCTTTTGAATACAAAACAGACAATTTTAACCCTTGCAGAACTCATAAATAAATAAGATCTGTCATAAGTAAGTATAAACTAATGTTTCTCCAGGCAGGTCACGAGGTAAAATAATCAGCATGCAGCCTGCAAACTATCAGGGTTATCCAAAGAGATCCGAATTGCTTGAGAAAGGTAACCGAACGCTGAAAATCAGCGTTCGGTTACCTTTCCTGGCCATTCGGCTATCCAGAGAGCAGGAAATTCACCAAATCCTGGCGAATTGCCTGCACATACGGTGCCTGTTCGGTGCCTGTTCGGTGCCTGTTCGAGGGCAGTGAAATCCCCATGAAAAAGCACTGCTTCGTCTATTCAGAGAACACAAACCAGCAGTGAAAGGTTCCCGAATTGCCCTGCCATTCGGTGGTTTAATTCGACAAATTTATTCAGGAGAATCCCATAGGCTTCAATGTTAAAAATATTCCTGTTTTAATTCAATATCTAATAAACCGTTCATTATAAAATTCTGCAGTAAAGAGTCTCTTTATTTATAGCTTTTTTAGGATACTTTAAGCATTTTTCTGAATTTTTTTTTTTTTAAGTTTACTTATTTTTTCTGTAGCAGCCCTTTTTATAATCATTCCCTGGACCTCCTGTGTAAATTTCAGACATTTTCGCTCAGTAGTTTCTTTGCAAACAGCGTTTCATTTTCACAGATTCACACAAACTATTTTGCTAATTTATTCACCTCCCTCGTCTGCGGTCTCAGCTGCTTCGGCTGCTTCGGCTGTGTGCGATCGGCTCCTGCTCGGGCTTTTTCTGTGGTTTTTGGCAGGTTAATCCAGATGTTTTTGGGGATTTTCGGCGTGCATTCGGTGGGTTTTCCGGTTAGTTTTCGTTGGGTTTGCGGCAGCCTTTCCCTGCAATTCGGGGACCCTGTGGTGCTTGCTGAATACACCACAGGGTCACTGAAATGGGATCGGCAAAAGGAACCGAATTGAAGGGAACGAAAAGTCACCGAATGTGCAGTGACTTTTCGAATCTCTTTGAATAACCCTGTATGTACAGTATGTGACAACTACAGCACATGAGTACTTTGTATACATTGAGTAACTAATATCAAGTCACCTTTGATATTTGTTACAATCCTAGCATCCACAAAGCTCATTTGTACATGAAAGGGTGTCAATCCCACCTAAAATCAAAGTGGTGCTACGGTCCTACGGTCTCCAGGGTTAATGAAAATTCCTATAAGCTAATTACATCCCTGTACCAAACCCTATCTGCACTCTCGGCTTGTCAATGTTCTCCACGGATCCTCCTGAATGTTGGTGATGTGGGAAAGGGGAAAGAAGGTACACACACCTCAGGTGGACATGTACTAAGATAGAATCCTTCTGGTTCTTGATTCAGACTGCAATCCAACAGATCACTGATAGGAGCCTGGACATTACCCCAGAATGCTACCTATTCCATTGTTGCCAGCTCCTATCAAGTCCTTGCGCATATCACTTGTTCTTTATTGTGTGCAGGTCCTAGGACCTTGATCCCACCTCACTGAATCTCCCACCATGTAGCTACTCTGCAAAAATGGATAACCTACTTGGAGGACCCCTGGCCAGTTGAAAATCTTCTGACTCATCCCATTGGTTCTAGTGGGAGAAATACATGGCCTCCATTGGGGTGTTGAAGGAGGTGCTGATCAGCAGGCTCCTTTTGTGTACACTACCTTGACTCCTTGCAATGGATCTGAAGGTGGAAGATGGAGCGTAAGTAAGTAGTGTGACTAGGGTCTTGTTGCACCTTTAATTTTTATGAACCCATGAGTCGTCTTACTAAAGGATCTTGTATTCTCCAACCCCCTACTTTCCTCTTCTTTTTACTTTTACCCTTCCTATACAAACCCCTCCCATACACACCCCTCTTCCTACTCTGTTACCCATGTGCTACCTCCTCCAATGTCTCTCTCCCCCACCTCCCCCTTTCTACTCTCCTTTTTATACTCTATACCCTGGCACAGTTGCAGGGACTCTCTCTACCATTTCTACTCTCATACAAATTCTCTGTAGCCACCCAGGACCATAACATTACCCTATTTTTGGATCTCCATATCAAGGTTTATAGCTGTTTACTTCTCTCAGGAAGCAGCATGGACACCTCCCTCATGACGATAACCTGGTTTAACCAGCCAACTCCTACCTAAATTACATCAGCACATAATAAGTTGGCATAATGACGTCAGTCCCATGAAGGCTGTCCATTAGATGCTGAATGACAGCCTTCAGGGCAGAGAAGGACTGTCAAAGCAGCCAATGGCAACTGGCAGCAAGGGGAGATGAAGCATTCATACTCTCACAACCATAACTACTGTACCATGCCATCCCTGTGGTGGGTGGGCTTTGAAGACGTGGAGCTTACTAGTATACCCTGTTGACTTCTATGGGCCGCTTCGGCCCCATCTAGCATTTGGCAAGTGCCTTTTGCTCTTGTGGAATGGCCTGAACTCCGGCCTTCCCCCTGCAGCCAATGATGCATGTCACGCATCAGCTGCATGGACGGGCCAAAGAAGAGGTCCACTGCATACTAGTATGCCTGGTTATTGATAACCCCCCTCCCACTGGGCGCCACCCCTGGCGTTAAGGGGATAAACATAATTAAAGTGGTCATGGTGGCTAGAGTGTCCCTTTAAAAATATGTGCTAATGGTGGTAGACTAAGCATGGTTTTTAGTTGATCATATGCAAGAATTATTTAAGTTGCTGCTAAAATAGAAATGGTAGTCGAGTTATATGATTGTGATTAGAGGAATCAAACTAAAAGGAAGGGGTTATTTTTTGCTGAATGTGAAAAATAAACTTTTAATCTTTATTTTACTTTGCTAGTGTCATATTTGACACATTTTGGTAAATCACACGAGACATCATCCATTATCATCAAAGTCAGTTTGTGTTTGACAAAAAGACTTTATGCTGCACTGTGCTTTGCATAATTTGGGATTTAACACATAAGCAGTTTTGCAATAAAGCTCATTAATATGCTGTCTTTGATCTCTAAGTGTTCTTAAAAGTACAGCTCAGAATGGTTCATCACACTCCCCGCTGGACGACGAATCTCGTCTTTTTAAATGCTATAAAAACCCAGTTGTAGATTCTTGAGTTGAAGATCTGCAAACACCTGCAGACACATTATACGAGTTTCTTAGAAATGTAATGTGAAAAGCCGTAAGACTAAATATCTCTTTAAAAATTTAAATCATTTCATAACAGGCTGGGGAAACAGAATGATGATAAACCAGGCATTTATAGCAAAGTTTCTGTTCGCCTCCAAGAAAAATTATGAGAGTACAAATCAAGACAAATTTGTTTGTTCATTATAACCACTCAAAAATCTTCCCCCATAAAATGTGAAAATTAGTCACTTAAACATGCAATTCAATTAATAGTCCATGTATAGTAAAACAGATTTTGTACCAAAGGGAGACGCTAGGGTAAAAATGGAGGAATGGAGGAGGGGGAAAAAGCATAAGGGTTAATTATTAAACCCCCCTGACCCTCCTGACCACTACCCCCTCTTTTACCCAAGAGTGTCCCTTTAATGTCTATCTTGATTCTGGTAGCAAGTCTCTCTCTCTCATCTGCCGTTCTGGCAACGCTGCAATTTTGTGTATCTTCACTGAGCCGTCAAGTGGCTTTACTTGCAGCTCAGCGTTAGCATCTTCTTAATGTACATTAATGGCCCTACTATGGGAGCCGGTAATAACAGTTCAGTGCATGAAGAATGATCTATTCCATGGTAGCTTACTGACTTGGCTTGATGGTATTCTGTAAAGAATTGCGGCTCTCCAATCCTGGTGTTAAATGATTTTGGGCCATATTACATACTTGGTGCTAACTTAACCAGAGCTGTTGTAAACTTCCCAGAACCATTATAGCCTATGGAGGTTTTAAGTTTACAACAGCTCTGGTTAAGTTAGCACCAACATTCTAATACTGCCCTTTGTTTTTGCAATAGCTCCTAGTCTCCATCCATGAGCCATCAGCGCAGAACTCACAACCAAAATGTGCACGACTCCATGAAGTCCTATGGACTCCAGGAGCCATTGCTTGCGGCACTTCGTGGTGCTGCTGCCCGTATCAGGCCTCCCTGTGCTTCCTTCTGCGGTCAAAGTACCTACCCCAAAATAGTTGTGCTAATGGGAGACCTAAGTAAAATCTGCAGGCACAGATTTTTTTAAATATCATCTCTGCAATAGATTCAGCCATGAATTAGGGCCCAAGGTCAGAACAGGGGCCAATGTATTTACAGACATATAATATTTGTGATTGTATGTGGCTCGTATTTTGTGTGATGAGAGTTGTCTGTGGAAATAAAATGAAACTACATAGAGCCTTTATCTTCACTAATAAAAATGTCCTTGACATGAGTTTTGACATTGGGCTCCATATATCAGTGTTGCAGCTGACCTCGGCCAAGTAATATACAATATTTACAGGGTTATTCAAAGAGATCCGATTTGTGGCCGAAAGGTAACTGAACACTGAAATTCATCGTTCGGTTACCTTTCCTGGCCATTCGGCTATTCAGAGAGCAGGCAGTTCACCAAATAGGCCAGTCAGCCTATGATATTGCTGGTTATCACGGCTGCAGGATAGTGATGCGGGCAGGGCATGGTGTGATGACGTGATGCCCGCCAGATTTAAAGACCAAGTAAGGAGTCATGCCCACTGCCCTGTCATGGTTCATTCCCATTCAGTGTGATTCTTCTTCATTCGAGTCTGGTTACTGTTTAGTGACTCTGGCATTGCCCCTAATTACCCTCTGCTGTTAACTCTTTCTCTCCTAGTTATATTGTGTACTGTCCCCTGGCTCTGACTCCTGATTCTGCCTGACTATCTATTCTGGTTCTGACTATCTGTTCTGGTTCTAACTACTGGCATTGTATGACTGCCGTTCTGGTTTTGACCTCTGGCTTTGTCTGATTATCTGCTCTGGTTCCTAATTTTGGCTTGTTCTAACTTTGTTTATTCTGTGTGTCTGTCCTATATTTAGCAATCCAGCTATTCTAAAGACTGGCAGTGTCTGCAAGTAGGAATCAAAGCAATACGTTCCAGCAAGTGTGAGTAATTCTGAGTAAGCAAGTGTGAGTAAGTAAATAAATGTGAGTGAGTGAGCCTCAGTGAGGGTGATTGAGTTTGAGTGAGTTAGTCTTGCTGTTGTACTATGAGTTAGTAATTTCCCCAGTCTCAGCTCTCACTGTCTCAGTTACAGACCTTCACCTAAAAGTGACAGTTGAAATATGAATTTAGCTGCCATGGTTTCTTCATCCCAATAAAGGTCAGTGGGGGAATTTTGGGATTTTGGAAGCCTCTCCACGGAAAATCTCTAATCCAGATAGCTTAGTAACAATATAACAGGTGATGTCAAAACATGTTGAGGGTCCGTGCCAAATTTGGTGATCGTACCTTGAAAGCTCTAGGCCGCATTTCGTTGTGAAGTTTGTGTCTCAGAATAATAATGATAACAATAATAATATTAGAATGGATTATAGTGTGTTGTGCTTTTCAAGCCAATATAATAATAATAAAAACATTATCTATTAAGGAAGGGGAATGTGACTCAGCCCTTTACAGTAATCCCATCAGTGGTTTAGGATTCCTCTAATTAACATAAGATAAAACAGTTATATCATCTGAGCTGTTACTAACAAAGATGGCACTCAAGGGAAATGACAAAGTGCAACCCTGTATTACCTTGGTAATGCATGAAATAACTGAAACAACATAAACATAAATATGTTATCTGCTGTATACGCGATGAACTTTTACCACATATTCAAAGCAAAGCCCTCACTTGCTTTAAAACACTAAATAGAAAAAAATTATGTTTCCAGACCGAGATGCCTCAGCCCACCTTGAAACCATTTAAATACAGAAGTTTCTAGAACAGACTTGTGTGGGGACACATCTGGTTACCTCTCTGATCTGGCTTACTCCTAAACAGAGGCCAGAGCTACCTTACATGCTACCCTCTACTGCTTTATATCTCAAGACATGGGATAGACATCGTAGTCGGTTACTGAATAACCCTTTCCCGTCTTTAGCGACTCCTACGGATGTATTGAGGTATTGGATAGACGGGTTTCCGTGTTCCAGATGGGTGGGGAAGGGAGTTACCCATCTCTGGCATCTGGTGTTGGGAGACTCGCTAGCGTCATTTGCAAATTTGTCTGGACGATACGGGTTGCCAGACACTTTTGTGTTTTCTTATCGCCAATTGCATTCTTTGTGGAAAACTACGAACTTGCCGAGCATCCTCGTTGGTTCTAAAGTTATCTTAACGGGGTTTGAAAGTTTCGTACTGAACCCGGATGCATCGACTAGACTGGTATCACTGTGTTATGCTGCATTGAATGCGCTTATTCCAAACTATAAATGGAATTTCCAAAAGGCGTGGGAGAGGGAGATAGGGCAGGAGCTTACTACCCAGACATGGCATAAGGCATATGAAGCGGATAAGGGGGCATATAGCTGTACGTCTTTGCGAGAAGTGAGACGGAAAGTGATGTATAGATGGTATTTGGTTCCCGCCCGGGAGAAACACATATCAGGGGCGTCCTCTACTTGCTGGAGGTGTCTCTCGGAAGTGGGCACTATGTTACATGTGTGGTGGGCATGCAAGGAACTTCAGACGCTCTGGCAGGACACGGCGGAATTGGTGACCGGGGCGGTGGGTGATCAGATCCCCCTCACTCCGGAGGGTTACCTTTTGGGTGCTCCGTCGTCGGAACTCTCGGTGGCGCAACGTAAAATGTTTAATGTTATTATCAGCGTAGTTTTGTTACTGGTGGCAAGACATTGGAAAAAGACGGCAGTCCCTAGCATTGTTGAGGTCCGAAAGATGATTACATCTATGAGGGAATATGAATTACAGGTTCAGGTGACGAGTGGCCTTCCTCCACCACAGAAGGATCATTGGCTGTTCTGGGACCTTTTGGGGTCATCATAACCCTCTCATGCGCGTGCAGGTTATAATCAGCGATTGTTGCATGGTTTTGTTCCAATACTGGTATTGGATAGTTCTAGATTTTTGGTCTGTGTATTACTTACTGTTGGCAGAGACTATTATTATTGCTCTCACTGTGTGTGTTTTTTTGTTTTTTTTTCTCTTATTATTATTTAATGTTTTTGTATTATCCCCCTTTTATGTTACGAAATGTCTTACCCCCCCTTATTTTTTCCTTTTTGTATCCCGATGTTTATATTGCTCTGAAAAATAAAAATTTAGAATTTCAAAAAATACAGAAGTTTCCAGCACTCTCCTCTTTGGTAGAATGTTTTATTGAACTTCATACATTAACTGACTGTCATGGTTAAGAAAGTAATTATATAGGGTGGTTCATATAAATTTGACCCATTGTTTTAGTTCTAGAACGTAAACTGAAAAAAAGGAAATTAATGAGTGTTTCAGGAAACGTACATCCTCTTATGTTGAGCACAATCCATCACAGCAACTGTTGGAAGCACAGTCAGAAGAATAGAACTCCTACATAGCAAAATGGCATACTCTTTGGAACTGACACTGGGTTACTTTTAGCAAGATCATAAGGAATCAAAACAGGGAACAAGCACGCGCCACTGTAGGGTCTTTGACTTTGAGAATGTAAAGGGGTCAAATCCAGTTTGTATTGCTTCAAAATGACCAGCAAAATTGCGAACATAAATTGTATTTGCAAATGATCACCCAAAAAACAACAAAATATTTTTCTATGTATATAATGGTATATCTGACACCACAAAGTATGGATAATGTACAGCCATCCGGAGTTCTCGCTATCAGACATTTACCATATTTTTTTGGCTGATAAAGTTCTTTAAATGTATCAGTGAAGCAACTGACTCCAAAGTGTCGCAGATGAAGAAGGGTCCCGATAATGTTATTGAATTAACCTGGATTCAGCTGTTTTCTAGATGACTGACAATTTTTTTTAAATTTAACCTTAACATCTGTTGTGCCACAGGGACGAAAGGAATCTGAGTCCTAATTTTGACAAGTAACCTTATATGAGGGTTCAGGACACGCCACATAATGCCTGTGGGGAAAAAAAAAATGAATAGCGTTTATTTTATGAAAACTGAAGGATATTTGATTTGACAGCATTAGTGTGCCCTAATAACTTTTGCTAATCCCCAGCTGTTGGCATATGTAACTCCTATGAGCCCTAGACAGCCCTCGGCCGTCCGATATCTTCCTAAGAGTTTCAGAGGTCACAGAGCTAACCTTTGACTTGATCTGCATTATAGCAGTAAAAAGCTTTCTCCAACGTTCCATCTGCTCTTGCACTCTAAGATTATGTACTGATGCGATGAGGTTGCAATCTTAAAAACGCTATTTTCTTCCTGCTGATTTGATTCATATAGAGAAAGGTAGATGTATTGTTTGTTCTTGGTTTCTTGCATCATGCCATTTAGCTGGAAGAGACAGCATCATGATCATAAAAAATGGGACAGGCATCAGTCTCTCAAGTTGCAATAAAACTCACACAGGGTTATTGAAAGAGAATCGAAAAGTCATTGCACGTTCGGTGACTTTTCGTTCTCTTCAATTCGGTGCGATTTGGCGATCCCATTTCGGCGACCCTACGGTGTATTCAGCAAGCACCACAGGGTCTTTGTATTGCAGGGAAAAGCCCCTGCAAACCTGCCGAACACTCACCGCGAAAACCCGGCGAACGTACACTGAAACCCGCAAAAACATCTGAATTAACCCCACCGAACACGCCGGAGAAACCCGAGCAGCCGCCGATGACAGTGCAGAGCAGTCGACGGAAAAAGCAGACACTGCAGATGAATGGAGTTCCACCCCATTGTTAGAGGGCTCCTGGAGGGGTGTGTAGGTCTGCGTGTGCACACATCCGCTATGTCGTGTGCACAAGATGGCTGAAAACGTTCCCTCAATGTAATTGGTCGTGTTCGTGAGGTAGCAGCGCATGCGCTCGAAGTCACATGGCACCGCCGGGGCTCCGTATGTAACACTGTAGCAGGGTGCAATTTTTAATTCTTTCATGAAAAAAAATTCAAATTTTTTTTTAGGAATGTTATATAGGATATAAGAATGGTGTTTTGTGCATCTAAACCATGTGACCAGTCCACAAGCTATAAGTTGGTTTTAATCACTCATAAACTGGCAATAAAACAGTTGTCCAATGACATTACAGTACATATAACTGTACATTAACCCCATAAGGACAAGGGCAAGTTCAACACACTTACAAAAGTGCGATGAAGTGTGCTGAGCTCATTTTGACCGTTTTGCTCATCATATTCAAACGCGATTTGAAGTCATGCTTTATTGTACGACCCAGACAAATTTTATATCCTTTTTTTTCGGCAGACTTGGCAGATTCATAATATATCATTATTACATGTAAACGTCATGCTCTGCCTGAATATTATAACAAAAAATGTAAAAGAAAATAATGTGAATTTCTATTAAAATTTCAATAATCTACAGCATATACTTGTAAAGTAATTTTTTCACGTTTTACCATCCAAGATTTTATGGTTATATATTCTATGGGGTACACTTTTCCTTAGGAAATTTATTTGTTTTTGATCGTTTTGTTCTGTTTTTTCAGCATTTCGTACAATATTTGTTCAAATTTTTTTTTCGTTTCGGGTCCATACCGAAATGATTTCGTTTGTGTTGAAACATCGATTCGGATTTCTGAATTCCAGAAGGCCAATATCATGTTTCGGAAATGCTCCCAAAAATACGAAAACGGTGAATTTCATACTAAATTCAATTCGGAACGAAACAAAATCCCTACTCTAAATCCTGCAAGAACTATCCATGGAAGAAGCAGTCAGCCACTAATCTGTCTGTAATGGACGGACCAGATCTCATCCCTATTGTGCTGTTATGGGAGCAGCTTAACCATATTATACTGTACGTACGAAGTGCCCGTCAGACTAATCCAACTTGTGGGAGAACCTTCAGCAAGCATGAGGTGAAATATCTTCAGATTACTTCAACAAATTGACAACTAAAATGCCAAAGATCTGCAAGACTGTAACTGATGCTCATGGAAGATTCTTCGATGAAAGCAAAGTTTGAAGGACACAGTTATTTTTTTGCCTAAAATTTAATTTTTGTTACAGTATCATTGACTATATTTCCTATTTAAACTCATTTACATATACAGTCAGGTCCAGAAATATTGGGACATCGACACAATTGTAACATCTTTGGCTCTATACACCACCACAATGGAGTTGGAATGAAACAAACACAATGTGCTTTAACTGCAGACTGTCAGCTTTAATTTGAGGGTATGTACATCCAACTCAGGTGAACGGTGTAGGACTTACAGCAGTTTGCAGATGTGCCTCCCACTTGTTAAGGGACCAAAATTAATGGGACAGAATAATAATCATAAATCAAACTTTCCCTTTTTAATACTTGGTTGCAAATCCTTTGCGGTCAATCACAGCCTGAAGTCTGGAACGCATAGACATCACCAGACGCTGGGTTTCATCCCTGGTGATGCTCTGCCAGGCCTCTACTGCAACTGTCTTCAGTTCCTGCTTGTTCTTGGGGCATTTTCCCTTCAGTTTTGTCTTCAGCAAGTGAAATGCATGCTCAATGGGATTCAGGTCAGGTGATTAACTTGGCCATTGCATAACATACCACTTCTGTCCCTTCAAAAACTCTTTGGTTGCTTTTGCAGTATGCTTTGGGTCATTGTCCATCTTCACTGTGAAGCGCCGTCCAATGAGTTCTGCAGCATTTGGCTGAATGTGAGCAGATAATATTGCCCGAAACACTTCAGAATTCATCCTGCTGCTTTTGTCAGCAGTCGCATCATCAATAAATACAAGAGAACAAGTTTCATTGGCAGCCATACATGCCCACGTCTTGACACTACCACCACCATGCTTCACTGATGAGGTGGTATGCTTGGGATCATGAGCAGTTCCTTTCCTTCTCCATACTCTTCTCTTCCCATCACTCTGGTACAAGTTGATCTTGGTCTCATCTGTCCATAGGATCTTGTTCCAGAACTGTGAAGGCTTTGTTAGGTGTTGTTTGGCAAACTCTAATCTAGTCTTCCTGTTGCATTTTACCATTGATTTATAAAAGAGGCAAAATTATGTTTTCATCCCAAGAGTGAATTCCCCTTTTAATGCATGACAATACCTTACTGGCCTTTGAGGCTGCTGTTTGACATTGCATATTGTTACTTAGTTTGAAGTGTATGATTATTCCCAAATCCTTCTCCTGCTTTGATTTCCCTAAATCAGTACCATTTAGGGTATAAATTGCTTGTGTGTTCTTCACTCCAAAGTGAATAACCTTGCATTGATCTACAATAAATTTAATTTGCCATTTAAGTGCCCAGTCCCCTAATCTATCTAAATCCCTCTGCAGCGAAGTGACATCCTGCTCACATTGTATTACTTTTCCTAGATTTGTGTAATCTGCAAACATTGATACATGACTTTCAATGCCTATTTCAGGGTCATTTATAAATAAATTGAATAGAAGTGGTCCTATAACAGACCCCTGAGGGACACTGGTGTCCATTTGGAAAATGTACCATTCATGACCACTCTCTGTACTCTATCTTTTAGCCAGTTTCCTATCCAAGAACAATTTTCATCTAGACCAATTTTTATTAATTTGAAAAGTAACCTCTTGTGTAGAACTGTGTTGAAAGCTTTGGCAAAATCCAAGTACATCACATCCACTGTAACCCTAATCTACACTTCTACTTAATTCTTCATAGAACGCAATTAGGTTAGTCTGACATGATCCGCGTTTCATAAAACCATGCAGATTTTTGCTAATTACATTATACCTCCCAATGAATTGCCATCACTGTGAGATCTAATTTAGTACAAATTATTCCCTTCTCCTGTAGTAGAATACAAAAGCCTTAGAAAATTTATGTAATTTTTGCATGCTTGTGTGAAAATTTAAAAATAAAACTTACATTTTGAATAAGTACCGGCTGGGTGGAGTAGAGTGTCCTTGGGCAAGACACCTAACGGCACATACTCGTCCCTCAGGACATACTTGAAAATAAGAGAAATCTCAATGTATCCTTCCTGGTAAAATACTTTCTAAAAAAAAAAGTCTGACTTTAAAGTAATCCAAATGTTGTGGCGAATGCCCGAGATAAAGCTTTGGTGTTGACAACTGAAAACCTTACTTTTGTTTGACCATACTTGGGTTACATGAGTGATAATCTAACAGTCTCCCAATACCAAATTTAGAAAAATGGCAGAATCCAAAAAATGGCAGAATTCATATAGTTATGTTTATCCTTTTTATATGGCATGTAAATAGAAACAGTATGATGCATATGGGAAATTCCCAACATCAGGACAAATTATTATATCTAAACTTTTTGATAAACAAAACTATCAAATGTGCGGGGAAGCACTTCCATTACCTAAATTCATTTTCATAACAAATGCTGTATATAGGTTATAGGAGAATAACATATAATGAATGATGGCAAGACACCAATACATTACCCAGATTGCCATAGCATAGCGCTCTGACTAATCACTGATGGAGTGATGACTATGGTCTGCAACAGGTAAAGGTGCAGACCGAACGCTCTCCCACAAGTAAACACTTATTACCACTAAGCCGGACTGCCAGGTTTTTTTTTTTTTGTAAACATAATTTTATTGAACGAGAGGACAAGAAGAATAAAATGAATGCATACGTGGCGTCGCAGCGCCAAAAAGATGACATCAATAAACGTATGCCTCCAAGTAAACCATAGTCCCGTCCACATTATAAGATAAAGGTAGGGTGGGGTGAGGAAGAAAGAAAGGGAAAAGAAAAAAGGGGGGGTGGAATAAGGGGAAGGAGTGGCCCGGCCCAGGCCAGAATCCTAGGACACAAATACCCGTTCAACCTGACGAGTGCTATAGAGGTATATGTAGAGAGGTGGAGGGGGGAGGGGAGGCAGGGGAGAGAGTGCCAGAGAAGGGGAAAAAAAAGCAGGCAAAAGGGTGGTCATGCAGCCCTATATATGCAACAATAGCCCACACTCCCGTCACAGATCATAACCCCGCATCCAGCCAGGGCCCCCAAGTTTTATTATATGATGGCATCGTAAAACGGACTATAGCAGTCAGTTCGTCCATAACCTGGGTGTCCCTGATCTTGCCATATACTTTAGCCATACAGGGCGGGAGGGGTTGTCTCCAGACTTCCGCTATGGCCCGTCTTGTAGCCAATGTAATCTTTGCTAATAATTTATTTTCATGGAAAGTTAGTTCAGGGAGCGGTCTGGAGAGTAAAAATGCCCAAGGATCCAACGAGATGGGTTTAGATAGGACTAAAATCAGTAGGTCTTGGACTTCCTTCCATAAGGGTACAATTCGTGGACATGTCCACCACATGTGGAAAAAGGAGCCCTTAAAAGTGCATGATCTCCAGCAAACATCCGGTAGATTCCTATTCATGTGCGCCAGTTGAGATGGTGTAATATACCACCGCATAATCATTTTAATGGACTGTTCCTGCAATGAGGCGCACACCGACACGGAGCGAGACATCTCCCATATGTCCAGCCAGTCCTCTGAGTCCAGGGTTTCCCCAATATCTCTCTCCCAAGCATGGATATAGGACAGTTCTTTCCAGTCCAACAGTGAGGTAAGATCCCGGTATAACGAAGATATGAGGCCTCTCGGGTATGTGCCAGCCAGGCATAAACGCTCGAAGCGAGTCGGCGGCGCCAGTGCAGCTTGCTTGATGTGAGCCTGTGTGGCGTACGATGTCAATTGAAAAATGTGAAGAAAAGATAGTCCCGAAACATCTTGAAGAGGAATCAAAGTTCCGTTGTGGTATAGATTAAGTATTCTGCACACACCTGAGTCCAATAGGTCACGCCAAGGTCTCACGTGTAGACCGGGGCGGAAGTCTCTGTTCCCAAAGATCGGGGTCATAGGCGAAGGTGTAGACGTCAACTCGCACTTCACTGCTAATCTATGCCAAAGGCGTAGAGAGTTTAATATGGCAGGGCATGTGGTGGTAATTAAAGGACGATGTTCCCGAGCCAGCCATATCCAGTGATGTATCTTATTCGGGCGCATAAGGGACGCTTCCAGATCAACCCACCTGCGAGACCCCGCTGGAGCATGCCAGGCTACCACCTGCGCCAATTGAGTTGCATAATAATAGGTAAAGAGAGATGGAAGGCCCAGGCCGCCCAGGGACCGTGGGCGATAGAGAGTGTGTCTAGCTACGCGGCGTCGTTTCCCTGCCCATATAAAATGATCAATGGAGCGCTGCAAAGCGATAACCTCCGAAGCAACGAGGGGAACCGGTAATGCCTGAAACATATACAACAGTCTGGGTAATACATTCATTTTAATGCAATTAAGCCTACCGAGCCATGATATCGCATATTTGTTCCAACATTCTAACTCCGCTTTGAGGGTCGCAAAAAGGCGGGGGTAATTAGCCGAATAAAGATCCGCAGAGCATGATGTTAAGCGGACCCCCAGGTAGACCAGCTCAGATTGAGTGAACCTTATAGGGCAGGAAGAGGAGAGATTTGCAATCGCCTCCGCCGTCAGCGCCACCGGGAGAGCCTCTGATTTAGTAATATTAATTTTGTATCCTGAGAGAGCAGAAAAGGCACCGAGCAGATCCATAACCCGGGGTAAGGAGGTGGGGGGGTCTGTCAGGGAGAGAAGGACATCATCGGCATAAGCCGATAATTTAAATTCTAAGTCACCCACCGTAAGACCCGAGATACCCGCATCTGATTTAATAGCAAGCAATAAAGGTTCCAAAAAAAGGGCAAACAAAGCCGGAGACAGTGGGCAGCCCTGCCTGGTACCATTCCGAATCTCAAAGGGGATCCTATCGGCGCCCGGTATCAAAATCTGCGCTCCCGGAGAAGCATACAAAGCTGAGAGCATGCGGAGAAAAGTGGGGGGAACCCAAGATGTTTAAGTAACGTAAATAAAAACGGCCACTCCGCCCTATCAAAGGCCTTCTCAGCGTCTAAAGACAAAAATAAAGAAGGCCTCTGATAGGTCTCTGCGAACCAAACAAGGTCCGCCGCGCGTCTCGTATTATCATACGCTTGCCGGCCTGGGATGAACCCCACCTGGTCCGGGGATACCAAAACAGGGAGGAGAGGATCTAGGCGCAATGCCAAAATTTTTGCTAGGAGTTTAATGTCCGTATTTAAAAGGGATATGGGCCTATAGCTATCAATATTCTCAGGGTCTTTCCCAGGTTTGGGGAGGAGAACTATGGTCGCTAACAATGACTCCGCGGGAAATGGGGCACCCTCCCGTGCGGCATTAAATAGTCGGCAAAGAATGGGCTTCAATTTAGGATAGAACGCTTTATAATACCGGTAAGTGAAACCGTCCGGCCCAGGAGCCTTTAATGGCTTCATCAAGCCCAGTGCCCTCCCTATCTCCTCTTCCGTTATAGGGGAGCCCACCAATATGGACTGAACTTTATCAAGAGTAGGGAGGCTCTGATGCTTCAAGTACATTTCAATACTATCAATCAGGTCTCTGTTTCCTATTTCGTGGGTGGGGGAATGATTGTATATATTCGTGAAATACTCTGTGAAGGCATCCCGGATAGCCTCAGGAGATTTATGAACCTGCCCTTTTTTTATCAATCAACGGGAACGGACAGGACGTGCGGTGTCTAGGACGCAGCATCCTGGCCAGAGGTGTATCTGCTTTATTCGCTCGTTCATAATAGCGCCTTTTGGACCATAGCAACGATCTCCCCACATCATCTAAAAATAAACCGTTAAGGTCTGCTCGAACTCTGTTAAGCTGTGCAAGGGTGTCGTCAGTCGGGACACGTTTATGCCGGAGTTCCAGTCTCCGCAGGTCGGTCTGTAACGTGACTATGTCCTGCAGTTTCACGCGTTTGTGGTAGGCAGCCTGACTAATTAGCACCCCCCTAATCACTGCTTTATGAGCATTCCATAAAGTATGTATGGACACGTCAGGGGTGTCATTTAACAGAAGGTATGAGTCCAAGGCGGAGCCAACCGCTTTCCTAACCCCCTTTTTCAAAAGAAGCAAGGGGTCCAGCTCCATTGGCCACTGCTGCCAGACGCCAATGGGCGGACATGCAGAAACACATCCGCATGATCGGACCAAGTTATGGAGCCAATGCCTGATGTCGTAATCAAGGGAATACTGTCCGGGGAGATCAGGAAATAATCTAACCTGGAGTATGAGGAATGGACCGGGGAGTAAAAAGTAAAATCTTTAGTTGTGGGATGCTGTACTCTCCAAATATCAACCAAATCATGGTTACGCACAAACGCATGAAACTGCTTGTCCTGGGATGGGGATGAAGTCAGGCCGGCATGAGGGGGATGGCCGGATCGGTCCAATGGAGAGCAGAGGGTGGCGTTAAAGTCCCCTCCCAATATAATTTTACCCTTAGCATGTAACCTGAGAAAGGAGGAGAGGTCCGCCCAAAATCCCGCGTCAGGCCCATTTGGTGCATAGACCGACATCAGGGTATACCATTTAGACGAACAAGTACCCCTCGCCAAGACATACCTCCCAGCGGAGTCAGAATATACATCTACAATCTGCAGCGGGCAGGAATTATGTAACAAAATAGCGGCTCCATTCCGTTTAGGGATGGCACATGAGGTGAAGACACGGGAGTAGGATGGGTCCGCTAGGCGAAAGGCCGCAGTGGTAGAGATCCTAGTCTCTTGGAGAAATGCGATGTTCGCAGATTTCCGCTTAAGGTCCCGGAAAAGGAGACGACGCTTGCGCGGGGAATTTAAGCCCTTGACATTCAAGGAGAGGAATTTAAGATCCGAAATCATTATGGGACTAGGAAGGGGAACGCATGGCCATCATCCTCCCCACGTCTCCACCTCCGTCCCGCTCCGCCAGCCCCCAGCCTCCTACCGAGGGGGGAGGCGACGGGTCGGGAGCCATCCACAGAGGGATCAAAAGCACAATATACATCTTCATAATCATATAGCCGAAAGGTCAGAAACGAGAAAGTGGGGCCGGGCCGGGCCAGGGGGACAGGGTAGGAAGGGGGAACAAGGAGAAAGAGGAGAGAAAAGAAACAAAAAGTCCCGAACGGATGGGTAAACCAAAGGAACGGAACCTCGGAGGAGGAGGTAGTCTCGGGGAAACCAGCAAGCCATGGGGAAAAAACCCTCGGCCACTGGCCCCCCGAGCAACCGCCACATTAACCGTCATGCTAAAACTACAACCACCTAAACAGATAAATCGGAGGTACAGAGAAAAAACAGAAAATAATCTTAAACAAATATCAGAGAACCATCTAAGGGCCTAAGCCCTCAAAACCTGGACTGAAGGATAAACATGCCCTCACTTAGGGCACCCACGGCTGTCCATATTCAGTCTCCAGCCGGAGACCAGTCTCTGGAGAGTCGCGGCAGGGAACTCGGAGGGGTGAGCTGAGCAATTGCGTCTGGGACCTCCAACCCCAACTGGTGCAGGAAGTCCTGAGCCCTATACAGGTGTGTGCATGAATACGTGCGACCATCTTTGTGGACCAAAATACGAAATGGGAACCCCCATGAGTAGCGCACATTGTGAGAGCGCAGCAATTCCGTGACTACCCGCCATTCCCTGCGTTTAGCCAGCGTCGACGGAGCAAGGTCCTGATAAAAAAGGAGCTGGCCATCCTCGTACTCCACCTGTTGGTCACGAGCTGTGCGTAATAAAGCTTCCCTCGTCGAGTAATAATGCAATCTGGCGACTACGTCGCGTGGTGGCGTTCTGGCCTTTCCGCGCTCCCAAGGTACGGTGTATCCGGTCGATCAAATATCTAGCCGGTGGCAGTGCGGGTAACAACTTTTTCATAATGCCCGTAAGTGTAGCGTCCAGTGCATCCGGTGTCACCGATTCAGGCAACCCTCGGAGTCTGATGTTATTGCGTCTGGACCTGTTTGATAGATCTTCCAAAGCCTCTTCTAGTGTCTCCACCCGTGTTGCCAGTGTCTCAGCGTGATGAGCAAGTGTATTGCACGTGTCTGCGAATGCCTCTGCCCGTTCCTCGAGGCGCGCTGTGCGTGTCCCAATTACCTGGACCTCCGCCGTTAGCGCCCTCGTGTTGCGTGCTAGCTCCTCAGCTATGAAATCCTGTAGGCGACGGATATCTTGGCGAGTCGCCGGGCCCAAGTCCTGCTCCATCTCAGAGGTGTCTGAGCCTGGGGATGGGCTTCTCCCTCCATCTCTGGAGGAAGCGCCGCCATCTTGGGGCCTAGCCACTGTGCGGGTCCGAGGTGTAAATATCGGCGCTACCAGCGAGCTATCAGTCTTTTTGTTTTTTTGGAGGACTTCATGGCTCCTGCTACTGTCCCCTGTACCTCCAGAGTGAAATATAAAGAGTGAGAGAGGTGGTTGTCTCAGATCAATCAGCGGCTACTCGGGAGCTCCAGCAGCACACGTCCTCTCACATCGCCGGCTCGGCTCCGCCCTCGACTGCCAGGTTTTTAACCTACTTCAGGTGATATAAGTTAAGCAGAAGAGGAGGAAACGTGGTTTTTTTTAAATTCATTTACTGAAAGTAGCAGCTGGGACAGATGGCCCGGCCCAGTGGGCCAGTAAGGGACACAAAATTTCTGATGGAAAAATACTCAACCTACAGCAGTAAGACAAAATTAGGAAATGAAAGGAAAGGACTGGCACCCTGTGTAACACAGAAATGTGTTAGAACAACAATAGAGGTGATACGGCAGAGGCCCAATGGGTTGAAAGGTTTTGGAGAGAATTTCACCAAAATCTTCATCTAAAGGTCTAGGAAGCATATGATCCAGTACTGAGACAGGAACAGAGAGAGAGATGTGAAGAGTAAAGGATGAAGAGTGGGACAAGTGTGAATTTGAGAAAGAGAGATTCAGATATAGAGTGAAAGGTGAGAAAGTAATAGAGATTGAACTAGTAGCGGAAAAGAGAATTAGTTTGGGCTTGCAAAAAAGAGAAGTAGGGCTTGGGACCAGTTTAAGATTAATGACTTCATGGGCCTGGATTTTAAGATTTTAGTGTGCTTCTGCAGTGTCCCTCTCAGTAAGAACTCACGTTTACTGACGAACATACACACAAAGTTACACCAACGTGCACAAACATACATAATCTTACACCTGTTTGAACACACTTATGAGAGTAAGAAAGAGTTGATGTATCAGGGCCATTTTGCCATTTTTGTCCACCTGTGTGAAAAGTTGGGTCATACAGGAGTCAAACATACTTTGTTTATGCTTATTTACCATTTCACTTGTTAAGATATCAGGGTATTTACTTTTAATCCAATATGTCAGAAAAACGTAGACAGGGTGAAACAGATTTGTATACTCTGATCATTGTTGTGTGCATTCTGTTTTATCAGCAAAGGCTCTTCTGTATATAAAGGCTGAGTTGTTGCCAACTGGCTGATTACAGGACGTGACAATTTCAGGTGCTTCTCAGCTATTTACAGCTAAGTTGCAGTTGTCAGTGTCACCTTGGGTAAGTGAACAGCTCGTAGCTTTGCTCGTTAGCAACTCTGCAGTTAAAGAATAGAGCCCATGGTGATATTTTGATAATACACATCAATTGGCAGTGAGTTGTGGAGTCAGACATTTCTTCTACAATTAGCTGCTGTAAAGGTGATAGGGATTGCAATGAACTATAGGTGATTGTGACTACTGTCAGTTTTGCTCTCGTGATGCCCGTTCAACCATGAATTATGCATCCATTACCATTTGTAACCATCCTCACTACTACTATGACTGTTTGCAGTAAAATCTTAAAGATCAATGTGTCAGCGTCAATCCTCAGATACTGAATGCTAGGAAAGAACTCCAAAATGCTAAAACCTCCTTCAAAGTACACTTGAGAAATGTCACACTTTTCAAAGTTGTTTTAGTTGACACATTGCTTTTTCATTTGTGGAAATTAATCTTTCTTTCTTTAAAGAAAAATATTCTTAGATGACCCAAAGTAAGTTTTCCACTGTAGAGTCAAGGAAGTTTTTCTTTCCTGTTTCATAGTTTATTTCTACAGTATCTGTTCATGAATATCGAGTTTTACAATGACTTGAACTGCTTGGCTTTTACAGATTAGTAAAGGAACAGCTGACTGTATAGTATATCCTTATACAAACAGATCTATACTAACCCTAAAACCTTACAAACCTGTACCTGAAATCTCCTCAAACCTGCAGACGTCATACTTAGCATATGAAATACGGAAGGGCATCGCTTTTATGTAACCCCTTCGCTGTGGATGACGTGTGGGGGACGTCCTGGAGATTCTCTTCAACATGCGGAGGACATCCCCCACACGTCCTCTTTGAAGTAAGACCCCACCCGGTGAGTGATGATGTCATTTTCAGGTGCCCCCACAGAGCTGAGGAGTGCCTGTCCTTTTGGACCCCTTTTTCAGTAAGGGGTACGAAAATAAGAGTGGCATCTCTGAAAAGGCCACAGACTGACCTCTTATGATGCCAAACATGACCAGGTTATACAGTATGTAGAAATAAAATAAAAGAAAAACTTTTCTCTTTTTTTTATAAAGCAGCACTATCGTTCACTTTTCAATTATAACATGAACAATAATGCTGCTCTAACTCACCTTCTTATTTCCCACGATGCCAGCAAGTTTGAAGGCTATGGCACGATGCGTTACTACGCATTGGTACATCGAAAACCTAAACCGCAGTACTGCTGCGAGGAACACAGGGGGTATTTGAGAACCCTGTGTCTCTGATTGTTACACTGCACAAGGTCAAGTGAGGTGTCAGTGGAAAGGTCAGAGTCTTGGCTTTCCAAAGATACCAAATATGACTATGTAATGATAGAAAAAAGAAAGAAAAAGTAATTGCAAAATTTACATATTTTTTTGTTTTCTCATTTCTAAGACGGTGACATTGTGTGCTTTTACCAGTAAAGCAAACAACACCATTGCTCTAACTCACCTTCTCACATCCCACACTGGCATCAAATAAGGATCAGATGGAGCAAATTACGTATTGGTCCATCTAAACCACAAGTGGAAAGTGGGGTGGCCTTTGGTCCCTTGTATTTCCATTCTTTACACCCCACAAAGTCATGTTCGGTGTCATTGGACAGGTCAGAGTCTGTCCTTTCCAATGATAGTAAACATGACCATATAAAATGTATAGGGGAAAAATAAAACAAACATAGAAGATTTTTTTTATATATATATATATTTTTGATCCACAGCAATGGCATTGCCCATTTGTCACATATAAAATGAACAATACCACTGCCATTACTCACCTTCTCATTTCCCATGTTGCAAGCAAGTGCTGGCTGGGTGGAGTAGAAGTAACGTCACTGCTCTGTAACTGTGGAGAGAGACTGTGGAGACACAGGTTCGATCCCTGCAAGAGCACCTCTCCAGTAAGTGTCCTTGGGCAAGACACCTAACGGTACATACTCGCCACCCAGGACATACTTGAAAATGAGAGAAATCTCAAAGTATCCTTCCTGGTAAAATAATTTCTTCAAAAAAAGTTCAGTGTTTTATACATAGTCATATTATTTATAAAACGCAATTTGCCAAAATACAAGTGAAAAATGTAGTTTTTTTTTCAGTTTTAGTTAAAATCATATATTTTCTCAAAAAAATACAGTAACAGGTTTCCACTTTCTTTCTTTTTAGCAAGAATGCCCCATAGAATATATAACCACAAAGGTTTGGATAATAAAATGTGAAAAAAAATAAAAAATTAAAAACTGTAAATGATTGAAATCTTAATGGAAATTTGTAAAAATTTTTTACATTTTTTGCTATAGCATTCTGATAAGTCGTATACATATCAAAATAATATATTATGAATCTACGGAGTCTGCTGAAAATAATGATATATAATTTGTCTGGGTCCTACAATAAAACATGACTTCAAATCTCGTTTAAACATGATCAGAACAAAACGGTCAAAATGTGCTCAGCACACCGAGGGGAAATGGCTCAGCAGTGAAAGGGTTAAATGACTGCATCAGTGATAGAAATAACAGTCTAGTCCTGTGAAGTAACATCTGTGCCATGAATTTCTACTAACTTGCCATGCCATGCTCTAATTGGTATAACTGATAGCGTGGCATAGGTTCTTTATCTCTCTTGCCATGCTATTCTATCATGCAAAATAAATTGTCATGCTAGCAAGTGGTACAGCTGGGTCCTTGATATTATAATAGGGAATTAAAAATACACATATATATATATATATATATATATATATATATATAAAAAAACTCTATTTCTTAAAATGTCCAATTACATTTTTAAAAATAACTCATAAAAACTAGCATGCACATAATATTACTTACACTGTTTATATTTTACAAATATAAATTCAATGAGTAATGCCCTCATTAGCATGACATTATTTTTAATTAGGCAATTGCTTAATTTACTATGGTTGGTCACAGCTCGTATGCATGTAAATTAGACACCTAGAGCTGATAATTCATTTGTAATTAAACATCATTAATATACATTACAATCATAATGAATAACAATAAATTTATACTCACCGCATATATTGAAAAATGAAAAAATACAAACAACAGTACAGGAGAAAGCATCGTATAGTATAATTAAGACTCGGTTCATTTTCTAGAGAGGACTAAACCAGACGTGCATGAAAAATGAAGATTTACTCACTACGAATCAGTGAGTTGTTGGCACTAACGCGAAGCATTCTAATGCGAAGTCTCCAGCGAATGCTGAGCACCCATCCGTCCTCTCAAACCAGCCATTCAGTAGAAATAAAAGTGTTTTTGAGAAAGAATATTTAGAAGCAGGTATATATGTCAACAGGAAAGGCAAAAATGGCATATCAATAATGCAATTTATTCTTACAACCAACAAGTAGAAAAATAATGAGCCCTATTCCAGTTCAGACAAGAACACTGAACATATATCTGGAGAAAAGGTACCATGAATATTCCGTACAAGGCTCAGGAGGAACCAACTCTTTTGGTTCCGCCTGAGCCTTGTACGGAATACTCATACCTTTTCTCTGGACATAAATTTGGTGTCCTTGTGTGGATTATAAACTTTGAGGGTTCAATCCCTACTTAGGCACCTAACTGGCCTTATTCCTTTCTTTCCCTTTTGTTTTTCTTTAGTCCAATTCAGCCATTAATTTAACAATTGGAGACGCTACTATGACTGAGCAGCAAGGTTTGCTTGCAGCTTAGCATTAGAGGCTAGTTACCGTACTTTATAGGCTCCTATATTTTACATGGGAGCTGTTAATAACAGCTCAGTATGAGAACAGCAAACTATCCCACGGTTCTTTCTTGGGCTTGAGCCGGTATTCTGCAAAAATCTGTCAACGAATTAAAATAAATAGATCAATAAGTCAAAATAGTTCAAAAAGAAAATTTAAAGCTTTTAAGGGGAAATATGTTGCACAAAATAATACACAGAAAAATATCTGTAAAGAGGATCCCTGTAGGGCTAAATCCTCCAATCTTTATCCGTTTGGTACAATCAAAAATCATATATTACAGGAATCGCTCTATATGAACAAAAAGATAAACATAGGGTAATATTGCAGACACGGGTGGCTAACAAATACCCTTGTAATAAAAGCTGCTCGCAAGATATATGTGCATATCAGTATTTAGTCAGCCTCCTTGAAGGTACTGGAGCCGCTGAATCTGGTGGAGCTGACCCGGGCAAGGGAAAGGACCCCAGAAGACGATGCAGCAAACAAAGTATCCAGGAGCTGGATATTAAAATACTGGCTTTGATAAACTTTATACTGGCTTTAATTTAATACTGGAAGCATGGAGGACACCTGAAAACTGCATTCACCAATTATTGCATAATTGTGGAGGGTATAAGTTTAGGGGTAAAAAATTGTGTAAAGATTATATTGACTTTTCCTTGACAAAGCAATTTTATGTGATGAAACGCGTTGGAATTGTGACCGTCCATGATATTTTATTTGAATTTTATTAAAGCCAGTATTTTAATATCCAGCTACTGGTTACCTTGTCTGCTGCATTGTCCTCTGGGGTCCTTTCCCAAGCCTGGGGCCTTGCCTGGGCATCAAATCAAATTTTTTAGCGGCGGAGGGTCCTGCACGAGGGGGCAGGCAGCGGGCCAGTAGTACCAGCGGCGCAGATACTTATCAGAGGTACCTTCGGCCCCATGATGGAGGTCCTCAATATTCTGTAGGTTACGGAAATGACTCCTGTAACCATTCCCAAGTAGAGGGGGCCAAGGGGGATTTCCAGTGACCATATTCATTCTTATGTGTTGTTCTGGGGTTTATGTCGGAAGTCGTCACATTGGCAGATGTTCCATTTATACCGTAACAAACATATGTGATCAGATAAGACAAGTCTGTGTATGTTGGACATAAGGTAGTAGAAAACACTGCATTATATTAAAGCTTGTGTAAATAAGGAACACTATAACTATAGTGGCATGAAGGATTGTATCAGATTAGGACTATCATTAGGCCCAAATATATTATGTTTCTTTGTCGCTTTGTCTATGTTGCTTTGTGCTACAATGTAACTACATGACCCATCATTGTGACATGTTAAAAGAGCTAAACTGGCCGTCGCTGGAATCTAGACGCACCCTTCACCTTTCCAACCTGGTGTTTAAGAGCTTTTCTGGGAAGCTACCACCCTACCTGAATATGCTGCTTCCCCCGGCAGTTCCCTCATCCTATAACCTCTGATCCAGGACCAGCACCTTACTTGCAATACCGCAATACAAAAAGAAAGTGGCTCGATCCTCATTTTCTTACAGAGCACCGCAAATATGGAATAACCTCCCAGACACCATCAAATCTTCCCGCAGTCTTAAGTCACTCAAGAGCTCCTTACTAACATACCTCAATACAGAATGCACCTGTAACCATGTAACATAGGGAGTATATTTCCGACATATTTATTTTCTGTGTTAATCTGTGTATATGTGTTTTGTTTTTAATATCTTGTATTTATTACTTTGTATTTCTGTAACGACTGTAAAATATTCAATGTTCTTGAATCTCAATGTATCCTTCCTGGTAAAATACTTTCAGGGTTATTCAGAGAGCGTGAAAAGCAGGAGAATGATTGGAGAATGAAAAATTCTAGGTCAAAATAGCCAAACCAGAAAACTTCTCCCTTTCATCTCACTTTCCAAATAGACTATTTTGGCCTAGAATTTTTCATTCTCCAGTCATTCTCCTGCTTTTCACGCTCTCTGAATAACCCTGTTTGTTTTTTTACACATAGAAATAGTAGCTTGTCGCTTTTTTTTACATTCGAAATTTATAAAATTACAAGGAATGTTTATAGCAGTTGTTTCACGATGCTTAAAATCCTTCAAAAAATACATTTAAAGTTGCGCATTCACATTCATTTTAAATGAGACAGAAGAAATAAATGATTGCAAGAGAAAATATTATAAGGTTTCTCATGCGTGTTTCAATCAAATGCTACATGAACTGTCTCAGCAGTGTAATAGAACAGGAGAAGCAATGGGAACAAATTAACCCAGACAACTCAAGATTAGTTGCTGATACCTTCACGTATAAATATTAGATGTGCATTGAATAAAAAAAGGAATATTTTAAAAGATAATGCTGAATTGACCTATACCTCCCCAAATAACGTATTGCAGGTTTGCACTTTGACTAAGGGGGTCATGAAGAGAGCACCGAAATGTCGTCGACATTTCGTTGCTCTCTCGTCCCCCGCACTTCCCTGCACTTCAGGGATTCAAAGTTCCCCGCTCTACGGTGAATTCAGCATTCACCGCAGGTGCCCCGGAGTGCAGGAATAACCCGCCGCAAACCTGCCAAACACCTGCCGGACACCCGCCGAAAAGCCACTGGAACCACTGCAAAAAACATGCCGAACACGTCGGAAAAAGCCGACAAGCCGCCAATCACAGCGCAGTCCAGCTGCCGGAAAATGCCAACAAGCTGACGAACGAGGTAAAAAAGCCCAAAAAAAGATACGATTATGGCTAAGGTCAGACAAGCGCATTCTGTGCAGACTGTGCGTCAGTGCACAATGGACGTACTTTCTGACTGACGACAAGGTAGTGGCCACACAGTCCGTTTTTGTGACTGATGTTTTTTTGACTGATGTAGAGGGGAAAATAAATTAATATGAAAAACATTTTGTCCGTCAAAATGCTGGACGTATAAATGCAGTCCGTCTGACTACGTTCCATCACTCGCACACAAAGCTATGCGGACGTTGCGGACGTGGCGCACTCCACACGTCCGTTCTAGCGGTTTTGCGTTCTTGCCTAACTTGCGGCCGTTTTCCACGTCCGTTGTGCGTCTGCACTTCTGTGTGGACGTACTTCGTGTGTGGTCTCTATTGATCATAATTGCATGCTACCACGGACGTTAAAATGTGCGGCAACACAGACGTGCTCAATGCGCTCGTCTGACCCGAGTCTAAAAGTGTCAAATTTGAAACGCTGTTTGCAAAAAAACTACTGAACGAAACTGTCTGGAATTTACATATAAGATCTTATGAATGATAATAAAAAGGGCTGTTGCAGAAAAAAGAAAAGCCGCTTTAAAAAAAAAAGGGGAAAAATTTGTCCAAAAAATCCCGAAAAATGCCTAGAAGATCCTAAAAAAAACAATAAATAAAGAGACTTTTTACTGCAGAATAAAATAATAAACAGTTTATTAGAAATTGAGTAAAAAGGGGAATATTTTTAACATTGAAGCCTATGGGGTTCGCCTGAATAAACCTGACGAATGAAAACACCAAACAGCAGGGCATTTCGGCACTTTGTGGTGGACCATGACACAGGGTGGGTATAGAGTCATTATGGAAACTGAGGTGAGGTTAAAACTTCCATATTAACTCTTCAAGAGTGCACAGAACTCCTAAAGAAAGCTTCTGCTCAGCTAAACATGTGCCTCTCCACCAGGCATGTACTGGCCATAGGGACTACAGGGAGATTCCCGGCAGGCCGATGGCTCAGTGGGCCAGTGTGAATGCTGGTTCACCTCGCGGCTCTTAATGGGGGAGGTGAGAACTTCCTCACCATCTGTAAAACAGACGCAGTCTACCACAGTCTCATATTGGGGCCACTGTGCCGTGAGACCTGCTGCGCATCTGCCTCACCTGAAGACATGGTGCGCACTCAACCTCAGTGCCACTGTGTTGCTTTACCATCGATTGCTGTGTGTGTAGCAATTTTGGTATCTGTAGAGCAATTGGTTGAGCGATCCGGTTGGTTTATATACAATTTTTGTGTGAGTTTGTATAATTAAAGTGGCCCGCTCTGGATGAAGTCCAGCCCTGTTCTCCACTTATTATATACAGGTACATAAATAAACAAACTCTAAAGGCAGAGACAAATGTTTCAAGCCGTTCTTGCCTATTATATGTACTAAATGTAAAATAGCTGTTTTTTTTATCCTGGAAACTCTATTATGAAGGATCTTTTCAGCTGATATGTATTGAGTTAATCGATACAAAGGTATGCATGACTATATTTAACATTGATGATGCAAAGATGCATCTAAAGCAGATTGCTATAAGGTAAATTGTTATTTGTTTATTGATGTTTTACACTTGAGAGGGTATGGTAAACTATCTGGCTGGCATGTATTATAATTTTTAGAGAACTGGAATTCATTGTCAACCCTGTTATTATTGATTGGATGTTTATTAATGTTCACTGCTAAGCAGTTCACAGCACTTAATGACTTCCTATATTTGCAAATCTTCCAATTTGTTGAAACAAGCCACCATTTAATCCCTGTGTGTGTGCTTAGTTTGCTATAGATAAGCATATTTTATTGTAGTGTATATATACACAGTATATATAATTTCTATTACTAAAAATCTATAAGAATGAATATCTGTTATACAATTGAATCAATAAAATAGTACACAACTAGCATTTCCAGCTAATTAAAAGCTGATTTATTTCACTAATCTCTCTTTATTATTTTTAAAGAATTATCAGTGGTTATAAACAAAGAAGCAAAGCTGTAATTAATGTTTTTCAGGCAAAGGAATTTGCATCTCTACTCACGTTAAGAGTATTTGGGTACAAGAGGCAAGTTAAATATTAAATTATAATTACATTATTAAATTTCAAAAGTGAAGAATTCAATGTTCACAGTAGACAGAAACATTCAGATATCAAAGTTACATTATGTTTTGTTATTCAGTGATACCCACCAGGTTTGTGCAATGAAAACCATTAAAAAAATTTGAAATATAGCCTAAGTAACCCACTTATAGAACTTTTTACCCACTTGGCTGCTAAGGACGCGCTCAGCGCATCCAGCCAAGTGGTTCTCTTGTGCTATGGACGCGCTGAGTGCGTCCTATCACAGGAGGCAGTGATTGGCTGGTGTTTCAGCCAATCGCTGCAGCCCCCCGGTGCGGGCTGACAACGGGACCCTGACGTCTATTCCATCCCCCCCCCCGCCAGTGCGGGGAAGGTGCCTGAAGGGGAGGGGGAGGTCCTTCGCACCGCTCTCCCTCCCCATCAGTACGGGGCACAGGAAAAAGGCAGGCACCGCATGTTGATAGTACGGTTATTTAAGTTTGATTAAGTGAAAGTATGGCCTCCTTAAGTTGTATCTCTTTGCATTTATTTGGAAGGCACCCTATAATAAGGTTAAAGATCCATTTAAATCTATTTATATAAATGCGAACGTCCTGACTGACTGACCGACTGACTCATCAACGCCCAGCTGAAACTGTTTAAGCTAGGAACGTGAAATTTTGAAGGTGCACTGTTTTTATGATGTAGGCACCCACTAAGGAAGGATTTTTGGAAAATCCACCCATAAGGGGGTGAAAAAAGGGGTTGAATATTTTAAACAGGATACCTATAGCTCAAAACCAGAAGATGTTACAGATGTGAAAATCGGTATTTAGATTCGTCTTGAAAAATAAAAAAACACGTATTTTACCATTTTCCAAAAATCCGGTGGGGGGGCCAAAAAGGGGGATGAATACCTTTATCACTATACCTATATTTCAAAAACCAATGATGTTACAGGTGTGAAATTCGATATTTACAATCTTCGTGCAAAAAAATAACATGTTTTACCATTTTTTGAAAATCCAGTTAAGGGGGGTGGGGGAAAGGGATGTGAATACTTTTATCAGTATACCTATATTTCAAAAACTAAAGATGTTACAGGTGTGAAATTTGGCACTTATATTCTTCTTGAAAAATAAAAAAACATGCGTTTTACAATTTTCTAAAAATCCCAAGTGGGGGGGGAAAGGAGGGTTCTACCAAAAAAACCTCATGTTTCCTTTAAAAAACAATTTTAACAAATCCCGAAATCCACGCGAGCGAAGCCGCGGGCAAAAGCTAGTTATATATATAACGCAAATGGAGATTTTACACACACAGCTTACATTAAAATGGTGACAAGAATAGAAAGTACACATGCATGCGTTTTGAAAAGAAATGCTGTAAGGGCAGAGGCTATGACCCCTGTGCAGTGTTGTGTGTATGGAACCCAATGGCAAGCCGAAGAAGGAGACCAGGAGATGTATGATCAGTTGAGCATTTACTGGATGGAACAAAATATAAGTCCAGAACACAAGGTAACGCAAGATTTCTTTGACAAGAGTAAAGTCCAGAACAAGGGATTGTAGGGGTAAATAACACGAGTTGTAATCTTTGAAATAGACCAGGGTAGAGGAATTGGACTTGAAGATAGGATCTGGAACTGGCACCGTGGGTATAGAAGCAAGCCTGGAGATGGAACTGGTGCCGTGGAAGCAAGCCTGGAGATGGAACTGGTGCCGTGGAAGCAAGCCTGTAGATGGAGCTGGCACCGTGGGGGCAAGCCTGGAGAGGAAACTGGCACTGTGGTAGCAAGCTTGAAGATGGAACTGGCACTGTGGTAGCAAGCTTGAAGATGGAACTGGTACCATGGAAGCAGGCCTGGAAGCGGAGTTGGTACCGTGGAAGCAGGTCGGAAGCAGAGCTGGTACCGTGGAAGCAGGTCTGGAAGCAGAGCTGGTACCGTGGAAACAGGTCTGGAAGCGGAGCTGGTGCCATGGAAGCAGGTTTGGAAGTGGAGCTGGTACCGTGGAAGCAGGTCTGGAAGTGGAGCTGGTACCGTGGAAACAGGTCTGGAAGCGGAGCGGGTACCGTGGAAGCAGGTCTGGAAGCGGAGCTGGTACCGTGGAAGCAGGTCTGGAAGCAGAGCTGGTACCGTGGAAGCAGGTCTGGAACTCAGGATTCTCTTGGAGCAAATACGAAGAGGGACCACTGGATAACGTGGTGGTGAACCACAGTATAACCTGGTTAATGAACTGGGAAAGGCGGCAGATTTAAAAAGGGTTCAGAGGATCATAAGAACACTGTTCACCTGGGGCTCGTAGGTGGAGTTGGGATGCCTGAGTACTTGATAGGTTAATTGGTGGCATACGAGGATCTCCAGTGCAGGTGTAATGCAGTACCTTTACTTGACCAGAGTACCTAGGTCTTCATGCTTTAGGATGGACGATCGCGCATGCGCGCTTGGTTTCTGCTCAGTTGGATCCCGGAGGCGGCGTGGGACACATCCTGGCTCTCCTCCTCCGAGCTGAAGACCGGAACCAGGGAGCGGCGCGCCACGAGGGACCTCGGGTGAGTATACAAAGTGTCCCAACATGGCGGCCGCGGTCCGGCCGCGGCGTGGGGCATGACAAATGCCTACCCATGGACTAGGCCAGGTCTTTGGGATGGGGGTTGCTATTTTATTCAGGTTTTGAAAGCCTTTTTAGGCACTTTATCTGACACATGCGCCCATTGTTGCAATATGTCTGTAACCTGCACAACTTCAGTATTCACTTATAATTGGCTTCTGATATCATAATGTTGGAAAACGTAATTTTAACATTTATAATGGCATCTTTATCCATTCAGTGACAGTATGCATAATTTAAGCAACGGGCAATGCAATGCCCATACAACACAATGTCACAGTGTGGCATGTCTGCTATCTTGACTAATGAAACAAATTATTCAATCCTATTTTTGGATTTGCCAATTTTCTTTGACATGATTTTATTATTTTTGCATTGTTATTTTTTCCACTTCATTTCCCAAGTTGTTTCCTTATTTCGAGCAAAAGATTAGACTAAAAAGCTTTCATTTGCTATAAAAAGAATTATAAGACACACATCACTTGAAAATGAACAGCATATACTTGGACATTTTAGACAAAATTCGTCCACACATTTTGCATTAATAATTATTTTATATATGCTAATCCGCGGATTGGAAGTAACTAAACATAATAACTATAACTATACTACTGGAAATAAACAGCAGAAAAACCACTGTTTAGTCTGACATCATTACTACCTAGTACTAACAGGGTTATTCAGAGAGACCAGAACTGTCCCAGAAATTGCACCAAACAATGAATTTCCCCGTACGGTTTTTTTCTTAACAGACCTTTTTATTATTCTTCATAGGACCTTATATATTAATCCCAGATATTTTCATCCAGTAGTTCTTTGCAAACAGTGTTTTAAATTTTGCAACTTTCAATCATTTCATTTTATTTCTTTTAAACTGTCGGCTTGTCGTCTTTTTCCTTGTGACTGGTCGATGCTGTTTGGCGGCTTGTCGGCTTTTTTTTAGACGTGTTCGGCGGCAGATCGTCAGGTACGCTTGTGATTATGATGAGCCTTCTATAACCCCATCGCTACCAAATGATTTTCCTAAAATCCATTGTCAGGAACCAGTGGTTTTTTGAAAAATCATTTTAATTAATTATGCAGTAAGAAATATTTGGGGTGGAAACCGATGAGAGTGTCCTGGTTCGGGAAAATAAATATCCTCAAGATGAATGTACTGCCGCGCCTGCTCTATCTGTTCCAGACTCTGCCTGTACATATCCCTTCTTCCTTTTTTGCAGAGATTCAATCCTACTGCTCTCGTTTTGTATGGGGTTCGGGACGAGCACGAGTTAACCGATACACATTGTCTCGCCCCAAAATCAGCTGGAGGTCTAGCACTACCGGACTTTGCTCTCTACTACCAAGTCGCACATCTGGTCCGAGTGGTGGAGTGGTCCACAGGAGGTAGGCGGACGTTGTGGCAGGACCTGGAACAGAACACCACACCTCACCCGGTTGGAGTTCTGGGATAGCCCCTAAACACCGCTCCCCCCTGCTAAGAGCCCACCCATTTGTAGTTGCTACTCTTCGAACTTGGAACTCGGTTCTTCACAGGTGTCCTTTCTCCTCGTACCCTTCCCCATGATCCCGCTTTCTGATAACCCGGACTTCCCTGCGGGGCTTATTCAGCGCCTCCGCAGACGATTGGAATCTCTGGCGCCCTTGAGGGCCTCACATTTCCTTTCCGGACCAGACCTACTCCCCCCGTGGGACCGACTCAATCAGACTGTAGCCCCGTCCCCCTTGGAGAGATTTAATTTCACCCAACTCTCACACTATCTGCTCTCGCTCCCTGCCCGGCACAGATTGCTCCAACCCCCCTTGTCTTTTGAAACCCTCTGCCTCGCCAGGGGCCCTCTGTGCCATGGCGTCTCTATTATCTACAACCTCCTGCAAAACTCTCCGACCCCGGACCCACCGTCCTTTGAGCACACATGGGAACGGATACTTGACACCACTATTTCTGAGGAACAGTGGCGGGACACATATGAACTCACCCACCATGGCTCACCCCAGACGCGTCTGCAGTCCACCTCGTACAAGCTTCTCACTTTCTGGTATAGCACCCCATCGCTACTGTTCCGGATGGGCTTGCGCCTTACGCCGAGATGTTGGAGATGCGACGACCCGCTGGGTTCTTATATACACACCTGGTGGGACTGCACAGTCATCTCTTCCTTCTGGCACCTAGTGTGAGACACAGCGAAAGCGGTCGCGGACATTGATTAGCCGTTTGCCCCAGAGACGTACCTCCTTATGCACGTCCAGTGCTCAGTGAAGACTTTTAAGAGGTCGGTGGTACTGCCTATGCTTCTGATGGCTCGCCTACTTGTCGCTCATTCCTGGAGGTCGGAGCTGCCCCCCACATACTGTGACTGGCTGGCGAGAATGGAGGACCCAGGAGGATCTGGTTGCCCGAACGGAGGGCAAACTGGAGTCGCACCTGCAAAAATGGTACCACTGTTGCGTGTACCTGACCTCTGCGGCCTGCCACAATCGAGCTGGAACATGAGAACCGCAGATGGAGCCTGACCCTCAGACTACCCCGCCGCGTACACTTGGGGGCCCTGGCGCCATAGCTGCTACCGCCGGGTCAGCCTGTCCGCCGTGTCTCCGGCATAAATCTGCGGGTGTACTGGATGCTGGACCTTGGTCCCCGCCAGATCTACCTCTTCCCCCCCCTTTTTTTTCCTCTTCTTCCTTTCTTTTCTTTCTTCCCCACCCCCCTTCACTCAACCTCTTATCTCCACCTCTCTTGTATTTGCCCTTCACAATCCCGATACCCGCCTCATTCTCCTCCTCACCTCATTCCCCTAGAGCATCCCAGGTACCTCCTGTACCCTACCTACCCACGGTCCACCCCCTGGAGAAATGCGCTTCCCCCCCACCCCATGCCTAACCTGCTCGCTGATGTCCGCAACCTAGTCTCTTGCGGACTGAAACCCGCTGAGCTGATTTGCTCCATGATCGCCTCCGGGTTCTGCCACGACACTCAGCGAACTTTGATTATTTATGCCAAGTCAACACCTTCACCACCGTTTCTACCCTGACCTGCTATTTATGCCTATTTAGAAGTTGAAAGTTCATGTTTTGTAGTCAGACACTGATTGTATTATGTAGGATTTTGCTGACCTGTTGACTCTACATGTTTGTTACTTGGCTTTGAATAAAAAAAAAAAAATATTTGAGAATTTTCCCAGTGCATTCCTTACTGTAATAACCTATTTGGAAGGCAGATGGCGCCATTTACTGGCCAAATGGAGTTACACTAGTTTCAGCTGCAGCTCGTGGTTCCCTGCATCGGGAGCTGAAAGCCCGAGATGTCAGGGCATTCATCAGCCGATTTTAAACAGTTTTAGCACTTCAGGCATTATGCCCACAAAGCTAAAACTTTGCTTTTGGGTGGTAGAAGGTGCCCCCAAACGAAATTTGTTTGCAGCCTACAAATTTAATTTGCTTTTGTCCTGCCGAGCTGCAAATCGAGATATCAGGTATTTGATGATGCCTTTGAAGTCCTGAGTTATCTCGATCTCTGCCACTGACACAGATGTTTCAATTAACCCCTTCACTACCAAGTGATTTTCCAAAAAAACATTGTCAGGAACCAGTGGTTTTTTTGAAAAATATTTTTAATTATACAGTAAGACATATTTTGGCATGTTCCCAGGGCTAGATTACATTCTTCACGCTAACATTAGTGCTCAGCTGTGTGAGCGGTAACCTTAGCATTGGTGGCCCTTGCGCAGGCACACCATATTACATTCTGATTTGGAGCTTGCACTTTTCAGCGTGAGCTTACTGTACTTTGCTCTCCCCATGTTAAGCAAAGGGAGCGCAAAGTGTTAATTAGCATTAGGATTACAAAATCCTAATGCTAACTACGTCCCGTTGCTGTTAACTGAAAAGTCACACACTCACATCACCCTCTGCTGCGCTGCTCCTGGACTCTGCATCTGAAGCCCAGTCACACACTCACATCACCCTCTGCTGCGCTGCTCCTGGACTCTGCTGTCCCTCCCTCCCTCCCCATCCACCCACCCAGTGCTGGTCAGAAATTTGTAGCTTACTTTCCAGCTGCTTCCACTTTGCAAATCACCCTAATTAACCCAAGGTTCTAGCCCCTCCCATGATGTGTTAATCTGTTTATTTGTGTTTTGTTTTTAATAGTTTGCATTTTATTACTTTGTATTTCTGTAACAACTGTAACCACTCACTGTTCTCGAACCCAGGACATACTTGAAAACGAGAGAAATCTCAATGTATCCTTCCTGGTAAAATCCTTTTCAAATAAATAAATAAATAAATAACTACAGCTTAGACCTGATTTCTGTGGAATCAGTTAGCACCAGCTGAAACACCCCCCAAAAATCACATACTCACCTCTCATTCCGCTTTTTAGAACGGCGAATCGATCCACTTCTTGTGGCTAGGAGCAGAGAGAGGACCTCCCTCCCCCCCCAGTCTCCCTCTGCAAATCACTAGGCTGATCTGCCAGATCTTGTGAGGCGAGATCCTGCAGGTCATGTGATCGGCAGTGGAAGCCTCAATGGAGTCCTATGTACTCCATGGAGGGGATGCTTGCGGCAAGCTTAGTGCTGGCTCAAGCATTCCGAGGCTTAGCGCTGCATTATGGGGCAGGCTGCTGTATTAGTACCGGTCCCGAAATTTCAAGCTAAAACAGGGACGCTAAGGAGAAATCTGAATGCGCAGGTTTTCCTCCTTAGCCCCCAATGTATTTCTTACTGTAATAACATATTTGGCTAGTAGATGTGCCATCTACTGCAAAATGGAGTTAGTCGTTACAGCTCAAGGTTCCCTTCTTCGACTGCTGAATGTCCGATGTCAGGACATTCAGTTAGCCAATTTTGCACAGTTTTAGCTCTTTTGGCATTATCCCGACAGGGGCTAAAACTTTGGGGCACCATCTGCTGCTCAAAAGCAAACGAAATTAATTTCCAGTAAACAAATTGAATTTGCTTTTGTCCTTCAGAGCTGCAGATTGAAAAATCTCGGGCACTGGGTGGTGCCTTTGAAGGCCAAGATATCTCGATCTAGGTAGTGAAGGGGTTAAACACTTTAATAAACTGCACTGCACTGAGGATGCCTAAAGACTCCTATCAAGAAAATAAAGATCATTCCTGGTTTTCAGTGTCAAAAGGTTAGAAATAATAAAATAATAAAAGCCACCATACAGAAGCATGCAGGGTGTTTTTTAAAAAATATAATATATATTAGGTATACATTAGAAAACCGACTTTTCGGAGCCTTTGTCACAAAGACATTACACATATGTAAATAAAAAGGGTTGTTAAATCACCCACCAATAATGTGTCGTGGCACCATGGACCACGCCAAACAAACATGGAAATGGTGCATCCATGTGGGGCATGACACGATCAATACGGGACTAGGAAACATCATGATCCGTGCTGGCGAGGCACGTTGCTGTAGCAATCCAGCACAACATAAGAGAGCCTGATGTAAGGGGCTGTCTGCAAATATTAAAACGAATTACATCAAAAGACGAAGCTGGAACTTCAAAATACAGAGGATCATTCTATATATCACTCCTAAACTGTCACATATACATAAAACTGAACATTCAAAATCGAAGTCGTGTGAACTTCATGTCATAAATATACTATCAGGGTTATCCAAAGAGATCCGAATTGCTTGAGAAAGGTAACCGAACGCTGAAAATCAGCGTTCAGTTACCTTTCTTGGCCATTTGGCTATCCAGAGAGCAGGCAATTCGCCAAATCCTGGCGAATTGCCTGCACATACGGTGCCTGTTCGGTGCCTGTTCGAGGGCAGTGAAATCCCCATAAAAAAGCACTGCTTCGGCTATTCAGAGAACACAAACCAGCAGTGAAAGGTTCCCCTAATGCCCTGCCATTCGGTGGTTTAATTCGGCAGGTTTATTCAGGCGAATCCCATAGCTTCAATGTTGAAAATATTCCCGTTTTAATTCAATATCTAATAAACCGTTCATTATAAAATTATGCAGTAGACAGTCTCTTTATTTATAGATTTCTTCGGATATTTTAAGCATTTTTCTATTTTTTTTTTTAACTTTACTTATTTTTTCTGTAACAGCCCTTTTTATTATCATTCCTTGGAATTCATATGTAAATTTCAGACATTTTCGCTCAGTAGTTTCTTTGCAAACAGCGTTTCACTTTTCAATCATTCAAGCAAACTGTTTTTCTAATTTATTCACTGCCTTCGTCTGCGGTGACGGCTTTTTCCGGCAGCTTCGCTGCGTGTGATCGGCTCCTGCTCAGGTTTTTCCAGAGTTTTCGGTGGGTTAATCCAGATGTTTTTGCAGGTTTTCGGCGTGCATTCGCCGGGTTTTGCGGTTAGTTTTCTTCGGGTTTGCGGCGGCCTTTCCCTGCAATTCGGGGACCCTGTGGTGTTTGCTGAATACACGGCAAGGCCGCCGAAATGGGATCGGTAAAACGAACCAAATTGAAGAGAACGAAAAGTCACCGAATGTGCGGTGACTTTTCGATTCTCTTTGAATTACCCTGTATATGAGCAAAAAATATCACTACTAAAGAATACATATCAAAACAAACCAAAAATAAAGAAAAAAAAATAAGAAAAATAAAAATAATTATAATTAAAAAGTAAAAAATAAAACATAAAATATATAAAAATCAAAAAATTTAAAAATTAAAAAAAAAGAAAAAATTTAAATATATGTGAATAATATGTATAGTTAACTAAAAAGGTGAAAAAGGTTAAAAAAAAAGGTTAAAACCGTGCCAGTGAATTGAAAGAAAAAAGAAAAGGAAAAAGCTGTATAAAGCAATGTGAAAAAAATTTATGTAATAGAATGGCCATATATAGGTCAAAATTTTGAAAATGTGTAAAAATTGTGTATGACGTGTAATAGAGTGAATGAATGAAATGTGTGTAAAAATAAACTGAAGTAGTAAAAGGTCTGTAAAAATAGAGTGATGATCATAGAGTGTTGATATAAATAGATCATGTAAAAATAACATGTTGGAAATGATATTTGAGTAAAAAAATAAAAGACAAGAAATAATAAATAAAAAAATAAAAATAATATCGCAGTTATGGTACGCCTATGGATATTACAAAAAAATATTCTGCGTTCATTTAGAGAAGAGGTAAATGAGATATATCCATTCAATCTGTACGGGGCTAACGTATTAAGGGTCCTTATCCAGAATATTTTCCTTTGTAGGCGCAATTGAGAACAATTGCCTGCATATTCAAAGGGGGGCATGGTCAATGGCCATACATTTTAATGAAGGTAACCTATGACCAACCTGCAAAAAGTGTTTAGCCACAGGTTTTTCTGTGTACTTGTCTCTATAAGCTCTAATATCTGATCGTGTCCCCTAATGCACTCATGGAGTGTGAGATCAGTTTTTCCCACGTAACCAAACCCACAGGGGCATGATATGAGGTAGATGACACGGTCCGTCATGCAAGAAATGCCATGATATATCCAGAATCTCTGTCCTGTAGAAGGGTGGGCAAAGGAATCTCCCGGTATCATATATCATATATATATATTAAACATCTGTCATGAAATCTTGTCATTTTATTGTACTTGTTTCATAATGAGAATTAGATGACTTCCCATAAGTCATGTCCTAAAAAAATAAGATTTCTGCTCCCCAATTAACAGACGCTATATCACCCTTTACCTAGCACACCACTGATATTTGATAGTAATGTTTCAATATAATGATAGGCATGGTTTTATGGAATCATTTTGAAAATTGTAATGAATATTATAGATTTCTGGTGATTTATTAAAGAAACACACCATTGAAACCTAATGAACCTAATAAAATCTTTTCAGTGGTGGAGGGTATCACCATCTCCCCATCAAACCAAGTTCGCTGCCTTGGAGTTACACTTGACTCTGCTCTTTCCTTCATCCCCCACATCAAGTCTCTTTCCTCCTCCTGCCGATACCAACTGCGTAATATTTCCAGAATTCGGCCATTTCTTACCGCTGTCACCACAAAACAACTCATACACGCCCTGGTAATCTCCCGACTCGACTATTGCAATAATCTCTTATCTGGCCTCCCTCTGTCCCACCTCTCCCCCCTACAATCCATCCTGAACGCCTCCGCCAGGCTAATTCACCTCACCTGCTTCTCTGTCTCTGCCGCTCCCCTCTGCGAGTCCCTTCACTGGCTCCCCATCCACTGCAGAATTAAGTTCAAAATCCTTATCCTTACCTACAAAACCCTCACTAACTCAGCGCCCCACTACCTGTCCTCACTAATCACCAAATACACCCCAGCCCGCTCCCTAAGATCAAACAGTGACCTGCGCCTAGCTTCTCCCCGCATCACTTCTTCCCATGATAGACTGCAGGATTTCTCACGCGCAGCCCCCACTCTCTGGAACGCTCTCCCTCGTACTGTCAGACTTTCCCCTAACTTCTCTTCCTTCAAACGCTCCCTTAAAACATTCCTATTTAGGGAAGCCTACCACCCAACTCACTGACGCAACCATCAATCACTCTCACCTTACAGTCCTCTCCTCCTGTTTCCAACCCCAACCCTCCCAGATTGTGAGTTCCTACAGGAATAGGGCCCTCATCTCCTCCTGTACTGTTTGTCAAATGTTGTTCAATGTTTTGTAACCCTGTCTATACTGTGCTTATTGTACAGCGCTGCGGAATATGCTGGCGCTTTATAAATAAAGAATAATAATAATAATAATAATAATAATTCAGTGTGTGGCTCAACAGGGGACTCCATTCATCCGGAAAAAAATTGTGGAGGAACTTCATTCCTAAAACTTCCTACTCGACCACTAAGTAAGACTTCATCTGCACTTCATATGCAAGGGAAACATACAATAATGTATTTTATCTATCTCTCCTGAATTTGATAGGACGGACTTGGTTTGTGGGACCTGTACCTCTTTGTGCAGCCGGTTTGTTCTCTGGTTTCCCAAACATGAGGGTATCGCGGATTACCACAGGCATAAAGTGACTCTCTAGCCGCTGTGACTATTCAACTTTAGTGTCGCTTCCCCTAATAGATTACTCGATGTCTTCGAGATTTATGTCGAGAATGTACAGATGTAAAATCCAGATCAGCCAGTGGCTCCCATGGTGTTGGCACCAAGAGCTATTGAATTTGCTGGACACTCAAGCGAGCCTCTAGTCCAGGGGTCAGGAACCTTGGCTCCCTGATGTTTTGGGAACTACATTTCCCATATGGCTCCGTCAGCCTAATGGATGACTGAGCATCATGGGAGATGTAGTTCTCAAAACATCAGGGAGCCAAGGTTGCGGACCCCTGCTCTAGTCCCTCGCAAGCCACAGGAAGTAACAGCAGCTGCCGGATCCTGACCAGTGCCAATGGCTATGAGGGTTTAATTTATAACCCTCCCCCCCACTTTTCATCCTAGAGCATCCCTTTACATAGAGCAAACACATGGCTACAGTGCTTTGAATAGGTGAAGATTTTAATGGGTTATTCAAAGAGAGCTGAATTGGCCAACAAATTGCACTGCGCTCAGCAGATCGATTCGGCGCACTTCAGGGGACCCTGCAGGGAATGCTGAATTCAATGCAAGGTTGGCGAATTCAGCACGCCGAAGTTTCAGAGCACCAAAATTTTGGTGTTCTTTGAATAACCTCTTAAGTGGGGTGGCCCGACAGAGATGCTAGTCACCTTAGCATTCCAGAATACCATGCTGGTATAATTCTATTACTATGCAGTAGGGGTCATTCTGCGTCCATGTCCTCTTTCTATATTTCCACTTGTTGGTGTATATATTAAGGACTGTCAGTAGCCAGTTGTGGATGTAGAGGTAAACCCAAATTTATTATTATTCTTTTGCTCTTATTGAAGAACAGAAAACAATTTCCACATTACTCCATGATACGTTATTTATAACATATATTCATCTGAACAGCAGGATCTCTAGGTCTATAAAACTGCCAAAGATAAAAAATGAGATTTTCTTGGAAAATATATAAAAATTATATAGTGATCTTTTTAGACTTGAATGAAAATTGAAGCTTCTCCACAGCAAGAAGATGGATCATCGTTCTAGTTGATTGGTAATTCTTCTGGGTCATCTGATCTGTCAGATTAATTACCACCATAGTGACGATGCATTCTTCATAATCCTGCCTTAATTATGATTTATGGCACACAGAGGGAGTATTCATGGTAAGTGGCAGCAACAATCTCTTTTCTAATGACACTGCTGCCTATGTGATAATGAAGTTGCGGAAATAAAGAGTTAGCATAGTATCACAGTATGAATTCATTTTACCTCCCGTGGGAATCAAAATGATCTTGTCTTCCACTGTACATAGGCATATATATTTTTAATAACAAATTACTTAAAATTTTATGGAGGGTAAATATAGGACACATTTGTATTATTTTAACAGCCTCCTCTTAATAATAAAGTCCAGTTCATTAATCTTATTATCTTTAAATGACACGCACATATGGAATTTTAGACTCATTTTTGCTTAATATGTGCATGTATGGGCCAAAATTGTTTTTTTTTGAAGATAGTATTTTACCAGGAAGGATACATTGAGACTACTCTCGTTTTCAAGTATGTCCTGGGTGGCGAGTGTGTACTGTTAGGTGTCTTGCCCAAGGACACTTACTGGAGAGGTGCTCTTGCTGGGATTTGAACCTGTATCCCCATGGTCTCCACAGTCATAGAGCAGTGATGTTACCTCTACTCCACCCAGCACTTGGCACATGATCTTGTGTTTTGGAGGAATTGCTCTCTTTATAAAGGGTTACTTTCTTTCAAAAGCCAACTCCCACCTTTTGCTTACAAAAGTGATATTTCAAGCTTCATATAAATCTTCATCGTGTAACAGTGAGTTTTCGGTACTGCAAGACATGTAAATACAGTATGTAATTCCCAGTGCACCTAGAATGCTTATTAAAATTGATATTAAGCTATATGGTGACCAAACGATACTAACACTGCAGTAATATGTTTCAATATAAAATTGGGATACTTATGTTTAGGCTAGGGTCAGACGAACGCATTTTTCGCATCGTCCGTAAAAAAGTGCATCCGAACGCATGGACGTACTTTTTCACAGAATACGCGATAGCGGTCATACGATGCGCAATTACGGCCGTGGGTTTTTACGGATCCAAACCGGGAAACTTTGGGTATCTGGACGCTATGTTGGCATAGCAGCTGACGTCTCCTAATCACGCACACACGCCGCTATGTGGACACAGCGCACTCTGTACGTCAGTACTAGCGGTTCGACGTTCTTGCAAAAATGCGTTCGTTTGCCGCTTGCGATGCGCGGCCGAACTTTCGTGCGGCCGTACTTTGTGTGTGGGTCTGCGTTGGACATCATTTGCTGCTACCACAGCCGTCATAATGTGCGGCTAAACGCACATTCGCACTGCGTTCGTCTGACCCCAGCCTTAGAAGGCAGCGTCTTCTCCTTCTGGTGGATCCTCAGATGCTTGTGTTGTAATTCACTCTTTCCTGGGGGGTGATGCTTTCTCCCTGTCATGTTTTTTTTTTCCGGGTGTCAGCAGCTAAAAATTATAGCAGCATAATCACAGTGTATATATATATATATATATATATATACAAGAGACCAAAATCCAGACGCACACGGAAACTTCTTTTCAAAGTTTAAATAAAATAAAACTTTATTCCGGCATCAAATTTCAACGTTTCAGTCCCCAGAGGGACTTGCCTCAGGAATGGCCAACATACAAAGGAAGACATATATATACATCAAACAATTAAGCTCCCACAGATGTGTCTACCATGCAATCACAGAGCAGGCGTGGACATACTCTGCAAGCCAATTAACCAAAGTAATAACGCAAAAAAAGGAGGAAACATAAATCACAGTGACACCTCAAAAAGAGTCTAAGAAAAAAAGAGAAAGTCAACATGTAGGATACAGTGATACAATATTCCAGCTACATTTAAAAAGAACATATTAGCATCTTAGTATAGATATAGCAGTGTAATTAACATAGCTAGGAATAGTAATCCATATATGGCAAAAGCATAATATTATACTAAATGTGCACAGATTCGTTGGGGGAAGGGGCGGCCCACGGGGAAACACCAAGGGACGTCCCCCCAAGAAGAAGAGGTAATCCCTATATACAACTTGTCTTCAAGAACACTGACTGACTCTGAAGTGACATTGCTCTCTAAAGATCTAAATTTTTTTCCATCTAATGGCCCTGATAATTTTAGGTGGGAGGTGGAGCAGTTTCAGTTTGGACGTCAATTACGTCTATTAGATTTTTTCCAATCTTTTGATCAGCAGCCCTTCAGTGGGTCTACCTCACTGAAACTTAGATCCACATTTGATCCACCTCCTACTAATCCAGCGATTCGAGCATTTTACAATGTGTCAAAACTGATACTTCAAAAGCCATTGCATACAATACTGTTATGCCAGTGTCTAATGTTTCTAAAAAAGATCGTGATATTATATCTAGTCTTGCTAATGATGAATTCATTACTATCCGCCCCACTGATAAAGGGGGCGGTATAGTCATTATGAATTATTGTGACTATTGTGATGAAATACTGTTACAACTCAGTGACCAATCAGTATATCGCTGTTTGTCATATGACCCGGGGTTGGAGTTTGCACAAAGTTTAAGGAATTTTTTAAAACAAGCCTTAGAATCAACTGTCATTTCATCTCAGCTATTTGAATATATGTCTGTGACATTTCCTCGGTGTCCTATTTTGTATACCTTGCCTAAGATCCACAAAAATGCTAGACATCCTCCAGGCCATCCAATTGTTTCGGCAATTGGCAGCCTGTTGGAACCATTGTGTATCTGGTTGGATCGTATCTTGCAGGAGCCAGTGATGTCCCTCGACACTATTGTCAGGGACACCCCGGACTTTATTTCTCAATTGAAGCGACTTGGGGCAGCCCTCCCCGATTCCCTCCTTGTTACTATAGATGTTAATAGTCTTTATACCATCATTCCTTTGGAGGAGGGCATCGGGGCGGTACGCACAATTCTAGTTAACCACATTAATGCTGTGCCATACCCTATAGAATTTATTTTGAAAATTTTGCGTAAAACTCTCACTATGAACTATTTTAGGTTCCAGGAGAAATACTACCTACAATGTACAGGCACATCCATGGGAGCGGCAATGGCTCCCATGTATGCCAACGCCTTTATGTACATATACGAATCTACATATATTTTGCCTGCTTTCTCTCGTGGATTGCAATTTTATGTTTGTTATATTGATGATATTTTGTTGATGTGGCAGGGGACACCTGGTGAATTGCAAACCATTATGACCAATCTGAACAAATTACCAACGTCGGTTAGGCTAACATTCCGTTCGGATCCTGTAAGTGTTAATTTCTTAGACCTCAATGTCGCAGTTGAGGATGGTAGACTGCGATATTCACTATTTAGGAAATCGACGGATAGGAATACTTTATTAAACGCTTCTAGTTTCCATCCACGCAAACTCAAAGAATCGTTACCTATTTCCCAGTTTTTGCGTGTTATGCGCAACAACTCGGATCCTTCTACATGTACACAGCAGCTGTCAGAGATGTACTCTCGATTTATTAAGCAAGGTTATAGATCTGACATTCTTGATAATGCCTTGAACAAAGCACATGATGGTGTGCTAACACCGGGCCCACGTGGTGGGTCGAATTCTCAAATTATATTTGCTCAGACGTTTCATACAAAATCAAGTATGTTTGCCCGTACTATTAGATGTCACTGGCGTATTCTTCAAAATGATCCTAAATTGGCCCAATACGGACCAATATAACTTTTTCTCATCTAATAATCCATTTTCAAACCCGGGCTGTTTCCGGTGTGTGGGATGTACTACGTGTAATTCTCTAATCCCGGGAAAAGTGTTTTTTCATCCTTACAGTGGTACCAGGTACCGAATTCGACACCAAATTACCTGTACAACTGACTATGTTGTCTATAAGATCTCATGTCCCTGTGGTAAAATATATATATAGGGAAGTCCATTAATAATTTACGAGAACGTATGGCAAATCATAGGTCGCCATTAGGGCAGCATTAAACGGGCATGATAACCCACAACCGGTGGCACGCCACTTCTTTGAGGCTGGACATAATTTGTCCAGCCTACGAGTGATGGCTATTGATCACATCCCCCCGCTTGTGAGAGGGGGTGATCACGCTAAAGAACTTCTCAAGCGAGAATCTTTTTGGATTTTTACACGGACTCACTTGCTCCGCGTGGTCTTAATGAGAAGAACTCTTATATCCCTTTTTTGCCCTTACGTTAGTTTGTTTAAAAAGCAGCGATATATGCAGTATTGGTCTTACAAACCCTCTCTGGGTGTGAAGTCCTCCTAGGCAATTGTTTTTAACCCTTTCGCTGCTGAGGCATTTCCCGCCTCCGTGCTGAGGTAATTTTTACCGGTTTTGCTCATCATGTTTAAATGTGTTTTGAAGGCTTATTTTAGTATATGACCCAGACATATTATATATCGTTCTTTCCATCAGACTCGGCAGATTCATAATATGTCATTATTATATGTATACGTCATGACCTGTCTGTATATTATAACAAAAAATGCAATAAAATATGAATTTTCAATAATTTACAACGTGTAAAGTGTTTTTTTTCACATTTTAACATGCAAGCAATTGCGGTTATATTTTGTATGGGGTGCGCTTGTTAAAAAAATTAGAAATGGGGTCTCGTTACATTTTGTTTTGGGGAAAATTACGCGATTTTTAACAAACGCACCGCATACAAAAATCGTTAGTGCAGCATCATTGTTCACATTATAATTGAAATGGGAACAATATTGCTGCATTAACAAACCAAAAAAAAGAAAAAAAACTTGTTTATTTTTTTTTTATAATTTTTTTTAAAATATTTTTTTATTTTTATTTTTAATTATTTATTTTTTTTAAAACTTTTTCATAGTCATGTTTGGTATCGTTGGAATGGCCATGCTCTGGCCGATCCAACAGTACCAAACTTTAACCCCTAGCTGCCACGGATCAGGAGATAGGGGGTTCATTGGAACCCCCTACCTCCACCATTGGTGGCAGCTAGGGGTTAACTCCAGGACTGGCGTCATCGTGCTATGCAGGGGGAGCGCCGATTCGTGATCCGGCTCCCCAGGGGTTAATGTCAGCCACCGTTTGGAAGGGCAGGCTGTGCCCTTCCAAGCGGTGCCTGTATTAACTCCCTGCTCCCGGGCGATCGGGAGGGAGAGAGGTCCGAAGGACCTCCCCCCTCCCTTTCAGGCGCCTCCTCCGCACACGCGGGGGGGGGCGCCTGAAATAGATGTCATCGCACCGCCGCGATGACATCTATTGTGCCCGCGGCGGTCCCAGATTGACGGGCTGACATCCAAGATGTCAGCCCGCACCGGGGGGCACAGCGATCGGCCGGAATCCGGCCGATCGCAGGCTGCTTCGGGAGGATGCGCTCAGCGCGTCTTCCGCAGCCAACCCTTCCTGCGGCAGGACGCGCTCAGCGCGCTCAGCGCGTCCTCCGCAGCGAAGTGGTTAACCAATAAAAAAAATATTTTTTCTATTTGGTCTTCCTAAATATGTGGTTTACATGGATTTCAATAAAGGGCAGTTCATTGTATGGCTGTAGTTCTGTGCACATTTAGTATAATATTATGCTTTTGCCATATATGGATTACTATTCCTAGCTATGTTAATTACACTGCTATATCTATACTAAGATGCTAATATGTTCTTTTTAAATGTAGCTGGAATATTGTATCACTGTATCCTACATGTTGACTTTCTCTTTTTTTCTTAGACTCTTTTTGAGGTGTCACTGTGATTTATATTTCTTCCTTTTTTTGCATTATTACTTTGGTTAATTGGCTTGCAGAGTATGTCCACGTCTGCTCTGTGATTGCAGGGTAGACACATCTGTGGGAGCTTAATTGTTTGATGTATATATATGTCTTCCTTTGTATGTTGGCCATTCCTGAGGAAAGTCCCTCTGGGGACTGAAACGTTGAAATTTGATGCCGGAATAAAGTTTTATTTTATTTAAATTTTGAAAAGTCTCCGTGTGCATCTGGATTTTGGTCTCTTATCTACCTGCAGCTGGATTGACTGCACCGGAGCAAGAAAGTTTCGGTATGTGGAGTGCGGGACCTCTTGATCCTTTATATATGTATACATATATAAACTAGTTATGTTGGATTTTTGTATATTCTTTCAGGCCTTGCACCACATTTTGCATTGGTTTTGCACTTTTATATTTTTGCCGTGGATACGGGACACGTCATCCCGAGGAGACCGGGATGAACACGTGCATGCGCGCTAAGCGGACAGATATGCAACGACTCGAGGGAGGGGTGAGTACACTTTGCATTTTGTGTGTATAAAAGTGTGCTTTTACATTGTAAAATGTAATGAAATTGTCCTGAGGAAAGCTCCAAACGAGGAGCTGAAACGTTGACTCTCATGTCACAATAAAAAAGCAAGTTACCAGTCCTGGAGTGCCGCCGCAATTTCTTTGCAAGTGTGTATATATATATATATACTCAAAATGGTAACCCGCCACACGGAGACTGAGTAATCAGAAAAAAAATCTTTTTTATTGATTTGACGTTTCAGTCCACACAGGGACATTCATCAGGATTGTATCAAGCTTATATACACAGCCCACAACTTTAGTTCAATCAGCAATCAATCACATGGTCAATTTAACAAGCTCAAATAGTAACCATAACAACATGTTAACAGAATCTAACTTTCCCCATATCGAATAAACTACTCCATAATAGATTGCTGTAACAACGCATAGATTCTCAAACATCGATATATAAATATATACTGATTCTAAGGAAGAAAACAAAAAAATATTGCTTTATTCAAAAAGATAAAAAAGCATCTAGGGTGGTAAAGGAATTTTTACAGAATGCTTTGGACATTGATATTCTCGTACCAGTGTTTATTGAAATTAATAAAATTTATTGTCAGTACCTAGCCTCGACAGGCTATTTTTCATATTTTTAACATTCAAGCCTATGGGATTCATCTGAATAAACCTGTCGAAGGAAACCACCAAACGGCAGGGCACTTCACTGACATTCCTCTGCTGTTCGGTGTTCTCTGAATAGATTAACCATTGCTTCTCTATGGGGGTTTTCACTGCCGTCGAACAGGCATCGTACGTGCCTGCTCTCTGAATAACCGAATGGCCCCGAAATGTCCCCATTCGCTGAAATTCAGTGTCCAGCTACATTTCGGGCACATTTCAGATCTCTCTGAATAATCCCCTTCGCGCAAATGCGCTCGTTCAACTTTTTTTGCGCACGCAAAAAACGTTAGCGCGCGCAAATTAACGCAGTAGTACTCTCCGAGCGCAGTTTTTATGCCTTCAACTTTTTACGTGCGCCAATCCGACGCGCAAATTCGTGCGCAAATGAACGTTGCATGCAGGAATCGGTGGGCAGACTGTTTTTTCACGGGATTCAGCCAATCAGAATTAAGAACCACCATTTTCTAAAGTTAGGTTGTTGCGGCTGTCAAAGTCAATCTGCATATATGTGCTGCAGCAAAAAATTTTATATTAATATAAATAATGTATTAATTTTTTATGTCTGGGTATGTATAGAATGTGTAACTGTACTGTGCTGTATTTTTTTTTTATTGCTGTGTTATTTAGTTTCGGCCTCAACGATCATATTTGCAGTTAACACCAAGTTTTCAAAGACGTTCCGAAAATTCGCGCAAACGTCGCTCGTACGACTTTGCGCGAAGATTGTAATACCATACGCACTAACGCATTTGCGCTCACAATGTTAACCCTTTCACTGCGGAGGACGTGTGGGGAACGTCTTGATTGACTCCTAAGGAAAGATAGGGGGTTCATTTGAACCCCGATATCTCCCGACTGTTGAAAGCTAGCAGGGTCATGTTTGGAATGATTAGAAAGGCCAGAGCATGGCCTTTCCAATGATCTCAAACATGACCATGTTTAAAGTAACAAAAAAAAATAAAGATAATAATAAAAAAAAGAAAAACGTGCTTTTTTAAGACATGAAATGGCTCAGCAGTGAAGGGGATAAGTATAGGACGCGCGCAGGAACTTGCGCTTGCACTGGGTTCGTGCAGGGTCACTTGCGTTGGACGTTAACGCGCATCGTTTGCGCGAACGTCGTACTGCGACGTTCCGCGCAAATGGTTTTGTCCTTGCACAAAAGCGCATTTGTGCGCAAGCAAATGCGCTGCGCAAAGCATGTAATAGGGGCCTATATAAGCAGCACCAAGTCCAGTATGACTTGTCTTATATACACCCAATTTTCCAATAAGAACAGCGGTATTATCATACAAACCCCCACTGTATAAGGCATGTAAATAGGCTGAGGATACAGAAGGACACCTAAGGACTTTCCACTTGATGCTTCCACAAGTAGCAGCCCCAGAAAGCTGCCTTTTGCAGAGGAAAATTACAAATAAATATAAATGCCAATTTGTGGCTTTTCCCATGTGGTTATTTGAGTTTCTCTTTAACAAAACACTTACCAGAGCTTGAACCAAGTTACTTTATGTGATATTTGTGCACTAATAATACGTTTAAAATAGTTTAGAATACTTGCACTAGTGCCACCTTCATACAAAGTATAGGAGTGCAGTTAGGGTGTGTGTACTGAATGAAAGGTCCTGCTGTCCACCCTTTAGGCACCCACTACACTTTGTGCTTTCCTTATTTCTTTTGTGACCACTGGTGTGCGCAGCCCATTACATTAAGGTGTGCACCCATGGAACATTTATTAATTGAAAACTTATGTTAACCCTTTCACTGCTGAAGCATTTCACCGCTGTGTGCTGAGCTCATTTTTACTGCTTTCGCTCATCATGTTTAAACGCGATTTAAAGCCACATTTTATTAAATGACCCAGACATATTATATATCGTTCTTTCCGGCAGACTCGGCAGATTCATAATATATCATTTTTATATGTATACGCCATGTCCTGCCTATATATTATAACACAAAATGCAATAAAATTTAAATTTTTAATCATCTGCAGCGTGTGAAGTGTTTTTTTTTCACATTTTATCACATGAACATTTGCAGTTATATTTTCTATGGGGTGCGCTTGTAAAAAAATTAGAAATGGGTACTTGTTAAATTTTTTTGGGGGGAATTACGTGATTTTTAGCAAACAAACCCCATAGAAAAAAATCATTAGTGCAACATCATTGTTCACGTTATAATTGAAATGTGAACAATATTGCTGCATTAATAAAAACAACACACAAAAAAAAACATGTTTTTTTTTATTTGTTTTTATTTATTTATTATTATTTTTTAAAACTTTTTATTTACTTTGAACATGGTCATGTTGGGTATCATTCGAAAGGCCATGCTCAGGCCTTTCAAAGAACACCCTCCATGACCTCCTAGCTGCATGGTTCTGGAGATATCGGGGTTCAAATGAACCCCATATGTCTAACAGGGGATTTCCTTGGGAAATCCCCCGGCAGCTAGGGGTTCCCCGGCTATCTGACATCATCACGCTATGGGGGGACCCGGGGTGGAACCGCCATCCACGATGGCGGCCCCCACCAGAGCTAGGCCGCAATTCGGCGCCGCAAGGCGCTGAAGTGCGACCCGGTGCCTGAAGGGGTTAAAGCCAGGCACCGCTTAAAAGGGGAGACTCTCCCCTTTTAAGCGGTGCCTGGCTTTTGACGCTGCTCCTTCCCGATCGGGAGGGAGAGGGATCCATCCCTCCCTTCCAGGCGATCTCCCAGCATTGCCGGGGGTCGCCTGGAAATGACGTCATCGCGCATGTCAACGTCATCGCGCATGTAAAATGTCAATGTAGCAGGCGAAAGAGGGTGCCCTTAGTATATTCATGTACTGGTGTATGCATTTCCTTACAGCAGTGTTTCCCAAACCTGTCCTCAGGACCCTGTAACAGGCCAGATTTTGCAGATCACCTTGGGGAAATGCAGACTGAATCCTGCAATCACTGAGCAGCAAATCATATCACCAGTGTTGCGCTTTACATATCTGGAAAACCTGGCCTGTCACTGGGTCCTTAGGACAGGTTTGGGAAACACTGCCTTACAGAAATAAAGGAATTAAAGTTGTTAAATGCACAATAGAAATATTGTTGGACATTCAAAGGTTGCACTCAATGGGTATCAAGGTAATAGAAGCCACACATGAGGGAGCATGTATTACATTCTCAGTTTAGACATACAAAATAAAGAACTTACAATGTAGCAGGCGGTTGGTACATGACAATTATCACGTAAATAATATCATCAGAAATATAACAAAAAAACAGCAAATATATTTGGCAGTCAGCACGGAGACGTTACCTTTGTGCAAAACATATGAAAGAGCTTTAGGCTAGGGTCAGACAAACGCATTTTTCACGTCTACCATCAAAAAGTGCATCGATGCGTCCAAACGCATTTTTTCACGGAAGACGCGATAGCGGTCATACGATGCGCAATTTCGGCCGTGATGTGTTATGGATCCAAACCAGGAAACTTTAGGTGTCTGGACGTTATGTTGGCCGGACATGAGCAGCGTCTGACGTCTCCTAATCACGCACACATGCCGCTATGCCGACGCAGCGCACTCTGTACGTCAGTACTAGCGGTTCGACGTTCTTGCAAAAATGCGTTTGTTTTCCGCTTACGTTGCGCGGCCGATCTTTCGTGCGGCCGTACTTCGTGTGTGGACCTGCATTGGATGTCATTTGCTGCTACCACGGCCGTAATAAAGTGCGGCTAAATGCACGTTCGCACTGCGTTCGTCTGACCCCAGCCTAAAAGTTAATTTGCAACTGAATTGAAACCAGAATAAAAACTAAAACTAGGTCTAAGGGGGTTATTCAGAGAGCACCAAAATGTCATCAACATTTCAGTGCTCTCTCATTCCCTGCACTTCGGGGAATCAAATTTCTCGACCCTATGGTGAAATCACCATTCACTGCAGGGTCCCCGAAGTGCAGCTAATTAGCCGCCGAATGCCACTGCCAACCCACCGCAAACCTGCCAGTAGCCACCGTAAACCCGTCACCGCCAACCCACTGGACAGCCGCAAAATGCAGCCGACGAGCACAATGCCGACCAGCCATAAAAAAAAGCCAACAAGCCAGCAAATGGGCAAAAAACGGAAACCAATACAATTGAAAGTGTCAAAATTGAAACGCTGTTTGCAAAAATAAACTACTGGATGAAAATGTCTGAAATTAACATATAAGGTCCTATGAATGATAATAAAAAGCTCTGTCACAGAAAAAAGAAACAGCTATAAAAAAACAGAAAAAAGTTCCCGAAAAATTCTGAAAAATGCCTAAAAGATCCTAAAAGAATATAAATAAAGAGACTTTTTACTGCAGATTAAAATAATAAACGGTTTATTAGATATTGCATAAAATCGGGAATATTATAACATTGAAGCCTATGGGGTTCGCCTGAATAAATCTGCTGTATGAAAGCACTGATCAGCGGCGCACTTAAGCAACTTTTCACTGCTGTTCGGTATGAATAGATTAACAATTGTTTCATCAACTGCCGTTGACCAGGCACCGTACTTGCTGGCAGGTCGCCAAAATTTAGCAAACTGCCTGCTCTCTGAAAAGCCGAATGGCCCCGAAATTACACCGTACGGGGAAATTCCCTGTTCGGTGCCATTTCGGGGCCAGATTGACTCTTTGTGAATAACCCCTTAAGTTTAAATCTGTAACTAACATTTCTCTAGAGAAGAGAGAAGCATTCATTGAAAATAAAGAAAATATTAATAGCATAGAACATATATTTTGTAAGGTTGAGCTTTACAAGTATTCAATAACATGCCCAATGGATGACAACAATTTTATGACAGCACAGGAAATGATTATTATGACAGTTTTTTTGGTCATTTTGTTCGAAGAAATTGGTGGAAAAATAATTGAGAATATGATTTGGTTCTCATATTTGAAGATTACAGCACACATCTGTCTTTCTATCATTGCTTAATTAAAGTCAATTGTTTTCACAGTTTTATTTATTTAGCATTAACTTTCATTAACGTCTATGTTTCCCTGTATGTCATATCTGCACCTACATTCCCTCTTACAATCAAGACAATGTTTCAGAATAATTATTTGTGTCGTTATTTCTAATACCTTTCACTGTTTCACCTGGTGGATTGCAGTTCTCGGCAAAATTTTACTGACAACTTTAGAGTTATCTGTTTCCATTGCCTGAGACAAAGACACCTGATAAAAGAATGATATGCAGCAAAAATGGAGAAGAGTAAAAAAAAAACAGAACAAACCAAAATGAGATGCCAAATTCTAGACACTGTCTCGTTAGGAAAATGTGTCCTTGCCCCCCCCCCTCCTATATCATTAATGGTGCTGTCTGTGAATTTTTAGCCTTATTCTTATACAACAATCTTATTGCATATCATGTTGCAAGAATCGTAACATAAATGCTTATCTTTACCAACTATAAATATATTCAAGAAAGAAAAGTGTCATCTGCACTTATCCCTATAACATCATGTGAAACAAAACACAATTAGAGGTTTTGGTTTATGTGAATGGCATTTAAGTATAAGCTTATTTTTATATGTTCAATAAATATTTTGATTTTAATGGATATTAGCCTTTTTGGAATATACCAGCTACGCCAACCATCACCCTGCTATGAGTGAGGAGGGACCCCCTCTGAAGGGATAAGAGGTCCAGACGCCACTATACAGAGCCACCTTATAAGGAGGCTCTGAATTATGTGAGTTGATCACCATTAGAACTTGAAATATATCCTTTTTTTTACGTTAATGCACTATTTCGACATATCCTCCTATCCGAGGTACAATTGGTGAATGAGACGAATCAAGGCGAACGTTGGGCGAGGCCCCCCCACTAAGAGGCCTGCAGGCGTACACCACGAGCCAATTGGGGCTCCTATTTTGTGAGTGAGACCACTCTTTTCTGTTATGTTTTAACGTAAACAAACTGTATTACGCGATCAGTTCTTTTACTTTCTTGAATATAGGATATCTCTGATTAAGAATCTACACTGAACTGATCATTTATATAAGATAAGTTTACATCAGCATATACATTGTTTGTTATTTGTATGCATATACTCCCTTTAGATGCTACTTTGTGGGTGTCAATTTTCTATCTACATATGAATATTTATCACAACCGACCAGAACGTCTAAAAATCATAAAAGTGTTGTCCGAATGCATGAATTATATATTTTACATTGGTATTACAAAAATAAGAAAATATATAACCTAAATATACCAAGGAATTATGCAAACTGAATGATTGGAACTGTAATGAAAAACCTCCCCACTTTTCTATATGTGCCATTGAACATGATTGAATTATTTGAAAAGCTTTGAGGTCGTTTTCGTTGATGGAAACACAAAGCTCAAGCTATAATGTAAATGTATTAGCACTTGTTGGCCACCAGAGGGACCTTCTACCTGTCAAACAGGGTGTCAGGAACCGTGTCTGCACGTGAACCAGCTGCATGAAAAGTGCTGCCTTCATGGTCAGCACTAACTACCAGCAAACAGTTAATGTACAAAACACCACACCTCTACCTGTGTCGATAAGTGACCAAACCCCCTGTTTACCTCAGTATTGAGCCTTTCCCAACCTGTTCAGTCATATTCCTGTTTGTTTCTGATTCATTCAGTGTAATTCAAAGAGATCCGAATTGCTTGAGAAAGGTAACCAAACGCTGAAAATCAGCGTTCGGTTACCTTTCTTGGCCATTCGGCTATCCAGAGAGCAGGCAATACGCCAAATCCTGGCGAATTGCCTGCACATACGGTGCCTGTTCGGTGCCTGTTCGAGGGCAGTGAAATCCCCATGAAAAAGCACTGCTTCGGCTATTCAGAGAACACAAACCAGCAGTGAAAGGTTCCCTTAATGCCCTGCCATTCGGTGGTTTCATTCGGCAAGTTTATTCAGGAGAATCCCATAGGCTTCAATGTTAAAAATACTCCCATTTTAATTCAATATCTAATAAACCGTTCATTATAAAATTCTGCAGTAAAGAGTCTCTTTATTTATAGATTTTTTTAGGATATTTTAAGCATTTTTCTGATTTTTTTTTTTTTTTAAAGTCCGATTTTTTTTATTTTTTTAAGTTTACTTATTTTTTCTGTAACAGCCCTTTTTATTATCATTCTTTGGACCTCATATGTAAATTTCAGACATTTTCGCTCAGTAGTTTCTTTGCAAACAGTGTTTCACTTTTCAAACATTCATGCAAACTGTTTTCCTATTTTATTCACTTCGCTCTGTCTGCGGTCTCGGCTTTTTCCGACGGCTTCGCTGCGGGTGATCGGCTCCTGCTCGGGTTTTTCCGTGGTTTTCGGCAGGTTAATCCAGATGTTTTTGTGGGTTTTCGCAGTGCATTCGCTGGGTTTTGCAGTTCATTTTCATCGGGTTTGCGGTAGCTTTTCCCTGCAATTCGGGGATCCTGTGGTGTTTGCTGAATACACCGCAGGGTCACCGAAATGGGATCGGCAAAAGGAACCGAATTGAAGAGAACGAAAAGTCACCGAACGTGCGGTGACTTTTCGGATCTCTTTGAATTACCCTGATTGTGTACCAGATCACCCTGCTTTGCCCACAGACCACCGATTACCCGTCTTCTGCCAGTCTCTGACCACGTATCGCCTTTTGACCACTCTCCTGTTACTCTCTTTAGTACTGGACCTTGGAACTACTCTGTGTCTGTGTATCCAAAGGTACTATCTCTGTTTATCCCTACATACTGGGCTCAGACCCCCCCCCCCGAACCTTGGGTCCCACCATGACCAATGCCAGGTGCCACCCTGACACAGGGTTTACCCACAGTGGGACATGTCTGTATGTACAGTATGTTCTGTGTGGGTAATTGGAAGTCATTTTCCACAAAACCACTGGGTCTCGCCAATGGTTTTATGATACATCACTTGAATGAATGGGTTAAGGGTGCAAGCATTAAAGCGTGACTTAAAAGTTAGGCTAATCAACCAAATGCTCTTTGGAAGTCTTGTTGTTGAATTTATCTTATTCCCGTAGGTATTAACGCAAAGCATTCTGACATCATTCTTTAGATATTTTTCGATGTCACATTAAAATGCTTAATCTTTTATTCAGGTGACAAGAGAAAATTATTTTCTTAGAAGGAATAGACCAAGCTAAATAAATCATCCCTTTACATTCGCTTTTGCTCTAATTTCACGGCAAAAAAAATTATGAAAACAAATGAAAACAAAAATCTAATCACTGAGCTGCAGCACAGATCTTAAAACGACATCCTAAAACATAATGAGAATCGATTTTTTTTAAATTATTACAGCAGACAGAGATGTCTGTGATGGGACAGTATGCGAATATCTTCTTTTCAACAATCAAGTAATACAGGATTCAAGCTTCATTTGCCCTTAAGCTTGTATAATCACATACTCAGATTATTTCTTCGTTAGTAATAAATGTGATACATGAACTTGCACTTGTTATATTTATTCTTGCGTAGTTCTATGAATAAGTAATTTCTAACTTTATTTTAAGTCACCATGAGTAGTAGTTCTGCATTTTTCCTAGGTTTATTACTGAAAGAATGAAAGAGTTGTCACCGAGACATAATTTCAGAGTAAGTAACTCACATTAAAATAATTTAACTCTAATATAAGTGTGACTTTGTATGCCAGACTAAAGGGCAATGTGTATTTAAATTCCTGAAGCCTGTGCAGCTCCATATTTAATTGATAAAATTAAGACATCCAAAATAAATGGTTAGTATTAGTAATATTATCACGTCCACAGCATAATGTGCAGCAACAAGGGCAATAAATAGATTATCACAAAAATATGCAACATCAAGGAGATCTGCAATGCCCAAACAAGATGCTTTATAAATCAACTTCTGTAAACACACCAAAGTGCAAGTTCACACCAATCACGGAGCAATCCATTCAATACATTTAAATCAAATACTTTAAAAAACAAATGCAAGCTGTATTTACCTGTACATTTTAATAAAACAAGTATGAGCTTTCTTTCTTTTTATTCTGCAATTCCAAATTAAATACAAACTAAATATATGAGGAGTCACCGACATTTCGGTGCTCTCTCGTTCCCCGCAGTTCCCTGCAATTCAGGAAATCAAAGTGGCCCACCCTGCGGTGAATTCAGCATTCACCACAGGGTCCTCAGTGTGCAGGGAAAACCCGCTGCACACCCGCCATAAACTCTCCGAACACAAGCCGAAACCGCTGGAAAAACCATGCCGAACACGCCGGAAAAAGCTGACAAGCCTCCAAACACAGCACAGACCAGCCGCCGGAAAAAGCCGACAAGCTGACGAACAGAGTAAAATATATATTATATATATATATATATATATACTATGGGAAGTAAAATGTCACCACAATACGCCAATCTTTTCATGGCAGATCTAGAACAGAGGTTCCTGAACACTCACCCTCACAAACCACACAAATATTTATGATACATTGATGACATTTTCATCATATGGACAGAAGGAGAGGAACGCCTTCTGGACTTTCACAAGGCATTCAATACGTTCCACCCATCGATCAAACTAAAGATGGAGTTTTCCAAGCACAGTGTGCTTCCTAGACTGTACCATATCAGCTGCACTTATCTGTGTACAGGAAACGCACAGACAGACCCAGCTACCTCCACAACGCCAGCTTTCATCCCAACCACACGAAACAAGGCATCATCTATAACCAGGCCATCAGGTACCACCGAATCTGCGCTGACACTGGGGACAGGGATGAACACCTGAGCAAACTATCTGCATCATTCCAGCGGAAGGGCTGTAAGGAAAGGACAATCTCTAAAAAAAAATCAAATCGGCACTGAAAACACCGTGCAAATAGCTGTTTCACTACAAAGAAAAGAAAAACACCACACGGATACCTCTAGTTGTTTCCTACAACCCAACTCTGGAGGGAATTCGCAAAATCATCAAAGATTTGCAGCCACTGGACACAGAGGACCTTGCGCTCAAAGAAATATTCCCACAGCCCCCCTTACTGGCATTCAAGCAACCCCCAAACCTGAGGCAAAAACTGGTCCGTAGCAAACTCATTCAGGAACAGGATGACATACAGAATGGGACCAAACGCTGCAACAAATCCTGCTGCAAACTGTGCCAACATATATGTGACAGCAGCACTTCCCGGCACAACAATGCCACAAGCAGCATCAAGGGCTCGTACCTCTGCACGTCTGCCAATGTGGTATACATCATCCAATGCACAGTGTGTGATAAGGTCTGCTTTATTGGTGAAACTAGCCTTAAACTAAATCTCAGGATGAACCAGCACAGACACTCCATCAAAAACCACCAGGAAAATACATATTGTACCCCAGTGGGACATCACTTCAATCTAACAGGCCACTCCATCCAAAACCTCAGAATTAAAATCCTCAAAGGACATTTTAAAGACAACCGTGAACGCAAAACATATGAAATTAAAATTATCACATATTTCAACACTATAAAACAAGGACTTAATGTAGATTCGGGTTTCTTAACCCATTTTAGTAGCGTAACATAATATTCATAATTCGGGTTGGGTTTCGGGTTTTTTTTCCTGTTTTTTTTTTTTTTTCTTTCTGTGTCTTCTTCATACTCACTGGTTTTTTTTTTTTGTCCTTTCACTTTCCCTTTGAAGCGGTCATGATCTTATCATCGTTGTCTTATGTGTCCGAGACCCCTTAATGTTTTCTTTGTTGTTTGTTTCTTTTTTGTTTTCCTTTTTTTTTTTTTCCCCTTTTTTCTTTCCCCACTCTGACTATGCCATTTGGCGATTTACAACATCTAACACCCCCAACCGTGTGCCCGATTTAATACTTTTAACAGACGGAGACGTATACGTCGACCTAATATTCCTACTATTGATACTTTGTCTGCTGAATCAGGTTCAGAGGTGGAGACGGCACAGACGGGCGGTGAGAATAATTTTTTAGGGGCCGGTTTGGATATTCCAGACAATACCCCGGATCGTCAACCAGACCCAGGTGTGGTCCCACACGTCGTGGGCAGAGGGGCAAAAAGCACTGGTCCACGAGGACGGCCGCCCAAACAACAGAGGTAACATCTGTCTTCAATCTTTCTGACAGACCCCTCACCCTGATTGAGATTTCACTTCTGGAGAAAGGATTATCTTTTGCCCCTACGTCCTTCCCCAATCCACTTGACCTGGAGGTTGACTTGCACAAATTTGGCAGAAATCTACGCCTTAAGGAATTCTTTAAAGCCCCTGGCACCTTGGGGAGCATTCCTCAACACAATCGGTTTAAGCCTAAGAGTTCCTTTGATCCACCGAACCGCCATTATAACATTTCTAAGGAAAACTCAGGATGACTTCAGCTCTTTAATTTCCCTACAGAAGAAGTTTCATACGAACATCAGTACAGCTCAACGGAGTGCCATTAAATCTTTGGCACAAGACAATACTATTGCTATTAGACCGGCTGACAAGGCATCACCGTTGTCTTATGTGTCCGAGACACCTTAATGTTTTCTTTGTTGTTTGTTTCTTTTTTGTTTTCCTTATTTCTTTTTTCCCCTTTTTTCTTTCCCCACTCTGACTATGCCATTTGGCGATTTACAACATCTAACACCCCCAATCGTGAGCCCGATTAATGTCCCAATGTTTAATTCCATCATTCTGCTCCGTATAGCTGCCAGACCTGACGAAGGGAGGATCACTCTCGAAAGCTTGTATTTTTAAATGTAATGTTAGTCCAATAAAAAAGGTATCACTCGGGTCCTGGAATGGGGCCGCTGCGACGACCGTTGTGACGACATTGAAACTGGCGACCAGCCTGACGCCGAACGCTACCAGCGGGATTGAGGAGGCTTTCAGCCCTGCGTTCCTGCTGGGGACACCTGGCCTGCTCGGCTTCGCTTTACCTGCTGAGAGTTCGCTGCCATTCCGTGACACTGGCTGGGGACTGCCCTGGCTTTTTTCCCTGTGACACCTTGCCTTTTTGATGACCTTTCTTTATGACCCCCCCCCTTTTCCTGATGTGAAGTGGATGTCCCCGGCTGGGGCCATCTCAGAGATTTTATTTTATCCCTCGAGAGTTGAACCCCCCCCTTATACCCCCCTGGACACTCTTTTGCGGACTCTGCTTCATCAGTCCAAGTTGTGGTTTGGCGTGACGGTCTGGGCATCTAGCCACCTTTTTATTTTGGTCCTTCTCCTTTTTTTTTTTTTTCATTTTTCATTTTTGGGTGCGGAACAATAGGTTGCCCTGGGTGAGCCATTGGAGTGGATACCATGGCTCTGACCGCTTCCTCTGGCCCCAGGACGCCTGGCCCTGTGATCTCTTCCGTGGCCTCCAGCCTCCTTGTGAGGTTGCTGGAGTGAGCCAGGAATGCCACTTTTTCCCGGGCTGTCCTCCACCCTTCCCCGTCTACCCACCCCCTTTTCCCCCCCTTTTTTTTTATGTGGTTGCCCCATGTCTGCTTGATGACGAGACCGCCTCCCTGGTCACTTATGTCGAGTGCCCTCTGTTTCCCCTCTCCTTATTGTTAACTTTGCGGATCCTTGCTGGCTATTGTTGTCATTTTTATTTACGTTGATTTTCCTGATGACTAGTCTGTGGTCCTGTGTGGCCTTTTTCTATTTACTGTACCGCTGACATTGTTTCAAAATAAAATTTTGAATACAAAAAAAAGTATCACTACAGACTGCTATACTCGTGATTTATACTATATATATATATATATACTTGAAAGTTTAAAAATTAAAACGATGTTTGCAAAAATACCACTTAATGGAAATGTCTGGAATTTACAAATAAGGTCCTATGAATGATAATAAAAAGGGGTGTTACAAAAAAAAACAATTAAAAAAAAAGAAAACGGAAAAAGAAATTCCCGGAAAAATCGATGAAAAGTGCCTAAAAGATCCTAAAAAATCTATAAATAAAGAGACTTTTTACTGCAGATTAAAATAATAAACGGTTTATTAGATGTTGCTTTAAAACAGGAATATTTTTAACATTGAAGTCTATGGGGTTCGCCTGAATAAACCTACTGAATCAAAACACCGAACAGCAGGGCAGTTCGACAACTTTTCACTGCTGTTCTGTGTTATGTGAATAGATTAACCATTGCTTCTCTATGGGGGATTTCACCGCCATCGAACAAGCACCGTACGAGCAGGCAATTCGCCAAAATTTGGCGAACTACCTGCTCTCTGAATAGCCGAATGGCCCCAAAATGTCACTATACGGGGAAATTCACTGTTCGGTGACATTTCGGGGCCAAATCGTCTCTCTCTCTGATTAACCCCTACGGAGTTCTTTCATTTGATTGCATCTGTCTGGGATCTCTGCCTGGATGGCCTCTCACTACCTGAAGATCAACATGTCCAAGACCGAGCTCCTTCTTATTCCCCCCTCTAACTCTACTCCAATTTCTGACTTCTCCATAATTGTTGATGGTATCACTATCTTTCCTTCTGCACAAGTTCGTTGCCTCGGAGTGACTCTTGACTCCAGTCTTTCCTTCAGCCCCTACATCCAATCACTCTCATCATCTTGCCACAATCACCTCTGTAACATTGGCAAAAACTCATCCATTTCTGACTGCTAACACCACCAAGCAACTTATCCACTCTCTTGTTATGTCCCGCCTGGACTACTGCAACAACCTCTCTTGATTGGCCTTCCTATCTCCCGCTTCTTCCCCCCTGCAGTCCATCCTAAACACATCAGCCCGGCTTATCCATCTCACCCGTCGCTCTGTCTCTGTTGCTCCTCTCTGTGAATCAGGGCCGTAGGAAGGGCTAGGTGAGTGAGGCACATGCCAGCCGCTCGGCTGGGATCTAACAGCCAGCCACGATCTCGCGAGATCGTGGCAGGCTGTTTCATCGATCCCAGGCGAGCGGCTGCACTTCCTGTCAGTGGCCATTCTAGTAGGAAGCATACGGCCGCCGGCAAAGTGCAGCGCCATGAGAGGTGAGCTGGGGACACTATCCATGAGACCTGGGGGCACTATCCATGAGACCTGGGGGCACTATCCATGAGACCTGGGGGCACTATCCCTGAGACCTGGGGCATTATCCATGAGAGCTGGGGGCATTATCCACGAGAGCTGGGGGGCATATTCATGAGCTGGGCCATATCCATGTGAACTGGGGCAATATATACCCATATGAGCTGGGGTCAATAATATCCATGTGAACTGGGGAAAATAGTCTGGGGGCTCAGTGCTGTGTATATTATTCCGGGGGGTGTATATTATGCTAAATGTTCTTTTGCTATACGTGCATGTATTCTGTGTGTACAGTATTTGTACATGTACTGTGTATGCACTATATATGTAGGGCCCCATCACCTCCTTAACGCTAGCACTCACACATGTGAGCGTTGGTGCTAGGTTAAATGAGGTTACTGCATGCTGCCCATATCACATCCTAGCACAGGACCCTCATATTACAATCCCAACGGTAACAGGTTAAAAAATCCAGGAGATTGTGCTTTTCAGCGCGAGGTTACTGTACTTTGCGCTCCCTATACTTAACATGGGGAGCGCAAAGTCCTAATGCTAATTACCATCCCGCCATAGCTACAAAAGTTACCCACAGCTAGACGCTGGTGCTAACTGATGCTGCTTCTGCAGCATCAGTCAGCACCAGCTGGAACCCCCCCCCCCCCAAAAAAATCACATACTTGCCTCTCATCCCACAGCGCAAAGGGTGGTCTGATCCACTGCTTCTGGTTGTGGGGAGCATCCAGGAGCTTAGCACTGCGCCACTGGTCGGGGACTCTGATTTTTAAATTATGTGGGGGTGGCACAATTTTCTATTTTTACCTCGGGTGCAAAAGGAGCTAGCTACAGCTCTGTTGTAAATCCCTGCACTGGCTCCCCATCCACAGCAGAATCAAATTCAAACTACTCACCCTGACCTACAAAACCCTCACTACCTGTCCTCACTAACATCGCCCCTCACTACCTGTCCTCACTAACACCGCCCCTCACTACCTGTCTTCACTAACACCGCCCCTCACTACCTGTCCTCACTAACACCGCCCCTCACTACCTGTCCTCACTAACACTGCCCCTTCACTACCTGTCTTCACTAACACTGCCCCTTCACTACCTGTCCTCACTAACACCGCCCCTTCACTACCTGTCCTCACTAACACCGCCCCTCACTACCTGTCCTCACTAACACCGCCCCTCACTACCTGTCCTCACTAACACTGCCCCTTCACTACCTGTCTTCACTAACACTGCCCCTTCACTACCTGTCTTCACTAACACTGCCCCTTCACTACCTGTCCTCACTAACACCGCCCCTCACTACCTGTCTTCACTAACACCGCCCCTCACTACCTGTCCTCACTAACACCGCCCCTCACTACCTGTCCTCACTAACACTGCCCCTTCACTACCTGTCCTCACTAACACCGCCCCTTCACTACCTGTCCTCACTAATCACCAAATACACCCCAGCCCGTCCCCTATGATCCAACAATGACCTGCGCCTGGCATCCTCCATCATTACCTCTTCACATGCCAGATTTCAGGACTTTTCTCGTGCGGCGCCGACCCTATGGAACGTGCTTCCTCGCAATATCCGACTATCCCCAAATCTGGCTTCATTTAAACGCTCCCTAAAGACCCTTCTATTTAGGGAAGCCTACCACCCGACTCCGTAACAAGACATCCGATAGACCTAAAAACAGTCCTCACCTCTCCCTGCATTAACTCATCACTGCAGTCCCCCCTCCTGTTTCTAATCTCCTCACCATCTAGAATGTAAATTCCCATGGGAATAGGGTCCTCATATACTCATGTATCTGCTGGCAGGAATACTGACCTGTCTCCTGTATGTATTGTAGAATTGTCCTGTCTTTACCCATTGCACCTTGTACAGCGCTGCGGAATGTGTTGGTGCTTAATAAATAATAATAATAAGTAAATAAATAAATTGCAAACAGAAAAAGTGGTTCAAGCCTATTGGAATCTAGAGGAATAATTCAAATTATTTGCTTTGCATTTGCTCTACTTCTTATAACTTCACGCTAATAAGAAAATAATTTGTCTTATGTCCATTGAAATAGTGTGGAACAGTAGAGGTTGCTCCATTGGTCAGATAGGGCAGTGCCCCGCCAGTTTGATGATGAGCATAAATAGAACTTAACAATATAAAGCTAATTATTTGTATACGTTCAAAGCTAGTAATTTTTCCTGGCTAGCAGTGAGTTTTAGCTAAATCTAGTTTTAGTATTAATTGTATTATATTTTTCTCCATTCTTGGCTGATAGCAGTTAGCTGTTCGTACTCTATGGAAATCTGGGGTCTCTGCCCCCTTTAGGACATTGTAGACAATGACATTGCTAGTTCTTTGACTTTGAAAATGGGTGCCTTTGAGCTAATGTCCTGACTACTGTGTTCACTAGCTCACAGACAGCGGAGGCAGGAAAGGGGAAGTGACCAATCATCCAAGTAGCAGAACCATGTACACAAGCAGTGAAAGGTGAGTAGAAAATAAATTATGTGCAAATATTTATTTAACAGCGCAGACTTCCTACTATGCTGAGCCAGGAGGCGGGATTAACTGTCAGGTCTGTTTGCTAACTGATCATAATAAGATATATAGTCCATAAAGAATATTGGCTCATAAACAGTGATATACTGTGATTTATATAGTGATATACTGACAAAGAAAGGCCAGGGATATTATCCTGCTGATAAAGAATCCCAATACAGCCAGGGAGCACGTGTTATAGATCATTTAAATGGTCAATTAGTATGAAACCAAGGAAGTTTGTATAATGAATATGATAAGTCTGAGAGCTAAACTATCAGGGTTATTCAGAGAGCGTGAAAAGCAGGAGAATAACTGGAGAATGAAAAATTCTAGGTCAAAATAGACGATTTGGAAAGTGAGATGAAATGGAGAATTTTTCTGGTTTGGCTATTTTGACCTAGAATTTTCCATTCTCCAGTTATTCTCCAGTCATTCTCCTGCTTTTCACGCTCTCTGAATAACCCTGTATAGATACTCACATATGTATATAAATATATATAGTTAGGTCCATATATATTTGGACACAGGCACAATTTAAATTTTTTCAGGTCTCTTGTTATCTCTCGCCTTGACTACTGTAACCTCCTTCTCTCTGGCCTGAAGAGATTCAAGATTATCCCTCTGCAGTTTGTAATAAACGCCTGTGCCAGACTCATACACCTCACCTCTAGCACCTCTCACACCTCACCGCTCTGTTAATCTCTACACTGGCTCTCTATTTCCTTTAGAAACCATTTCAAAATACTGGTGCTCATGTACAAAGCTCTCCATTACCGCGCCCCTGCCTACAACTCTTCCCTTATTAGCAGGTGCATCCCGTCCCAACCACTACGCTCTGTCAATGATCTGATGCTATCAGTTCCACGAACTTCCAACTATCGCCTTCAGGACTTCTCCCGAGCTGCCCTCTTTCTATGTAACTCCCTCCCCCCAACATCAGACCCTCCCTGTCTCTCCAGTCCTTCAAGAAGTCTCTGAAAATGCATTACTTTAGAGAAGCCTATCGGCTCACTCCGTGACCTACCCACTGTCATTTCTTGCTCCTCTACCCATTCAGCCATCCTGCAACCTGCCACTTCACCTACACTATTCACCCTCACCTAATGTGTCACCCCTCTCCTCTTATAATGTAAGCTCTCGAGCAGGGTCCTCCGTCCGTCTGTTCCATGTGTGTAACATGTATGTATATTTGTTATTCTCTCTCCCATTCTACAGCATTAAGAAATTTGTTGGCACTTTATAAATACTTGTAACTGTAACAAAAATATTTAAGCTAGTTATATAATGGATATGGGAGGAAAGTGCACACTCTCAGGTTTAATTTGAGGGTATGTACATCCAAATTGGAGGAAGGGTTTAGGAATTACATCTTTTAAGATTAGCCAACCCCGTTTTTTCAAGGGACCAAACGTAATTGGACAATTGAATCAAAAGCCGTCTCATGGCCAGATATGGCTACTCCTTCATTATTTCTTCATCAATTAAAAGGTCTGGAGTTGATTCTTAGTGTGGTATTTGCATTTGTTGTGAACCTACATCATGCATTCAAAGGAGCTGTCCATGCAAGTGAAACAGACCATTGTAAGGCTTCAAAACAAAAACAATCCATCAGAGATAGCAGCAACATTAGGAGTGTCCAAATCAACAGTTTGGTACATTCTGAAGAAAGAACACACTGGTGAGCTCAGCAACATAAAAAGGCATGGATGACCAAGGAAGACAACAGTGGTGGATGATCACAGGAACCTCTCTATGATAAAGAAAAACCCATTCACATCATCCAGACAACTGCAGAACACTCTCCAGGAGGTGGCTGTATCATTGCCAACGTCTGCAATCAAGAGAAGACTACACGAGAGCAAATACAGCTCTCAAGAGCAAATCTCGTTTCTAGAGGTTTCTATGTGCAACAAAACACTGTCAGAGGTTTTAGTTTTCTTAAATGGCCATTGAAGCATAAGCTCACTTGCCCCATTAAGGCACCTCTCGGTAGAGTGAGTCCTAACCAATGTCCCAAAAGCTGCTCCTCTGAGCAGTTGCATACCCTCCTGCTGCTTTTCAGCTAAGGAGAGGCAGAAAAATGGTGGGTTTTATTTATGTTATACTTTATACATGAACTGGGCTGTTACTCCTGGCTGTTGCAGCCCCTCTGAGTATGGGCGCAATGCCATTTTTTCTGTATGTATGTATATTATGCTGTAACACCAGTTAGTCATTTTTGCTGCTGTTCCTTTTCTCCATGTTTTTGGTTTCAACCTCAAATGGGAAGTGCTTGGTGCGTGTATAAATAAAACCCACCATTTTTCTGCCTCTCCTTAGCTGAAATGAAGCAGGAGGGGCATGCAGCTGCTCAGAGGAGCAGCTTTTGGTACATTGGTTAGGACTCACTATACCGAGAGGTGCCTTGATGGGGCGAGTGAGCTTGCGCTTCAATGGCCATTTAAGCAAAATAATACCTCTGACAGTGTTTTGTTGCACATGGAAATCTATAGAAACGAATGAAGATGGCATCTTTTTTTCTTGTTATGTTTTATACATGAACTCCTGGCTGTTGCAGCCTCTCTGGTGAGTACAGGCGCGACGCCATTTTATCTGTATGTATGCAAACCATTCATAAGCCTGAAGAATAGAAAAGCCAGATTTGACTTTGCAACAAAAACATCTAAAAAAGCCAGACTAGTTCTGGAAAAGCATTCTGTGGACAGATGAAACGAAGATTAATCTGTACCAGAATGAAAGGAAGAAAAAATTGGGCAGAAGGTTTGGAACAGCTCAGGATCCAAAGCACACAACGGCATCTGTAAAACATGGTGGAGGCAGTGTGAAGGCATGGGCATGCATGGCTTCCAGTGGCCCTGGGTCATTGGTGTTTATTGATGATATGGCAGAAGTCAGAAGCAGCCAGATGAATTCAGCAGTGTTTAGAGATATATGGTCAGCCCAGATTCAGCCAAATGCAGCAAAGTTGATTGGACAGTGCTTCACAATGCAGATGAACAATGATCCAGAACACACTGCAAAAGCAACCCAGGAGTTTTTGAAGGAAGTGGAATATTCTGCAATGGCCGAGTCAATCACCTGATCTCAACCCAATTGAGCAGCATTTCACTTACTGAAGGCAACACTAAAGGAAGAAAGACCCACAAACAAAGAAACTGACACAAACTGACGACAGCTGCAGGTAGAGCCTGGCAAAGCATCAGAATGGAGGAAACCAAGTCTTTAGTAATGTCCATAGGGTTGAGACATTGCCAGTAAAGGATTCTCAACAAAATATTAAAAATTAACATTTTATTTATGATTATATTCATTTGTCCAATTACATTTGAGCCCCTAAAAATTGGGGCTGTGTAAAAATGGTTGAAGTTCCTAAAATTTGTACTTGGTATTTATGTTTAACCCCTTGAATTAAAGCTGAAAGTCTGAGCTTCAAATCCATTTGGATTGTTCTGTTTTAATTTTATACTTGTGGCATACAGAGTCAAAAGTATGAACAGTGTGCCTGTGTCCAAATATATATGGACCTAACTGCATATACAGTCAGGTCCAGAAATATTGGGACATCGACACAATTCCAACATCTTTGGCTCTATACACCACCACAATGGAGTTGGAATGAAACAAACACAATGTGCTTTAACTGCAGACTGTTAGCTTTAATTTGAGGGTATGTACATCCAACTCAGGTGAACGGTGTAGGACTTACAGCAGTTTACAGATGTGCCTCCCACTTGTTAAGGGATCAAAAGTAATGGGACAATTCGCTTCTCAGCTGTTCCATGGCCAGGTGTGGGATATTCCCTCATTACCCCAATTACAATGTGCAGATAAAAGGCCCAGAGTTAATTTCAAGTGTGCTATTTGCATTTGGAATCTGTTGCTGTCAACTCTCAAGATGAGATCCAAAGAGCCATCACTATCAGTGAAGCAAGCCATCATTAGGCTGAAGAAACAAAACAAACCCATCAGAGAGATAGCAAGAACATTAGGAGTGGCCAAAACAACTGTTTGGAACATTCTCAAAAAGAAGGAACGCACCGGTGAGCTCAGCAACACCAAAAGACCTGGGAGACCACGGAAAACAACTGTGTTGGATGACAGAAGAATTCTTTCCCTGGTGAAGAAAACACCCTTCACAACAGTTGGCCAGATCAAGAACACTCTTCAGGAGGTAGGTGTATGTGTGTGAAAGTCAACAATCAAGAGAAGACTTCGCCAGAGTAAATACAGAGGGTTCACCACAAGATGTAAACCATTGGTGAGCCTCAAAAACAGGAAGGCCAGATTAGAGTTTGCCAAACAACACCTAACAAATCCTTCACAGTTCTGGAACAAGATCCTATGGACAGATGAGACCAAGATCAACTTGTACCAGAGTGATGGGAAGAGAAGAGTATGGAGAAGAAAGGAACTGCTCATGATCCTAAGCATACCACCTCATCAGTGAAGCATGGTGGTGGTAGTGTCATGGCGTGGGCATGTATGGCTGCCAATGGAACTGGTTCTCTTGTAGTTATTGATGATGTGACTGCTGACAAGAGCAGCAGGATGAATTCTGAAGTGTTTCGGGCAATATTATCTGCTCACATTCAGCCAAATGCTGCAGAACTCATTGAACGGCGCTTCACAGTGCAAATGGACAATGACCCAAAGCATACTGCAAAAGCAACCAAAGAGTTTTTGAAGGGACAGAAGTGGAATGTTATGCAATGGCCAAGTCAATCACCTGACCTGAATCCCATTGAGCATGAATTTCACTTGCTGAAGACAAAACTGAAGGGAAAATGTCCCAAGAACAAGTAGGAACTGAAGACAGTTGCAGTAGAGGCCTGGCAGAGCATCACCAGGGATGAAACCCAGCGTCTGGTGATGTCTATGCGTTCCAGACTTCAGGCTGTGATTGACTGCAAAGGATTTGCAACCAAGTATTAAGAAGGGAAAGTTTGATTTATTATTCTGTCCCATTACCTTTGGTCCCTTAACAAGTGGGAGGCACATCTGCAAACTGCTATAAGTCCTACATCGTTCACCTGAGTTGGATGTACATACCCTCAAATTAAAGCTGACAGTCTGCAGTTAAAGCACATTGTGTTTGTTTCATTCCAACTCCATTGTGGTGGTGTATAGAGCCAAAGATGTTAGAATTGTGTTGATGTCCCAATATTTCTGGACCTGACTGTATATATTGTGATCCAGCACTATCACAGGGCACCATAGCACGTCCTCTAGGACAATCACAACCAGTCAGACTTTTTAGTAGGTGGTAGCTTAGAGACTTGGAAAGACCTCCATCTCCTCCAGGCCGCTCATGTACATGGCCCTCTGGAGACATGAAAAAGCAGTTTTACTTATGTTTATGCTTTAAACATTTATAAAATGTAGATGAGAAAACAAAAACACATTTTCTTGCTTAAATCAGATTTTTGATATTTTATTCCATTTTCAAAGTGGTTTATTGATGTTTTATTTCCATTAGTTCTAATGTTCAAAATGCTTATAACGTGATATTATGTTTTCAAACTTCTAAAACTTCCAGGGCATTAGTTTCCATTATCCAGAGGCAACTGGTCTCAAAGTAATTTGCTGGAGTTAATTGAGAGATCAAACAGGCACATAAATCTATTAGCAATGAAATCAATGTGGCAGTTTCATTAGGCTGCCATAACCCTCACCTGAAATGACTACGTCTAATTTATATCTAAACTAAAACAGTTTCCCTCACATTGCAAGTTATGAAATAGACTGAATTCATTTGAGTGATGTTGTCAAACTTCTGATATCACATATAAAGTTCAGCCAATCTTAAACCTGTTTTTCACATATAAATTGAATATTTTGTATCCTATGTATTTATTACTAAATTTACATCTTGATTTGCTACTAAAAACTAGATACATACACAGTGATATTGTCCCATTTTGGAAAAGTAAACATTTAGACATGAACTGAAAAATGATTCACAAGGGAATGAACGATTTACGATTGTCAAACTCGTTTCGATTCATGTCACTGCACCTGGGGATACAATTCGAGTGTGAGTTGCATTACTTCCACACCTATCCATCAATGGCCCGCAAGTAAAGGGTTAATTAAGAGCAGGAGAGCTGACTGACTGTGTTACTGGGCGTGACAATTCTGAAACTGCTTAGCAGATCTTAAATACAGTATGTCCCAGGGAGTCCGGATATGACATTTTACAGGCCGCAATTTTTTATGCTTTTTTTTTTGGTGTTTTACAATTGTTGGATTTGTGATTGCGATATAGTTCAAGTTGTTTTGTAAATACGGTATCACATAATTCATGGTTTTCATATTTTTAAATAGAGTTGCAGGTAATTGAATGGTTTGTATATGTCTGATGTAATTTCCCCTTTTAAATAAATATACTGAATAAATTTTGTATTTTATTTAATCTGATGAAAGTGATGCAAAGTAGCAGATTAGAGTTATGATCGCTACATGGAGAAGGGATGCATTTGAAGCACACCACTGCCACCTGGTGAATTTCCGTCTTCACATTTATCAGGTTACTAACTAGCTGGCAAACGTTCAATACAAAAGAATGTGACCCTCAATCACACATTGACATTCAATTAAATATATAAATATACATCTTAATCTTAGTTATCTCAGTCCCATCCACCCCACCTCACTACATATTGAATATGGTATAATTCCATGTGAGGAAAGGGAGGTTTGTGAGGGTTCTGAGGACGAGCAACAGCACTAGTGGCCTGCTCTGCAGTGGATGGCCGCTCAGGTCTCACAAGGTTTTAGCTTGATTGTGCCATTACAGCCCCATCGTAGAGCAGGCACTACTGCCATTGTAGGTCTTCAGGACTCTCACAAACATCTCTTTTTTTCTCACTACAAGTATACAGGGTAAACAAGACGTGGACCCCTTGCTCGAGATCCCTAGAGGGGTGTCAGCTATACCCTCCTGACAAGGCCTAACAAGGCCGAAATGATCGTCGGGGGTTGCTGTACTTCTCGTCCAGGGATGACGTCCTTGGCAGTCAGTACTGGCCACTCTTTCTGGGTGAGAGCAGGCTGATTTGCATATGGTGCATTTGTCCCTGTAATGGCACAAGCCTGCAAGAACCCTGTGAGACCTGAGCGGGCCCCACCGTAGAGCAGACCACTAGTGCAGCTGCTCGTCCTCAGGACCCTCACAAACATCTCTTTTTTCTCACTACATGGTATAACTCCATGTCTAACAGCTCAAATGAACAGCAATATATACACTATATAGCATTGTGATGGTTTGGTTGGGAAGCAATTAGGGTTTAAATAGAGATACAAATTAAGCATGGCACTTTGTTTAGGGGTAGGTCGACAACTGTTCGGCAATTCTTGCCTACTAGATTTAGTGCCCATAGAACACAATAATAACAATAAGACTTTGGCGTCCACTGGGTCTGTGTTTGTGTGATCGAGCGATTGTCCATCGTCGTTAGTCATCATACAACCAATCCCACAACATGGAGGAGAGTCAGCCCTCGTCAATTGCTGCTGTCTTCCATAGGACGGCTTCAGATGACTTTGATGAACATAAGCAGATACTAAACCCCATATTACATTCTTCACGCTAAAACGGGGATGCTATGGAGAAAAACCTGCGCCTGCAGGTTTCTCCTTAGCGCCCCTGCTAAACCAGCATCATGCACCGTAACACGGCACTATGCCTCAGGATGCTTAGTGCTGCCGCAAGCATCCTCTCCCTGGAGTCCATAGGACTACATTGAGGCTGATGCTGCCAGTCACATAACCTGCAGGATCTCGCCTCGCGAGATCCAGCAGGTCAGCGTAGTGATCTACAGAGGGAGATTGGGAGACTTTTTTCCCCCAGTCTCTCACTGCTCCCAGTGGCAAGAAGAAGCGGATGGGCTCCCCAAGTTAAGCATAACTGCAAGTGCAAAGTACAGTAACCTCGCGCTGAAAATCGCAAGATCCAGATCGCTAACTGTGAGCGCTAACGTTAGCATTATGATTGTTATAGGGCCCTATGTTTTTTTGAGTTTGGTCTTTCTGTATCTGATGCTGGTATATACATTTCTGTATTTGTTTATTGTGAGAGATATACATATACTTTATGTACTTATGTTATTTTGTGTAGTGATGATGGTTTTTTAACTATTTGCAATAAAATGTATATTTTCATAACATATTTACACATGATGAGCACAAAGCGGTCAAAAGGGTTAATAGGTAGATCTTAATTCACTCACTTAAAATTCACTTGGAGACAAACAAAATATTTAGGTTTATTTCATTATTGTAGACCCGTGGTTCCCAGTCTTGGTCCTCAGGCCCCCAACCAGGCCAGGTTTGCCAAATATCTGAAGCACAGCATGGATGATATGATTTGCTGCACAGTAATAACAGGATTCAGCCTGCATTTCCCCAAGGTCAGGAATGTACTGGCCATTGGGACTACCGGGAGAATACTGATGGCGCTCGCCTAGGTTGGCCGCCTGGCTGCTCAGTGAGTGCAGGATTCAGTCTGCATTTTCCTAAGCAATCCTTAAAACCTGGCCTGTTAGGGTTTCTTGAGAACAAAGGTTGGGAACAACTGTCATAGACCATTAGCAGCAGTAGGCCACCTCAGCAACATACAAATTTCTAGACAGAGAGCTAAACAGGAAATACTATGGCTAATTGCCTGCACATACGGTGCCTGTTCGGTGCCTGTTCGGTGCCTGTTCGAGGGCAGGGAAATCCCCATGAAAATGCACTGCTTCGGCTATTCAGAGAACACAAACCAGCAGTGAAAGGTTCCCGAAATGCCCTGCCATTCGGTGGTTCATGCGGCAGTTTATTCAGGAGAATCCATAGGCTTCAATGTTAAAAATATTCCCGTTTTAACTCAATATCTAATAAACCGTTCATTATAAAATTCTGCAGTAAAGAGTCTCTTTATTTATAGATTTTTTAGGATACTTTAAGCATTTTTCTGAATTTTCTTCTTTTTTTTAGAAGTCCAATTTTTTTATTTTTTATTTTTTAAGTTTACTTCTTTTTTCTGTAACAGCCCTCTTTATTATCATTCGCTGGACCTCATATGCAAATTTCAGACATTTTCGCTCTGTAGTTTCTTTGCAAACAGCTTTTCACTTTCACATTCATACAAACTCTTTTGCTAATTTATTCACCTCCCTCTGTCTGTGGTGTCGGCTTTTTCTCGGCTTTTTCCGGCGGCTTCGCTGCGTGTGATCGGCTCCTGCTCGGGTTTTTCCGGCATCTTCGATGGGTTAATCCAGAAGTTTTTGCGAGTTTGCGGCATGCATTCGGCAGGTTTTGCGGTTAGTTTTCGTCAGGTTTGCGGCAGCCTTTCCCTGCAATTCGGGGACCCTGTGGTGTTTGCTGAATACACCGCAGGGTCACCAAAATGGGATCGGCAACACGAACCGAATTGAAGAGAACGAAAAGTCACCGAACGTGCAGTGACTTTTCGAATCTCTCTGGATAACCCTGAGAGTTTCAAATTTCAAACTTTCAAGCGTACTGTTTTTTTTTCACCTCGTTCGTCTGCTTGTCGGCTTTTTCCGGCAGCTCCTCTGCTCTGTGAAATAAGCAAATATAGAGTAACTCCTAACTCAAATCGATATGGTGTATACAGCACTTACACAATACTGAAGACTCCAAATGCTAGGAACACGGCATGGATACATGTAAAATTCCCTAATTGTCCACAAATGTTCTCTCGCTGCATCAAGCTCCTGATGAAGTCTATCTGTAGATGAAACGTGTTGAGCGGCGGAGATATCCGTGTGAGATCTGTCCTGACTGTATCCGGATTGCAGCGAGACTGAGTATCCCCATTGATATGCAATATTTGTATTTTTAAATGTGAGCATAATAAATGTCTTAATTGATTTTTGGTATCTGGCTGTCTGCACTATCGTTTATTATTATTTTTCGAGGATTGAAGTACTTTGAGATGGCAAGGATTTCATCGTTCTGAAGTCACCTGATCAAATGGTTCTTATATCAAGTGGTCCGTGAAAACCTGTGGGACTTATGAACATTTGTGGACATTTAGGGAATTTTATATGTATCCATGCCTGTGATCATATGTATCCATGCCTGTGATCATATGTATCCATGCCTGTGTTCCTAGCATTTGGAGTCTTCAGTATTGTGTAAGTGCTGTATACACCATATCGATTTGAGTTGGGAGTTACTCTATATTTGCTTATTTCATTTCAATTAAACTCCGCTCTGTGCTGTGATCGGTGGCGAGTTGGGTTTCTCCGGCATGTTCGGCGTGGTTAATCCAGCTGTTTCTGCAGGTTTTGGTGAGTGTTCAGTGAGTGTTAGGTGGGTATGCAGTGAGTGTTCAGTGTGTTTGCTGTGGGTTTTCCCTGCACTACGGGGGGCCCTGCGGTGCTTGGTGAATACACCGCAGGGTCAGCGAACTAGGATTGCCGAATCGCCCCCAAAGTGCGGGGAACGAAAAGTCACCGAACGTGCGGTGACTTTTCGAATCTCTTTGAATAACCCTGTATATTTTTTTCCTGACAGCGCATTTCATTGCTCACCTTTACAATCTCTTGACTACTTTTTATGAGTGTCCTGTTACACCTCAAATGTTGAAGTAGCTTCCAGCAGTTTCAAACTGGTATTTGAACTGGGCTTTGTAATTTGACAGCAACAGTGCTGCTGATATTAGCTTACTTGGCATTCCAGTTAATTTGCTGTGACTAAATGAATTGCTTTTGTTCCCGTGCAATGGTTTCTGGAACGTGTTCAATATCCATGGCTAATGAATGATCACATTCTGATTGGGCAAGCCACTGATTGGACTCAGCAGGATAACAGTTTCAAGATAAATCGATTTATTTTAACCTCTTTGGGCATATTTCTCAATGTAATATGTGTACTAGCATTTAAAATAGATATAGCCTAAAATTTCAAGTTTATCTTGTCTTGGTATCTTAGACAAAAAATAGATAACAGGTAAAAACAGTAATAAAGCGGTGAAACAATAGTTTTGAAATACTTCCTAAATATTAATTGGATTCTAGAAAGCTATTCATTAACCCCTTAAGGACGCAGGGGTGGCGCCCTTAAGGGGTTGATTTCGCCGGCGAGGCGTACAGGTACGCCTCGCCAACAGGTGCCGTCGCGCGGCACTAATTTTGAGCCCTCCCCGCAGCCGGCGTGCAGTGCGCATCATTGGCTGCAGGGGACGGCTTGATTTCAGGCTGTCCCTCTGCAGCCAATGATGCGCACCATGAGTCAGCGCACGCAGGCTTCAGGGAAGGGTCGAGGGGCTCCCATTGAAGACAGCGGGGTGTACATGTATGCCCCGCGTCTTCAAAGCCCGCCCGTCGCCAGGACGTCATGGAACGTCCTGCGGCGTTAACGGGTTAAACAGTGCATTGGGGAATGTTGAGGGCTAAAGTTGAATGATATTTCATCTCTGCTATTTTGAGCTTCCTTTGTTATTAACCCTTTCACTGCCGAGCCATTTCACCTCTGTGTGCTGAGCTCATTTTTACCGCTTTTGCGCATCATGTTTAAACGCGATTTGAAGTCACGTTTCATAATACGACCCAGACATATTATTTATTTTTTCCCGGCAGACTCTTCATAATATATCATCATTATATGTATATGTCATGTCCTGCCTGTATATTATAACAAAAAATGCAATACAATTTGAATGTTCAATCATCTACAGCGTGTAAAGTGTTTTTTTTCACATTTTATCATCCGAACCTTTGCAGTTATATTTTCTATGGGGTATGTTTGTTAAAAAAATTTGAAATGGGAAACCGTTACATTTTTTGGAGGGGAAATTACGTGATTTTTAGCAAACCCCAATAAAAAAAAGTTAGTGGGAGCATCATTGTTCACAATATAATTTAAATGGGAACAATAAATTTGAACATGCCTTTCGAATGACACCAAACATGTCCCTCTAGCTTCAAAGGAACCCCCTATCTCCACCATGGGATTTCCTTAGGAAATCCCCAGGCAGCTAGGGGTTTCCCGGCTAACTGACAACACTGCCCTTTCAAGCAATGCCTGTCTATACCTTCTACCTCCTCCTGATCGGGAGTGAGAGGGATCCAAAAGGACCTCCCCTTCAGGCGATCCACCAGTGGGCGCCTGGAAATGACATCACCGCATCCAATGCAATGATGTCATTACATCGGGAGGGGCCATAAAAGCGGCGTATGACTTCAGGGAAGTCAGAACATAGCGGGACCCCAGAGGAGAGAGGTGAGCATTCCAGCGAGCTCCCGGTAAGGGAATGACATGTGGGGAACATGCTCCGCATACAGCAGGAGCCTCCTAGGACGTTCCCCATATGTCATCCGCAGTGAAGGGGTTAAATCAATGTTTTGAGGCTTGAAGCCAGTTGGAATATATGTAGAAATTGTTAAATCACTGACATTTATAATAATAATCAGCTCTGATTGATAAACCTGGGGCTCTATTATGATCTTCGTGTTAAAACACGGGCGCAACGAAGGAAAAACTGCGCCTGCAGTTTTCCCCCTTGCGCCTATGTTTTAACGCCAGATCACAATGCAGATGCAAAAAATGCTGCCTGCATTGTTTGCGAGCGGCAAAAGCCGGGATGCTTATTGAGTTCCTCCCTGCCGGTCACGTGACCAGCCGGATCTCGCTTCGAGAGATCTGGCTGGTCGGCGTAGTGATACGCAGGTAGAGACTGGGGGGACTTTTTCCCCCCAGTCTTTCCCTGCTCCCGCCGGCCAGAGGAGGCGAACAAAGCCGCGGTCCTCGCCGCGGGACAAAGGGTGAGTATATGATTAATTTTTTATTTTTTAAGCCTGGTGTTAACGGATTCTGCTGAAGTGGAATCCGTTAACACCAGGTTCTGACTTTGGTTAACTTTTCGCTAACCAGAGCCAGGCGTTAATCAGCGCTGGGACTTTGTAATCCAGCACTGATTAACACTTTGCGCTCCCTATGTTAAGTATAGGGAGAGCAAAGTACAGTAACTTCGCGCAGAGGAGCGCAAGGTACCAAATGTAAACTTTTTTTAACCCATTTGCGTTTGGATTGCAATATGCGGTAAATAGCGCAGCATACGTTAACATTTGCGTGAAGACTGTAATAGAGCCCCTAATCTTTTATGCACTTAAATGAGCTCTATATAACAGTTACTCTTTATAATTTTACTTGATCTCTCAGTTGCTTTTGACACTATTGACCACTACCTCCTTTTAGAGACTCTCAGGTCTCTCGGTCTTTGTAACACTGGTCTCTTGGATTGAATCTAATCTTTCTAACAAGTCCTTCTCTGTCTCATTGGCTGTCAATTTCTGCCTTTCACAGCCCCTGTGTGTTGAAGTACCTCAAGGCTCTGTGTTGTGTCCTCTTCTCAATTTATACCTTTTCCCTGGGTAAAATAAACAATGCTAATTGCTTCAACTATTACCTCTACAATGATGACACAGATCTACATGTCCAGCCCTGATCTCTCTCCTTTTTTTTCAGAGCAGTGACCGCTTATCTGGCATTTCTTCCTGGGTGGCCTCACACCACCCAAAGAGTAATATGTCCGAGACTCAGCTCCTATTAATCCACCTCTAAGTCTTCCCCAATCTCAGATTTTTCTATCACTGTCAATGGCGTCACTTTCCCCCATCATCCCAAATCCACTGCCTCAGAGTTTCACTTGACTCCACTTTGTCCCTCATCCAAAACATCAAAATGCGCCTATTCTCCAGTTGCAACCACCTATGCAAAATTGTCAAAATTCGTCCATATCTAAGTCCTGATATCACTAAACAACTCATACAAACCCTTGAATTTCCCAACTTGACTATGGTATTCATCTACTAAATGTCTATCCTTATCTCACCTCTTCCCCTTTCAATCCATCCTTAATGCCTCTGCCATCTTTCCCATTGCTCTCTATCTGAAACACCTCTTTGAGGGTACCTTTGCTGGCTCCCCATTCACAGTAGAATTAATTTCAAAATCCTCTCCTTGACCTACACAGCCCTAACCAACACCTAACTAATCATCAAATACACTCTAGACCACTCGCTAAGAACAGTGATCTGTCTTACAACTCCTACCATCACTTTTTTCTCATATACATCTACCACCCTTTAGAATGCATTTCCTCGAACTTTCAGACTTTTCCCTAATATGTCTTCTTTTAAACATCCTCTAAAGACTTTTTTTGCTCTGAAAAGACTACCACCCAACTCTTTATCTCAGGCTTTGTATTTACCCATAATTGCCCACATCTCAAGCTGTGTTAGCATTATTCTCACCCTCACGGTCTTCTCCTTCTGTTTCTCACTCTTCCAACCATCTAGATTGGAAGGTCCTACAGGAATAAGGCTCTCAATTCATTCTGTATCTGTATGCCTAATTTTGTATGGCCTCATAGTATTGTATCTGTGTCTCCCTTGTAATGACGGTACCCATATACAGCGCTGTACAAAATGTTGTACACATGTGTGTTTCGGTTTAGTCTGAATTGAAATTCGGTAATACGAAATTATGCAAGCATCCGTAATTCTGTATCGCCAAACCAAAGGGCATCCAAAATGTAACCAAATCAATATGAATATATTCAGATCAATTTGTTTGCTTTGTGAAAGGCGCACGTCTTTTTTATGTAACTATCAATGAAAAAAATTGTAATCACTGTGCAAATTTTAGAATCCCTACCCAGAACCCTAATTCTAAAACAAGCAGAAATAATAACTCTAAAAAAGTAAAAATTATGCTTGTAAATAGGTTGTCCAAAATGCCAGAACTCCTGAAAATTCAGTTCTGCCAAAATGGCAATCTCAACATTTTTCCAAATCCAAAATATTGCCATTGCCTATTTTTCCAAAATGAAATGAACTGAATTTTTTGGCCATGCGCATGTCCAAAATATTAGTGCTTTACAAATAAAGAATAATAATAATATTTACTTCCAAGTGTCTTAACCCTCATCTTTTTTTAAGGGGACAATTCAGATTATTAAAATACGGTATTCCCATCAAATAAAATAAATTAACATTTTATGTAAAAAAAATTATACTAAATTTATTATGTATATAATATTAGCAACATAAAACCAACACATATTTAGAAATGCAATTTATTGGTGTAAATATGAATTTAAAAAAAGCATGTAATAAATGACTATTTGCAAAATGAGGTTTAGCAAAGTACATTTCAGTTTATCCGGTGCAGCTTTTACATCGCTGAAGTCCATTCTCATTACAGGCGGTGCATTTCAAGGCTTTAAAAGAGTCTGTGAAGCAGTTCCGGAACACTGACATCTTGCTTCCATGGCACACAAGACAAGGAAGGAAGCCGAACCCCCCACAGGAGGGGCAAGCATGTGGGTGCTGAACTCTCTGTGGCAAAGAAGAACACATTGTTATACTAGTGAGGATGTAAAGATACAGGAACTCTGCACTAAATCATGTCACTCCCTAAACTACAAATAGATGTATTACAGGGTTTACCCCAGGTATTCCCTCAAGTGAATCTCTCCTTCATGCTAAACAAAGCGTTATCAGCCTCTACATTCTGTTTCATGCTTGTGACATTGTGAAATAAACTAAAATGGTTTTCGCTGCTGCTATATATAAATTAAATGATCTGCACTGTCAAGTATGAAAACGTCAATTGTACAAGTGAGCTACGTTACAGCAGTGTTTCTTAAACCTGTCCACAGGACCTGCTGCAAGGCTATGTTTTCCAGATATCTGAAGCACAGAACAGGTGATTTGATGCGCTGCTCAGTGATAACATGTACTAGCCATTGGGACTACCGGGAGAATCCCGATGGTGCACATCTAGATCAGCCAGCCGGGATTAATCTAGGTCTGCCAACAGCCTGGGACTCATCTAGGTCACCTGGCTGGCGAGGCCTGCCCGCAGCCTGGGGTTCGCCCAGGCTGTCTGGCCGGCTAGGTCTGTCTGCCCACATCGGCCAGGCCTGTCTGCAGCCTAGGTCAGCCAGCCAGCCCACAGCCTGGGGCTCGACCAAGCCATCTGACCAGCTAGGCCTGCCCACATCAGCCAGCTGGCTAGGCCTGCCCGCAGCCTGGGGCGCCATCCATGCCGCCGGCTGGCTGGGCCTGCTCACAGCCTGGGGCACAGCAAAGGTCCACTGGTCAGCTAGGCCTGCCCACAGCCTGGGAACCCAAATAGGACTGCCGGCCGGCTAGGTGTGCCTTCAGACTGGGGCCCAGTTCAGGTCTGCTGGCCAGCTAGGCCTGCCCACAGCCTGGCGCCCAGTTCAGGTCTGCCTCCCGGTTAGGCCTACACGCAGCCTGGGGCCCTATTCAGATTCACCGGCCGGCTAGGCCGGCCCACAGCCTGGGGCCCCTATAAGGTCCACCGGCCGGCTAGGCCTGCCCACAGCCTGGTGCCCAACTATGCCTGCCTGCAGTCTGGCGTTCCCCCTGGTCGGCCGTGCAGCCAGGCCTGCCTTTTTTAATTTTTATTTTTTTTAAATACATTTATTTACATAGCTAAACCACATTACACATTTTTATCCTTTGAAATTTTTTTTCAAAAATTTGGTCTTTTATTTTTAAAAGACTTTATAATTTTGTAACAGACCTTTTTTTTATTATTTAGACAAATTTTTATTGATTTAAGCACCTAGTAGAAGAATAGGATACTTAAATTTTTATTTTAGTTCAGGAGTTTTCCGAGGACATTTCGGCTCAGTTCAGAAGTTATTGGTGCAATTCTGTGGTTTTCGCCGACGACTGCTTTGGTGACTCCATTTTCGGCAAAACACAGTGAATATTCAATAAATAGTGAATTCACTGTATTTTCGGTGAAATTGAGTCACCGAAATGCAGCAAAACACAAAGGACCAAACTTGCACACAATTTAAAATAATATAAAGTATGTTTTCCTTTTATTAAAAGCCGAAAAATCCAAACAAAATCTTTTACTCCAGCCCGTAGAGATCTTAATCTGGTCCTGGTCTGGATGAAGTCCAGGGCTTTTTATTTTTATTTTTGTAACAGTCCATCCCTGACCATGGTAATACTTAAAATCTGTCCTGTTAGAGGTACCTGAGAACCACTGTCAGGAAGCAATACGCTACAGTATAATAAGGCAAAGCACATACCGCAATTTTCCACTCTATACTGAAAGTAAAGCTGGATAACACGGGATTAGTATTTTCCAATTTAACAACATAAAACATTTTGGCCAGCCATTGCGCAGCATCTATTATGTGTGTAGTCAAGGTGATAACTTGCAATTAGAGATTCCAGTGGTGACAAAGAGAGAATGAGCAACCACTAAAATGATTATAAGTTGTCATAAGTAGAACTATCCGACTGAAAAAGAATGGGCTCTTCTAAATGTGAGTGGAATTCCAAGTGAAGACATTTTTGTTTTACTTTTATGAGATTTTGGGAATCTGCACAATAAATATTTTCTTTTTTCCTGTTTCCATTTGTTTCATGCTAAAGCATAATTACCATCATATGGGACTGGAAAAGTCTAGCCTTGTTTTGTTTGCATGTATTATTTGTTTTGTGATGGAAGATTGTGGTATGCACTTTGCTTTGTGAAACCATTTTACTGTTTAAATTGGGAAGAGAACTAGGCCAAACCAGGCAGATAGCAAAATATTTTTTATACCTTCATAAATATATTGTTCGTTTAGCACAGAACATTTAGGCTCGTGTCAGACGAGCGCGGTGTTCACGTCCGTTTTGCTGCACATAAGCACGTCCGTGATAGCATACAATTGTGGTAAATGGAGCCCCACACACGAAGTACGTCCGCACAGAAGTGCGAATGCATGACGGACGCGGCAAATGTACGCATGTTAGGACAAGAACGTAATACTGCTAGAACGGACGTGCGGAGTGCACCACGTCCGCAACGTCCGCATAGCTTTGCGTGCGAGTGATGGAACAAGGTCAGGCGGACTGCATTGATGCATCCAGCATTTCTGACGGACAAAATGATTTTTCATTTTAATTTATTTTCCCTGCTACATCCGTCAAAAATAACGTCAGTCACAAAAACGGACCGTGTGACCACTACTGCGTCTTCCGTCAAAAAGTGCGGACGTACTACACGGGCGCACAGTCCGTAGAAAAAGCGCTCGTCTGACCGTAGCCTTATTGTTAATCTACCATGTGTGCTGAAATCACAGGATGTGCAGAATTAGATTTTTAGACTAACTAACCATGCTCACTTTATAGGCTTGATTTCTTCAATACACCATACAGCCGAAGCAGAAAGCTTTAATGCCTTCCTTTTTCTTCAGTGGAAATTTAATTTAGTTAAAGATAAAAATGTGTAGTGTACCGTGTTGCTTTAAGACAACAGCCAGGACCACAAGGAGCTATGTCACTTTCAATGTTCCATTACCTTTGCTCCACTAATAGCGTTCACGCTTGTCTTTTAGTGGTCTGGTCATTTTTTCCATCAAATAAATTATTGATACAAGTTGCTTCCTTCTTCTATATTGTACAAATGCCACTATACCTAAGAGTACATTGACAGCATTCTAAGTGCCACCTTCAAGGTAAGGAACATTCTAATAACGGTTTTTTACTTATTATGAGATTACTGGTTTTGTCCAGGCAGATGCACTTACTGTCCATAAGTAACCATGTCTATATGTCATTGCCTTTTTTACCTTACTAAAGACATTTGTCCTACCAGTCTTCTTTTCAGCAATTAAACCCAAGTTGCAGATATTACTCTATACGCCTCTATACACAGAAATGATATTCCTAAATAGAACTAGAGATGTGCAATTTGTTTCGTTCCGAATCCAAATTCGGACTAAAATCACCCATTTTTGTATTTCGGGAGCATTTAATGAAATATCGGCCATCCGAAAATTTCGGATCAATTCGAAACTTCAGTGAGATTCGGATTGGCGATTCGGATCGATTTTCTGATTCGTATCGATTTGCGATTCAGATCGATTTGCGATTCAGATCCATTTGCTATTCGGATCGATTTGCGATTCGGATCGATTTGCGATTCGGATCGATTCACGATTCGGATCAGTTAGTTTTTCATTTTTTAGAAGTTATTTTGTTTTTTATTGGTTATTCAAGAATGGGTAGTAGATTACTAGCAATAGAATGAAAGTTTCTTTATTTATTTTTTTAGGATTTTTTGGGCATTTTTGTGTGAAATTTTAGGTTTTCTAACTTTTTTTTAAAGAATCAAGGCTTTTTAACCCATAGGTTTCAATGCAGCATATGAATCTACACACTGCTGGGAAGCGCCACTCTGCAGTATAATTAATGCAGAATATGAATCCGCACACTGCTGGGAAGCGCCTCTCTGCGGTATAATTAATGCAGCATATGAATCCACACACTGTGGGGCAGCACCTCTACAGTATAATTAATGCAGCATATGAGTCCACACACTGCAGGGCAGCACCTCTCTGCAGTATAATTAATGCAGCATATGAATCCACACACTGCCGGGCAGCACCTCTACAGTATAATTAGTGCAGCATATGAATCCGCACACTGCGGGGCAGCACCTCTCTGCAGTATAGTTAATGCAGCATATGAATCCACACACTGCAGGGCAGCACCTCTCTGCAGTATAATTAATGCAGCATATGAATCCACACACTGCCGGGCAGCACCTCTCTGCAGTATAATTAATGCAGCATATGAATCCACACATTGCTGGGAATCGCCTCTCTGCAGTATAATTAATGCAGCATACGAATCCATACACTGCTGGGTAGTGTCTTTCTGCAGTACAGTGTGCACCGCAGTGTGCGGATTCATATGCTGCATTAATTATACTGCAGAGAGGCGCTTCCCAGCAATGTGTGGATTCATATGCTGCATTAATTATACTGCAGAGAGGTGCTTCCCAGCAATGTGTGGATTCATATGCTGCATTATTTATACTGCAGAGAGGCGCTTCCCAGCAGTGGGTGGATTCATATGCTGCATTAATTATACTGTAGAGGTGCTGCCCGGCAGTGTGCGGATCCATATGTTGCATTAATTATACTGCAGAGAGGTGCTGCCCCGCAGTGTGTGGATTCATATGCTGCATTAATTATACCGCAGAGAGGCGCTTCCCAGCAGTGTATGGATTCGTATGCTGCATTATTTATACTGCAGAGAGGCGCTTCCCAGCAATGTGTGGATTCATATGCTGCATTAATTATACTGTAGAGGTGCTGCCCGGCAGTGTGCGGATCCATATGTTGCATTAATTATACCGCAGAGAGGCGCCGCCCGGCAGTGTGCGGATTCATATGCTGCATTAATTATACTGTAGAGAGGCACTTCCCAGCAATGTGTGGATTCACATGCTGCATTAATTATACTGCAGAGAGGCACTTCCCAGCAATGTGTGGATTCATATGCTGCATTAATTATACCGCAGAGAGGCGCTTCCCAGCAGTGTATGGATTCGTATGCTGCATTAATTATACTGTAGAGGTGCTGCCCGGCAGTGTGCGGATCCATATGTTACATTAATTATACTACAGAGAGGCGCCGCCCCGCAGTGTGTGGATTCAAATGCTGCATTAATTATACTGCAGAGAGGCGCTGCCCGGCAGTGTGTGGATCCATATGTTGCATTAATTATACTGCAGAGAGGCGCCGCCCGGCAGTGTGCGGATTCATGTGCTGCATTAATTATACTGCAGAGAGGCGCCGCCCGGCAGTGTGTGGATTCAAATGCTGCATTAATTATTCTGCAGAGAGGCGCCGCCTGGCAGTGTGTGGATCCATATGTTGCATTAATTATACTGCAGAGAGGCGCCGCCCGGCAGTGTGTGGATTCAAATGCTGCATTAATTATTCTGCAGAGAGGCGCCGCCTGGCAGTGTGTGGATCCATATGTTGCATTAATTATACTGCAGAGAGGCGCCGCCCGGCAGTGTGTGGATTCAAATGCTGCATTAATTATTCTGCAGAGAGGCGCTTCCCAGCAATGTGTGGATTCATATGCTGCATTGAAACCATATGGGTTAAAATGCCTTGTTTCTTTAAAAAAAGTTAGGAAACCTAAAATTTCACCCCAAAAAATGCCTAAAAAATCCTTAAAAATAAATAAGTAAAGAAACGTTCATTCTATTGGTAGTAGTCTACTTCCCATTCTTAAATAAGCAATAAAAAACTAACTCATAAAAAATAAAAAATTAGCTGATACGAATCACCTTAATCGTTCCAAATCACTGTATCGATCCAAACCGAACTGAACCAAAAACTGTCCGGCATGACCCGAAACACAAAAAGAAGACCTGAAAAAAAAAAAAAAAACTAAGGCTGGGGTCAGACGAGCGTAGTGTTCACGTCCGTGATTGCGCCTAAAAGTACGTCCGTGATAGCATGACAGAAAGCCCATTGGAGCCTGACACACGAAGTACGACCGCACTGAACTGCGGACGCGCAACGGCCGCGGCCCACGGACTCAAGGCAGGCAAGAACGTACATCCCCTAGAACGGCCGCACAAAGTGCGCTGCGTCCGCAACATCTGCATAGCTTTGTGTGTGAGTGATGGAACGTGGTCAGACGGACTGCATTTATACATCCAGCATTTTTCACGGACAAAATGGTTTTGCTTTTTAATTTATTTTCCCTCGACATCCGTCAAAATATACGTCAGTGAATAAACGGACTGTCTGGCCACTACTGCGTCTTCCGTACTGACGTACGTCCGTGTGCACGGACGTACAGTCCGTAGAAATCACGCTCGTCTGACCCTAGCCTATACAAAAAAAAGGCATGCACATCCTTAAGTAGAACACAAAAATAAGCATGGGATAAGTTTGTATTTTTTTTTTCATTTCAAATTCTAAGATATTAATTATAGACTAGAAATAAAGCTATTTTATAATTTTGCTTTAAAGGATTTCTATTCCTATGTCATTGTCTCGTGTTAATAAAAACATTGTCACAGCACAAATAACTGCCCTTTTCCAGATGTATGATTAAGGCTAATGTCAAACGAACGCAGTCTGAGCGCACTCTGCGTGCGTGCACAACGGACTTACGTACTGACGGAAGATACTGTAGACACCACACCGTCTGTTTTTGTTGACGGAAGTAGGAATAAAAAGGGAAATATGGGAAAGAAAATTAATATGAAAAATTTGAAAAATTTGAAAAGGATATGAAAAGCCATTATGTGCGTCAAGGTGCTGGACGTCGCAAATGCCCTGCGTCTGACATCTCATCACTCACACAGAACACTACGCAGACGTGGCGCACTCTGCGCGTCCGTCTAGCGGTTTTATGTTCTTGCCTAACTTGCGTCCGTTTTCCACGTGCGTTGTGCATGCGCAGTTCGGTGCGCACGTACTTCGTGTGTGGGTCTTTATTGATCATGATTCAATGCTACGACACACATTAAACTGTGCGGCAACACGGACGTGATCACTGCGTTCATCTGACACAGGACCTTAATAGGACTATGCATAACAAATATAAGACGTTTCCCATTGCTTTTCCTCAGAAGACAAAATTAAACAGTCTGTTTATAAAATATCACCTCAATTTTCATTAGTAGGTCCTGTAACTCTCCTGATTCATTCATAGACAATATTTTTTCAGCACCCTTTAGAGAGAAAGAAATCACACAAATCTGTTAATTCGAGTTGGACCCACCCCTTTTTTTTTTTTTTTTGCACATTTGTCACAAATGATTTCCTGTTTTTAAAAACATGCATTCTAAATCTATATAGAATGGAAAATAAGGCTAAAGCAATAATCCTGATGGGAAAGGAATGTAATATTATGCCATTCCAATAATTAGGATTTTATTTGGGGACTGGAGAAGCAGTTCATTATAGCATAATGTAAGGGGCCAAGAAATATGTGGCTCCATTAGTTACATTTTGTGCCTTCACAATGCTTGAGGCTTCATACTCTACTAGTATTATCCTGATGACTTTTAACAAATTCATCACTGTGTCCTATGATTGGTACATACTGCAACCAATTGTATAACTGTAGACATATTTCTTGGTGTAACTGTCTGCACTTTGTTCCTGGAAATGCCAACCTAAAACAAAAAAAGGCCACGTGAAATGATGTAAGTATAATGTCTAAAACGTATTTACCATTTTAAAAGTGCAACTTCTGAAATAAGTATAGGGAAATTTATACTATGGGAGCTATGCACTAATCGACAGTGTTTGTTGCAAATACCGGCTAAAATTACCAGTATTGCAGCGCCATGAAACATGAGACTTATTTCATGTGTTTTAACTGCCGGGTCATACTGTGCTGTCACTGCCACATTTATTTTAATTTTCACCAAACGTGGGTTTTTGGTGTTGGGTATAAATAAACCCACCTCTTTATAATTAGTTTATGAGCTCCTCTGACTTTAAAAAGGACTTATAAACATCCAAATGAGTAAATTGCTACATGGAGGCATTTAAGAGTAAAGTTAAGTGGAAGTGCTTTTTCACAGTTCCTCCACTATTTTTTCTGGAGGAACAGAGTTCCCATTTGGTCACACATTGGTTATATCGGTAAAAACAACTACAATTAGATGCTTCATCAAAAAGTCACAATAAATAATAAATATTTATTATTATTATCATATTGAATTCCTAATAGCTAGCCTATGCATACAGTATATAAATTACCGTCAAATGTTAATACAAAGTGGTGTGGTCTTAAAAGCAAGGGGACAAGGGTGCTTTGTGAGCAGTTATTGTAGTGAGTGTCCACACATTTGTTTTAGACGTGATCCTTTGGGGCACCTATTAAAAATGTTGTGAGCTGGTGTTAGGAATTGATGGTCTATATTATTGTTTCTGGTATTTCTCTTGTAACGTTTTATAATTATTTCTTATGGAACTCATCGAATATCAAATGTTCAAAAGTTGTAGTTTTTTTTATTGTGCCTGAAATAATAAAGATATTGTTCTTATACACAGGATGTCCATAAAGTCTCTTTACAATTTCAAAAATTTATTACAAATTCAAATGAAAAGACAGATAAGTGAAAATTATTACAAAATGACACGTGTATATTTAATTTTTTTTTTGCCTCGTTTAATACACCTCTATATGGGCACCATTAGTTGCACGAAGCACATCAAGACGCTACTCGATTTCTTGCCATGTTCGCTGTAGCATACCCTCAATGGTGACAATGGCATCAGTGATCCTCTGCTTTAGCTGAATGTGTGTTGTGAGATAATGTGTAATCGAATCATTGGTCCGTTTTTCTTCGGCGAGACATCAATTACTGCAAATGTTTACCTTGACCTTTTGACTGAATACGTGGCACCACAACTACATGAACTTCAACCAACCATCATTTTCCAGCAAGATGATGCACCACCACATTGGGGACTGCATGTTCGTGGGTTCCTAAAGTAAACATTTCCAGACCGGTAGATTGGAAGGGGTGGCCCAATTCCCTGGCCACCTCGTTCACCAGATATCACTCCCATCGACTTCTTTCTATGGGGTTATGTTAACGATATTGGGCTCTATTACAATCCTAGTGTTAAAACACGGGCGCAAGGGAGGAAAAACTGCACCTGCAGGTTTCCCCCTTGCGCCCGCTTTTTAACGCTGGATTACAATGCAGGCGCAAAAAATGCTGCCTGCATTGTTTCCACCCGTTAAAATCCATAGGACTCCATTGAGTTCCCCCCTGCCGGTCACATGACCGGCCAGATCTTGCCTCGCGAGATCCGGCCAGTTGGCGGAGTGATACACAGGGAGAAACTGGGGGGACTTGGAGGCGGTTGGAGCCGTGGTCTTCGGCCGCAGGACAGAGAGTGAGTATGTGATTTGTTTTTTGTTTTTTAAGGCTGGTGTTAGCGGATTCTGCAGAAGCGGAATCCGTTAACACCAAGTCCTGGTTCTGGGTAACTTTTCACTGACCGAGCCAGGCATTAATCAGTGCTGGGACTTTGTAATACAGCGTTGATTAACACTTTGCGCTCCCCGTGTTAAGTATAGGGAGCACAAAGTACAGTAAGCTCGCGCAGAGAAGCGCAAGGTATCAAACGCAAACAGTTTTTTTAACGGGTTTTGTAATATGCGGTAAATACCGCAGCAAACGTTAATGCTCCTGCAGGTGAGCGTTAAGGTTTGCGTGAAGATTGTAATAGGGCCCATTGTGTATCGAACAAAGGTACGGGACATCACTAATCTAAAGCAGAGGATCGCTGATGCCATTGCCACCATTGATGAGGGTATGCTACAGCGAACACGGCAAGAAATCCAGTACCGTCTTGATGTGCTTTGTGCAACTAATGGTGCCCATATAGAGATATATTAAAATAGGCAAAAAAAAATTAAATATATACGTCTCACTTTGTAATAATTTTCACTTATCTGTCTTTTCATTTGCCTTTGCAATAAATTTTTGAAATTGTAAAGAGACTTTATGGACACCCTGTATATATTTAAAACAGCACACAAAAGCACAATATGATCTACCTGTCAGATTTAGAAATGAGCTGAAAATTTTCTCTTCGATTTCTCAGCTCAATAATTGATTTGGTGAGACATTCCGCAATGAGAATTCTGTGGTCCACTCTATATAAGTACAGAAGCTAGACCTCTAACTCAAATTTGTGGATTCAGGAATTGCTCAAAAACAAAAGCCACAGTTATACAGTAACATTTTGCAGTTTTTTGCACAATAGAAGAAACACTGCATTAAACCTTTCACTGCCAAAAATGTCTATAGACAATTTTGCATTGAAATAGTATGAAAAATGAAAATTACCACATAAAACCCCATTTGCGTATCGTTTTACTGGATGGTGTCCCTTATCTTGCACAATTACAAATAGGGTCTACGTTATTAGCATACAAGCAGAAATAGCCTTTGTCTGAAATACAGTAAAATTTATAAAAAACACACTTCATATATTGTTGTGTTATTAAAAAAAGTGTTTTAAACACTTTCAGTCAATGTAAATATTGTAATATATTTGTATGTACAGTTCTACCTCTACCCAGCCAAATGAAATCCATTGTTATATACATTTTATGCACAGCACCAACTAAATCAGTAACAATATCAAACTCGCAAATTATACATATAAGGCTAAATTCCAATCTTCACGCAAACGTTTGCGCCGGCGCAAAAAAAATTATTAATGCGTGGGGTAAAAGCATTTGCGCCGAATTCCATATTACATAGTAAGCGCAAAAAACACCAGCAATCGTCTACCGTGGGTGAACCTGTGCGAACCCTGGTACGAGTATGGTATTACATTCTATTTTGCGGTAATTACCGCATAGCCTTTGCGCACATAATTTTAGCAATTCCTAAAAACTGGTGATAATAACGTCATATCTGAACAATCTGGCCGATCCCAAAAAAAAAAAAACAGCCCATAAAAAGTAATGCAGCATCAATATAATGGATGATGGCAGGTGTGTGTGTATTATTACTGTAGCATATGTGCTGATTTTGCATCATAGATGCAGAACCCGTCTCCGATGCCTCTGGCAGGCGCAATTCGGTTGCGTTTGATAGGTGTTCATTTTGATTGGCTGAATGGGTGCAAAAAACTGCACATGCAAAGATTTTTGAGCGAGACATTACTGCGCCTGCATTTGTGCGCGTCCTGTTTGCGCGTGCAATTGATCGACGGAAGAAAAAAGCCACGAGGATTGTAATTCCAGCAGTGAATTGCACGCGCAAACGTTTAACGCTTGGCGGAAAGATTTTCGCTTTGCGCAATGCTTTTTGCGTGAAGAATATAATATAGCCCATAATGTTTCATACGCTTTCAAAGAACATTTTCCATTTGTTGTAATAATGCTAATAAAGCAAAACAATCAATTCTAGAAATACATTTGGTGCTATCACTCACCCCAAGGTAATGGCCATCAATGAATACAACTGGTAATGATGGGGTTTCATTCACCCTGCGGCATCTTTCATCAAGCTCTTTTCCAAAATCACCATTCAAAGCAATATTTTTTTCTTCAAATTTTACTCTGTGATTTTGGAAGATCTTTCTTGCTATTTCACATCTTTCGAAAGTGTTTCTCACCACACGCAAGCTTGTAGTGTAGATAACTATTCTCCCATATTCAAGGGTTGTCGACAACTGAAAAAGAAAAAAGTCAACTAAAACGGTCTTGTTAAAATCCACTGCAAAATAACTTAACACATTGCTCCCTCGTTTTCATTAGAATTATAAGTATCAGTTTGGTCTGGGAATGGAAAATGTATTAAACATTATTAAAAAGGCACTGTGGACACCATGACCACTTAAAATTAAATGAGTGGCTATGGTGACTAGAGTCTGTTCTCTTCTTGCCTCAAGCAGTGAATGTTTCTCCAAAACAAGCAGTACTTCTCTCTGAGTGAGAAAAAAGAGGTTTGTGAGGGTCCTGAGGACGAGCAACAACACTAGTGGCCTGCCCGATGGTGGGGCCCTCCCAGGTCTTACAAGGTTTTAGCTCGATTGTTCAATTACAGGGATAACTGCTCCATATGCAAATCAGACGCCATCACCCTGAAAGGATGGCCAGTACTGAAATGCCAAGGATGTCATTCCTGCATGAGAGATGCAGCAACCCCCGGTGATCATTTTGTCCTTGTGTGGCTTCATCACCAGGGTATAGCTGACACCCCTCTAGACACCTTGAGCAAGGATTCCCCGTCTGGCTTACACTGTAAACTTGTAGTGAGAAAAAATAGGTAATTACTACCATAGGACTCCACGGAGGCTTGTGCTGCTGGGTCACGTGACCTGCAATATCTCGTTCTCATGAGATTCTGCAGGTCTGCGGAGTGATCAAGGAGGGAGACCGGGGGATATTTGTTCCCAGTCTCACTCTGCTCGCGGAGGCCAGAAGCGGTGGATTGGGCTGCCATTCTCAGTGCAGGATGAGAGGTGAGTATCTGATATTGAGGGGGTTTGCAGCTGGAGCTAACGGATTCTGCAGAAGCAGAATCAGTTCTGAGCAGCTTAGAACTGTGGCTAATGTTTCAGTTAATTGAAGCGGTTAGTAATTAGCGTTGGGACTTTCTGATCGTACGCTAACTACTCTTTTGCGAACTCTTTGCACTCCCCATGTTAAGCATAGGGAGCGCAAAGTACAGTAAGCTCGCAATAGAAAGTGCTATTACTGATGCACTAACAGATTTTTTAACCCGTTAGCGATCAGGATCTGATCTGGACGTCCCGCTACTACCTCTTTTAACCTAGCGCTAACAGTCACCTAAGTGAGCGCTAGTGCTAGCATTAAGGCCGGCTGCACACGAGCGTACTCTGCTGTGCACAGTACGTGCATTAAAAAGGATGCAATTTATGATGAAAGAGATTGGTAGACGCCGGACGATCCGTTATGTTTGACGGACGTCGTAAAAACTGAATTTGAGTTGAAAAAAAAAAGCTGGGCTGGAAGAAACAAAATTGTAATAAAGTTGAATTGTTTTGTGGTGAGGTGTTTGTTTTGTTGCAAGATGGACGGGAGAGTAGTGATGAGCCGAACGTGTTCGGTTCACATTCGAACTCGAACAATTTCAAAAGTTCGAGTTCGAACTCGAACACGAACCGAACTCAATGCAAGTCAATGGGACTCGAAAGTTCGAATTTTAGAGTGCCCTCCAAGAGGGCATATATGCTTGATATTTGCCATAAAAGGTGAATGGGGGTCCGGGTAGTGCCCTGGGGGACAGGAAACAAGGACAAAAAGTTTTAAAAAAAACATTTTTAAAGGAACAGAGAGTTTTACATGAAATAAAGGTTAAGAATAAAAACGAAAAATTCCTTCAAATATCGTGCCTAGGAGGTCCCCATAACCTGCCCGTGAAGTGGCGGATTTGTAGGATGTATAGAAACATTTAAAAACAAAATAATACAATTTCAAATGACAGTAAATGGTTTTCCTTTAATCTATTCATAAACAACTGCTTGGGGTGGCAGCCTGTATGAAAGGAAGAGACATTTTAGGACACGCAGAACAAGTTTAGTCATTTTTTGGCTAAATTATGGTGAAACTTATGCAGGCTTTGGATGAAAGTAACAATAGGTGCTTTAAAATTGGGCCTTTAGTGTCAGCAACAGTGCCGTCACACCGTAACCCCTCTGTGGTATTGTGGAAGAGTGCAGGGTTGGACCCTGTGGTCCAATATTAAAATTATATGAATCTGGTATAGGCGTCAGTGGCAGTGCACCCAAATATTGTACCTTTGGTGGCAGCAAGTGCCTTCACACCGTAGGTAACCCCTCTGTGGTATTGTGGAAGAGTGCAGGGTTGGACCCTGCGGTCCAATATTAAAATGATATGAATCTGGTATAGGCATCAGTGGCAGTGCACCCGAATATTGTGCCATTGGTGGCAGCAAGTGCCTTCACACCGTAAGTAACCCCTCTGTGGTATTGTGGAAGAGTGCAGGTTTGGACCCTGCGGTCCAATATTAAAATGATATGAATCTGGTAATATAGGCGTCAGTGGCAGTGCACCCAAATATTGTGCCTTTGGTGGCAGCAAGTGCCTTCACACCGTAAGTAACCCCTCTGTGGTATTGTGGAAGAGTGCAGCGGTGGAGGTTTTGGGAATGCAGAAGAGATCCCCGGTCTATTCAGTTACATTAGCATCAGGAGATTGATAGCTGTTGATCCAGGACTGATTCATTTTTATAAATGTCAGCCGGTCTACAGAGTCGGTGGACAGACGCACTCTCTTGTCTGTGACAAAACCTCCAGCGGCACTGAACGTCCTTTCAGAAAGCACGCTGGATGAAGGGCAACCTAGTAGCTGCATAGCATATTGGCTAAGTTCTGGCCAGTGATCCAATCTCAACACCCAGTAAGCCAGTGGATCATCTGCTGGAAAGGTATCCAGGTCTGCCCTTGCCCCTAGGTAGTCCTGCACCATATGGTGAAGACGCTGGCAATGGGTGCCTACATTTGACGTCCCTGGGCGTCGTGGACTAAAAAAATTTAAAAAGACATCAGTCAAGCGGCCCTGGCCTTCACCGCTCTTCCTCTGATCATCCGCAGCCTCAGAAGCACCTGGTAACCTACCAGTGCCTGGAAAGGTGTTACACAAGTGTCGCTTTAGAGCGTCCTCAAGTTTTTTCATCCTGTCCTCCTTCTGTGCGGGCAGGATGAGCTCTGCAACTTTACCTTTGTATCGTGGATAAAGAAGGCTTGACAACCAGTAATGGTCCCTCTCCTTGATAGCACAAATCCTGGGGTCCTTTAGCAGACTTTGCAGGATAAGGGAGCACATACAGTGTAGGTTAGAGGTGGTATTAGCTTCCGAGTCTTCCTGGTCAATGAGGATGACCCCATCGTGCACTTCCTCCTCCTAGCCACGTACTAGTCCTTGGGTTTCTGGGCACACAAAACCCTCCCTACTTAAATATTCCTCCTCCTCCTCATCCTCCTCATGTCTGATCTGAGGACCCACAGGAATTTCCCTCTGCGTAAAGACAGGGACCTTGAGAGCTAGGGAAGGCCTCCTCTTCCTCCCACTGCTCTGCCTCTAGTGCCACATCTATAATTCCCCACAGAGTGCGCTCCAGCAGGAACACTAAAGGAATTGTGTCACTGATGCATGCACTGTCCCTGCTCACCATCCTCGTTGCCTCCTCAAATGGTGACAGTACAGTGCATGCATCCTTGATCATCAGCCACTGCGGGGGGGGGAAACAAGTTGACCTGAACCTGTCCTTGTGCCATACTCACACAGGTACTCATTGATGGCCGTCTGCTGCTTGTGCAGATGCTGCAGCATTGCTAATATCGCGTTCCACCTGCCCAGGTGGGCATGTCACAGATCAGACGGTTTCTGGGAAGGTGGAATTCTCTTTGAATTTCTGCCAGGCGAACACTTGCTGGGAATGACCGTCTGAAGTGGCTGCAGACTTTTCTGGCCTGGCTGAGAAGCTCTGCCAGCCCTGGGTACCTGGTTAGGAAACTGTAACGGTTGGCCCCCTCTTGGGCCATCGTGGTGGCTTGAAACATGGAGTGTAGCCCTTAAGGCAAGTAAGCTACTAACTGGACACTGGACAGATCAATAAAACAGACTTGTTTCTCCAAAACCAAAGATAACAAAAGCAGGGCTGAATTGCTACTAAGCTCCGAAGGTTTCAAGACTGACAGAGAACTTAGAGCACGCTCAGAAGCACAATGCTTCGTAGACAGTAAATGAATTATACAGGCTGCAGAACAGTCAACAAACTGACAGACTAGGCGAAACAGGACCTGACTCCACGTCAGGACTATGCAGGAAACATACCTAGACAAAGGGACAAGAGATATCAAGGCAAACAGACAGACTACACCAAAGAGGTCCTTATAAGCGGCCTCTGAATATATACTAAACTAAGACAGACAAGGTACATGAAACATGAAACATGCAAGAATACTCATACAGGCAGAGGTTGGCAACAGATCAGCATACAGAGTACCAGGAGTGGGCAGAAGGGATTGTCAGGAAACACAGCCGAGGTCAAAACCAGAATACATTGAGACAGAAATGCTTTGCAGCAACACAGGGAACATGAACTAGACAGAACCACCATGAAACTCCACTTACCGTCAATGAAGCTCTGTGCTGCTGGGATATTTATAGGGAGTGGGTCTGTGTGATTGGGCCATGTGACCCCAGACCAGGAGATCACATCAGAACCCCAGAACAGCCCCAGACAGCACGACCAAACACAACCACAGGGGAATTCAGACATGGAGGCCCTTCACCACCAGGGGGCAGGGTCGAAACATGACAGAAACGCTGTAGCACCAGATTTAGGACGTGTGCTAGGCATGGTACATGCGTCAATTTACCCTGGCGTAGGGCGGAGAGAAGGTTGCTGCCATTATCACAGACGACCATTCCCAGCTGAAGCTGGCGTGGTGTTAACCATCTCTGCACCTGCCCCTGCAGAACTGACAGAATTTCTGGCCTGGTGTGGCTCCTGTCCCCTAAACAAACCAGCTCAAGCACAGTATGGCATCTTTTTGCTTGAGCCATTGTGTAGCCCCTGCCACATGTCGGTTTAACTGCCACTTCACCAGAGACAGAGAAGGAGGAGGAGGAGGAGGAAGAGGTGGTAAAGCAGACAGACCTCATACAAGCAGCTTTCTGGAGGCGTGGTGGATGAACAAGCTCCAGCACAGAGCCCCATCCTGGATCCCTCCCAGCTGCAATCAGAGTTACCCAGTGTGCCGTGAAGGAAATGTAACGGCCCTGTCCATGCTTGCTGGACCACGTGTCTAAAGTCATGTGCACCTTGCTGCTGATTGCCTTTCCCAATGACTCCATAAAATTGTCTTCCACATGCTGGTATAGTACTGGAATGGCCTTCCGTGAAAAGAAATGGCGTTTTGGAACCTGCCACTGTGGTACAGCACATTCAGCAAATTCACGGAAGGAAGCAGAGTCCACCAGCTGGAAAGGCAGCAGCTGTAATACGAGTAATTTTGCTAAGCTGGCATTTAGACGCTGTGCTTGGGGATGGTTGGGACAATATTTTTTCTTATGCTGCAGCAGCTGGGACAACGTAATCTGACTGTGTAACTCTTCAGCTAATGGGATGCTGTCACATTCTGAGGAAGGACCTGGTACACCCATTACTGTAGGATCGTCCATGTGAGTGGAGGTTATAGGCAATGACATGGCAGGACATATAGTGGGGGTAGAGACAGATGAGGAGTAGGAGGACCTATGCAAAGTGTTGTGCCAACGGGATGCGTGGCAGGTGGTCATATGTCACCTCAAGCACGTGGTACCCAAGCATGGGATGTCTTTCCCACGCTTGATCCTCATCTGACATAGATTACAAATAGCAATGGTGGGGTCTGCTGCACATTTCTTAAAGAACTCCCAGACAGCAGACTTCCTGTACATGTGCTTTGAGACAACCGCGCTCTGCACCTGAGCAGCTGTGACTTCGGATGCCTCATAGAGGACGTTCTGCCTCATTTTTGTTGTGCCTCCTCCTCCTCCCTTGACTCCTCTGTTCGATCAGGCACCCAGGTGGAGTCAGTGACCTCATCATCGTCATCACCCCCTATCTCCTCATCACTGGAGCCAACCTCTCAATATGCTGCAGCTGCTGGTGGAACACGAGTGCCAGTTCTTTGTGTGTCACTTGCACCTCTAGGCTGATTTTACTCCCTTCCTCAACCTCAGAGTTTGAATCAGAGCACTGGAGTTGCTGCGCATCCTCAAGCAGCATGTCACTGTCATTGTAGTCAAACAATTCAGCTGACTCCTCCGTTTGTGATAGCGAGGCTACGGCAAGAGTAGCTGTGGACATGGAGGCTGCATTAGATGCTTTGGCAGCTGAGGTGGACTGTAAAGCACTACAAGCCTGGCTGGCAGAGGACTCGGAGGATGAGGATGGCCTGGTTAGCCAATCCACCAAATCCTCTGTATGTTGCTGCTGCTTAAGACGGCCAGCACCAGTTAGAAAGGACAAGTGTGCCCCTGCAGAGGATGCACCACTTCCACGATGACCAGAGACACAGCCTCCCGACACAGAGGCTGCTTGCCCTCTTATCTGTGTCTGGGAGCGTCTGCCTGTCCTTTTTGTTCTTTCAGACATGGTGAGTGATATATAGATTAAATATATACAGAACTCTGATTCAACTGTGTTATCTAGATTAAAGAATTCCAGAACTCTGGTATAACTCAGTGAGACACCCTGACAGCTGGCAGCCAGTGACAAGACACAAATTAAAATTCCCAGGAACCTCCTATAAATAAGTGAGACCCCCTGATGGGTGGCAGTGATAAGACACACATTAAAATTTGTGGAAATCTGATAGAAGTATGTGGGACCCCCTGATAGCTGGCAGTGAGAAGACACAGATTACAATTCCCAGAAACCTCTTATAAATCAGTGAGACCCCCTGATGGGTGGCAGTGACAAGACACAGATTACAATTCCCAGGAACCTCCTTTAAATCAGTGAGACCCCCTGATGGGTGGCAGTGACAAGACACAGATTACAATTCCCAGATATCTGCTAGAAGTGAGACCCCCCAATAGCTGCTGGCAGTGAGAACACACAGATTACAACAATTCCCAGATATCTTGTAGAAGTGAGACCCCCACAATAGCTGCTGGCAGTGACAACACACGGATTACAACAATTCCCAGATATTTTGTAGAAGTGAGACCCCCACAATAGCTGCTGGCAGTGAGAACACACACTAACAGAACAATCTCCTCTCAAAAAACACGTGCTGGGGGCTGTGTGAAGCCTTATATAGTGTGCTGCGGGATTTAGCTCTGTGAGCCCATGATTGGGCAAAACCTGTGGTCAGGTGCAAGGCTGTAGCCAATTACAAGCTTCAGGCCAGTGGAAAAGTGTATTGTGGTCCATTGTGGGCGAACATGCGGCAAACACACGGAAATGTTCGGAGTTCGCGAACAGCCGGGAGAGATGCAGTTCTGTTTACTCTGATGGCATACGCGTATTCGAAGAAACTAAAGAAGAAAAGGAAGTGGTGGGTTCATCCCATAAACTCCGTGAGATACACTCATGGACATATCCAGATGCTGTACAAGCCGCTGAGAGAGGGAGATAAGGCAAACATTTTTAATTACCTCCAGATGTCCATAGTCTCCTTCGATGAACTGCTGGCCAGTGTAAAGGAGCCACTGTCCAAGATGGACATTATGCGGGCCGCCAAATCACCAGAGGAGATGCTGGTTATATCACCTTACGGACGGTAAGTACGTTAGCAGTTTAAATTAAATGATATTCCTATGCTTGTAATATCTGTTATCATTGTGAGTTGGTGGATTTGTGCAAATCTCTGTGTGTGTAGCTGCCTCCTCAGACTGTTCAAGACTGTAGGTACGCCTCTGAGTGACAAGCTCACAAAAACACTATTCTCACCTGCGTACTTACACATGCATACTTACTCAGGCAACACATTCAGTAGTGATGGGCCAAACAACCCCGTGTTCGGTTCGCATTCGAACTCGAACATCGGAAAAAGTTTGAACACGAACACGTTTCGAACATAATGCAAGTCAATGGGGCTCAAAAGTTCGAAAATTAAAGTCCCCTCCAGAGGGCATATATGCAAGATATTGGTCATAAAAGGTGTATGGGGGTCCAGGTACTGCCCTGGGGGACAGGAAACAATGAAAAACAAATTAAAATATAAGACATTTTTAACCATTTCACTATTGAATGCTGAGCCATTTCACCTCGGTGCGCTGAGCTCGTTTTTACCGCTTTTGCTCATGTTTAAATGCGATTTGAAGCCATGGGAAATGTTTTACCACAAACGAGTGGTTAAAATTACGATCTTAACGCAAACGTTAACGCTCACTTGTGTGTGCATTAACGTTTGCTGCGGTGTTCACCGCATATTACAATCCAAACGCAAACGGGTTAAGTAACCCGTTTGCGTTTGGTACCTTGCATTTTTCACGCGAGGTTACTGTACTTTGTGCTCCCTATACTTAACATGGGGAGCGCAAAGTGTTAATCTTCACTGGATTGCAATATCTCAACGCTGATTAACATTCGGCTGTGGTTAGCGGAAAGTTAACCACAGCCAGGACTTGGTGTTAACGGATTCCGCTTCTGCAGGCAGGGGGGAACTCAATGGAGTCCTATTGAGTCCATCGAGTGGATGCTCGCGGCTGCACTCAGCATTGCCACGAGCATCCAGGATTTTTATGTGCAGTAACAATGCAGGCAGTTTTTTTCTCCCTTGCGCCAGCGTTTTAACACTGTGATCGTAATTTAGCCTAAGGTGTGTGAAATGTTTTAGCAACAAGGTGAGGGAAATGTTTAATCCCATAGGCTTCAATGTTAAAAAAGGTGTTGGAAATGTTTTAGAAACAAGGTGTGGGAAATGTTTTAGCAACAAGGTGTGGGAAATAGTTTAATCCCATAAACTTCATTGTTAAAAAAGGTGTGGGAAATGTTTTAGCAACAAGGTGTGGGAAATGTTTAATCCCATAGGCTTCAATGTTAAAAAAGGTGTGGGAAATTTTTAGCAACAAGGTGTGGGAAATGTTTAATCCCCACAGGCTTCAATGTTAAAAAAGATGTGGGAAAGTTTTAGCAACAAGGTGTGGGAAATGTTTAATCCCATAGGCTTCAATGTTAAAAAAGGTGTGGGAAATGTTTAATCCCATAGGCTTCAATTTTAAAAATATTCCCATTTTTAATTCAATATCTAATAAACCATTGCTTATAATATTCTGCAGTAAATTCGAGAATTTTCGAACGGCCGAACTTTGAACTTATTCGAACTGGCAGGCCATCCCTAACATTCAGTCACAAGTAATTTATGAAGCCAACAACAAAATTTTTATAATTTTTTTTAAAAGGCACAAGAAAAAAGTAAATTTTAAACAACTAGAAATATGAATAGCAAACTTTTTTCTTTTTTGAAAAATCATCAAAAAAATTAAAATTTACAAATTGCGATACTTTTTAGCAATTTTTTTAAAAGGCACAAGAAAAAGTTTTTTTTCAACAACCAGAAATATGAATAGCAAACAATTTTTCTTTTTTTAAAAATCGGCAAAAAATTAAAATTTACAAATTGCGATACTCGGGCACATCCTCGTCTAAAGATCCTGCCAGGAATCCAGCGTAGAACTGCTACTGGCAGAGGGTTGAGGGCCTGCAGCATGAGGTATGGGTGCCTGCAGCATAGGGCATGGGCGGCGGCTGCTGGCGTCCTGCTGCATAGGGCATGGGCAGTAGTCGTGGGTTTAGAATGCTGTAGATCATCTGCATGGTCTGTATCCTGAAATTTATAGTTTGATTGCTTGTCATCTGATGCACCAGAGGCAGGACTGAATAGAAGAAGGCGACATGATTGTCGTCCTCAGCACAGGGTGTATGTGGTTGTTCTTGAGGCTTTTATACCGCCATAAATTTCATGATAGCCTGCTCCAGACTGGTTCCCCTCCTACGTCTGGAAGATGAGGCTGGAGTTGCAGCAACCGCCGCAGGACCTGGCATGGGTTGAGCCTCCGCTCCTTCGACCTGAGCCTCAAACTTTCCCTCTGATGCCTCTGTATCAATTGACAGGCTGGGTGTTGGCGGGTTTTCTACTGGGTTCTGTGAGTATGATGGTGTCGGATTGATGCTGCTTACAGTTGCTCGTGGCTCCAAACTTTTCTTTTGAAAAGACAGCTGCTCGGCAAATATATATGACCGGACCCTCTTGGCCCCTGAGCCGGACCGTCCACATTGCTCCCGTTTTTTCTGGTTACGGACATAGTTGTCCTAGAAGGTTCGCCATTTTGACATGACTTCTTGTACTAGAAAACAAAAAGAATGACATAAGGAATGTTAATTGAATGTACTCATAACCAAAAACATCTAATTTTTCTTACAGGTATCTTGCAAGTGGCTGCAGTCTGCAAGATCTTCACTTCAATTTCTGGATTGGACGAACAACAGCGGACAATTTGGTGCGCAAAGTGCGTCAAACGATTTGGGACACCCTGAAGGAGAAATGTATCCCTACACCAGATGAAGATACATGGGCCGATATAACGGAGGGGTTCCAAGATAGAGCCAATTTCCCTAACTGTCTTGGGGCAATGGACGGGAAACATATCCGTGTTGTGAAGCCAGAAATGAGTGGTTCTCAATACATAAACTATAAACATTTTTTTTCAATTGGACTCCTGGCAGTTTCTGATGCTAACTATAGATTTACAAATATAGATATTGGATCATTTGGAAAAGACTCTGATTCGACAGTGTTCCAGAATTCCACACTCTGGCAACAAATACCGAGCAGTAGCCTAAATATTCCGAAGCCAAAAATGTTGCCTGGTACAGACATTGCCGTTCATTTCGCTTTTGTGGGGGATGAAGCTTTTGCTTTGTCAACCAATTTATTGCGACCATACGCAGGGAGACAACTAAGTGGAAAAAAAACACATCTTTAATTATCATCTGTCACGAGCCAGAAGGTATGTGGAGTGCTCCTTTGGCATTCTATTCAACAAATGGCGAATTCTACATAGGCCATTAGATGTTAATGTAGATTTTGCTGTGGGGATAGTAAAATGCTCGTGTTTTACATAATTTTGTACGTGACCGCGATGGGTACAATTTTGGTGACTCCCTAAGCGTTTTGCGTTTGGAAGACCATGATGACACAGATCTGTTGATGACACACTGTTAATAGAAGCCTCAATCGATTCAGAGATGCCATGGCAAATTATTTCTGTAGTGCCAGCGGTCAAGTGCCATGGCAGCTTGGGAGAATTTAAAATGTAAAAATTTCTTCTCACCGTTTGTACATTCATACAGAACATGTTGTTGCTAAGTTTACAGGGTCATCCAGACGTGGACCCCTTGCTTGATATGCCTAGAGGGGTGTCAGCTATACCCTCCTGATGAGGCCTAACAAGGCCGAAACGATTGTCGGAGGTTGCTGCACCTCTCGTGCAGGGATGACGTCCTTGGCAGTCAGTACTGGTCACCCTTTTTGGGTGAGAGCAGGCTGATTTGCATATAGAGCATTCATCCCTGTAATGGCACAAGCAAGCTAAAACCTTGTTAGACCTGAGCGGGCACCCACCGTAGAGCAGGCTACTAGTGCTGTTGCTCGCCCTCAGGACCCTCACAAACCCCCCTTTCTCTCATGTTGTTGCTAAATACTTGTACATTTTTGTATATAGTCATTGTAAGTTACATTTTTTTAATCCTTTTGTTAACCCCTTCGCTGCGGATGACATGTGGGGCACGTCCTCATTGACTCCCGCTATATGCGGAGGACGTGCCCCACACGTGCCCTTGCGGGAGTCCAGGCGGAGATACTCACCTCTCTGTCCCGCGGTCTGACTTCAGCGTCCTCAGATCCTGAAGTTAAGCCCCTCCCAATGTCAATGACGTCATCGCGCCATGCGCGATGACGTCATTTCCAGGCGACTCCCGGCAATGATTGCCGAGAGATGGCCTGGAAGGGAGGGGGGATCCGTTCGGATCCCTCTCCATCCCGATCAGGAAGGAGCAGTGTCAAAAGCCAGGCACCGCTTAAAAGGGGAGAGTCTCCCCTTTTAAGCGGTGCCTGATTTTAACCCCTCAGGCACTGGGTCGCACTTCAGCGCCTTGCGGTGCCGAATTGAGGCCTAGCTCCGGAGGGGCGGCTCCACCCCCGGGCCCCCCCTCGCTGCCCGACGTCATCGCGCATAGCATGATGACGTCAGATAGCCGGGGAACCCCTAGCTGCCCGGGGATTTCCCAAGCAAATCCCCTGGTGGAGATATGGGGTTCCTTTGAACCCCAATATCTCCAGAACCATGGCAGCTAGGAGGGTGTCATTTTAAAGGCTTGAGCATGGCCTTTCAAATGATACCCAACATGACCATGTTCAAAGTAAATAAAACAATTTTAAAAATAAAAAATAATAAATAAATAAAAAAACTTAATTTAAAAAAAAACATTTTTTTGTGTGTTGTTTTTATTAATGCAGCAATATTGTTCACATTTCAATTATAATGTGAACAATGATGCTGCACTAACGATTTTTTTCTATGGGGTGCGTTTGCTAAAAATCACGTAATTCCCCCCAAAAATGTAACAAGTCCCCATTTCTAATTTTTTTACAAGCGCACCCCATAGAAAATATAACCGCAAACGCTCATGTGACAAAATGTGAAAAAAAACACTTTACACGCTGCAGATGATTAAAATTTTTAATTTTATTGCATTTTGTGTTATAATATACAGGCAGGACATGACGTATACATATAAAAATGATATATAATGAATCTGCCGATATATAATATGTCTGGGTCAAATAATAAAATGTGGCTTCAAATCGCGTTTAAACATGATGAGCGAAAGCGGTAAAAATGAGCTCAGCACACAGTGGTGAAATGGCTCGGCAGTGAAGGGGTTAAACAAATAAAAAATTAAAAGGTACATACTTTGCATCTTTTTTTCCGGTTACGTCCAGGCTTCGTACCGTTGGAATACCGCTTTGCAGACATCACTCCATGCGTTTCCCTTTTTTATTTTATCCTTCTAGTCCACGTGAGTGGTGTCCCACAACACGGGGTGCTGTTGGACAGCATTGATCAGCAGCTCCACATCCATAGTGTGCGACACGTATCCACCACCACCAGCAGCACACAGTAGAGACACACACAGGCCAGCCTTCATACTTCCCGCTGCTTGAAACACTGGCCTAACCAGCCTTCACACTTGTCACTCTGCTGCAGAGACACACTGGCCCACACAACGTGCCGCAGCGTTGCGCGCGTTCTACGTGTGTTCTTCTCTATCCACGACATTATATGCTAGAACGGACGTCATATAGTGCATCATAACGCACGTACTGTGCGCAGCAGAGTATGCTCGTGTGCACCCGGCCTAAGGAGTTGATAGAGCCTGAGCCCTTTGTTTGAACTTTTAGATTGCAACTTTCTTATCTAATTTTGCAGTTACCTCTTTATATCCTGTACTTGTCAAAAGGCACCATTTGCCAGTTAAAAGAGGAAGTAAAATTTACTGTAGTGGTTAATTTAGCTAACGGTAAATGATATTTCGCTTTTAAGCCAAATTAGGCATTTTTGCAAATGAATGTATATGATTGGACAATTTCTAAGTCTACCAAAAATCATGGATTGTATATAAGCTATGAAACCAGGAGTTTAATACAGAGAGAGTGTAGGAATATAGCACAGTGTCTGTATAATTCTTTCTAGATTCTCTCAGAGCATGTGCTTTGACCTATCAGCTATCAAGGGAGAGAAGAATCATTACTTAGTTAGGGGAAGTTTGCGGTAGTTTTGACACAGTGCACTCCAGAGGATCAGAACGAAGGCTGATATTTCTTGCTATCAATTTATATGTATATGTTATTTGTGGACGGAGACAAAAGCCAGACATGACATGAAATCTGCATAACAACAAATTGAGAGAACTCTATTAGAAGACTTGTGTCCTACAAGGTGTGCCAGAACTGATGTGTGAGTGTGTTTGTAAAAGAGGGCTCACCTAAAGTAAGAGCCAGCTGCGAAAATTGATAGAAATAACCCCTTCACTGCAGATGCTGTGTGTGGACATCCTGGAGATTCCATGCAACATGTGGTGGTTGTCCCCCACATGTCACAGGGTCTCCACAGAGAAGGGTGAGTCCCCAGCCACTCGGGTCGGAGTCCCGCGGTGGCCTGATTTCCTTGATATCAGACTGCCTGTGGCCCGGCACACTGATTTCATCCACAACACCCGATGACATCAATTTCAGGCGCCCCCTAGCAAAGCTAGTAGAGCTAGTAGAGCTCTCCCAAGTAGTAGAGCTCTCCCAATCGGTAAGGGGCACAAAATTAAGAGAGGCATCTTATCTCCTGATCGGTGGCAGCTAGAGGGTCATGCTTAATGTCGTTTGAAAGACCAGGGGTTATGTGTATAATTTAAATAAAAAAAATATTTTTTTCCTTTTTTTTTTATATTGCAGCACTATTGTTCACGTTTCAATTATAATGTGAAGTATGATGCTCCACTAGCTCACCTTCTCATTTCCCACGATGCCAGCAAGTTTGAAGGAGCTGGCACAATGTGTTATTACGCATTGGTTCATCGAAAACCTAAACCACCACATTGCTGTGAGGAGTGCAGGGGGTACTTGGTAACCCCCGTGTCTCTGATTTTTTTCCCCCGCACAAGGTCAATTGAGGTGTCATTGGGAAGGACAGAGTATGTAACCACATAAGGTTTGGATGATAAAATGTGTCGCTGTAAATGATTGAAATCTGAATGGGACTTCACTTTTTTTTAGATTTTTTGTTCTAGCATTCTGGCAAGACATGTCATATAATAATAATATATTATTAATCTTATTATTAATCTACCGAGTCTGCTGAAAATAAGGATATCTAATTGGTCTGCGTCCTACAATAAAACATGGCTTCAAATCGTGTTTAAACATGTTGAGAACAAAACGCTCAAAGTGAGCTCAGCACAAAGAAGTGAAAAGGCTCAGCATTGAAGGGGTTAAGTCTGGCGTCAGACGAGTGCACTATGTGTGCCCGTACCTGCGTGCATTCTGGCGTCCATCGCAACATTGAGACGATGTGAAGGGGCCAGCCACACGCGTTTGCGCGCAAACGAATTGCGCGTGCAACGGCAGCCGTGCTGCATCTGTGCAGCAGCCCTCTCCGTCAAACCGCTAGGACGTGCGTTGACGGAGCTGCAAAGTGTGATTCTCCATAGGAGGATCGAGCCTTGCAGCGCTGAGCGCACTTAGCCAGACAGGCATTGAGTGGAAGGAACGTCCACTTTCACGGGCGTTCCTTCTGCTCTCCAATGATGCTCGTCTGACCCCAGCCTAAAGGGAGGGTGGGAGTTATCAGCCAGCTCTGTGTCGACGTCTCCCCAAGTGGTTGGGCAAATATAAATAAGGACTAAATAGTAAACCTCTCCCAGAACTACAGGCATTCAGCTTTAACAAGCTTGAACCATGCATATATATTTATTAATGATTTCAAGTTTTAGGTATATTCACTATTTATAAGTACTGTGAATATACTGCAAGAATGCAGAAATAATTTTAGGTTGGTAAATAGCAGGGTTATTCGTGCTTCATCAGCTATGGGCAGAATAATAAAACCCACTTAAGGATATGATGATAATGATGCAACAAGCAATAAACGTAGTCACTAATGAATATTCATGCAATGAAATATTAATTAGCATTCATTAGGTAACTTGTGTCAAGGCAACATTATGCACTACACTTACAATTACTCTTGAGTGCTAGAAAGTAAAAAGGTTATTTTTTATGCAAAATAAATACTTCCATAAGAATGTCTTATTAAACTACACATGTTCATCACTCTGGAAATTATACTTGACTTACATTGATTACAAATAGGATGGTAGATTTACATATGAAAGACGTATGACTGAATAAATGTCCCGACAGGACTGAAACTTAAGGGGTTATTCAGAGAGAGACGATCTGACCCCCCAATATTGCACCTAACAGTGAATTTTCCTGTATGGGGCAATTTTGTGGCAATTCAGCTATTCAGAAAGCACGCAGTTCACCAAATTTTGGTGAATTGCCACTGAAATACAGTACTGTTCAGCAGCATTGAAACTCCCCATAGAGAAGCAATGGTTAATCTATTTACAGAATGCCGAAGAGCAGTGAAATGTTAGTGAAATACCCTGATGTTCAGTGGTTTTATTCGGCAGGTTTAATCAGGCGAATCCCATAGGTTTCAATGTAAAAAATATTCCCGTTTTTATCCAATATCTATTAAATCGTTTATTCTTTTTAATCTGCAGCAAAAAGTCTATTTTTTTTTTTAGGATTTTTCAGCAAAAATTATATTCCGATTCTTTTTAAATAGCGGTGTTTTTTTCTGTTACAGACCTTTTTATTATTATTCATAGGACCTTATATGTTACTTTCAGACATTTTTGTTGAGTATTTTTTTTTAAAACTGCATTTCAAATTTAACACTTTCAATCTTTTTTTTTTTTTTACCCTGTTCGTCGGCTTGTCGGCTGTTTCCGGCAGCTGGTTGATGGATTTTCAGTGGATTTTCGATTGCGGTTGGGGATTTTCCCTGCACTTCGGGAACTCTGCAGTAAATGCTGAATTAAACCACATGGTTGGGGAATATGATTCCCCGAAGTGAGGGGAACGAGAGAGCACCGAAATGTTGGTGACATTTCGGTGCTCTCTGAATAACCCTGTTAACATTCTGTTAACTGAGCACACTTTCTTTGCTATCTGTAGTTTAAGTGGTTCCATGAGTGTTCTCATTTTATTCATATTTATTAATTATGCAGGAGCAGAAGCAAAGCATACGAGTTATAACCATATTATTCCCTATACTCTCTTTTCTTCTGTGTATATGTTTAGTTTGAGTTTAATTTGTTTGCAATGTAAAACAAGACTAGAGCTGAACAACATCTCTAATTAAGTATTTTCTCTCTATAATCTTCATTCCCATCAACGACAATATTCTCGGAGGTTGAATTTATAGATATTTCGCAGCATTCTTGAAGCAAGATATTGTCAAAAGTCCCTAAGTGGTAAGCCTGCTCAGTTATCCCACGAGAAATCGACAATTTTAGGAATAGGAACTCACATGCAGCCAAAACGACTTCCAGTCATAATCCCCTGCACAAAAAGTTTCTTACAGGTAGAACAAAAGTTTTAAAAATAAGATAACACTCCTGATATGCACTGAAGTCCTTTGCAATATTTTAAAATGTATTAAAATATTTCTGGTGGCCAACTATCAGGTGACCCCCCCCCCCTACCTTCAGATTTGCAATAGTCGAAAAAAGGGAAAAACAATCTTTTACTGGACAAAGCAAACCTTAGAGACTAGTGGGGGTTCTTGCTAGTCACTCCCAGTATCCCGCAAGAATGCCCCCAAAACTGCCAATCGGTGGATCCAGAAGTGTGCAATTTGAGAGTCCACATTTTGTCTTAACATTGTGGGCAGTATTAGCCAAATTGACCTCACATGGCCAATTACTTCAGCCTATGACAGAAACTTCATTTCTGGAGGGTGTAATGTATTGTATATTTATGGCTCTCACAGTTGGAGGTCACTGACCCAGAGGTGCCTCGTGTCTGAACTCAAAATTAACGGCGAGCATTGCATATGACTCGGGGTGAAAAAACTGAGCCTTTGAGAGTTAATATTACAAGCTTCCATGCTATCTGAACATCCCATCTCCTCATCTCAGCCATTTGGGCTGAGCTGCCAATCACACTGCTTTAGATGTTTAATCCCTCCCAGCACATGGATGCCCCAGCTCATGGATTTGCCCCAGCACATGGATTTGCCCCAGCTCATAGGATATTGCCCCAGCACATGGATTTGCCCCAGCACATGGATTTGCCCCAGCACATGGATTTGCCCCAGCTCATAGGATATTGCCCCAGCTCACGGATTTGCCCCAGCACATTGATTTGCCCCAGCACATGGATTTGCCCCAGCTCATGGATTTGCTCCAGCTCATGGATTTGCTCCAGCACATTGATTTGCCCCAGCACATTTACAAAGACAAAATTTACAGAATCAGCGATATAACCGATAATAGTTAAATAAACGATGTTCAGAATTACCGAAATGGAACCGAAATCCCGAATGGAACCGAAATCATGAATAGAGGGAAAATAAATTTTTCGTTTTTTCGGAAAGTCTGTTCTCGTTTCAAAGCAATAGATTTCGATTTGACACATTTCAAGTCCATTCGAAAATTCCGAAAAATTTTCGATTCGGCTCGGAAAACATTTCGGATTCGACTTTTTCGGATCTAAAAAATTTCAGAATTTCGGCCGCGTCGAAAGACCCGAATCGGGAAATTTCGTGAAAATTCCGAAATTCCGAAACCCGAAACGCACATCCCTATTCTTTATAATCTGTATAATGTACTCACAAGTAAGAGACCGAAACTATATAGATACATACACACATATGCTGCAGGATATGAAAAATATTACAAGCTTCCATGCTATCTGAACATCCCATCTCCTCATCTCAGCCATTTGGGCTGAGCTGCCAATCACACTGCTTTAGATGTTTAATCCCTCCCACGAAGGAGAGGAAGCAGAAAACATGGGCGCCTCCATGAGAAGATCAGATTACGATATACAAAAGTCTCAAAACTCCATTGAAAGTTGTAAAATAAAAATATTTACTGGTTTAATTAAGTTATAACAACACACATATCAAAACACTCTACAACAGAAATGTTAATTGTTGTGGCTAATCATTGTATAACCGTAACAGCGCATTTAAGATGTTCCACCAGTGCACTTTCAAAGCCCTAACATGCAACTATGGATGTGTTCTTTAGAATAATATATGTATATATACTGTATATAAGAGAGAGAGAGAGAAAAAGAGAGATGGGGTCGAGTACATGCCTGCATATAACTGGCAAAAGGACTATAACATTTAGTACTTAAACACCTACTTCTTTATTAGGGATGTGCACCGATTTTTTTTTCGATTCGATTCGATTCGATTTTTCGAATTTTTAAACTTTTCGATTCGGCTCGTTTCGACTGCTTTCTGTTTCGATTCGGTTCGGCTCGATTCGGTTTTCGGGTACATTTATTTTTCGGAATATCGACCATTTTTCGTATTTTCGGGTCACTTTATTAGGTTCCTGTATCGACTTTTCGGTATTTCGGAAATTTTCGTTTTTCGGAATTGTACATGGTTTTCGGTATATATCGACTATTTTTCGTATTTTCGTGTCACTTTGCTCGTTTTTTGTATCGGCTTTTCGCTATTTCGGAAATTTTCGTTTTTTTCGGAACATCTGTTCTCCTCGTTTCAAAGCTGTCTAACTCTATTGCCCCAGCAGTCCAGCACATGGATTTTCCCCAGCACATGTATTTGCCCCAGCTCATGGATTTGCCCCAGCTCATAGGATATTGCCCCAGCACATGGATTTGCCCCAGCTCATGGATTTGCCCCAGCACATGGATTTGCCCCAGCACATGGATTTGCCCCAGCACATAGGATATTGCCCCAGCTCACGGATTTGCCCCAGCACATTGATTTGCCCCAGCACATGGATTTGCCCCAGCTCATGGATTTGCCCCAGCACATGGATGCCCCAGCTCATGGATTTGCCCCAGCACATGGATTTGCCCCAGCACATGGATGCCCCAGCTCATGGATTTTCCCCAGCACATGGATTTGCCCCAGCTCATGGATTTGCCCCAGCTCATAGGATATTGCCCCAGCACATGGATTTGCCCAAGCTCATGGATTTGCCCCAGCACATGGATGCCCCAGCTCATGGATTTGCCCCAGCACATGGATTTGCCCCAGCACATGGATGCCCCAGCTCATGGAATTGCCCCAGCACATGGATTTTCCCCAGCACATGGATGCCCCAGCTCATGGATTTGCCCCAGCACATGGATTTGCCCCAGCACATGGATGCCCCAGCTCATGGATTTGCCCCTGCTCATGGATTTGCCCCAGCACATGGATTTGCCCCAGCAGATGGATGCCCCAGCTCATGGATTTGCCCCAGCACATGGATTTGCCCCAGCACATGGATGCCCCAGCTCATGGATTTGCCCCAGCACATGGATTTGCCCCAGCACATGGATGCCCCAGCTCATGGATTTGCCCCAGCACATTGATTTGCCCCAGCACATGGATTTGCCCCAGCACATGGATTTGCCCCAGCACATAGGATATTGCCCCAGCTAACACATGGATTTGCCCCAGCTCATGGATTTGCCCCAGCACATGGATTTGCCCCAGCACATGGATGCCCCAGCTCATGGATTTGCCCCAGCACATGGATTTGCCCCAGCACATGGATGCCCCAGCTCATGGATTTGCCCCAGCTCATGGATTTGCTCCAGCACATTGATTTGCCCCAGCACATTTACAAAGACAAAATTTACAGAATCAGCGATATAACCGATAATAGTTAAATAAACGATGTTCAGAATTACCGAAATGGAACCGAAATCCCGAATGGAACCGAAATCATGAATAGAGAGAAAATAATTTTTTTGTTTTTTCGGAAAGTCTGTTCTCGTTTCAAAGCAATAGATTTCGATTTGACACATTTCAAGTCCATTTGAAAATTCCGAAAAAATTTAGATTCGGCTCGGAAAACATTTCGGATTCGACTTTTTCGGATCTAAAAAATTTCGGAATTTCGGCCGCGTCGAAAGACCCGAATCGGGAAATTTCGTGAAAATTCAGAAATTCCGAAACCCGAAACGCACATCCCTATTCTTTATAATCTGTATAATGTACTCACAAGTAAGAGACCGAAACTATATAGATACATACACACATATGCTGCAGGATATGAAACTGTTTTAGCAAACTGGTTTCAGTGAAATTATTTCAGTGTGATTTCCTGAAAGTGCTTCCCAGCAGTATGAAGAAATATTTGCAGCAACATATGAATTCGGCATACTGGAGGTAGGCATTTCGTCTGCTTTCCATAAACATGTAGTCTTGGGAAATATGGAGGAATATATATAAATATTTATAGGAAGTATTTTAAAACCAATTTTTCCTCATTAAGTTAGATTAGAGCTAATTGTGAGGAGTTCAAATTTCCAGATGATGGGGCTTATGCGAATTGTGGGTAGAGCCTAGCACCCCAAAAAACACACACAAATTAAAAACATCACCAGTCGCTACTGTTATGCAGTGTATTAAATTGTGTATCATCTTCTCTCAATCCCCTTTGTGATCCTTCTCTACATTGTACTTTCTCTTTGTTTCCATTGTCGTTACCCTGTTCTGTATGTTACTTCCATATGACCTGCCTTTAGGAATCTATTCTTTCTTCCTCCCACCTTTTCTTGTAACTGCTTTTCAGTTTGAGACTTTCCTCGTTCTCTTATGCCTTTACTCTGGTCAGTTTCCCTTCATTTTGCATTTATTTATCAAAGACCACAATCTTTTTACTTGTGTGTTAATATCTGTATATTGTAGCCTGGTCTGTCCAGCTTGTGGAACACTTCTATCAGTGCCAACAAATTTACGTGATTTCATTACTATTTTGCAACACATTTTATTCGTTATTGTAAATTTTTACTCATCCTATTTAGCCATACTTCATTCCTGTCCCCACCTACAAAAATGTCTTCTACACCCTCCATCACATCCATTCGTCTTTTATGTTTTCACCCTGGCACATCACATCCACTTCTCCCTCTGTCTACCATCCTTTTCCCAAATCAAATACTGCTCATGATTTTTTTTCAGTTTTTTGTTTCTTTCTGCAAAACGATAAAGATCACAAAAAAGTTGAAGGAAATTGAACTGATAACTTAACTATAATTACCCTTGTCATGTTTATGTCAGGAGTGCAGCAATGGCAGCTCCCTGGCGTCTGCTCACCCCTCTGCCACAGATGCTCATATGGCTGTGGCCTCTCATGCGGAGCATGGCTCTGGTCTCCTGGCACCTCTGAGACAAACTAGCAGGGCTGGGGGGCAATCCATGGGCATCGGGTCTCCGAGGCAATGCTCGGCATCCTCTGGTGAGGTCCGGGCTCTGCCACCATTTTCTCCTCCACTAGGCGTCACCATGAGGAAAGTGCACCATGTGGAGCAGGCAGGGCAGAGCTCTAGTTCCCTGAGAGGCAGGGGGCTGAGAGTCTGAGGTCTGTGATTGGTGGAAGGGGCGGCTGGGATTGGGTAGGGGTATGAGCACAACTGGGCACACTATTTAAAACGCCCAGTTCTCAGTGGCCTCGCCTTTCTCTGGACCTGATCTTTAGTGTACCGTCCCTTGGTTTCATTTTTTGTATTCTGATTCTTGTTGCCCATCCTTGACCTTCGGAATGTCTCTGACCTCGATTTCTAGATCACATCTCAAATACCCTGCTCCACTAGCCCCACATAACGGGCTCCCATCTTGCGTCCTACTGACAGTTACTACTCTAGATTGTACGTTCATTTGAACAGGGCACACTATGTCTCTTTTTCTTTCTTCTTAATATGTTGGTAATCTGTTGTGCATCACCATTTTTATAGAATATACCAAGGAAAATACATCTAATACACATTGGAATTGGTGGTCATATTAACAATAATTTGAATGCCATGGGTTGGGGCACTACATGATGCTCTTGGCTTGTACATCAGTCACCAGGCCTTGTCACAAACATAACAGAAGTCAATAGAGTTTCCTAATCAACCTTTGCTGTTCATACTCTTGCTAGAATCATTGTTGCAATCAGTTTGATTGAATCCGAACATCTATCATTTCTGAGTACAGTCAATTAGTAGAATCGCATCTTAAGCTGACAACATGCTTTTCATGTTGACCCACCCAGAAATGTAATTATCCAACATGAAAACAGAATTTTGTAAATATGATAGATAGGCGAGTTTCAAAATCAAAACTGTGATGGGAACAAACCGGTCTTTTAGTCCATCTCTAGTGAGCTGTTATCATGGGACTTTAAATTTTTTATAACGGCGCTGTAATAGTAATATGAGAAATGTGTTGGAGTTGTCAATTTATTTATTTTATTACTGCTTTTACTGGATAGAAAATCCTTTTTTAACTAGAGGAGCTTCCCCTGGTTTATCCTGTGGTGGCGGGGTAAACCATATTGAGGCTGAAGAGTCAGTTGGAGTGGTAACAATATCAGCTGTAAATGATGTGCCTGCTTTAATTCTGAATCCTGTGAGTGAGATTCTCTGGGGCCTTAATAGTGTGGTTTATTTATTTGCTGCACCATGAAGTATTTTATTATTGTGGCTCTTTAGGTTGCACTCCCTGATCTCTATTTTTGTCTCTTAAGCAATGTATGGCCATATCTTGTGAACCAAATTTCCATCATTTTTTAACAGACAGACCTTAGGGTCAAAAATCTTGTCGGAAATCTTGGATGGTTTAAAAACTGTTTAAATCATGAATGGGTTAAGAGTTGTTAGAATCTCTAAAGGGTTAAAATCTGTTGAAATTTATGAACTACTGTTAAAGTCTCTGAGTGTGTGTGCTCTCCTCCTGGTTTGTTGTGTTTCTTGTCTTGAGAAGCACTTTCCCTCTGTGCTTAGTAAAGGTTGAGTGCGGGGAGGTGTGTCTAGCGGCCATCTCGAGTGGCCGCATGTGAGAGGAGCTCCCACTGCCCGCCAGCTATTCCCGGCCACCATGGCTCACAACGGCAGCAATTCCCGGCGAAAATCACCCCACAGCTTCTGCAGACGTTCAGGGACCAGATGGCACCCGCAAAAACGCCGAAACCGGCGGACCTCGGGCACACTGGGAAACAGCGTGATGAGCCGCAAGATGGCAGCGCCCAGGGCCCCGAACCCCTGCTCGCCTGGTAACACGGCGGAGACAAAGGAAGCTGATCCGCATCAAATAACCTGTACATCCTTGGCTCCAGCGACTGGTAAGCAGATCAAAGCAATGCTTCTCAAGCTCCGCTCAACGATTCAGGAAGATTTCCGCTCTATCACTGCGACTTTACACCAACAAATCCGTGATATTGGCGAACGCACAGACCTTCTTGAAAATAAGTCTGATAACCTGTGTTTGGCACATAATGAGCTGGTGGATGCTTATAAAGATCTTAAAACGGCCCATGACGCTCTTCTACTTAAAGTCACGGATTTGGAAGATCGCTCTAGCAGGAATAATATTCGTATTCGTGGTGTTCCAGAAACGATTAAATCTGACGGCTTGTCAACGTATTTGCTAGAATTATTTTGTAACCTGCTGCCTGAATCAGAGGAATCGACACTACAATTAGACAGAGCGCACAGAGTCCCGAAACCGCGTAATCTGGACTCAGCGATCTCCAGAGATGTGTTGATCCGTGTCCACTTTTACAGCACTAAAGATGCACTGATGGCGGCTATGCGGAAAACTACAGATCTTCCTGCTAACTTTGCTGGTATTTTATTCTTCTCGGATTTATCAGTAGCTACAATGCAGCAGCGCAGAGAATTTCTACTGCTTACGAACGTTCTTCGCAACCACAAGATCCCGTACAGATGGGGATTCCCCCTGAAGCTGCTGGTCACGTACCAAGGAACTTTATCCGTTTTTCATTCACTGCAAGAGGGCATTTCTACTCTACAAATGTGAGATTTGCTGGGGGAGGTGACCCCCCCACACAAAGACCCTCCCTCCCCATCTAAAGTTTCCCCAGAATGGCACCGCGTCCGTACGGATCCGTGATGGAATATTGTTTTTCTGATATGGTTTGCTTCTTCGAATTTTTGTCTGATCCCTGGATGTCTGGATTTGTCATCGCACTTGGATTTTTGGCCGGCCTGGCTGGTGGCCGATCTTTTTGGGTTGATTCTTGCTCTACGTAGGGCGAGTCAGATGTCTGCCATTCCCGCCTGGCACAACCCCCATCTCCCCCCCCCGCACTCTGTGGGGTAGGCCCGGTATTTACTGGTGGCCGTGAAGCATTTTTTTGTACAGAGAGCGGCTGCCGGTTGCACCGTCTCTATTATTTTTGCTTTTTCATTTTTTCTTTTTGTTCCTCCCCCCCTTTTTTTTCTTTTTCTTCCTTGTGTCCCGTTGCACCAATCTTGAAACTAGACGTTGGACTGCGATGTGTATTTTTGCTTCTTTTTGAACCAATGCTTATGTTATTGCAATATGTTTTTTGGGTAACTCTTGTGTCTTTTAAATGTCTTTCTGATTATCAGCTTTAGGATATGAAAATTGTCTCTCTCAATGTTAAGGGTTAAAATACTGTCAGACTTTCCCCTAACTTCTCTTCCTTCAAACGCTCCCTTAAAACGTTCCTATTTAGGGAAGCCTACCACCCAACTCACTGACGCAACCATCAATCACTCTCAACTTACAGTCCTCTCCTCCTGTTTCCAAACCCAACCCTCCTAGATTGTGAGTTCCTACGGGAATAGGGCCCTCATCTCCTCCTGTACTGTTTGTCAAATGTTGCTCAATGTATTGTATTGTAACCCTGTCTATACTGTGCCTATTGTACAGCGCTGCGGAATATGCTGGCGCTTTATAAATAAATAATAATAATAATAATAATAAATATTCCCCACAAAAGGCGTTCTCTTTATGCAGACTTACAGCATGAACCCCCAGATATCGTGTGTTTGCAGGAAACACACTTTAAACACTCGGTCCATCCTGTCAGGTATATTATAATGGAAAATTAAAATGGATGCCTGTAGCCATCTTGTCTAAACATATACAGTTGTGTTCAAAATTATTCAACCCCCAATGCTGTAAAGGGTTTTAGGGAATTGAGTGTACATTTGTAATTGTATTCAGAATGAAATCCTACAAGGACTTTTTAAAGAACCATATGCAACTAAAATGACATCAATTGGTTTTGTAATACAGTAGTAAATGTTTCTTATGTGAATTCTTCATTGACACAATTATTCAACCCCTTAAAGACTTCCACTCTGAAGAACAGAGGTTCATTCAAGTGTTTTCAATCAGGTATTGAAAACACCTGTGGATGTCACGGAGCAGCAATAAAGCATAATAAGCACCAATTAGGCAGCTTTAAAATGACTGTGATACTCAGCTCCTTCTAGACATTTACTGGTGTGGTTCCAAACATGGTGAAGTCAAGAGAATGGTCCAGGAAGACAAGAGAAGAGGTGATTACTCTTCACAGGAAGGGCAATGGCTATAAGAAGATTGCAAAGATGTTAAACATACCAAGAGAGACCATAGGAAGCATCATTCGCAAATTCAAGGCAAAGAGCACTGTTGAAACGCTACCTGGTCGTGGCAGAAAGAAGATGCTGACTTTGACTGCTGTGCGCTACCTGAAGCGAAGAGTGGAGAAAAGTCCCCGTGTGACTGCTGAGGAACTGAGAAAAGATTTGTCAGATGTGGGTACTGAAGTTTCAGCTCAGACAATACGGCGCACACTGAGTAATGAAGGCCTCCATGCTAGAACTCCCAGGCGCACCCCCTTGCTGTCTCCAAAGAATAAGAAGAGTCGACTGCAGTATGCCAAAAGTCATGTGGACAAACCACAGAAGTTTTGGGATAGTGTTCTGTGGACTGATGAAACAAAATTAGAACTGTTTGGGCCCATGGATCAACGCTATGTTTGGAGGAGGAAGAACAAGGCCTATGAAGAAATGAACACCTTGCCTACTGTGAAGCATGGCGGGGGGTCAATCATGCTTTGGGGCTGTTTTGCTTCTGCAGGTACAGGGAAGCTTCAGCATGTGCAAGGTACCATGAATTCTCTTCAGTACCAGGAGATATTGGATGACAATGTGATGCAGTCCGTCACAAACCTGAGGCTTGGGAGACGTTGGACCTTTCAACAGGACAATGATCCCAAGCATACCTCCAAGTCCACTAGAGCATGGTTGCAGATTAAAGGCTGGAACATTTTGGAGTGGCCATCGCAGTCACCTGACTTAAATCTGATTGAGAACCTCTGGGGGGACTTAAAGAAAGCAGTTGCAGTGCGCAAGCCTAAGAATATGACTGAACTGGAGGCTTTTGCCCATGACGAATGGGCGAAGATACCCGTAGATCGCTGCAAGACACTTGTGTCAAGCTATGCTTCACGTTTAAAAGCTGTTATAACTGTAAAAGGATGTTGTACTAAGTACTAAGATTGAATGTCACTTGGGGGGTTGAATAAAACTGATAATGATGTGAGCACAGAAAAGACATTTGTGGTTATTTCATTATAAATGTTATGTTATATTTGTCTGACCTACACGTGACTCTTTGATTTAATTGTAAGCAAGATGACTGAATGATCAAAATCTATGTCAAACAGACCAAAACACTCAATTTCAGTGGGGGTTGAATAATTTTGAACACAACTGTATCTATATTCTTATATGAAACAAGTCTTTTCTTTTTCAATTTTTATCCTAGTTTTAGAAATGACTCAAAGATTTTTTTATGAGTTCATGGTAAGGACTAGAAGAGTTATGGGTGTTTTTATAATCGCTATAGATAAAGTGTTTTTATATGATATATGCTAAGACATGTCATTTTTAAATTTATTGGTTTGTTTTAACAAGTCCTTGAATTAAAGATATTTTTCTTTTTGGGTAAAAAAACATATTTAAAATATCTATGCAAGTGTATATAAAAATATATTTCATGAATATATTTAATCAATATATTCTATATATTCACAGTAAATAATAGATGCTCCAATATTTGTAGAGTATAACTGTGCAAACAGTACTGAAGAATAGAATAAGCTATTTAAATATAGAAGTATTTTCTGCTGATTTAACTAGAATGGAATGTCTATAGATATGAGTATTCAGTAAAATCTTTCAATATTAAATCAAATTTGACAATCCGAGACGCACTGTCTGGAATAACTATAGTTGTTCTTTGTTAAAAATTTGATAACAATATTGATCTTTGATCTCTGTCATATAATTCAAAAATAGTAGCATTAAATATTACTAATTATATTTGAAAAGCAACACTGCCATCTTGAGGTATAGTAAATATTATATTTTAAGAATAAATATAAGGGATCTATAGAGAAAGCAAATATTTAAATAAAGGGGTAGATTTTCAGTGACGTTGAATTTACTATAACTGGATATGTACTGTTCGTTGCATTCATTCAGATCATTCCAGGACAAGGCACACAATGCATTCAGGATATTATATCTCACTTAATTAGGACCACACTTAAATTTTCCCTCATGGGAATGCACAATTCTAACTCTCATGCATTGAATATCTGACATTGATAATTTTCACATATTCCATAACAATACATTATATCCAAAGAATATTGCTGCTGTAACGACAGAAATATTGAATCCAGATCTTGGACAGGTAATGTAAGAAAGCAAATTAAGGAATTTATGTAATTATATATATCTGGAGTATTTCTTGCAATAGATAGACTGAGATATCTCAGATTACTGTTAGATCCGGAATCTTTAAAATATTTCTATTCTGCAGATAGAGATATAATAAAGGGAATCGGATACCAGGATTCTATCCTAAAGTAACTGTTGCAATGATATACAGATATATATATATTGAATTTGGAAGTTACTGTGATTAAATTAATAGGCAAGGAAATTATCTACAATATAAAAAGCAGAAGATTAGAAACTTAATTCTCGTTATTAGGGGAGGATTCACTAAATAAGTTTTTATTACTTATCATTCTAGAAATAGAATAAGTGATAGCTCATCTTTTGTTGATCCATGTAGCATAGAGAGATACATATATCTCTACAAGATCTAGCTTGTTAAACATTGGTTTGCTGGGAAATACATGTTAATTGTTTTCGTTAAGCAGAAATGTTTATTAACCATCTGTGTATAGTTACTATCTGATAAAGTAAATTATATTAATCATATATGCAGTTACTAATAGGAGATACATATATTGGGAAGCTAGTAGTCTATGTGCTGATGGATGGATGTTGTTTATAAATCTTTGTTTATGATATGAGATTTGAAACTTTTTTGTAAACGTAATAAATATATATATGTTTTTATCCGATTGTTGATTATTGTATTTTTTAAAGCAAAACACATACAATTAAAAGAATTTAGGAGAATTTCTAGGAAATATAGACGATTGATATTTATATCTCGTAAAGTTTCTTATTTGAATATATCTTCAACAATCCCAAGTTATTTCTCCCTGCATATTCTCACCATTTCCATGCCACTGCTCCGGTGAAGGCCAGAGGGGTTTCCATATTAATACACCAAAATGTTTCTTTTGTTCTTCATCGCTCTGTGATTGGTCCTAATGGCCGGTATTTATTTTTGGTGTGTGATATTGATAGAGTTACATATACAATTGCAAATGTTTACTGCCCTAATGTTGATCAACTTACCTTTCTTCTCAATGTTCTCCTTAAATTGATGCGGGTATGCACAGGTAAACTTATTCTTTTGTGGCGTCTTCAATTATACATTAGACATTCCGATCCAGCCGACTCGCCTACAGCGAAATTCTGTACAAAAATTCTCAGCTCTTTTGGCGGAATTTAACTTATTTGATGTTTGGCGCATATTTCACCCGTCTGAAGTTGACTACTCCTTTTATTCTGGTGCCCACAAAACATATTCCCGAATTGATCATTTTTTTCTGCAACGTGATTTGTTATCTAATGTCTTTTGTTGTGCTATAGGAAGAATGTCTTGGTCAGATCATGCCCCTGTCTCTTTGACTCTCCGAGAAGCTACTGCATCTCGAGGATGTGCACCATGGAGACTTAATGAATCCCTCCTCTAGCTCCCTGAGGTGGTGGAGGAGGTTGTTCAGACTATGAACGAATATTTTACAGTAAACGCTACAACTGACGTGTCCCCCTTAATGTTGTGGCAAGCCCATAAACCAGTGATTAAGAGTATGCTTCTAAAATGGAGCTCTCATTTTAAGAAACTTCCCGTCCCCACTGATTAGATCTTTTACATCAGATCCATGTGTAACGTTGGGAGCTTCCAGCCCTACCTGTGTGCTTGAGGGCGGCATGTCTGATGCTGCTCTCTGACCAATGTCCGGTTTAAATGGAGACAGGCAGGGAGGTGGTTGCATGAGGCGCGGCTTGAGTGGGGGGTGTGGTCTGGTGAAGGTCTTTAAAAACCCTCAGTGTATTATCAGCAGTTGCCAGATCGTGGTTATCCATACCTGAGCTCCTTGTACCTGACTGCTATATTGAATTAACCCGTTATTGACCTCTGCTTGTTTCTGACTATTCTGCCTTCTGTTGCCCTAGACCATTTTCTTGTACTACGCCACTGCTCTGATATCGACCCGGCTATTCCATTTGACCAGTCTGAACTCTGTATTCCTGATTCTGGCTCGGCTGACTACTCCCCGTGTTGTTAACCCTTTCTGTCTAGCTAGTTTACCTGGCCAATTCTAAGGACCAGACAGTTAGAGATCTTTCACGGCTACTCTGTTGGTAGCTTCTGGGCTCTGTGGAGTGTTGGGCGTTAAGTACTGCGTGGTGGGATCTGGCAACCGTGACACCATGATGCTACCTCTCACCATAAATGACATAATGACGCCACTTCTCGGACTCTTCTCCGTGCCCTACAATCCCAATTTACTGACATGGACAAGAGGGAATATTTATGGGCGGCTCGCCGTCTGCAAGCCCGCCATTATTTATATGGTAATAAATCTAGCAGATTGATGGCTAATAAACTTCATCAACGAGTTGCTAAAACTAAGATAGACAAGATGACAGCTAAAAATGGAGAAGTCCACTATCATCCGAAACGAATTGCATTATATAAATCTGAATAATATTCAGCAAAACAATCTACGAGACAATGCTTCTACCCCCCAACCCTCATTGACAGATATTGTTCCATTTCTACAGAGCCTACACCTACCCGCCCTATCTGACGATCATCATACCCTCCTCGCAGCCCCAATATCCTTATTGGACCTCACTACTTCTATCACTTCGCTTAAATCCCGTAAAGCTCCTGGCCCTGATGGGTTCACCGCCCTTTATTATCGGTCCTTTCAGCCCCAATTAAACTCCCATCTCCTCCATTTTTTCAGCATATTTACCAGACCGGTCATGCTTCTCCTGACTGGCTCTCTGCCACTATTGTTACGCTTCCCAAAACCTCCCCACCGGCTTCATCCTGCTCTAAATATAGGCCCGTTTCTTTGCTAAATACTGACACAAAATTGTATGCCAAAATTTTGGCTCGTAGAATAGTAGACCTGTTACCCTTGCTGATTGCGGCGATCAGGTGGGTTTTATTAAACATAGGCAAGGATCTGATAATACTATTAAAGTTCTTTCCCTTATAGATATGGCGATTCGCACAAATAATACCCCGACCTTGCTTTTATCCCTTGATGCCAAAAAGGCGTTTGATCGCTTACATTTTTTTAGAACATACTCTCTTGAAATTTAATTTCCCGAGAGCCATGATTACGGCTGTAATGGCCCGATATGCAAATTCACAACCAAACGCGTCAGTACTAAATGTGGGCTTTCTTTCCCAACCGATGTCAATTACTAATGGGACTAGACAGGGATGCCCACTTTCCCTGTTGCTTTATGCTCTGGCGCTTGAGCCTTCGGCTCAAGCGATTCGACAAAGCGACGAAGTTGAGGGCCTTTTAGTAGGCCCTTCCTCTTGTAAACTTAGCTTATTTGCGGACGACGTCCTTATTACCATGACTAATCCGCTTACGTCCCTTCCTGCTCTAGAGAAGATATTGGAGACCTATGGCCGGTTGTCATATCATAAATTAAACATCACTAAAACGCTGGCTCTCCCTTATGCCATTGCCAGTCCAGTGGTGACCCAATTGCAACATTCCTACCCCTTTGATTGGAGGACGCACTCCTTGACCTATTTAGGTCTTAAATAATCTTATTCTATGGCCAATCTTTTTGACCTAAATTATAAACCCCTTCTTTCTCTGACCAAGACATTGTGCCACTGGTGGTCAAAGGTCGAAATTTATTGGGTGGGTAGAATACACTCTATTAAAATGATGCTGTTACCGAAATTATTATATATTTTCAGGACTCTCCCTATACCTGCTCCCCTAACGTTTTTCCACTCCCTCCTCTCCTCTTTATCACATTTTGTGTGGAGGGAAAAAAGACCGCGCCTTAAGGCTGAAATTTTACACTACCCTGTTTCACTTGGAGGCTTGGGCCTTATGAATATTCTACTTTATTATAGGGCGGCAGTGCTCGTCAGCCTTGGACGTCTGTTTATTGCAATAAACCTCCCTCAATGGTCTTTGATACTCTTTCCACACCCCCTCCCTTATGATTACGTTACACTGGCCTGGACTCCTAAAGCGCGACGCCCGAAGGTTGACACACTTCCAATGCTTCCCCGACTTTTGTTAGACACTTGGGATGGATAAGACACGTTCCATACTGTCCGTGACTCACCCTTTGGCCATGGCATCACCTCTATCATTTTTTTCACATTTGATCCCCAATTTTAATTACCGTCCGTGGCTTTTGAAAGGTGTTACCAGCCTATGTCACCTGTATGATGCCCAAGGGCTCATGTCCTTTCCAACCTTAGTGCAGAAAATTGCCTTAGAACCTGGGTTGATATATTCTTACTTGCAGATTAGGTCACGTCTTACTGCATATCACATGTTGAAACTCCCTGCCCCTACGGTGCTGTTGACCCCCTTTGAACAACAATGTATCAACCCCTCCCTGGATGTTCGCCTACTCTCCCTTTTTATATCAACTTTTAGTATCTCACCCTAAATCACCGAAATGGAGATTCAAGGCCAATTGGGAAAGGGATTTGGGGAAACAAATTTTGGAGGTTGCTTGGGAGGGATGTTTTCTTTTAGACATCTCTACGTTTTGATGTGTCTCCTTAACTGAAGCGAGAAAGAAAATTTTATACATATGGTATATTACCCCTGATAGGGAACAACATTTCAACCCCAAAGTTTCGGCTGCTTGTTGGAGATGTGGGGAGGAAACGGGCTCCTTTTTTCATACCTGGTGGACTTGCACTTCAATAACCCAATTTCGGTCCCAGAGGTTCTTCTTCAGATAATGCCGGACTCCCTCTCTCGCTGCCAAAAACAATTGCTAGCACATAATTTATCTGTCACAATGACTTTAGTGGCGGCTCAATGGAAATCCTCTACCCTCCCTACTTTAAAAGACATTACCGACCGATTAGTGGCTTTGCGACTCTTAGATAATATGGCTAGAGCAATAGTAGGAGTGCCATGCACTCGACCTGATCATTGGTCTATCTGGGATATATACACTGTATCGATATGTTTTTCTTAACAGTTTCCATTGAATGTTGTATATGACTTGATTGGTTGCAACATCTTGTTGTTGTTTTTTGTTTTTGTTTTTTCTTTCCCCATGTTCCCCCTTTTATGTTTCTCCTTCCGATTTTTATTTCTGTATCCCTTTCTTATATCAAAATAAAAAAATTATATTTTAAAAAAAAAAGGTTGAGTGATGCCTTCTTGGGGCAGTATTACAATGTTGGTAACCAGAGCTGTTGTGAACTTAAAACCTCCATAGGCTATAATGGCTCTGGGAAGTTTACAACAGCTCTGGTTAAGTTAGCACCTACAATGTAATATGGCCCTTGGTGTATAATATATATATATATATATATATATATATATATTTCTTACATTTTGATTAGCCTCCTTGTTGTTATTTGTATAAAAACTGCAACAGTGTAATAAAAAATTGGGACAGATGAAAGCATTTTAAGAGATAGAAGCAGAACATGATAATCAATATTTAAAGAGTTAAGAGTTAAAATAATGAATGGATAGATTACAGAGGACAGTAGGAGGTTTAACTTTCAGAATTTGGAAAAAAACATTGTACATTGCATAGATCATTATTTTGAAGTACATTTACTATGACAAATGGCAGATATCTCCCCATTTCAAGCGCAAAATGTATAAATGAGTAAGTAACAGTAGGTTTCTTTCCCACTGTTCCAATGTTCTTATGGGTTGCAGAGCCTTTTTAAATGAACTGCTGTGCTTTATAGCATGGAGTAGAATATGAGTTGCCTCGAGATTGTTCTTACTGATGACTATATAAATTAGATGTGATTGCACAATTAACTTTGTCGCCTACTTTGAGCGACTCGTATGAGGCTAATTTGAGGTTATTTTTCCAGCTCCGCATAGATAGCAACGATTTGTTTAGCATTTCATATTTGAAAGCAGTTAAAACCCAACTGTGACTGATTAAAACAATTCAACTGTAATTCAATGCACATATTAAACCAATTTAAGGAGATTGCAGATAAACTACTTTATGTTTTCCAATGACCTTTCCTTAAAAATCATTTAGTTTAGCACTGCAGACAAGTTTGCCTGTTTGTTACGTTCATCATTGATCGACGTGTCTGGTACGAACTACTGAAAACCAATACGCTACACAAAAAGTGATAATCACAATTTTAACAACTATTTTAAAATGCATGCAAAAGTAAAAGAAAATACAATAAAATTAAGTAATCAAAGATACTAATATTTGAAGTTGAAACATATGTTGCAAATTCTCAACCACTGTAAGAACTGTTTCAGTCAAAAAGTTTTCTCTCGTTTTTCAATTCCCAGTGGGGGTTTGTGGTGGTTCATCACTTGGCAGCAGTTCCATTCTTCATACAACGAAAGGAATTGCTACCAATGCTGATAGCTGGCACCTAGCAGGCGCCATCAGTTTACTGACAGCAGTACCGACAGCATTGTAAATGATACTGTACACAGGAATCAACCATTAGGAAAAACGGACAAGAATGAAGCCTCTGCTCAGGATCCTTTAAGAAACCTGTAAGGAGAAGTAGACACTTAAATATTGTGTTCCCATCTAGAACTAATTATAGAATACAGAGAAAATTAAACTGGTAGTAATTTGTTTACTATGGTTAATGAGAATTTAGGATTAAGAATGACATTTTCCATATTTGAAAGCTAAAAATAATCCAGCAATGTCACAAAAAAATCAATGAATAATACAACAGCTCGTGAAATAATAATAATAATAATAATTATGACATATAAAAACACTATAGAAAATTAAATGATTGTGTGAAATTTTCAATGAACCACAAAATTTACCCTCGAGATACAGAAGACAATTGCAAGAAGTGTGATCTGAGCAATTTATAGAGTCAACATGTCTATGAATACACTAACAGGTCTATTCAAAGAAAGGTGAAACTCAGGAGAATGACTGGAGAAGTGAAAATTCTAGGTAAAAATAGCCAAACCAGAAAAATTCTCCCATTTAGCTCACTTTCCAAATCGGCTATTTGGTCTAGATTGTTCTCTTCTCCTGCTATCCTGCTATAGGCTTCTACCACCTACAACTATACAACTAGCCTTTCTCAAGTCTGAGAGTGACTGATCTCCTTCTTCTGCCATTGGATTATACAAGGAGTTTAGGTTGCTGCAGAGTCTATGATCACCTTTTTTAATTAAGGTTTGCTGACCGCACTGTTCTTTGTATAATAGTTATATTCAGTTCTTTTACCTCCTTCCTACATAACCGGCTACATTTTGGATCACATCTCAAAGGACGACATGATGGTCCAAAGATGCCAATACCTTGCTTTAATTTCCAGTATACTGCAGTAGCTGGAAAAGAGCTAAAGACACAACTGTAGGATGGATCTCCCATTCTCTCCACTTAAATATCTCTTTACTCTAAAAAAAAAAAGGAAATACAATTGACTGGATTTTACATTTAAGTATTTTAAATAGAATGATTAACCGCTAGATATAATACCATTAAACAATATATAGAGATACTGTTGTACTGCTAATGAACTAACGTACAATACAAGGCCTGTTTCTACCTATCTATTTATATATATGCTTTGCTGTGCTTACTGCAACTATACAGGCCTTAAGATCCACCTACCTAAGATAGCCAAGCTAGACTCCCTTTAGTTTCACCCCAGTTGAGACCCATGTATATATATAAGTTATTAACAAAGTAGACTTAGTCTAGCACCAGTTGGATCTTACAATACTGACCTTGGCCAATTTCGTACTAGTTTTATTTAGTTATACCTCTTTCTCTATTTTTTACCACTGGTCAGCCACATAGGTCTCGAGATCCATCTATCTAGTAGAACTAAGCTAGGCCCTCTATAGTCTCACCTTAGTTGAGACCCATGTATATATGTAAATTTCGCATCACGTTGCACATGTATACTTTTCTTGAACACTGTAAGTAGGTAAGATATGGCGTTATCTCCCACCATACGGTGTTACACGGTTCACCACTGTCATTATCAATAACATATACATGTTTTTCTTTTCTCCTTTTTTAACTGCTTTCCAGTAAAAGTTATGTTTTAAATTACTGTCAATACTTTTGTCCCTCTACCAAGATGTATTGTACATGTATGTAGCGCTTAGCCCCCATGACTACCACTAGCTTCACTATGGGACCTATAAACACTTGATAACCTATTCTGGGCTGCTACTTCTATACCTGTTGTTTCTACCCTGGTATTATCCAATTTTTCAACTGCTAATGAACTTAGCATATACCTTACGCCCAATGAAAAATGTAAATTATCCTTAAATGCTCATTCACTTCCTAGTCTGGGCAGTTCTCAATACAGAAGCAAGGCAGGGAATTTGCAACAAATGCAGAAAATGTCGTTTTTATTTCTTTAATTAAAAAAGTTACTTTTGACAGTATTTAAATTCCAAAAAGTAAAGATAGTAGAGCAAAAAAAAAAAGAATGATAATGGAATTGAGTGGAGAGTGTCAAACCATGATAGGAGTGGAAAGAAACAATAATGGTTACAACACAGGCAAAGTCCAAAAGAATGTCTTTATCTCAAAAGGCAAACATAAAGGAAGGAGACATTTGAATACTACTAAGACAAATGATGGACTAGGCTACCCATGTTTCTCTGTTTCTAGGGTATTGATTTATACTCTTCTAAAGATCTTGCTTGTTTTTCCATTTTTCAAAGTCGTTTTTATTATTACAATCCTTTTTGTTGTTCAGTAATTTGAAGTAAGAAACAAGAAGGGTGTTTGTGAGGGTCCTGAGAACGAACAACAGCACAATGGCCTGCTCTACGGTGGGTGCCCACTCAGGTCTCACAAACAAGGTTTTAGCTTGCTTGTGCCATTACAGGGATGAATTTTCCATATGCAAATCAGTCTGCTCTCACCCAAAAAGGGTGGCCAGTGCTGATTGCCAAGGACGTCATCCCTGCACGAGAGGTGCAGCAACCCCCGACGATCGTTTCGGCCTTATTGGGCCTCGTCAGGAGGGTATAGCTGACACCCCTCTAGGCACATCAAGCAAGGGGTCCACGGTCTGGATGACCCTTTACAATTATAGTGAGAAACAAGAAGGGTGTTTGTGAGGGTCCTGAGAACGAACAACAGCACAATGGTCTGCTCTACGGTGGGTGCCCGCTCAGGTCTCACAAACAAGGTTTTAGCTTGCTTGTGCCATTACAGGGATGAATTTCAGCACTGGCCACACTTTCTGGGTGAGAGCAGGCTGATTTGCATATGGAAAATTCATCCCTGTAATGGCACAATCAAGCTAAAACCTTGTTTGTGAGACCTGAGCGGGCACCCACCGTAGAGCAGGCCATTGTGCTGTTGCTCGTTCTCAGGACCCTCACAAACACCCCCCTTGTTTCTCACTGTAATTGTAAAGGGTCATCCAGACGTGGACCCCTTGCTTGATGTGCCTAGAGGGGTGTCAGCTATACCCTCCTGATGAGGCCCAATAAGGCTGAAACGATTGTCGGGGGTTGCTGCACCTCTCGTGCAGCGATGACGTCCTTGGCAATCAGCACTGGCCACCCTTTCTGGCTGAGAGCAGGCTGATTTGCATATGGAAAATTCATCCCTGTAATGGCACAATCAAGCTAAAACCTTGTTTGTGAGACCTGAGCGGGCACCCACCGTAGAGCAGGCCATTGTGCTGTTGCTCGTTCTCAGGACCCTCACAAACACCCCCCTTATTTCTCACAGTAATTTGAAGTAGTTCGGCACGCTTCGGAAATTTCAGTTCGCTGACCCTGCAGTGAATTCACTATTCACCACAGGGTCACTGAAGTGCGCCGAACAGGGTGTTCGGGAACACTACGAACTGACCAGCGAACACATACGATGACCTCCAATCAGCCACGAACACCGCCATAGACAGCTGATCAGGCCTCCAAACGATGCCGAACTGCAGAAAAAATAACCGCCACTATTTTTTAAAGGCATTTAAAACATTAAAATAAAAATGCATTAAAATGTGTGGAAATAATAAAAAGGGTCCTATAAAATATAATAAAAATGTTACAGAATAAAAAAGAAACGCCATAAAAAAATGGGATTCAAAAATTTCTAAATCCTAAAAACTCCTGGAAAATACCAAGCAAAGTTCTATAGAAAATAAATAAATGAAAAGGCTTTTTGCTGAAACTGAAAAGAATAAACAGTTGGATAAAAAAAGAATGATAAAAACGATAATATTTTATAACATTGAATCTTATGGTATTTGCCTGTTTAAACCAGTTGAACTGAACCAACGAAAATCTGGGCATTTTGCCAACATTTCGGTGCAGTTCGGCATTCTGTGAATAGATAAACCATTACTTGTCTATGATACAATTTCACTGCCACCAAAGAGCGCAAAAATGCGTTGATCTGCGGCGAACTGCACCATATTTCGCTGGCAATTCGCAGTGTAGTAGATACACGAACTGCCGCGAGATTTCACTGTACAGGGAAATTCACCATTCAGTGAATTTGTTTGCTGTTTATTTAATTACCCCTAATGTATTCTGAATTTATGAGAATTTTAGTAGGAATTTATTTGACAGTTTCTCTCCTTACTTGGCACTTTTTCTTACAGGGTTATTCAGAGAGCGTGAAACGCAGGAGAATGACTGGAGAATGAAAAATTTTAGGTCAAAATAGCCGATTTGGAAAGTGAGACGAAAGGGAGAATTTTTCTGGTTTGGCTATTTTGACCTAGAATTTTTCATTCTCCAGTCATTCTCCTGCTTTTCACGCTCTCTGAATAACCCTGTTAGATTTTTTCTCACAGGTTGCATGTTTGTTGTTTTTCTCACTTTTATTATTTTTACTTCCTCAAGAGATTTGCCTTGTTGTGGCGAGTGAGCTTATGCTTACAATGGTCTTTGCAAGTGAACAAAAGAAATCTCATTTTGTAGGCTCTGCCAGATTTCGAGCACCTGTGACAAAATGGTTTTTCTTCTACTGAATAAATGGCTCCCTCATCCCAGTAATTGTCACTTCAAATAAAACACCTGGGGCCCTATTCCTTATTTCGCACTAACATGGGGTCGCTAACTGGGAAAATATGCGCCTGCATATTTTCCCATAGTGTCCTCATGTTACCGCATAAATTCTGGGGCAGGCGCTACCTCAGCATCTCACTACGGAACACAGAGCTAGCCTCTAGGATACTCGCAGTAGCGCTTACATGCCACTGTGAGTATCCCCTGCTGGTAGTCTATACGTCTACATGGAGGATTACGCATCCGAGCCATGAGTCCTGTGTGATCTCGGTCTCGCAAGATTGTGCAGCGCTGCGGAGTGATCAAGGAGGAAGACAGGGAACTATTTGTTCCCAGTCTCACTCTGCTCCCGATGACAAGAAGCAGTGGATCGGGCCACCGTTCTCGGCGCAGGATGAGAGTATTGGCTTTATTGGAGGGGGATTTAGGGGGTGCTACATGATTCTGAAAATGCAGAATCGTGTAGTGCCAACTTTTAGTGCAAATTTTTGGCTCCCCACATCCCTAGCACTTTGTAATACCTGACTTATCAAAACGCTAATGTAAGTTTGTGATCCCCATGTTAAGTATGGGATGTGCAAAGTACAGTAAGCTCGCAGAAGCTAGTGCAAAAAACGATTCGCTAACAGGTTACTAACTGGGGTAATGTCAGGAATGTAATATGGATGGCATGCGTTAAACACAATTATCCTGGTGGTAATGCATACATATTGAGGCACTAACATTAGCGCCAACTAGAGAATTGAGTCATGGAAACCAAGGGCATTCCCATAATAATCTTGGGCCTTAATCCATTCTCGCCATTAACTTAATGGCTGGAGTTGCTATTCCAACCTTGCTGCAAGCTTTGCTTGTGACTTGGAATCAGCATCAGGTTACTATACATTAACGCTGCCTATACTTTGTAGACGATCTGTTGAAGCCGCTGAAAATAAAAACAGCAAGCCAGTCTATGGTAGCTCACTGATCTCAGCTTGAACTGGTATTTACAAATCAATATTGATGCTAAGAGCCTGGTGTTAAGTGATTTTGCTCTTGCAAATTCATTTACCTTAAAATAAATCCACCAAAAAAATCCAGAAATGTTGTTAGATCCCAAAGTGCAGAGGGTGGCACGATCCATTGTGTCCTCCGGCCATGAGCAGAGAAAGATTTGGATCAAATAGTTCCGAGTGTCCTTATGTTGTTGTGGCGCAAGCCCATTTTTGTAAACTTGTGGCAGGATCATGCTTGGGTCCATGGAGTCCAATGGAATCCAGGAGCTGATACCAGTGACGTGTTGCCTTAATCGGTTTGCAGCTCCCATAGATTCCACCTCAAGCCACGAATACAACGGCTGTGTCAGAACAGGCCTAGTTACAGCGAGCTGATTAGCGGTATTGCCTAACTCTGATGTTTTCTTTTATTGATTCCCAGTTACAGGCTCCAATGAAATATGGCTCCCAGTGGGGGAAATTCTTCATCTCATTTCTTTAATCCTCATTAAACTTATTATAAAACAAACAGAGGGGTTAATGTATGATTATTCATCTGCAATTATCATATTTTATTACCTTATCATAAAATTTAGATTGCCATTGGTGCAGCTCCCTTGATACCCTCTGTTTCATAATGCAACACTTTTTACTACACCAGCATCCCAAGAGGTGAGCTATCTGCTTGCATCCTTGTGCCAAGTTAGTTCATCCCAGGTTTTATGGATCAAAAAGTGCACAGGCAGCATATAAATATATGCCTCTGTTTCATTATAAATAACTCATTAATATTACATTACGTCTTCCAGGAAAGATATACACAGATGTAAATAGCCTTGCATGATTCTCCCTGTGACAGGTCAGATAAGGATATATATTTCACTGTAGGTCAGTATACCACAGAGACCTTAACCCCAGGCCATTTATCAAATTGGATGCAGGGAACTTGTGTTCATGAATATTTACAAAGCTTGGGTAACATATGTTATCCCAAACCTGATTAATTACCATATCACTATCTGATGGTTTTGCGTCTGTTGTTTCAAATAAAGTACTAAATAAATAATGTATTTACGAAGGATATTAATTTATTTAGATCCTGTAGGGTAACCGTTCATCTGCAGATTTATACGCTTTTGGAAAGCTTAAAACTATACAGACAACTTAAAGATAACTTTTGGAATTAATAATTAATGTGATCTCTTTCTTCTCTGTCTAGCTCATATATATATCCCTGCAGAAGATACAAAATACAGTGCACTGATCACACTGGTACATCTTATAACTGAACTCCTATTTTTTAATAATATTGAAATAAACCAAAGTTAGGCGTTTTAACCTCTTTAGTTGATGTATGGTTTAGTAATCTATGGGCCATATTACAATCTTCGCGCATACGTTTGCGCCCGCGCAAAAACGCATTAATGCGAGGGGCAAAACCCTTTGCGCTGATCGTCGTTTTAAAATGTCAGCGCAACAGACGCGCGTATACGTCTACCGCGGGTAAACCTGCGCGACCGCTGCGAGAGCTTACTGTACTTCGCGCGTCCTATACTTAACATTGTGAGCGCAAATGCGTTTGTGTGCTGGTATGCGGATGGTATTACAATCTATGCACAGTTTGTAACACACAGCCTTTGCGCGCAGGATTATAGCAACTCCTGAAAGCTGGTGTTAATGGCAAATTCTATCATCCTGGCCGAACCCAAATACACCAGCCCAAAAAACAAAATGCAGCAAAGTATAGTTACACATTCTACTCATACCAAACCAATAAATTTGAGAGGATGCACGTGTTTTTTTTCATTGATGCAGCATATATGCGCAGATTGCCTTTTGACAGGCGCAAAAACTTAACATGAGACAATTGTGGTTCTTAATTCTGATTGGCTGAATCGCGTGAAAAAAAACAATCCACACACTGATTTCTGTTCGCAGCATTGCGCATTTTTGCCCATCCGTTTTACGCCCGTTATTGCTCGACGGATGAAAAAATGTGTGAGGATTGTAATTCCAGCGTTGATTTATGCTAGTTAACTTTTAATGCTCGGCGCACAAATTCGTTTTTGCGTGAAGAATGTAACAGGGCCCTATATATTTTATGTTGTATTTATTGGTCACAGTAACATTGTTATCAGATGATATACAAGTTCTGCCTTTGGCTTTATGGTTTATATATATATATAATCTCCAAATGCAGTGCAATCCTGCTTTCCAACATAGCTTTAAAGACTCTTAAAACACCTACAGTAACCTACGTATAACGCTAGGAATTTGGATACAAAAACTCATATTTTGCATAATCCTGCCATAACATCAATGTACTAGGGATGTGCATGGCTGAAAAATTTGTTTCGTTTAGTTTCGTTACGTTTTAAAATAATTTTGTTTTCAGAATTTCGTAACTAATTTCGTTTCGTGTTTCATTTCATATTTCGTTTCATTTTGGATTGATTTGTATCGTATCGGATTCGTATTGAATCGAATTCGATAGTTGATATCCATTTGATAGTTCATTTCAAATTTGATAGGTGATATCCAATAGTGGATATCAATTTGATAGTTCATTTCAGTTTCTATTGTATCGGATTCGTATCGAATCGAATTCGATAGCTGATATCCATTTGATAGTTCATTCAATTTCGATAGTTGATATCCAATAGTTGATATCCATTTGATAGTTCATTTCAATTTCTATCGTATCGTATACGTATTGTATCGAATCGAATTCGATAGTTCATTTCAATTTCAATAGTTGATATCCAATAGTTGATATCCATTTGATAGTTCATTTCAAATTCGATAGTTGATATCAATTATTCAAATTTTTCTTTTATGATGATGACACAGTGTAAAACTAAATAAATTTGTTATATACCATTTCGTTTAGTTTCGTATTCGTATCATATCAATTCGTTATTCGGAAGTACTTCCGAATACTAATTATCAAATTTCGTTCCGAATTTTTACGAAACGAATTCCCATGTCTACAATGTACCCCTTGTTGGTAGGTCCTGTCTATGCCAACCTAATGTCTAATCATATGATATTAAGTCCCTTGGTAAATAAATCCAAGCATGCTGATGCTACCTGCCAACTACCCGGTCCTGTATGATATTGAGTTGTGTATATATATATATATATATGTTTCAATAATTTGGTAATGATAACAGGTTGGTAATAAAACAAATATACCCTATAATATTTTTTTTAAAGCCCTAAAGTTAGCAAACCTCCACATTAATCGCATGCTCCAAACACTTTAATCAATAGGAAATGGTACTTGCGAAGTGCCCTTCAACTCGGAAAAGAGGAAAGTGTGAATTTGCAGATAAGGAGGACTTACATACTACAGTAGCCTCTGGTCGAGCTATATAAAACATCTCTGAAATGGCTTCGCCTGGGCTGGAGCCACAGAACATACTTGAAAACGAGAGAAATCTCAATGTATCCTTCTTGGTAAAATACTTTAAATCAAATAAATAAATAACTCCATGAAAGATAAACGCAAAAATAGGTTGTAGCCTTGTGTGTCACTTCAAACAGCTGATTAAAACAGAGTCAAATATTTATAAAGCCTCTAAATTCTATGAAATGTGTTGGGTTTCATCAAGATAAACTCGCAACGTAAGTTCTCTGTACTCTTGAATGGAAAAATAACTCAAGGCAGCGTGACTAGAATTCCTCCCCCAGGCATAATACATATATACTTTTTCATTTGTCCAACCAAAAACAAATTGAGTTTTTCTTTTGGTGGTTTTGGTCATTGCATACATAGATATCTACTTAGGTTGCATTTCTACTATTGTACTTTCACCACGAAGCTCCTTAGTAGATATACACTATATTGCCAAAAGTATTCGCTCACCCATCCATATGCGAGTCAAGGCAGGTGAGCGAATACTTTTGGCAATATAGTGTATCTTTAACTCGCCATACTGAGGGCTACAAGAAGTCAGAAACGACAAACATTGTATATACTTGCTTACCTGGAATACATTCGCCAAATTATCAAACAAAGCTTGCCCAGCGCTCACTTTGTGTTTAACCCCTCGCACTGTACCATTTTTGCTAAGAATATTCACTCTTTTCGTTCCAAACCCCCGGTCTTTGGTGGCTCTGGCAAGGACAAGCAGGTCATCTGTCTCATTTTCACTCTCATCATATTCCGAACCTAAAAAGCCGTTTTGAAGCCCATCCGTCTCGCTTGGTAAGCTGTTTTGATCAGTCTCAGAGCTGCTGGCACATTCGGAATCGAGGGAGTCTCCATCGGCATAGACTTCTTTCAAAACCCGTCCACTGTGGGATGAAGCTATCCTAAATCTCACTTTTCTCTGATGACTGTCCACTTCAGGCTTCATTTGCATGTTTAGAATTGATCCCTCCATGGAATAAAAACAAAATAGATTACATTGTTCAGGTTCGGGTTGTCACCTTTCCTGCCAGTTTGTCACACTCAGAACAATAGAAAAACAATGTCTAGCGACAGTGGAACCCATAGGAAGTAAGGGCTTGTCTGAAAAGGGTCTACCTTACTGTGAAGCCACTCGATTAATAATGAATGACTGTGTGCTATGGTTACCTTTAAACTAAAACCTGTAAACTGATACATCTAATTAATTATGAAAGGCCTGTTGTGTACTTTCACAGCAGCTTGAGTGAGGCCAAGTAACATAAAGAAGAAAAAGATCAAACGAAAAACCTAAATCCAAGGAACTTTTAAAATTAGCTTTATTCTTCCAAATGTTTATGCGTGTAGACTGTTATATATGATGACCATATACATCAATAACTATTGATGCTTGCCACCTCCCTGCCATGTCTCTCACAAAAGAATTCCCTTTGTTCTCTGTACTTGAATAGATGAAATTGATTGTTAGAAGAAAAAACAAAACAATGGGAGCATTGACACTTTCTGATGCAAAGTAAAAGTATAAAATAAAAATAGAGCACAAAGGCAGCTGGTAGTAGAAGGCAAATTATACTGAAGAATTGGTGAAGGGATGACTGGTTGGCAGAAAATTCAATTGGCATTTGCAGTTTATATGTATAACATTTATCCAGCTTAATTGCTGCAAATAACATTTAAACCAAAAAGTTTATTCACTAACATCCGAATTGGCCTCGAATTGCACCAATTGGTGAATTTCATCATTCAGTGCAATTTCGGGCCAACTCATCTACTCACTAAGCTGTCAATTCGCCAAATACTGCTGAATTGACAGTGTTATTCAATCCAGTTTGCTGCAATTCAGTGGCATTCGGCGTCACCAAAATTGTCCCAGAGAAGACTATCGTCTCTTCTATTCACAGAACGCCAAACTGGGGGAATCCTATCGGATTCCATGAAAAATGTACTATCTTTATTTATTTATTTTTAGCATAAAAACATTTTATTTTTTTAGAACACTTTTTTGTATCTTTTGTATTTCCTAGATGACATTTTTGTCTTTCTTATTTTTAAAGGTATTTTTATTTTGTAAAAGACCTTTTATTTTTTTGTATAATTTTTTAATATAATATTTTTATATAATTTCGACACATTTTATTGACTTATACTCCTATTAGGAGAATGGCGTCTTGTTTTTTTGCAGTTTGATAACATTCGTCGATGCTAATTCGACGGTTATCTCTGCACTTCGTCATTTTTTGCCTATGTCCAATAACTGCTTTGGCTGGTCCAATTTCGGGAAAATACGTTGACCAGTCGCTAAATAGTGAATTCACTGTATTTTCAGCAAAATGGATTTGCGAAATGGGCCAAAACACAAAGCACCAACATGGAAGGACCATCATGCTCCCCTTTCTGTGAATATCCAGTTGCCCTTAGCAGAGTCAAGATATAGGAGGTGGGGTTTCATCAAAACTTTCCTGACTCATTTGGTCAATAATACTGAGGTTCAATCTGCAATGGAGCACTATTTTATGTAAAATGTGCCTGAAGAGACCACTTTGCCAGTGACATGGGAATTGCAAAAATTACTTTTCTTTTTTCAATACTGAGGGGCCTCAATTCGATTGGCACCGACCATAGATGCCCTTTTTTCTCTATTTACCCGTATCAACAGCCATTAGATGAGATCTGAGGGATTGGAATCCTCCTCATATTTCATGGCTGTGACGAATAAATGTGAAAATGAATATTTTGACACTCCTGTTATATCTGTACCAGGTTACCTTTCTCAATCTCTCAGACCATTTTTAGCATCCTGAGAAAGCTATTTGCTGTTTTAATCTTGGGGCAACACAGCCAAACTCTCGTCACCTTCTTGCTATGTTCTTCGTCTTCTATCATGGTGCTAAAAAGACCAATCACAGGCAGCAAGTTCCCTTCCCCCAGCCCATGATACAGTTGCCACTGTTGCCCCTTCCTTGGCAACCAGCTCTGCTCACTAGATTGGGGGTCACCGAATAGTTTTTGGGAAGGCCTCTGTCGAGAATATGAAGAATCACAGTAGTTCCCTGTGTCTTACCACCTTGACTCCCCTCTCCTATACCCTAATACACTGTTTCCACTGTGTCCATATCTCCTTCTAAGAGGTTATCCTCAATACCTTTCACTTAGTTAAATGATAAAGAGTGGGATTATTATCCCCTTGCCAGTTTTATTATCGCCCACAATCCCCACATTCATGTTTTCCTTTCAATATGTCCAAACGAAACCTTTCCGGAGCTCATCGGGGTAGATTTAGCAAGAGATTTGTTCCGTTAGGTCCATTGATACCATATATTCTGACAATGGTATAAATGGACCATACACTTTTGACGTTGTATTCCTATATGCTTATTTGTGCTTATCAATATACCTTCATGCCTCCTTGTTAGACAGGAAAAAGACTGGATTATTCCCATACCCCTATCAGATTGATCTAACCTTACTGTAAGGAAAAAGAATTGTAAACTACTTCTGAACTGGTATCTGACTGACACCCTCCACAAAATATCTCTTTCCCTGTCAAACTGGTGTTGGAGAGGAATGGCTTCAACGAGCAGCCAATTTATACACTGTGTGCACAATTATTAGGCAAGTGAGTATTTTGACCAAATCATCATTTTTATGCATATTGATCAACTCTATGCTGTATAAACTTGAATGATTGGATTTAAGCATATCAGGTGATGTGTATTTGTGTAATGAGGGAGGATGTGGCCTTAGGAGAGCAACACCCTATATCAAGGTGTGCGTATTTATTAGGCAGCTTCTTTTCCTCAGGCATAAAGGGCCAAAACAGAGATTTGACTGATTCTGAAAAGTCACAAATTGTAAAAAGTCTTTCAGAGGGATGCAGTACTCTTGAAATTGCCAAGATATTGGGATGTGATCGCAGAACCATCAAACGTTTTGTTGCAAATAGTCAACAAGGTCGCCAGAAATCTGTTGGGGAAAAAAAAGATGCAAATTAGGGGCCAAAGATTTGAGAAAAATCAACTGTGAAGCTACCAGGAACCCATTATGCTCCAGTGCTGTCAAATTCCATAATTGCAACCTACCTGGAGCGGCCAGAAGTACAAGAAGAGTTATCCAAAGAGCACCGAAATTCCACCTGAAGTTTTTCTATTTTGGGTACTGCAGACACCTGACCCCGGGGTCCATTTCCCAACCATATTGGCATTGAAACCGTAACACCATGATATCGAAGTCTCTTTTACTAAGAGATTTATATAGACAAATAAAACAAAATTTGCTGGAAAGTTTATTAACGGTCAAAAAGGCCAAACAGGGGTAATAGGCTTTCAATGGGAAGTGGACAGGGGGTAAAAGACCTAGAACACATCAATATCAGCAATCTGCTCAGGTTGCTTGTAAACAATTCAAAGTATAGCCATAGCTTAACTCATGAATAAAGCTTATTCCCACATCCTTACTAAGAACCGCAATTTAATTCACTCTTATCGGATCATATAACCCAAGCGTACAGCTTCCCACATCCTCACTAAGAACTACAATTTAATTTACTCTTCCTGAATCGTATCTTATGATTTCCCTGAAAAGTTGTGTAATGCGAGATAAGTTCTTGTAAATGTTATATTTTGATCTTCACTTCGTCCACGATGTCGGCATGCGTGTGAAATAAAAACAAATACCCATATACATCAGAAATCCTGACAATTCATTTCTTGGCACTGTAGGACGCTTATACTTGACAGCATGTGTGAAGCGTTTGAAAGCTTTCTACTTGGTTTATATTTTGTTCACAGTATGAATTGCAGTCTCACATGCAGAGCTACTTGTTTCTATAAAGTAAATGACTTGAACGTTCAGTCAGTCATTGTATCATGTTTTATTTTCGACTTGTCAAAACAAACACTTTTAAAACACCATATCTAAATCTACCTTAGTGCTGATACGATATGTGTCTCTGAGACGGTGGGTAAAACTGTTATCCAATTAATCCACACAAAATGATCGAGTAGAAGACATCTGTACTTCAGCCAGTGTAGTAGCAAATATGCTAAATTTAAGGCTGGGGTCAGAGAAACGCATTTTTAACGTGCGTTTAGGCGCACTTAATCACGGCTGCAGTAGCAGCAAATGACAGGCAATGACGGCCAATATACGAAGTCCGGCCGCACGAAAGTCCGGCAGCACAACGCAAGCGGCAAACGAACGCATTTTTATGAGAACGCAGAACCGCTAGTACTGACGTACAGAGTGCGCTGCGGCGGCATAGCGGCGTGTGTGCGTGATTAGGAGATGTCAGACGCTGCTAATGTCCAGCCTACATAATGTCCAGACGCAAAAAGTGTTTTATTGACGATCCGTAAAAAAGTCACACACGAAAATGCGCATCGTATGACCATTTTCGCGCATTCCGTGATAACCACGTCAATGCGTTCGGACGCACTTTTTTACGGACGACGTGAAAAATGCGTTCGTTTGACCCTAGCCTTAGACGCCAGTGCCATGTCACAGCTTTAGAATAATTAAATATTTATTTTGTCTCGTTTTCTATCCTTATTTTTTTCATTTTTTTGTTCTATGTAAACACAACACTGTACCTTATTATGGAATTGCTAAGGTTCTATTCTAAGCATTCATTTATTTGAAAAAAATTTCCTTGAATTTAAACAGCAATACAGGAAATAAATGAAAGCACAAATATAAATCCTGCATTATTTGGGATTAGAATTTAAATGGGAAATATTAGCATTATTATTATTTATTAAACGTCAAAACATTCCGTAGAGCTGTACAAGGTGCAAAGTATGCAAGTATGTGTCACGTCGCAAGTGTCTGTGTGTGTAAATGTGTTGTGTGTCCTATAAGTGAATTTTCTGTATTGTTAGACAATTTTAAAGGGACACTACCACTTACATAAGCGGCAGCTAGATTACTTGTGCATTACAAATAAAACTACTTTATAAAAGACATGCTACTGTTTTTTTTCTTTGTTTGAAGTAATTGCATGAAAAAAAAGGGGGAAAAAAAGTAAGGTTTTGATGTATTGTTTTCATTTTGTGTGTTTTTCCCATGATACAACATTTAGGCTGGGGTCACACGAGTGGTAGTTAGAGCGGAAGGAACATCCATGAGAGTGCCTTCCACTCGATGCCCGTCTGCCAGCCTTGCTGAGCGCAGTTAGTGCGCTCAGCGCTGCAAGGCTCGATCCTTCTATGGAGGATCGCACTTTGCAGCCCCGTCAACACGTGTCCAAGCGCTTTGACGGGGAGGCTTGATGCAGGGACACAGCACTGCCGCTGTTGCCTGCGCAATTCGTGCGCACGAAACAGCATGTGGCAGGCCCCGTCGCAGCATCACAATGCTGCAATGGACGCTGGAAGGCACGTCAGTACGGGCTCACATAATGCGCTCGTCTCACCCCAGCCTTACCAATGGCTTCGCTTTGTGGCTTTTGTTTATTTAATCTATATTACTTAACAGTTAATGAGATGGAGGAGGGAATGTTTAGATACGGTGACAGGAGGGTACTGTACTCCAGGCTAACTGGGATAAGAGCTGAATGAGATATGACATGGATGACATTGTTCTGAAAGATCTGCAATGTCAAGGTTGAACAATCCTGTTTTAGATCATTTAGAACAAACAATGGTGTTAGGAGGATAAATAATACTCAGCTTTTGTACTGAAGTTGACTCCCAGAAGGTGGTCCACTGCTCCAGAAACCATAAATTGAAGAAAAACACGGAGGCTTCAGTACTTCTCAAATGACACTGGTGTATATAGTCAGGGAAAAACCAATCGCTTGCTCAGGAATGATTCAAAAAATCCAAATCATTTTTAGGATCTTTTATTCTAATAAAAACAATCTAAAATAATTCTAAAAGCCCGACACGTTTCATCTATAGCTTAGACTTCCTCAAGGGCAGTATGTTATACAAGTAGTCAAAAAATAATCTCTGTTTTAGATGATGGCAGGTTTCAGCAGAAAGCTAAGCGATAGTTGTGGTCACCAATAGGTGTCACTAAGAAACTAAAATCCTCCCTTTGTCCAGCACAATAAAGCACCATGGCCGATAGAATGATGCAAAGAGTTTTTAAATGAGGAAATGTAAGTGCTGTCTCTACATTGTGGGAGTTGGATAGTAGTATATTTGACAGTAGATCTTCTGAAGTACGAACGCTATTATACTTGACTTTTTCTGTGGATGAATTTTTGGGGAGAAGACGAAACATACAAAAAGTGCCCTCTTGGTTTTCAAAAATGCCCAAAGATTTTGATATGTTAAGATAGTCTTAATACTTTTCTGTATACGTGGTTTGATACTAAGCTTAGATACCTTGGCATCTGGATTACCAGAAATCCTGCTCACCTTTTCAATTCCAATTTTGGTTTTCTACTAAAGGATTTTTGTGAGAACTTCTCTTCCTGGCATTAACACTCTTTGTCATGGTTAGGACGAGTGCTTGTCCTCAAAATGAATGTCATGCCCCGCATCATGCATGTCCGTCAGGCCCCGCTGGAATCTCTTCCGACCACATTTTCCTGTGAGTTTGATTCTTTGTTTACCAGTTTTGTTTGGCCGTCCCGCTTCGTTGTCATTGAAAACTGGTGGGGGTCTGGCCTTGCTGAGCCCATACTATTATGCAATGCAGTCAATGAAAATTATAACCTTGGATGAATGTTGAGTCAGATAAATTATGGCTTGATTTGGAGGAGGCACTTGGTCCATTATGGTCTGCCCCCTGCATACCCCCTCACTTGCTTAAATCTATGATGAAGAAAACATGTCTGAGCGCTCTGCCAGGATACCCTAGGGACGGGGTGAACAATTAGAGGGTACATTGTATTGTTCTCTTTTGCCACTTCAGCACACTCCAGTCTTTAGACGAAGGAAATTGCAAGGGATTGCACCGTCGATTCACGGAGGACAGTAGACTATTCCTCTTGCATGTTCTTCTGGGAGATTCTGTGATGCTCCCGTCTACCCCTGCCCAGGACTCAATGTTCTCTTTGCTCGAACAGTTTAATTTTTTATCAACTTCAACACTTTGTTGGATCTCTTCCAAAGGGGTTTTGTCCTCTGGTCGCTTACATCATTTGAATCTTACTGTAGGTTGGCCTTGCCACTATCTTAAAGCATCTCCACACTGTATGGTCTTCTTCAGAAGACTGAGATCTCACTTCCACCATTCTGTGGCAAATGGGAACATCTTTTGGTGGATTCATTCACGGAAGACGGCCTTCACCTAATTATTGCAGCAGGCGACTTGTGCACTCTATTGGAATTCCTCTCTCTTTTCAGGTGTTGGCCAAATTTTTGGACTCTCTACCGGCTGTTGATGATTTGGTGGTGTCAAGGTTCACCAGGCCATGGGATGAACGAACCCAATGTGCGATGACTAAAAGGGAAGACATGGGATATGGTTTAAACAGAGTTTAGTAATATACAAAGGATAACATAAGTGAATGGGGTTGACCAAGGAATATACTGAACACAAGATAGAAACAGATGGACAAGACAGGAAGAGGGATGATTATAGAAACACAAGGATAAGGCAGAAAATAAATATACACAGAGGAATCTTACAGACACTGGATAGACAGGATAAGGGCTGGATAACTACCAGGGCTAAAAAGGTAAATAAACTGATTGCAGGAGTTAAAAACAAGAGCCCAGTAATCCAGTGATAATGAGGGTAGGATTTGTAGCAGAGAGTTTTGGTACAATAGGTGGAGTACTTGGAGGTAACAGCAAAGTATTAAGAGACATCAATAGGGGTTCTTAAAGGCAATAGCAGGGTCTTTTAGCAGACAACGTTAGAGATCCTTGTAGGCAATCAGCAGAGTTCTTAGGATACAAAAGTAGGGGGTCTGGATGACGCATAATAATGGAGTCCAATAAAGGTCAAGGGTCTGGTATACAGCAATTGCTAGGAGAGCAAGCTTCTTGGTTATTAGGCGAGCTGAACAAGAATAATGAAGCATGGTCTCTTGTGTGCTCCACCCTTAAGTAGGGATAGGTAGGGTTAAAAGTTGAGAGCATCTGTGTCTGGTACGGTGTATGGTAGAATTCAGAACCGTGCAGCTGTGACTTTGAAAAGTACTGCCAGAGTTACATTCACCAGTGGCTAGGAACCTGACAGGTGGCCTTGCTGGATGAGATGACTTCTGATAGTACCCTGTGTTGGTATTACTGGGACATGTTTTGATTGACATCCTCAACTGAAAGACAGAAGACAGAGGAGCTCACTATCGACCTAGTTTAATTTGCTTGGTGTTATGACACTGAATTCCTGAAAATGTCGATCTACTCCAAATTAACAATTAATAAGAAAACCCCCAATTGGTCATGTAACAATTGGTAACTGCCTCTAGATGTCACTAAAGAGCTAAACATTCTTTGTCTAACCATGTGATACAAGATAGCGACATCTAAACATGTGCTCTTGCCAGGATGTGACATAAGCCAGATATACCCCCTCCCAGGAAGGTAACATGACATTCAATTAGCCATTAGAATCCACTCTCATGGGTGGAGACAAGACTGTAGCCCAACCTCCTCTGGACTGATCCAGAGAAAGTCATGAAGTGACCAGCAGATTGCTGCTGACTTGCTGAAAGGGAACACATGCAATCCTTTTTTTTTTCATTTAAAGATCACCTATGCATGTCTGTATTTTCTTGTTCGGGTCCAGAATTTAGTTTAACGTTTTATGTTATCATTTTCTTAAGTTAATTTCTGGGGAGAGCCATTATTATTATTAAACTCCGGACCATGACATTATTTCAGTGTAATCTCTGGGGAGAGTCTTTTAATAGTTGATATTAATCGTACAATATATATTTGTTGCACCGGACCAGACGATTACATTGCTTTTAATTACCTTTTACTTCTACTAAAGTACCGGCTGGGTGGAGTAGAGGTAACATCACTGCTCTGTGTGGAGAGTGTCTGTGGAGACATGGGTTCAATCCCAACAAGCACCTCTCCAGTAAGTGTCCTTGGGCAAGACACCTAAATGGTACATACTTGAAAACAAGAGAAATCTCAATGTATCCTTCCTGGTAAAATCCTTTCTCAAAAACCATCCATCTGTGTGTCTCGTTACTTTCTTATATTGTGTGCACGTTATTGGCTGATATAACTCTTAAATTAGAAATGGTGAAGATTGAGTTATATATATTAGATAGTAACTGTAACGGGGAGCCCCCTATAGGGTGAGGGGGAACCCCCAATCTGCAGAGATGAAGCCTTAAGGACAGGTATACAGCTTCCAGGGAACAAACCAAGATATTAACAGAAACTAGAAAGATCCCTAAGCCCTGACTGAGATCCTTGAAAGATGGTCTCGAAATACTAACTAGGCTAGGTTTGCAAGATGAATAAAACATAAACCAGACAGACAATAAATGCAGGTATACAGATTCCAGGGAACAAACCAAGATATTAACAGAAACTAGAAAGATCCCTAAGCCCTGACTGAGATCCTTGAAAGGTGGTCTCGAAATACTAACTAGGCTAGGCCTGCAAGACGAACAAAACATAAACCAGACATACGATAAATGCAGGCATACAGATTCCTAAGCACGGTACAGTACAGGGGACAGACAGAAGAGAGATCCAAATACAAGAGCCAAAGGTCATACACGGAATATCATAACTAGAGGGGTCAGACAAGAGAGGGATCCTAAATACATGAGCCAGAGATCATACACAGCAAATCAAAGTAAACCAGCATACAGGGACTAGGCAAGAAAGACTATCCTGGTCCAAGGATCAAGGGGAGTCCTGGTCGTACTTATAGGGCAGAACAGGTCATGTGACCGCAGACCAATTAGCCCAACAGATGGCCTGCAGGCTGAAAACAAAAAACAAACAGGAATCCCTGCTACCACCAGCAGGGGGCAAGGCCGAGACGTGACATAACCCCCTCCCTTACGGGTGACCTCCTGGGCACCCAAGAAAGAAAACATGGATGGCACGAAAACGGATAAGACCAGTCACCAGTACCCATTGGAATCCCGCTCAGACTCAGAGTAGTCAGTTTGTGCCTGAGCAAGCAAAGCTCTTTCATAAACCCCCAGGTCCTCTCTGCAGATCACTGCACCGTTAGAGGCCCATACACAACCTTCGGTAACCGGGCTAGAGTCTCGTACCGGAGGATCCGACGGCATGAGTACCTTGGACCTGGAACGGAGTGAATCTTCCGTCCCTTGTTGTTTACGGTTAGTCCTCTTGCGTCTCCTGGACCGTGATCTAGGAGTTCCGTCCACACTATGGTATATAGAGGTATTAGAGGTACTGCCAGATCCAGTGACGGTAGTCGTGCCCTGAGATTGTATATTACAACCCACAGTGGAACCACTAGACACAGTGGACTTACTGTCTACCCCAGAGACAATGACCTTGCCATTAAACGTGGCCCCGACCGATACAGTACAGGGTGTGTGCATGACTGGTACATACTCGGGATATGGGACAACATCACCAGGACATGGTACAGTTGGCGCCACAACAGTCTTACACCTCTCCCCAGGAGGAGTATATTGTGGATCATCTGAATCAGAGTCTTCCAACAGCCCTTCCAGAATGTCAGGGTGTCTCTGGAGCACTACCCAGTGCCTCTCACGCATCCAAAAGCCAGAAGGCGTCCGTATATATTCCGTGGGAACACAATGTGATTTAGGGATCTCAATACCCTTTAAACCACCAGTTTGCTGAATTTCCCTGATTACTGTGCGGAGTAAGGCAACCTCGGACTTAGAGGGTGTAGTATCAATGGAACCAGAACAAAGTGTGGCAGTTTCAGAACCAGATTGGCTAGGGTTGACCACCTCACAAGGCTTGACAATGGTGGGGACAACACTGGACTCACTGTGGGGCAAGGGCACAGTGGTCTCATGTGCCAATCCAGGCACGTCGGCCTCATAACAAAACGTGGTCACAGCTGTCTCGTCTAACCTGGGTGCAGCTGTCATTGCTGACATACAGCTTGTCCCGGACACCACTGGCAAGGTACCAGCCTCAGGCATCACAAATGACATATTGTCAGTACACGACATGGCTGGCTTCTCATTACCAGTACCCGACATGGCTGTCTTCTCATTACCAGTTCCGACATGGCTGGCTTTGTGTCAGGGGAAGCAGACGTGGCTGGCTTCGTGCCAGGGGGAACAGACATGGCTGGCTTCGTGCCAGTGGATACAGACATGGCTGGGTTCATGCCAGTAGATACAGACATGGCTGGCTTTATGCCAGTGGATACAGACATGGCTGGCTTCATGCCAGTAGATACAGACATGGCTGGCTTTTTGCCAGGGGAAGCGGACATGGCTGGCTTTTCATTGCCAGTGGGAACAGACATGGCTGGCTTCGTGCCAGTAGCTACAGACATGGCTGGCATTTCATTACCAGTAAGAACAGGCATGGCTGGCAGCGTGCCAGTGGATACAGACATAGCTGGCTTCGTGCCAATAGATACAGACATGGCTGGCTTCATGCCAGTAGATACAGACATGGCTGGCTTTTTGCCAGGGGAAGCGGACATGGCTGGCTTTTCATTGCCAGTGGGAACAGACATGGCTGGCTTCGTGCCAGTAGCTACAGACATGGCTGGCATTTCATTACCAGTAAGAACAGGCATGGCTGGCAGCGTGCCAGTGGATACAGACATAGCTGGCTTCGTGCCAGTAGATACAAACATGGCTGGTTTCGTGCCAGTGGATGCAGACATGGCTGGCATTTCATTGCCAGTGGGAACAGGCATGGCTGGCTTTTCATTACCAGTGAGAACAGGCATGGCTGGCAGCGTGCCAGTGGATACAGACATGGCTGGCTTCGTGCCGGTAGATACAGACATGGCTGGCATCTCATTGCCAGTGGGAACAGGCATAGCTGGCTTTTCATTACCAGTGAGAACAGGCATGGCTGGCAGCGTGCCAGTGGATACAGACATGGCTGGCATTTCATTGCCAGTGGGAACAGGCATGGCTGGCTTTTCATTACCAGTGATAACAGGCATGGCTGGCAGCGTGCCAGTGGATACAGACATGGCTGGCTTCGTGCCAGTAGAAACAGACATGGCTGGCATTTCATTGCCAGTGGGAACAGGCATGGCTGGCTTTTCATTACCAGTAAGAACAGGCATGGCTGGCAGCGTGCCAGTGGATACAGACCTGGCTGGCTTCGTGCCGGTAGATACAGACATGGCTGGCATCTCATTGCCAGTGGGAACAGGCATAGCTGGCTTTTCATTACCAGTGAGAACAGGCATGGCTGGCAGCGTGCCAGTGGATACAGACATGGCTGGCATTTCATTGCCAGTGGGAACAGGCATGGCTGGCTTTTCATTACCAGTGATAACAGGCATGGCTGGCAGCGTGCCAGTGGATACAGACATGGCTGGCTTCGTGCCAGTAGAAACAGACATGGCTGGCATTTCATTGCCAGTGGGAACAGGCATGGCTGGCTTTTCATTACCAGTGAGAACAGGCATGGCTGGCAGCGTGCCAGTGGATACAGACATGGCTGGCATCATGCTAGTGGATACAGACATGGCTGGCATCGTGCCGGTGGATACAGACATGACTGGCTTCGTGCCAGTAGATACAGACATGGCTGGCATCGTGCCAGTAGATACAGACATGGCTGGCATCGTGCCAATAGATACAGACATGGCTGGCATCTCATTGCCAGTGGGAACAGGCATGGCTGGCTTTTCATTACCAGTAAGAACAGGCATGGCTGGCAGCGTGCCAGTGGATACAGACATGGCTGGCATTTCATTGCCAGTGGGAACAGGCATGGCTGGCTTTTCATTACCAGTGAGAACAGGCATGGCTGGCAGCGTGCCAGTGGATACAGACATGGCTGGCATCATGCCAGTGGATACAGACATGGCTGGCATCGTGCCGGTGGATACAGACATGGCTGGCATCGTGCCAGTAGATACAGACATGGCTGGCATCGTGCCAGTAGATACAGACATGGCTGGCAGCGTGCCAGTGGATACAGACATGGCTGGCATTTCATTGCCAGTGGGAACAGGCATGGCTGGCTTTTCATTACCAGTGAGAACAGACATGGCTGGCAGCGTGCCGGTGGATACAGACATGGCTGGCGTCGTGCCAGTAGATACAGACCTGGCTGGCATCGTGCCAATAGATACAGATATGGCTGGCATTTCATTGCCAGTGGGAACAGGCATGGCTGGCAGCGTGCCAGTAGATACAGACAAGGCTGGCATCGTGCCAATAGATACAGACATGGCTGGCATTTCCTTGCCAGTGGGAACAGGCATGGCTGGCAGCGTGCCAGTGGATACAGACATGGCTGGCAGCAAGCCAGTGGATACAGACATGGCTGGCTTCGTGCCAGTGGATACAGACATGGCTGACATCGTGCCAGGGGAAGCAGACATGGCTGGCATCGTGCCAGGGGAAGCAGACATGGCTGGCATCGTGTCAGTAGATACAGACATGGCTGGCATTTCATTGCCAGTGGGAACAGGCATAGCTGGCAGCGTGCCAGTGGATATAGACCTGGCTGGCAGTGTTCCAGTGGATATAGACATGGCTGGCAGCGTGCCAGTGGATACAAACGTGGCTGGCAGCGTGCCAGTGGATACAGACATAGCTGGTAGCGTGCCAGTGAATACAGACATGGCTGGCAGCGTGCCAGTGGATACAGACATGGCTGGCAGCGTACTAGTGGATACAGACATGGCTGGCATAGCATTCCCAACCGGAGACACTGAAACCTCACTGGGAGACGAGGGCATAGTGATCCCATGATTCACCAGATTTGAGGTGGCTATTCTGCCAGTCTGGATGCCTATGGAGGACACACCAGTACCTCCATAGCGATACCTGGATATATGGTTCCCCTGCCATTGCTTAACAGGTTTTAATACACAATGCTCAATAGTGTGATTTGGATCTGCACAATAAAAACAGAGACCATACAACCTGCGTCTTTCCTTCTCATACATGGATTTGCAAGTAGTGCAGGGTGGTGCTGCATCGTTAGCTGCAGCAGGTGATAGGCTCAGAGCCTCCATTAACCTCTGCAGCTCTTTCAGCATAGCAAGCACCAAGTTCAATACAGCTTCATACATATGAGACATACCTGCCAGCTTCTATTCTGGGACCAGGATAATGTAACGGGGAGCCCCCTATAGGGTGAGGGGGAACCCCCAATCTGCAGAGATGAAGCCTTAAGGACAGGTATACAGCTTCCAGGGAACAAACCAAGATATTAACAGAAACTAGAAAGATCCCTAAGCCCTGACTGAGATCCTTGAAAGATGGTCTCGAAATACTAACTAGGCTAGGTTTGCAAGATGAATAAAACATAAACCAGACAGACAATAAATGAAGGTATACAGATTCCAGGGAACAAACCAAGATATTAACAGAAACTAGAAAGATCCCTAAGCCCTGACTGAGATCCTTGAAAGGTGGTCTCGAGATACTAACTAGGCTAGGCCTGCAAGACGAACAAAACATAAACCAGACATACGATGAATGCAGGCATACAGATTCCAGGGAACAAACCAAGATATTAACAGAAACTAGAAAGATCCCTAAGCCCTGACTGAGATCCTTGAAAGGTGGTCTCGAAATACTAACTAGGCTAGGCCTGCAAGACGAACAAAACATAAACCAGACATACGATAAATGCAGGCATACAGATTCCTAAGCACGGTACAGTACAGGGGACAGACAGAAGAGAGATCCAAATACAAGAGCCAAAGGTCATACACGGAATATCATAACTAGAGGGGTCAGACAAGAGAGGGATCCTAAATACATGAGCCAGAGGTCATACACAGCAAATCAAAGTAAACCAGCATACAGGGACTAGGCAAGAAAGACTATCCTGGTCCAAGGATCAAGGGGAGTCCTGGTCGTACTTATAGGGCAGAACAGGTCATGTGACCGCAGACCAATTAGCCCAACAGATGGCCTGCAGGCTGAAAACAAAAAACAAACAGGAATCCCTGCTACCACCAGCAGGGGGCAAGGCCGAGACGTGACAGTAACCCTGCTTTAATATCAGATATTGCTTTATTTTTTGGATGCTATAAAGTTCATTTTAGTTTCTGTACATTTTGTGCTAGTTACTTACTCAATGAGCACATGGCTGTCGGCCATTTTCTTGGGGCAACATGGCCAGCCACATGGTGGCGTCCATCTTAAGACTCACTGAAACCACAGGGCAGGAGCCATCTTGGAGCTCACTGTCGGCACATGGTAATGGCATAGCTGAAATTGTACAATCTTCTGCGCAGATAATTCATCCAAAGAGATGCAAACTATTTTAAAAGGCATACTGCGCAGGATTATCACCTGAAGCGATATCGAACCAAAACACTAGGGTTCACAATATTTGGGAATACTCTTGTTTCCTGGAGAAATCCCCCTGCCTGGACTATGTCCATGATTCCTTAGCACAATTGCTCTGGCTGGTGGTGCAGTAAACATACTTTTGGGCTTGCATCGCTAGGTCCACCAGTGAGACTCTGCTAATGACTGTATACATTGTAGAGGTCTGCTCTCCACCACCCCTCCCCATACATCCCTATTCACAGCCTTGTCATCCCCGATCCCTCCACTAATACCCACTCTCTCCCCCTTTTTTTCCTTTTCTTTATTTTTCTTCTCTCTCCTCTCTTTCCTACGCTTCCTTCTTCTCTGTTTCGTGCCACTTCCCGTACATGTAGACCGTATGTTGTAAATAATTTCCTGCTGCCACATATGAGTTGTTTCACATTGTTAGCCGTCATTATTTGATTCTATTTTTGTATAATATTAAGATTTCATTTTCCAATGTCCTTGAGCTTCACTCTCTGCTCCTTTGTTTCTATTATCTTTTTCAACCGGACAGGAGGGAATGATGGGGAAGTGGAACAAGGGAGATATTGTATCTCCCTTTACTGCCTTGTTTTATATCACTGGTTTTGAGTAGAATGTATTCTATTTTTCGGTTATGTCACCATCAGATACTGTATTATCTCTTTTTTTAGATATATGCTCTTTATTTTCCATTGAATCTGCTTTCATTTGCCTTAATAAAAGCGGTTGAATATATAAATATAAAAGAGTCTTAATAGCTTCTCTAGACATCCACCAAAATCCAAGGAGAGGTAAAACTGCTAGACACGAATGATTAAATAAATAGTTCCTTCACAGTTACTGCTTTACAGATGTAACGCTCCCGTTCGTTAAATAAAATTCCAGTAAACCCTTCTTCCGGGTAAAATTACATTAGTCTTTACCACTGAAGAATATTCAAACAGAAGAAGATAAACAATCTTATAACCTTGGCAAGATTGCTTGTATCAGTATTATTTTTGGTGAGGTACCATAAACTTAATTTATGGGCAAGCATCCCATACACAAAAGTAAATATCAGTCTTACCTGCAAGGAACCACAGGAGGCTGATGCAGCCCTCTTCTCATAATGCCCCACAATGCACCTATACTCAAGCATTCCTTTATTGGCAATGTAGGTACACATGTGCAACTGTTATTCAAATATGTGCACTTTTCTGTGAACAAATGGCACAAACCCATAGCTAACTTTTTTAGAAAATGAATAGAAAATGACAGTTCCTATTTAAAGGGATACTCTAAGCAACATGACCACCTAAGCTTTTTTAGATGGTCATGATGCCCTGAGTATGCCCTTGCCTGTCCCCCCTCCCTCCGCTCAGCAGATCAGCTGAAAAAGCTGAAAACAGCTGAGAGACGCGGAGGACTTTACTCCGCCCTCCCAGCTGTCAGTCAGCAGAGCGGGATTCATATTTCCCGCTTCTGCCGACTTTTGCCGAGTAGGAGACGTCATCGCGCTTTCAGAGCGATGACGTCTCCAACTCGCCGCAGTAGTTGGTGGCAGCGAGCCGCCAGCATAGCCTGCGGCTCGGATTAGTGTTGCGTGCATCCTCTTGCACGCAACACTAATCCTCAGCAGATGGAGCCGGGAGGAAGCCTGCCGATTGGCTGGCTTACGTGAGAGGCGCGCATGTGTGCTTCTCACGTAAACCATTAGCCAAGTGAAACCAACAGGGACGGGAGCAGAAGAGGAGGGAGGTGAGTATATTAAAAAAAAAAAAACGCCGTTGGAAAGAAGTGGATTTTAGGGTAAGTAATACAGTTTAACCCTTTCGCTGCTGAGGCTTTTCCCGCCTCTGTGCTGAGGTCATTTTTACCGGTTTTGCTCATCATGTTTAAACGTGTTTTGAAGGCTTATTTTAGTATATGACCCAGACATATTATATATCGTTCTTTCCGTCAGACTCGGCAGATTAATAATATGTCATTATTATATGTATACGTCATGACCTGTCTGTATATTATAACAAAAAATGCAATAAAATATGAATTTTCAATAATTTACAGCGTGTAAAGTGTTTTTTTCCCACATTTTAACATGCGAGCAATTGCGGTTATATTTTGTATGGGGTGCGCTTGTTAAAATTAGAGATGGGGTCTCGTTACATTTTTTTTTGGGGAAAATTACACGATTTTTAATAAACGCACCGCATACAAAAATCGTTAGTGCGGCATCATTGTTCACATTATAATTGAAATGGGAACAATATTGCTGCATTAACAAACCAAAAGAAAGTGTTTATTTTTTTTTTATAATTTTTTTAAAATATTTTTTTAGTTTTATTTTATTTATTTATTTATTTTTACAAACTTTTTTCACTTTCGTGTTTGGTATCGTTGGAACGGCCATGCTCTGGCCGATCCAACAATACCAAACGATAACCCCTAGCTGCCACGGATCGGGAGATAGGGAGTTCATTGGAACTCCCTATCTCCACCGTTGGTGGCAGTTAGGGGTTAACTCCAGGACTGGCGTCATCGTGCTATGCACGATGACGCCAGTCCTCAGGGGGAGTTCCCGGAGGCTTGGCCGACATCCAAGATGTCGGCCAGCTCTGGGAAAGGATCACGAACCGGCGCTTTTCAGCGCCGATTCGCGATCCAGCTCCCCAGGGGTTAATGCCAGGTACCATTTGGAAGGGCAGGCTGTGCCCTTCCAAATGGTGCCTGGGTTAACCCCCGCAACGCCGCCGATCGGGAGGGAGAGAGGTCCGAAGGACCTCCCCCCTCCCTTTCAGGCGCCTCCTCCGCACATGCGGGGGGGGCGCCTGAATTAGGTGTCATCGCGCTGTCACGATGACACCTAATTTCACCGGCGGCGGTTCCGGATGCTGGGCTGACATCGAGGATGTCAGCCCGCACTGGGGGGGCCAGCGATCGGCCGGAACTCGGCCGAACGCTGACCCCAAAGTGAGGACGCGCTCAGCGCGTCCTCAGCATCGAAGTGGTTAAACAAAAAAAGAAATCCCTACCTATTTATTAAGGTTATAGGGATAAATTAATGTAAAAAAACGGGGGGGATTTTTTATTAGAGTGTTCCTTTAAGTTGCGTTCACTGTCTTTAACTCAGTGTCCGGTAACACCTTCGAAAGCGATACATTTTCAATTACTGTATGACAAGTGTATAGTTAGATTGATCTCATTTTTCACAATTACAAGCCCCTATCTTTTCTCCTGAGGGATATTTTGAGACACATTTCATACATACAATCCTCAGCTTATATTCATCAAAGGAAGGTTTCTCTACCTCTTGTAGATGTGTATCTTCTTAATCCAAACTGTCACTTAGATTGGCAAGAGAAATAATCAGCTTTTCTCAGTAAAACATGACAGCATTCAGAATCTATATGTCATATGGTTTTAGTGGTATCTGGAGTCCCAAATAGCTTCACACAGGTATCATTTTAAGTTACCAAAACAATTTCATTCTAAGTTATCATGCCGGTGAAAAACTCATATGTGAATGATATACATTTAGTTTTTTGGAGGAGTAAGGGATATAGTAGTTTCACCTATTTGGATTTTTCTTTAAATTAATATTTTTTTTACAAATGTATTTATTTATAAAGGGCCCTATTACAATCTTCACGCAAACGTTAAAACGCATTAACGCGAGGGTAAATCCCTTTGCGCTGAACGTCGTATTACAATGACAGCGCATCAAACGAGCGTATTCGTCTACCACGGGTGAACCTGTGAGAACGCTGCACGAGCTTACTGTACTTCGCGCGTCCTATACTTTACATTGTGAGCGCAAACGTGAATGAACGCTGGTAGGCGGATGGTATTACAATCTATGCGCAGGATTTAACGCATAGCCTTTGCGCGCATAATTTTAGCAACTCCTAAAAGCTGATGTTAATGGCAAATCTGACCGACCTGGCCGAACCCAAATACACCATCCCAAGAAAAAAATGCAGCAAAGTATAGTTACACATTCTACACATACCAAACCAATAAAATGGAGAAGTTGTGTTTGTATTTATTATTGCTGCAGCATATATGCTCAGATTGACTTTGACAGGCACAAAAACTTAACGTGAGACAATTGTGGTTCTTAATTCTGATTGGCTGAATAGCGTGAAAAAAAAGTTGGCAAACTGATTTCTGCACGCAACGTTGCTGCGCGCGCATTTGTGTGCGTCCTTTTTACACGCGTTATTGCTCGACGGATGAAAAAATGCACGAGGATTGTAATTCCAGCTTTGATTTACGCGCGTTAACGCTTAACGCTTGGCACACAAATTCACACGTTGCGCGAGCCTTTTAACACGAAGATTGTAATAGGGCCCAAAGTATTTTACCAGGAAGGATACATTCAGATTTCTCTCATTTGCAAGTATGTCGAGTATGGTGCTAAAAATCGGTAGATTTGCAGGGGTAAGGCTAAACAGTGGAGCAGGCGAATAGCACACTTCATATTATGGGTCTTGTGTTTTGTGCCATAACTTGCCTGTGCATCTTTCAAGAAAACTAGGTCACAGGATTATGGAGTGGAGGTTATTGGAGAGAGTTGGCTAGAGGGGGTACTCTATTAAAAAATAGAGTTCCCTTTCTTATGCCCTTAAATAACTTGTTAAAAACAAATAATTTTTTTAATTTTTCATTTTTTTCTAGGTGATTTTACTCACTTTTTGTCCCTCTCCACATGCATCTCCTCTTCAGCTCAGGGACTCCGAAACCATGATGACCCTGAAGCTTTTCGACGCAACTTGTGTAACGTAGGACCCACAAATTGTGCACTGCTACTGGACCTGCACACTTTATGTACACAAGTTCTGCAGCGCTTGCGTGAAATGATGGATTAGAGCTGAGTGCACGAATGCGCAGATCTGCTGCATTGCTACCTCTCTGAGACCACTCGCTACAGTGATTGTGTAAATCAGTGGTTCACAACTGCGGTCCTCAAGTACCCCTAACAGGCCAGGTTTTCCAGATATCTGTAGCACAGCACAGGTGATAGGAGTTGCTGCTCAATGATTGCAGGATTCAGTCTGCATTTCCCCAAGGTGATCTGCAAAATCTGGCCAGTTAGGGCTACTTGAGGACCGCGGTTGGGAATCACTGGTGTAAGTGATCAAATTGTTATGCAGTCAGGTCTCCTAATGGTGGGACCTACTTGTGTGGAGGAAAAACCGTCTCCTTCAAGTGGAACCAAAATAAATATAGTAAGAGAGTCTGCAAGATGAAAGGAGACCAAAAGTCCCAAAAGAGACAGAAACCCCAACTATTTCACACACCACTATAAGAGATGTTAATTTTTTCCTCTGCGTGTAAGCTCCGGCTATTCCAATGCCGCTTGCTCGTCCCTTGGGGAGACGTTATTTCACTGTGATATGAGGTCTCCTCAAAGCTGGTGTTCAGTGAATTTTCATTTGCAAAGTCATTTAACATGCTGTTAACCCTGCTTCCCATTAAATCGCATACTCACTTCTCATCCTACGGTGAAGAGGGCAGCATGATCCGCCGCTTCTCCTCCTCGGGAGCAGAGTGAGACTGGGAACAAATAGCTCCTAGTCTCCCTCTGAGATTTATCTGCAGTGCTGCTCAATCTCACGACAGCGTGCTCGTGCAGAGCTCGCGACCAGGAAGTGCAAGGCTCCATGGAGTCCTATGGACTTCATGAGTCAATATTCACGGCGGTGAGCTGCGCTGCAGCCAGTATCTTTCAACCTTGCACTTGGTTACGGGGCTAGGCGCTAATAAAGCTCCTACCCCGGAATACGGACAGTAAAAAGGCGGTGGTAAGTGTAGCAGGTGCCTCTCAGCCTGCCTGTGGCCTTATGTTTCTCACTGCAGCTTAATAGGGACACAAACAGTCTATCAGCCAGCAGCTGCGGGGATATTCCCCCTCCCTCCCCTGTCTCCTCATTGGCTGGGGAAGCTGACGAATACAGGGAGAACTGCAAGAACAGCAAGGAATTCTGGGACATGTAGTCCCCATCACAGACTGCTCACTATAATCCCTAAAGGGGGAAACTACACATCCCAGCAGCCCAGAGGCAGAGGAGGAGATTGTACACAGTGACTGCCCACCCCTTCCTGAGACAGGATGAGGAGCATGTGCCTGTGGATGTGAAGAGAAGAGGAGCCAGGTCCAGGAGCTTCCCTGACACACTGCAAATGGGGTCAGACGAGCGCAGTGTTCACGTCCATGATTGCGCCTAAAAGTACGTCCGTGATAGCATGACAGGAAGCCCATCGGAGCCCGACACACGAAGTACGTCCGCACTGAACTGCGGACGCACAACGGCCGCGGCCCACGGACGCAAGGCAGGCAAGAACGTACAACTCCTAGAACGGCCGCACAAAGTGCGCTGCGTCCGCAACGTCCGCATAGCTTTGTGTGTGAGTGATGGAACGTGGTCAGACGGTTATACGTCCAGTATTTTTCACTGACAAAATGGTTTTGCTTTTTATTTTATTTTCTCTCCTACATACGTCAGTGAATAAACGGACTGTGTGGCCACTACTGCGTCTTCCGTACTGACGTCCGTCCGTGTGCACGGACGTACAGTCCGTAGAAATCACGCTCGTCTGACCCCAGCCTTAGTCACGGGAAGCTGTGATTGCTCTCACACTCGCCGGCCTTATCTGGATACAGACAGTATACTCTGAATACTTTGTCCACTCTACCTAAAGTACATCAAGTGCACCAACGCCAAGTCATCTAAAAGACAGAAGGGCCCCATCTATACTCAGGACTCTAGTCCCCGCGTGGCAGGGGGGGGATAGGTCTCCGGAGTTAATTCAGTGCACTGAATCAGGTATTTTGTGTAACAGATCATTTGGGGATGTGGTGCTGGGACGCAGGGGGGAGAGGACTGGCACAAGAAGAAAAAAGGTCGTTCCTCTGCCCTCCTTCTGCCTGGATTCATATAACCCAACTAAGTAGAGTTGCTGATTAATCTATTGAAGTGCTGACACATATATATATTATAAGAAGAAATTGCTGTGCAGTTACTGCTGCTCTCTGGGTTATTCACTTGAGGGGTTCCCGGTGAGCAGTAGAATATTCTCTTTGAATTCCTGTTCATATATACAATCATTATCGCAGATTGATTTGTCATTAATCATTATATTTGCCTATTGTTTTATTACTGTTTTGCTTGTCCCTCCCATTTTTTGTGCAGACTTAAAGCAAAAGAAATAATTCCCACATTCACTACAAATCGGTGTCCATTTATTGTGGTATTCACTAATATCATTGCCAGGTGTGCCAGTGGGGTTGATATTGTGTTTGGGGTTAAAAGACAGAGTAAGGAACCAGATCTTATTCAAGCGGCTCCTGCAGTGGTAGCGCTACATAAGGAAAACCTGCAGGCGCAGATTTTCCTGCTTACTGTCTCCATTTTACCGTCAGCTATGGCATCAGGCCTGAAGAATGTTAACTGGTTTATTCATCAAATGCCTTTGTTTGCCAATGTTGCAACACCAGTGAAGACTCACTGTTGTTGCAATTCTGACAAATACCAGCTGTTCACAAAAGGAAAATCCAAACAGCTGATTAGAGTATTCTTTTGTGAAACTTTGGCGTTTGTTGCAAAAAATGAAAATTTTGCTGGTGCTGGCGATTTCGACAAACACCGACATTTCCTGAATAACCCCCTAAGTAAAACATGAAATCAAGGAACACAGAATTATGTGTATCATTCAGACCAATGTGATGCAAAACTAACTGGTGCCAGCATGATTTTTTTATCCAATAAAGGACTAATAAGATCATTTGTTATTCCTCTTTATGTACTTTATGCTTTAGCACTTATCTTGTTGTCTTGGTGTTAATAAACTTATTGCAAGTGTCTGGAAACAAAAATACACAACGAAATAATGGGTAACGTTTATGCTACAGACCAAGTCAATTTGACTAATGATGAATAATGTCGTATTCCTAGGACTGAGCGTGTGACAATTTGTGGAATATATACAGGTCAGTGTATAACAATCCTGAAATGAACCACAAGAGGCTGCTACGACGCAACATATTAAGTGTAAGGGATTTCAGTTTGTAGGATGTATAGAAACATTTAAAAACAAAAAAAATCACATTTCAAATGACGGTAAATGGTTTTCATTTAATCTATTCATAAACAACTGCTTGGGTCGGCAGCCTGTAGGAAAAGACATTTTAGGACACGCAGAACAAGTTTAGTGATTTTTTGGCTAAATTATGGTGAAACTTATGCAGGCTTTGGATGAAAGTAACAATAGGTGCTTTAAAATTGGGCCTTTAGTGTCGGCAACAGTGCCGTCACACCATAACCCCTCTGTGGTATTGTTGTGGAAGAGTGCAGGGTTGGACACTGCGGTCCAATATTAAAATTATATGAATCTGGTACAGGCGTCAGTGACAGTGCACCCAAATATTTTGCCTTTGGTGGCAGCAAGTGCCTTCACACCGTCAGTGGCGTCCCTAGGGTTGGTGTCACCCGGTGCGGTAACTCATGGTGTCACCCCCTGAGTTTTACGTTTATTTTAATTTTTTAACTACTCTTACTCATAAAGCAGTACTCCCATATAATACTGAATGCTCATAAATACACGGCGCACATTACTGTGAGGTTTAAAAAATCTACAAATAAAGAGACTCTTTACTACAGAATATAATAATAAACGGTTTATTAGATATTGAATTAAAACGGGAATATTTTTAACATTGAAGTCTATGGGGCAAAACATTTCCCACACCGAATACACAAAAATGTCCAAAATCACGAAAAAAAGTCGATACGAAAAATGAGCCGAAACAAAACGAACTGAAACGGAAATCGGCCGAAACAATCCGAAATGAAAGTTGTCGAATTACGAACGAAACGAGTCGAAACGAAAATTTTATAGTAACACGCAGATATATATATACACCCACCCACAGACCTCAGACCATATATACACATATGCACATGGGGAGGTGGCATGTGGACAATCTCAACTAAATATATATTATTCTCTGTTCTATCGGGTTCAACATTTCTTCTGGAAGGATCAGCCAAATGGGGGGGGGCAATTAGTTGCCAAAATGTGTGTGTAATACAAGAATATATATATACAGTGGCAAGAAAAAGTATGTGAACCCTTTGGGATTACATGGAGTTTTGCATGAATTGGTCATAAAATGTGCTCTGATCTTCATCTAAGTCACAACAATTTGAAAAACACAGTCTGCTTAAAATAATACAACACAAACATTATATGTTTTCATGTTTTTATTGAACAGAACATGTAAACATTCACAGTGCAGGGTGAAAAAGGATTTGAACCTTTGGACTTAATAACTGGTTGACCCTCCTTTGGCAGCAATAACCTCAACCAAACGTTTCCTGTAGTTGCAGATCAGACCTGCACAACGATCTGGAGTAATTTTGGACCACTTCTCTTCACAAAACTGTTTCAGTGTAACAATATTCTTGGGATGTCTGGTGTGAATCGCTCTCTTAAGTTCATGCCACAGCATTTCAATGGGGTTGAGGTCAGGACTCTGACTGGGCCACTCCAGAAGGCGTATTTTGTTTTGTTGAAGCCATTCTTTTGTTGAATTACTTGTATGCTTTGGGTCATTGTCCTGTTGCATCACCCATCCTCTGCGGAGCTTCAGTTGGCGGACAGATGGTCCTACATTTTCCTGCAAAATGTCTTGATAAGCTCTGGAATTCATTTTTCCATCAATGACAACAATCCGTCCAGGCCCTGAAGCAGCAAAGCAGCCCCAAACCATGATGCTCCCTCCGCCATGTTTTACAGTGGGGATGAGGTTTTGATGTTGGTGTGCTGTGCCTTTTTTCTCCACACATAGTGTTGTGTGTTTTTTCCAAACAACTCAATTTTGGTTTCATCAGTCCACAGAATATTTTGCCAGTAGTGCTGTGGAACATCCAGGTGCTCTTTTGCAAACTTCAAACATGCTGCAATATTCTTTTTGGACAGCAATGGCTTCCTCCGTGGTGTCCTCCCATGTACTCCATTCTTGTTTAATGTTTTCCTTATTGTAGATGTGTCAACAAAAATGTTAGCATGTGCCAGAGATTTCTGTAAGTCTTTAGCTAACACTCTAGGATTCTTCTTTACCTCATTAAGCATTCTGCGCTGTGCTCTTGCAGTCATCTTTACACGACGACCACGCCTAGGGAGAGTAGCAACAGTGCTGAACTTTCTCTATTTGTAGACAGTCTGTCTTACCGTGGACACATGAACATTAAGGCTTTTGGAGATACTTTTGTAACCCTTTCCAGCTTCATGCAAGTGAACAATTCTTGATCGTAGGTCTTCTGAGAGCTCTTTTCTGCGAGGCATGGTTCACATCAGGCAGTGCTTCTTGAAAGCAGTAAACCCAAAACTGGTGTGTGTTTTTAAAGGGCAGGACAGCTTTCAGCAACACATCCAATAATATCACACTGATTGGACTCAAGGTTGGCTCACTCCTGGCTCCAATTAGCTCTTTGAGAAGTCATTAGGCTAGGGGTTCACATACTTTTTCCACCCTGTACTGTGAATGTTTACATGTTATGTTCAATAAACACATGAAAACATATAATGTTTGTGTTGTATTATTTTAAGCAGACTGTGTTTTTCAAATTGTTGTGACTTAGATGAAGAGCAGAGCACATTTTATGACTAATTCATGCAAAACTCCACGTAATCCCAAAGGGTTCACATACTTTTTCTTGCCACTGTATACAGTATATCATACCTGTCCTTACCTTCCCCTATAAATTTGCTAAAAATATACACACAAAAAAAACCACTGCCTGAGACCCCGCGCAGCCCACATGTCACCCCCCTCTACCTGGCTGAATGTATCTAATATATATAAATAAATACATTCAGCCAGGTAGAGAAAGAAAAAAAGTTTTATTTTATGTTCCCGGAGACATTTAACCACTTCGCTGCTGAGGACGCGCTCAGCGCGTCCTCAGCATTCCCGCTGGTGTGCTGAGGACGCGCTGAGCGCGTCCTCTCATTGGGGTCAGCGTTCGGCCGAGTTCCTGGATGTCAGCCCGGCATCCGGAACAGCAGCCGCCAGAATTAGGTGTCATCGCGGGGCGCGATGACACCTAATTCAGGCGCCCCCTGGCGGAGGAGGCGCCTGAAAGGGAGGGGGGAGGTCCTTCGGACCTCTCTCCCTCCCGATCGGCGGCTCTGCGGGGGTTAACCCAGGCATCATTTGGAAGGGCACAGCCTGCCCTTCCAAATGATGCCTGGCATTAACCCCTGGGGAGCTGGATCGCGAATCGGCGCTGAAAAGCGCCGGTTCGCGATCCTTTCCCGGAGCTGGCCGACATCTTGGATGTCGGCCAAGCCTCCGGGAACTCCCCCTGAGGACTGGCGTCATCGTGCGTAGCACGATGACGCCAGTCCTGGACTTAACCCTTGACTGCCACCAACGGTGGAGATAGGGAGTTCCAATGAACTCCCTATCTCCCGATCCGTGGCAGCTAGGGGTTAAATTTTGGTATGGTTGGATCGGCCAGAGCATGGCCGTTCCAACGATACCAAACATGAAAGTGAAAAATAAACACTTTTTTTTTTGGTTTGTTAATGCAGCAATATTGTTCCCATTTCAATTATAATGTGAACAATGATGCTGCACTAACGATTTTTGTATGCGGTGCGTTTGTTAAAAATAGTGTCATTTTCCCCAAAAAAAAATGTAACGAGACCCCATCTCTAATTTTTTTAACAAGCGCACCCCATACAAAATATAACCGCAATTGCTCGCATGTTAAAATGTGGAAAAAAACACTTTACACGTTGTAAATTATTGAAAATACATATTTTATTGCATTTTTTGTTATAATATACAGACATGACATAACGTATACATATAATAATGACATATTATGAATCTACCGAGTCTGACGGAAAGAACGATATATAATATTTCTGGGTCATATACTAAAATAAGCCTTCAAAACACGTTTAAACATGATGCGCAAAACAGGTAAAAATGACCTCAGCACAGGGGCGGGAAAAGCCTCAGCAGCAAAAGGGTTAAAAATGTCCTCGGATTTTATTTTTTTTAGAAATGTGTCGCCTTACCTTAGCCTGGTGGTCAGTGGGGGCTCCCTAGATCCTGGTGGGGGCTGGGGGGGTCTGCCGTGGCTGCAGGTGCAGTGACTCCCTCCCTGCGCTGCCTGTCTCTGCCACATGCACCCGGGCGGCTAGCCCGCACAGTCGCAGCTCTGTCATCCGGCGGCCGCATGCTCCTCAAGGGGATCCTTGGGAGGCCCCTGCAGGCTGCCCTCTACAGCGCCTGATTAGAGTGCCGTGTCTGCCTGATGTTTTAGTAACAAGAATGTTTTATCCCATAGGCTTCAATGTTAACCCTTTCGCTGCTGAGGCGTTTCACGCCTCTGTGCTGAGGTCATATTTACCGGTTTTGCTCATCATGTTTAAATGCGTTTTGAAGGCTTATTTTAGTATATTACCCAGACATATTATATATCGTTCTTTCCGTCAGACTCGGCAGATTAATAATATGTCATTATTATATGTATACGTCATCACCTGTCTGTATATTATAACAAAAAATGCAATAAAATATGAATTTTCAATAATTTACAACGTGTAAAGTGTATTTTTTTCACATTTTAACATGCGAGCAATTGTGGTTATATTTTGTATGGGGTGCGCTTGTTAAAAAAATTAGAAATGGGGTCTCGTTAAATTTTTTTGGGGGGGAAATTACGCGATTTTTAACAAACGCACCGCATACAAAAATCGTTAGTGCAGCATCATTGTTCACATTATAATTGAAATGGGAACAATATTGCTGCATTGACAAACCAAAAAAAAAAAAAAAACTTTTTTTTTTTTTTTTATAATTTTTTTTAAATATTTTTTTATTTTTATTTTTATTTTTTATTTTTTTTAAAAAACTTTTTTCACAGTCATGTTTGGTATCGTTGGAACAGCCATGCTCTGGCCGATCCAACAGTACCAAACTTTAACCCCTAGCTGCCACGGATCGGGAGATAGGGGGTTCATTGGAACCCCTTATCTCCACCGTTGCTGGCAGCTAGGGGTTAACTCCAGGACTGGCGTCATCGTGCTATGCAGGGGGAGTTCCCGGAGGCTTGGCCGACATCCAAGATTTCGGCCAGCTCCGGGAAAGGATCACAAACCGGCGCTTTTCAGCGCCGATTCGTGATCCGGCTCCCCAGGGGTTAATGACAGCCACCGTTTGGAAGGGCAGGCTGTGCCCTTCCAAGCGGTGCCTGTATTAACCCCCTGCTCCCCGGCGATTGGGAGGGAGAGAGGTCCGAAGGATCACCCCCCCTCCCTTTCAGGCGCCTCCTTCGCACATGCAGGGGGCGCCTGAATTAGATGTCATCGCGTCGCCGCGATGACATCTAATGTCCCCGCCGGGCTCCCAAGTGCTGGGCTGACATCCAAGATGTCAGCCCGCACCGGGGGGCGCAGCAATCCGCCGGAATCCGGTGGATTGCTGCCTCCTGTGGCACAGGAGAACCACTTGGCTGGACGCGCTGAGCGCGTCCATAGCAGCCAAGTGGTTAAAAATATTCCTGTTTTAATTCAATATCTAATAAACCGTTGCTTATAATATTCTGCAGTAAAGAGTCTCTTTATTTCTAGATTTTTTAGTATTTTTTAAGCATTTTTTATACTTTAAAAAAATTTCTAACCGAACACGCCAAAAAGTTCGAAGTTTGCGAACTTTCAAATTGCCAATGTTCGAATCGAACTCCAAACTGATCGAACCAAACAGCTCATCCCTGATTACTGATGTGATAGGTTTTACATCCAAATTTGAACCAATGCTGGAATCATAATAGTTCAAGATAAATGTGCATTTCAGTTTGTGGGAGATTAGATCTTCTAAAAGCTCCATCATTTACAGTTACTAGTAGGGCCACTGTAAAAAAAAAAAAACAGTAGTCAGAAACTAAAAAGTTGAATTGTAAAAAAATAATTATATTGGAAACAAAAAAACAAAGCATAGATTATCAAATGTGTCATACTGTATATATATATAATATTAATATGTATATTAGTGTGTTCTGTGTAAATCATCAAAAACACAACTAACGTGACCACCCTCTCGATTAAAAAAAGAGTAAATATTAAATATATACTCTATCAGGGTTATTCAAAGAGATCCGAATTGTGGCCGAAAGGTAACCGAACACTGAAATTCAGTTTACGGTTACCTTTCCTGGCCATTCGGCTATCCAGAGAGCAGGCAGTTCGCCAAATGTTGGCGAATTGCCTGCACATATGGAGCATGTTCGAGGGCAGTGAAATCCCCATAGAGAAGCAATGCTTCGTCTATTCAGAGAAACACAAAACCAGCAGTGAAGGGTTGCCGAATTTCCCTGCTGTTCGGTGGTTTCATTCGACAAGTTTATTCAGGCGAATCCCATAGGCTTCATTGTTAAAAATATTCCCATTTTAATTCAATATCTAATAAACCATTGATTATAATAATCTGCAGTAAAAAGTGTCTTCGTGTATAGATTTTTTTAGGATCTGCATTTTTCGGGATTTTCACTTTTCACTTTTCAAACATTCAAGCATACTGTTGGTTTTTTTTCACTCCATTCGTCTGCGGTGTCGGCTTTTTCCAGCGGCTGCTCTGCACTGAGATCGGCGGCTGCTCGGGTTTCTCCGGCATGTTCAGGGTGATTAATCCAGATGTTTTTGCGGGTTTCGGTGTGCGTTTGCCGGGTTTTGCGGTGAGTGTTCGGCCGGTTTGCGGTGGCTTTTCCCTGCATTACGGCGGCCCTGTGGTGCTTGCTGAATACAACGCAGGGTCGCCGAAATGGGATCGCCAAATCGCGCCGAATTGAAGAGAACGAAAAGTCACCGAACGTGCGGTGACTTTTCGATTCTCTTTGAATAACCCTGTATCTGTATCTGCTTGCTCCAATGGGCTCTTTCCCATCAAGCGCAAACCGAAAACAGCATAAAAACATAGAAAATAGGAGATGTATCTGAAATATTTATTTATTTACTTGCAAAGTATTTTACCAGGAAGGATACATTGAGATTTCTCTTGTTTTCAAGTATGATAAAAATGATAGACACAAAGTGCAGAACGTATATACAAAAACCACTCAAATAGACCCCATGGGGAATTGCACTCACAAGATAAATATTGAAAAATGGCACATTACTGGTTACCACTCTGTAGTTGTTTTCAGGATCTGTCAATCACGAAACACCACCTGGAATCTGGCTCTCACTAAGATCTTCAGTAAGGATCCGCCAAGACACCCCCTGACATTCAGGTGTATTTCAGTGAAATAATTCATATAAAAATTAACTTTAATGGTAACAATATATATAATCCAACACGTTTCTTCTTGTAATAAAAACATAAGACTTCATCAGGGATAAGTCATGCCTACCAATGATTTGCTGATCCACCAAGACATCAGTTTGCCCTGTTTTCTCTGTGAAGCAAGTCTCTGCAAGTATGAGCTTGTGGAGTCCATAGGAATCCATAGAGGCATGCATCTCGGGCCACGAGATCTGCTCTCGCTTGCTCTCGTGAGATTGCGCAGCTCCGGGAATGTTTAGGAGGGACACTTTCAACTAAGTGTCACAGAAAACTATTCCATGACTACCATAAATACGATCAAAATCTATTTCCATTCAAGGCAAGACTACATTACATCACATCAGTGTTTACAGTTACAGTTACAAGTATTTATAAACGCCAAAAAATTCCTTAACGCTGTACAACGGGAGAGACAGAATAGCAACATACATATATATTACACACGCAGAGCAGAAGGAGGGAGGACCCTGCTCGAGAGCTTACAATCTAGGAGGAGAGGGTGACCCATTAGATGAGGGTGAATAGGGTAGGTGAAGTGGCGGGTTGCAGGAAGTAGGGGAGATCATGGTGTGAGCCTATAGGCTTCTCTAAAGTAATGCGTTTAGACTTTAAAATATAGCTGAGGCAAGAAAATAAAGAATTGTTACTTACTACAATGCAAGAAAATCTGTTACTATGATTAATAATTTAAAAGCAAGGGAAGACATTACACGACGCAATCGAGGAGGCAATAAGTATTGAATGTAGAGTTTATTGACATTAAAGAGTAATCTGGACATGGTCATCTACCGTGCGTATTGCAAAGAGTCTCTGTATTGGTCTGGCAGAAAGATAGGGGCATCCAGAGCCAAATGATGTGAGTTACATGCTATGTATGTATCTATGTAATGATGTAATATGGAGTCAGTCATCACAATATACCAATAAACCTCATCATTTAAAGTTGAAAAGTGTATGTAGGCCTTTGGAATGCAAATCAGTAGTTGTATCTTTTCAAAGCTGAGCAGCTCACAAGTCACAAACTAATTTACATGATTACAACAACCCCAAACCAGCTAGTGATCATTTACAGTATATGGGGAAATCTGAGGTCAGGAAGTGTAGCTTTCAAGTACAGAGGAGAAGTGTTCTGTTTGTTTAACTAATGATCTGTAATGTGCCATAACCAGACCACAAACAGCTTTCTGCTGTTATGTCCTCACATGGTGTGATCCAGCATCCTGTCTACAATTCTTGACACATTGTTACTGTGCCTATTTCTAAGCCATCATACTCTGTTACAATCATTTTGGTGCCCAACCATTCTTTGTTATCATTCATTGTCTATCTAGTACAAATCTTATATTTTGCTGCTACACTTACCAGCTCCACAGTGATATTGAAGGTGTTATTCACTAACCACCATTTGTTCACTGAAAGAGCGTTGACTATATTTCAGCAAACTATGGTGGATGACGCACAGTGAATTCACTATTTAGAGAATTTTTACCATAGTTCACTGTACTTTTCACCATTCTTTCCACCGTAGTTCCTGACAATGTTGCTCTGCATAGTTCTCCACGTAGATATCCATGGCGTTGACCTGGTGGGGTTTATAAAAGTAGAGCTATCGGAATCTGAAGGTGTCCTATCTCCGCTGCAAAATCTTCTCCAGTTTTGCTGAAGTTAAAGGGTTTTCCCAACATCATGACGTCATGTGTCATGACGTCAGTGGGCCAGGAGGAGTCTACCCGATCAGCATCACTCGTGACATGGGAGAAGAGAAAGCCCTGCACCATTGCTGGAACAACAGAAAGGTAAGTAATTATGATGATGAGTCGCTCACAACATCGCGTCGTCCGCACCACAGGGTGACTTACAACGAGAGCTTCTCATCGTTCACACTTAAGAGGTCAAATGCTATTTACGGTTGTGTTTTATTCATCCACTCAAATTATATATTTGTTTTTTCAACAGATTCAAAATATGTTGTTTCTATGTGCATGTGTCATGTAACGGCAGAAATGTAAGGTCAAAAAAAGTGTACATTTTTATTTCGATTTCAATCATATACAGCATTTAAATTCATTTTTCCACATTTTGCCATTAAGCAGAGTAGTCAAGCCATACAACATAACAGTTTGAGCATTGCGCTTCAATTTTTCCATAGCTTATTCCATCCGTGACACAAGCTCTGCTTCTCTTGTGTAGAACCTCCCATGTAGAAAAAGGCATTGACGCCCAAGCTTGTGTTTTCCCTTTTCTGTGTCTACACTATAGAGTGGTATACTTTACTAATGGAGGGAACCTACAGCTCCATAAATACTATAAAATGTTTTTATGTTTCCTTTTGCTCTGTATTAAACTTAGAAAATCCATATGCTCCAAAATACGTTACGCCCAGGTTGTGTTTCTATAAATGTCCATTCTTGAGGTGCAGAGGGAAGAAGACATCACTTTCATGAACTGACATTTAATACAGTGATTTCCAGCCTTTTTCATCTTAGGGAACATTGACAAATAACCAAATATGTCAAGGCAGGCACATCACATGCTGTTATATACGGATACATTTTTATCAAGAAACAGTCTTGTTTTATTGAGTTCAATTCAATAATACACATCCTGATATGCTACATTCAATTTGCAACCTTTTAGTACCACTGAAAACCCAAACGATGTGACAATTAGAAAAGCGTCAGCTTATAATAGAATAGTGTAAAACCAAAAATACTGCTATTAAGTGGGAACCTATGTGATATATCTTCCCAGTGGCAACTTAAAAATGGTAAACCAAGACACAAAAAAGTTCCCTTAAACGCAAAGTGAATATTAAATGAAACAAAGACAAAAGACAAAAAAAATCATGCTTTGTGTACATATAAATAAATAGATACGTATGTGCTGAGTTGGCCCAGTTTTCATGTAACCTCAAAAAATAAAAGAGGACAATAATTGTAACAAGAGCCCAAGGTCCAATATTTTCCCTCGGCCGTCTCGAGTCGTTCACCTTCGCCAGCTCCCAGATTCTCCCCTCAGCCCACATTGCCGGAACAATGTCAGATCTTAATTTTTCCCAATAAAGCACACGACACCATTCATTTTGGGTTAAGCAGACTCTCTCTGGCCATTTCACATGGCCTGCTTTTATTTGGTTCAGAATCAGATAACAACAGTTAACATTCCCACCTCCCAGACATTACGGCACCGCTAGTCAGCCTGCTCTCCATCGGGTCCTCTTAGAGTGCAAGCTCTTGAGCAGGGGCTTCTCTGATACTGTTCTATGTGTTTAACTTGCATGTATATTGGTTATCTTGTCTTTCCCATTGTACAGCGCTGCGTTACTTGGTGGCGCCTTATAAATAACTGTAACTGCAGTCATACAGAGCAGAGGTCCTTGTTTGGGGGGATTCCAGGGGAGCAGCGGCAATCTAGGGGTACCTTTTGATAGCTCGGACACCTAGGGTGTCAGTCCAAAAAGCACCCAGATCTAGGGGCAGGGGCACAGATGGCAGCATATAGTAGTTATTCCCAGCTGATGCCGCATGGTCACTGCTGCCTGAGCTCCTGGGGTGAAGAAAGGCTCAGCAACGTGGGTTCCCAATGGAGCTCCCTCCTGAAAATCACCACAACGGTAGCTCCCCTGAAGAGGATCCTAACACAGAAAGATCACCCTGCTGGAGCAAAGGGTTTTCAGGGCACCGAGGTTTAAAGTTTCTGCAGATGGCTCCATTAAATTCAATGCGGTGTATTCCTGGAATGGGATTGGTTGGCCCTTCTAGCTACTTGGATGGTGATTGGCTGGGGCTTCAAACCCAGCTCATGCTTTCAAACCCAGTGAACAGGAGGGACAGGCTTAAAGGCAATTTGATTACGTGCTGATAGGGGGGGAGTCACAAAAACACCACTTTAAACATTAAAACATAAACAGACAAATAGCTTACATGAGGGGAATAGCAGAGGAGCGAGGTTTTAGTACAGTCCACAGTCCATGAGCAAGGGATTCCACAATATTGCTTCCCCTTTCTGAAGTATACAATCTGGGGTTGCCCAGACGGGTAATTTCGAGATTGGCTGGTATCTCCATAGAAAAGGGTTGGGTATCCGGGCCGACTACCCCGCATCCTAGGGGTACGCATCTGGAACTCCCAGCCCCATCCACAATTCTACAATAAGCTTCCTCGGCCATTTGTGAATAGGCACCAGTAACAAATCAGTACTTGAAAAAGGGCCACCCCCACCCTCTCGCTGGGGCTGAATCCACCGCCGGGGCGAAGTACCCCCTGTACTCTCTCTCGGGGACACACTCTGCGGTTGGGAAGCGGTACCAGCCATCTCTGCTCCCAGAATCACAAACTGCCGCTGGGGAGAAGGAATACAGTATTTTAAAGGAATTGGAATTATGATCGTCCGATGCTCTATGGAGAGAGATGGATCAAGGCCCTAACAATGAATGAACTGTAAAAGGTGTTCTGAAACAACAGAACATGCGATGGAGAAATAGATTGGAAGCGGGTTACATATAGGGAGAAGAATAGCGGAAGTGACGTTACGGCATAATACCGGAAATTACGTAACGGCAACCGGTGAGCAGATCGGACCTTATATGGCTAACACCGCAGAGTCAGAAGGACCAATGGGAAGAAAGGAAGGATTATAAAAGAACTGGAGAGAGGAAGGGAAGGTTTATACACATTGCCTGTACTTTTAAATTGTTTTATTTTGTTTATAGCCCTTGAGAAAGTCTTAGCGACGAAACGCGTTGGGCATTCTTTTATTGTTATTAATAAAAAAAAATATTTAATCATAACCTTCCCGTCTCCATCGTGTGGTGTGTATTCCAGACGGATACTGGAGAAAATTTGTCGCTGAGACGTTACGATGCATGGATCCTTGTTGTGAGTGATCTGCAGGATATGGAGTGAATCGCCACTTACAAATATAGACTGTGGTTTATCCACCCTAATCGTTTTTTGTTCTGTACGTTTATGGAGATTGGGAATACCTCCAAGGGGAGCTGATCCATTATAAATTAAGTACCCGGTGTCAATATTATTCTTGCTGGGGAGCGGTATCGCCAGTACTTGCCTGCTGCCGTTGGGGAGCGAGGCCGGCTGCCTCCCCTCCCTGGAACCTGCTTGGTGGCTGGTGTAAGGATGGGATGGTTATCCGTCCCTCGGCCTCCTTGGTGGCTCTTCTCCTCCCTAGAGGTCACTTTATGCTGCAGCTGCAGGGTCTTTGTCTCCTTGGTTGTAACATCGACCCGGAGCTTGGTTTGTAGTTGGGGAGCGGAGCAAACTACCTCCTATCCCTTGGATTGCTGCGGGAAAGCAGTACTGCCAGTACCTTCTCCCTGGGGTACTCTCTGCCGCTAGGGTAACAAGGGGATGATTGTAAATTCCTGGGGCTCCTCATTTTCCCCGATCTCTGGAGCCGTCGGTTGAGGCCAAAAGTTAGCACCCCGCTGTTGCAGTGCCTTTCTCTCTATTGGGGTGGGAGACCGCTCCCCCATGCACAAACTGTCCTCCTTGACCTCTGGAAGATCAGCTGCTACAACCTGGGAATCTGGGTCAGCTGCCCTGCCATTCCCTGGCACCAGGGGAAGGAACGCAGCTTTACGGGCCAGACCAAGTACGCTGACACCCGCTCCTCCACCCATCCGCAGGTGGAAGCGCTGTGTTGGGGTTCGGGGCCTCCTGCCAAGCATTCCAGCAGATGGTCGGTGGGGGTCTCAGTCTCACCCACCATCACCCCGCAGTCCTCTTTCCATAGTGGATAACCTCTCGGGGTCACATCAGTGGAGACTGCAGTCCCATCCACGTTTGCTGGACAAAGATCCTCTACTACCTGAAGACAGGGGTCAGGGGTGTTCTGCAAGGCTGTCACCTCTTCTGTTGGTACTTCAACACGTCACAATCCCCAGGCCCCAGAATCTGCTGCTGAGCTGAATCTAGCGTTTTTTTATAGGCCACCTTCAGCTCCCATTCCTGGAAACTTATAAAATCCCAAATCCTTTTGCAACCAGGGCACCTCTGAGAGATTCAGCAGTTTCTCTCGATACTTTCGGATCCCCTCCAGACGCCACTGCGACTCGCTCCCGCAGGCTGGGTCTGTAGTAAGCTTCTCAAATAACAATCCAGGGCCCTGAAAATAATATTAGGGCAATATAGTCTGTGCAAAACAAACAATAATATGCTGTTAAATAGCCAATCACGTGTTCCAGAGCCTACATACAATTGGCTCTGTATATGGTGCATTGTGCCGATTAGAAGGATGGCACTGTCCTTGGCATAGTTAAGCGGGATAATCCTCCAGACTTCTTCTAGATTCAGCTTCAGAGAAAAGAGCTTCTGATACCTAGGTAGGTGTTATGCCACTTGTTAGGTGATATAAGGAACAGAAAGACTATGGGTCCATGTATAAAAACAATACATTTATTAAATATGACATAAAAACATATGCATAAATAAAAGCCTGGATAAAACCCTGAATAGGGGGTATAGAGGTATCCCTGTACACATTTTGCCGATCCTCGTCAGCTTCCTCAGTCAGTGTGTGGTCCCTTTCTCTTGACTGCTATAAATAGAGTCCTTATTAGTCTTACAATGGTGGCAGCTGCGTCCTGCTCCATGCGGCTTAAAACTAAACTAAAAGTATCGTATGGTGTTACAGTACCACTGTCCTAATACATAAACACAGTGTCACCTCATAATAAAACTGTTTCAAAACAGCAGACCTGTTCAGCCCCATTTTATATGTGACTATTACTATTGCATAAATTATATGTCTATATAAAACACATAAATCCAGTCCAGCACTCTGCTCCCACTACTCATGGCAATGTACATTGTGTCACGGATCCCCCTGATTACTATAGTGGTGGTCCCTGTACGCAGGTCACTCTCTAACCTTCCGATCCTTAGAGTGGTCGGTACGACTAGACAGACTACTAGAAGGGCAGTACAGAACACATACAAGAGAGACGTCACGGATCCCTCTGCTATCTGGCTAGTGGTCCTATACGCAGGACACTCTCTACCCTTCCGATCCTTAGAGTGGTCGGCACGACTAGACAGACACAGAATGATACACAAGAACTAGAATAGTTAAACTCCTCCCAGACCCTAACAATACAAGGGGTGGTCTGATGTGTGCTTGGGGTGCCACACAGACTGACCTCAATACCAGAATAGAGGAGTAAGTCAATACCAGGAGTATTCACAGAATCGTTGATTTGCCAATACCAGGGGTCATGCACAAATCGTTAGTTTGCCAATGCCAAGGGTCATGCACAGAATCGTTAGTTTGCCAATGCCAAGGGTCATGCACAGAATCGTTAGTTTGCCAATGCAAGGGGTCATGCACAGAATCGTTAGTTTGCCAATGCCAGGGGTCATACACAGAATCGTCAGTTTGCCAATGCCAAGGGTCGTACACAGAATCGTTAGTTTGCCAATGCCAGGGGTCATACACAGAATAGTCAATAATATAGTAACAATATACAAGAGCTCTGCGGGAAGTAACTACCACATCAGGCACCGGCTTCTCTGAGAGTCTGGGCTTTAAACCCGGCGGGTCCGCGCCAGCCCGCCAGGCCCCGCCCCCCGGCGTCCCCACGTGTGCGGAAGCGACCGCAATATCACTCGGCGCCTGGCCAGCGAGCAGCGAGGAAGCTGCTGCCAGGTGCCCGGGGGGTGCGGGGGCCAACGTGACAGAACCCCCCCTCTACGGGCGGCCACTGGACGACCCCCAGGGCGCGGGGATGAGCCAAATAAAAAGCCCTCACCAACCGAGGAGCATGAACCTCAGTAGCCGGAAGCCAAGAGCGATCCTCCGGACCGTAGCCCACCCAGTCAACCAAGTACTGAAGGACCCCCTAGAAACCCTGGCGTCCAGAATGGCTTCAACTTCAAACTCCTCCTCGCCCTCCACAGAGACCGGAGGAGGGGGGACACGGGCCTTGGTGTACCGATTACACAAGAGTGGTTTCAAAAGGCTCACGTGGAACACATTGTGTATCCTGATATGGGAGGGCAGTGCCAAGCATAGGAGACCGGATTGATTCGCCGCAGAATCTTATAGGGCCTATGTATCTGGGTGCCAGTTTCATGGAGGGTACTAAAAGCTTGATGTTCCGTGAAGAAAGCCAAACCCTGTCCCCAACTTGATACACGGGTGCCGGCCTCCTGTGTCTGTCGGCCTTGATCTTCTGGGTAACACTACTATCCTCCAGTGCCCGTTTAACCCTTCCCCAAGTTTCTTTTAATGAACTAAATGCTCATCCAGAGCAGGAATCGCGGTATCAGGAAACGTAGCAGGGAGCACGGGAGGATCAAAACCGTAAACAGTGAAGAAAGGGGAATGTCCTGTGGCTTCGCTTACTGCACTGTTCAAGCATACTCTGCCCACGGTATCAGGTCTGACCAGTTATCTTGTCGTTCGGATATAAAGCACCTGAGATATTTTCTCTATATTTGGTTGGCTCGTTCCTGCCCCGTTGGTCTGGGGGTGATAGGCCGAAGAGAAGGATAGGTCTATCCCCACACTCTTGCAAAACCCTTTCCAGAATCTGGAGACGAATTGGGTCCCCCTATCCGAGACAATCCCAAGAGGAATACCGTGTAAGCGGACCACATTGGAAATAAAAATGGGCACCAGTTCGGCTGCCGAAGGAAGTTTCCGAAGAGGAATATAGTGACCCATTTTGGAGAATCGATCTATGACCGTGAGTATTACAGTATTCCCTCTTGACTCGGGTAACTCTTACTAAAATCCATAGCTAAATGCGACCATGGTTCGTTCGGGGATTGGCAGAGGCTTGGAGTAAACCAATGGGCGCTGTTTGGGGACTTTTATGTCTTGTGCACACCTCCTCACACGGTTATGTAATCTTTAACATCACGGCGCACCGTGGGCCACCAAGAGAGTTTACGTATGCTAGACACTGTTTTGTGGTGATCCCCATGTGCCCAGAGGTTTTGTTATCATGATACAGTTTTAATACTTCTTCTCTTTCGTTCTCAGGTACAAAGAGTTTCGCAGGAGGTCTCTCCCCCAGGAGCTGTCCCTGGGCGGTCTGCAATCTCAAACATCAGAGGAGACGAGACACTAATCGTGGTAAGAGCTATAATTCTTTCCTGGGGTACAATGGGATGCTGATCTTGGATGTTATGTTCGTAGGATTCGTACTGTCTTGACAATGCGTCTGCTTTAAATGTTTCTTGACCCAGGTCTATATGTGAGGACGAAATTAAAGCTGGAAAGAAACAATGACCATCTCGCCTGTCTGGCATTCAACCGTTTAGCGTCTCCAATGTACGTGAGATTCTTATGATCGGTTATGATGACAATGGGGTCCCTAGACCCCTCCAATAAGTATCTCCACTCCGTCAAGGCTGCGATTACTGCTAAACAACTCTCTATTTCCGATATCATAGTTCCTTCTGCCGGGACAACTTTCGGAATAGAAGCCGCATGGATGCAAGGGTTTGTCGGGTGCCTCCCTTTGGACAAGACTGCACCAAGACCTAGCTCGGAGGCGTCAACTTCAACCTGGAAAGGCAGAGCCGGATCAGGATGTCGGAGAACAGGGGCAGTAGTGAATGCCTTTTAAGTGCCTCAAGGCTTGACTGGCCTGGGTGTCCATTTCTGATTCACCAGCCCTTTTTTAGTCATAGCCGTGAGGGGAGCTACCAAGGCCGAAAATTTTTAATGAACCTCCGGTAGTAATTAGTAAACCCCAGAAACCTCTGGATGGCTTTAAGCCCTTGGGGTAAAGGCCAGTCAAGAATCGCTGAGAGTTTTTTAGGATCCATTTGGAAACCCTCAGGGGTTATTATATACCCAAGAAAGTGCACTGTCTCTATGTCGAATAAGCATTTCTCTAGCTTACAGTATAACCCAGCCCTCAATAGTCTCTTCAACACTTGTTTCACGTGGGCGTGATGAGTTCCCCTTATCAGGAGAGTATATCAGGATGTCGTCCAGATATACTATAACGAACGTTTGCAGAAAGTCCCTTAGGGTGTCGTTTATGAGGTCCTGGAAAACGGCTGGCGCATTGCATAACCCAAAGGGCATCACCAGGGTATTCATAATGCCCGCTACGTGTATTAAAAGCCGTTTTCCATTCGTGCCCCTTCTTAACCCTGACCAGGTTGTATGCTCCGCGTAAATCAAGTTTAGTATAAATACGGGCCCTTTAAACGGTCGAACAATTCTGTTATAAGAGGTATTGGATATGCATTTCTTATGGTAATCCTATTCAAACCTCTATAATCGATGCAAGGTCGCAGGTCACCCTCTTTTTTTGGAAACGAAAAAGAAACCTGCTCCTGCTGGAGAGGAGGATCGTCTGATGAATCCTCGCTCTAGATTCTCTCTATATATTCCTCCATAATGTCGTTTTCCTTTTGTGACAAAGGGTATACGTGTCCTCTAGGAGGCATAGTACCAGGGAGTAACTCTATAGCACAGTCATAAGGACGATGCGGTGGTAGGACCTCAGTCCTGGTTTTAGAGAACACCTCCTTTAGCGCCATATAACATTCAGGGACTTCAGTGGACAAAGGAGGTGCTGTGGCAATATTGAGGCTACCAATCACATCAACCCTGCCCAGGCACTTTGACTGGCAACTAGGACCCCAACACTTTATATCTCGCTGGGCCCAGTCAATCACCGGGTTATGTTCCGTTAACCATGGGAACCCTAGAACGACAGGACAGGAGGGAGAGTCGATAACCTGGAATCGTATGATTTCACGGTGCAGAACTCCTGTAGTCATGCACACATCGATAGTGTCGTGAGTGATATGGGGACATGACAGGGGTTTCCCGTCTATGGCTTCTACATAAGAGGCCTCTCCTTCAGAACTAGAGGTAAGAGGTGGTTGGCGGCAAAACATCTATCCATAAAATTACCTGAGGCTCCAGAGTCTAGGAACGCCTCAGACTCGAGGTGAACCCCCTCCCAGGTGAGGGAGATGGGTAACAGAATCCGAGTTTTTTTTTCTCATTCATCCACAAAGGAGGCATACAGAGAACCAATAACCTGGGTATTAACTGTTTTTTGACCTGATTTGCCACTCTCACCCCTGCTACCCCTGGGTCTCTGAGGACATTGAAGGCGGAAATGATCTGCCCCGGCACAATAAAAACAGAGCCCCCTTTCTCTCCTGTGAGCTCTCTCTGCCTCTGAAATACCCGTTTTACCTATCTGCATGGGTTCAATGGCCGGTACATCGGTCTTAACGGTCTCCAGGTTACCTGATGCAGTGGTATGCCTGGGTACTAAGGGTAAAGGAGGCAGGACCCTTCTGGGTCTATCTCTGGGGTGTCTCCTTTCCCTGATTTGATCGTCCATGGCAATGCAGAAATCAACCAAATGATCCAGATGTTCTGGTAATTTTAAGGGAGCCAATTCAAACATAAACGCCTCGTTCAGACCTTCGGTAAAGGCCAGTGTTAAAACGTCGTTCGGCGGCAGTGTACCTCAGAAGACAAAGTCTTAAACTCAATGGCATAGTCGGAGACCCTCCTATTACCCTGTTTGATGTGAAACAGGGATCTACCCGCATTGGTAGCCCTCCTAGAGGGATCAAAGGTACGCTTTAAACTCGGAGGTAAAACCCTCATAGTCATAAATGATGGGTTTCTTGTTCTCCCACAAAGGGCGTGGTCCACAATAACTTTTTTCGGTCAAGTGATTAATCAGATAGCCTACTTTGGCTTTATCAGACATACAGGACCCTGGATTGTTTTCGAACAAGATCTCGAGTTGGGTCAGAAAGCCCCGGCATAAGTTTGGCGTTCCATCATAACGTACGGGTGCCTTCATACTGAGCCTACAACCCTCGAGAGCGCCGAACTGACCCTAGGCACTACTGGGTCTGGAGGGCTTGCAGTTCCAGAACTGGATCGGTTTAGCAGGGTTTGCAGGGCAAGAGCAATCTGGTCCATCCTATGGTCCTGCTCTTCTTGTCTGGCTGCAATACGTGTCAACTGATTAGAGAGGTCTGCGGGATCCATTGGCCCTGACGTAATGTCACGGATCCCCCTGATTACTATAGTGGTGGTCCCTGTACGCAGGTCACTCTCTAACCTTCCGATCCTTAGAGTGGTCGGTACGACTAGACAGACTACTAGAAGGGCAGTACAGAACACATACAAGAGAGACGTCACGGATCCCTCTGCTATCTGGCTAGTGGTCCCTATACGCAGGACACTCTCTACCCTTCCGATCCTTAGAGTGGTCGGCACGACTAGACAGACACAGAATGATACACAAGAACTAGAATAGTTAACTCCTCCCAAGACCCTAACAATACAAGGGGTGGTCTGATGTGTGCTTGGGGTGCCACACAGACTGACCTCAATACCAGAATAGAGGAGTAAGTCAATACCAGGAGTATTTCACAGAATCGTTGATTTGCCAATACCAGGGGTCATGCACAGAATCGTTAGTTTGCCAATGCCAAGGGTCATGCACAGAATCGTTTTTTGCCAATGCCAAGGGTCATGCACAGAATCGTTAGTTTTGCCAATGCCAAGGGTCATGCACAGAATCGTTAGTTTGCCAATGCCAGGGGTCATACACAGAATCGTCAGTTTTGCCAATGCCAAGGGTCGTACACAGAATCGTTAGTTTGCCAATGCCAGGGGTCATACACAGAATAGTCCATATATAGTAACAATATACAAGAGCTCTGCGGGAAGTAACCACGTCAGGGCACCGGCTTCTCTGAGAGTCTGGGCTTTAAACCCGGCGGGTCCGCGCCAGCCCGCCAGGCCCCGCCCCCCGGCGTCCCCACGTGTGCGGAAGCGACCGCAATATCACTCGGCGCCTGGCCAGCGAGCAGCGAGGAAGCTGCTGCCAGGCGCCGGGGGGGTGCGGGGGCCAACGTGACACATTGTTTGCATTCAGCCGCTTCATGTTGCATTTTCTGGCTGTATAAGAATCTTTTTTAAAAAAGCACATATTTGTAGAAACTAGACTACTCAGTGTCCCCGGTGCAAGAATCCATGAAGGCCCGCGCCTACCCCCCAAAAGTTGTACTTTTACCCCAAAGTTGTTTTTACTTTTTTTCTCCAAGCAGTAGAAAAAAGATAGTATTCACCTAGCTCACATGGATTTATATTGCCCCCAGCTCACATGGATTTATATTGCCCCAGCTCACATGGATATATATATTGCCCCAGCTCACATGGATTTATATTGCCCCAGCTCACATGGATATATATATTGCCCCCAGCTCACATGGATTTATATTGCCCCCTGCTCACATGGATATATATATTGCCCACAGCTCACATGGATTTATTGCCCCAGCTCACATGGATTTATTGCCCCCAGCTCACACATGGATATATATTGCCACCAGCTCACACATGGGTATATATTGCCCCAGCTCACAAATGGAAATATTGCCCCAGCTCACACACAGGTATATATTGCCCCAGCTCACACATGGTATATATTGCCGCAGCTCACACATGGGTATATTTGCCCCCAGCTCGTGGATATATATTGCCCCCAGCTCATGGATATATATTTGCCCCCAGCTCATGGATATATATTGACCCCAACTCATGGGTATATATTTGCCCCCAGCTCTTGGGAATATATTTGCCCCCCCTGCTCATGGGTATATATTTGCCCCCCTGCTCATGAGTATATAGTGCCCCAGCGCTCACCTTGCTCTGCGCTGCTCTTCTCCACGAGGCGAGCGGCCGCTGACATGCAGCTTGGCCACTCGCCGGAAACCACCTGACCAGCGCAGCCGAGTTCTCGCAAGATCTCGTGAGCTGGTCAGGTGGTTCCCATCCCACGCAAGCGGCCGAGCTGCAAACCAGCGGCCGCTCGCAGGGAGAGGGATGGCCGGCGGCGCTGCTCCCAGATTCCGGCACTGATTGCCGGAATCTGGCAGCGGCGCTGGGCCCCCCCTCCAGTGGCGGAATGCCAGGACCCGGTCACAAGTGTGACCGCTGCGACCCTGGTACTTCCGCCACTGGCATACGGTGACATTTCGGGGCCATTCAGGTATTCAGAGAGCAGCAATCCGTCAAATTTTGGCAAATTGCCTGCATGTACGGTGCTGTTTGACGGCAGTGAAATCCCCCATATAGAAGCAATGGTTCATCTTTTCAGAGAACACCGAACAGCAGTGAAAAGTTGCCGAAATGCCCTGCTGTTCGGTGTTTTCATTCGGCAGCTTTATTGAGGCGAATCCCATAGGCTTCAATGTTAAAAACATTCCTGTTTTAATTCAATATCTAATAAACTGTTTATTATTTTATTCTGCAGTAAAAAGTCTTTTAGGCATTTTTCGGGATTTTCTCAGCAATTTTTTTTTCTTCGTTTTTTTAAAGCATTTATTTTTTCTGTAACAGACCTTTTTATGATCAAAAAGTTAAAGGGTGCACTGCAATAAAACAGAATTTACAAAGTATAGCACTGCAATAACTGTGTAAATAATGCCCCTACTTAGGCCCGCTTCAGACGAGCGCACTTTTTCCATCCGTCTGTCCGCACGGTTTGCTGTCCGTTGTAGCTTTTCAAAGGAGTCAATAGAGAACAACACACGAAGCACGGGCGCACTTTTTCACACGCGCGCAATGCCTGTTAGAACGGACGCCAAAATGGCATCAACGTGAAAAAGCTAGACAGACGTAGAGAAACAACTGCATACAGGTTTTTTTTCTTTTCTCAAGATCAGTCAAAATTAACTGATACAATGTTACCACAATCTCATCAGTTAAAACGTACGTCCGTTACTGTGCGCAGTCAGTGCGCTCGTCTGACCCCAGCCTTAAATAAGTTTGCTCACAAGATAAAAATTCAAAACAAGCCCATCACAAGTACTCATCCGTTACTGCTCAGCTCCTGGATTCCGCCCGTTGCTGGAATTCATCACCCATGGACCTCTACCAAATATTTCTTATACAGGATTCCCTTTCAGGTATTCCCTCGGGTATGGTCCATGGTAGCATTGCAGAATAAACTGCATTCACAATGATAAGTAGGATTAAAATTTATTGGGTCAAAAAAATAACAAATAAAAGCAACAAATAAAATCAAATAATATAAGGGGTCTTGGCAAATCCGACGCATTTCGTCCTGATGGACTTTATCAAGAATGTTACCCCCAGTTTATGCAGCGCTATAAATACAGTCTTAATTTGGCGCCTTCTTCACCCTCCTCATATTTCGATTGGACCTCTTCTTCCTGGACGTGTCCGTGTCACCTTTCATTGCGTCATTTCCAGTCAGGGTTTTTTCATGATCTCGTATCACGTCATTTCTGGTCGCGTGATCACGCTGTTTTAAATGACTTTTGTTTTCACATCCACTGTGTCTGATGTGAAACCGAAAGTCGTTTAAAACAGCAAAATCACGCGTTTTTCATTTCAAATTTTTCTTTTCCGTTTTATTGTAAAATTGTTTTTTCATTTTTCTTTAACAGACCTTTTTTTCATCCATTCATAGGACCTTATATGTAAATTTCAGACATTTTCATTCAGCAGTTTTTTTGCAAACAGCATTTCAATTTTGAAACTTCCAAGCGTACTGGTTTTCTTTTTACCACGTTCGTCAGCTTGTCGGCTTTTTCCGGCGGCTGCTCTGCACTGTGATCAGCGGCTCGTCGGCTTTTTCCGACGTGTTCGGCATTGTTTTTGTGGTGGTTTCTGAAGGTTTTCGGTGACTGTTCGGTGAGTGTTCGCCGAGTTTGCGGCGGGCTTTCCCTGCACTCCGGGGACCCTGCAGATGTACTTGAATAAACCACAGAGTCGGCGAACTAGAATCGCAGAATTGCCCCAAAGTGCGGGGAACGAATGTCAGCGACATTTCGGTCCTGTCTGAATAACCCAGATTGTGTTTTCAGTTCAAGAAATCCATCCAGCTATCTCTAACAATCAACAAGTGTTGAAAAGACTTCTGATTCTGTGATCTATCATCACATATAGTTACATAGTTACATAGTTACATAGTTATATAGGCTGAAAAAAGACATGCGTCCATCGGGTTCAGCCTCTCCCACATAACCTACTGCTGTTGATCCAAACATGTTGTTGTATCGCCATTCCTTTGGAATTCTGTTTACCATTTAAATATTTTACCTATTGGGAATGCCAAACTCTCTACAAGTTATTCAGAAAGTACCGAAATTTCAGTTCTTTCTCGTTCGGCGCACTTCGGTGCAGTACGGCGATTCAAGTTTGCCCACCCTGTGGTGAATTCCTTATTCACCGTAGGGTCCCTGAAGTGCGCCGAATGTGGAGTTGTCGAAGACCGCCGATGAAAATCGCCTTTCAGCCCTTTGAACACCACGAAAAAAAGGAAGAATCAAAAAGTAAGAAAAAAAATCCAAAAAATAAATATAAAGTCAGTTTGCTGAAAATGAAAATAGAATAATATGGAATAAAAAAATTTAAAACGCGAATTTTTGTTTTATATCGAATCCTACGTGATTTGCCTGTTTAATCCTTTTCTAACTAAATCACCGAAAATCATGGCATTTCAATGACACTTTGGTGTAGTTCGGCGTTCTCTGACTAACCAATACGTCTCTATGGGACAATTTCACTGCGCCGAAGATCGCTGATTTGCAGTGATATTGTAACGGGGGAGTAGTGCCCACTAGAGTGTAGCAGAGTTGGGATCCTTAAGGACTGATAAATCTTTTTGACGTTTAAACACCGATTGTTATTCACAGAATTATACACTTGCGGCAACAAGGTGGAACAATAGACTGAATTGCTACTAAGCACTAAAGGTTTTGAGACCGATAGTCTACTTAGAGCACATAATACAAAAAGGATATAACAGAGGAAAAGGATAAGTTAGATGTGAAAGGATTTAATATAAGAAAAAATCCTGTAAACAAAAAAAAGGGGGTAACCCATATTTAAGATTGTAAAATATAAAGAGTAGTTTACAGGATGAGAATGCAGAAAATAATGGGTAGAAATGCAAAATATTATTGCAAAAAACAGGAGAAAAAAATCTTTATTATTTTTTATTGCGTCCTAATAAGGACGGTTAAAGAAAAGGTCAATGCTCGAATCGCGGCAAAGTGGTTAAAAAAGAGCCTAAACACACAAAATACATATATACAGCAAAAAAAGAGAGAAAGAAAAGATACTTTAAAATTACTGCCAATAGACTTATTGGAAATAAACCACGCTTATCCTGCTGGTTGGAACATAATTGGTGAATTTATCACAATAACATATGTATATTCAGTTCCATAAGATAAATGCGGTATATCACATGCCAGCAAAATCTCAGATGTTGCCAGTAAATAGGTCTCTAGAATACAATGTAACTGCTCGGCTAAGGTTAGCCGTAATGTTTCCTATACAAAAATAGGGTAAACAGATCAAAAGGTGCCACGATTGCATGCACCAATATTTGAATTATTGGACCAATAATTGGTATTAAGAAGTCACAAGCTGCAGACAAATATCATTGCAATAGCTAGCTGAGCTACAGGCAGGTGTGAGGTTCTCGCCCCACAAGCCACTGCTGTATGGTTAGAGTGTTTATCCCACAACCTGCCGGTACATTAGCTCGCACAGGTCTCCTATGGGGGAGGCCCTGGACCTTACGATCGCAGATTTTGTCAATAGGTGTGGCTGGAGAACATGAGCCCTGGGTTGGGTATAGGAACCTAATGAGGCCACAGACAAGACCCATCGCAGAGAAGGGACACTTCCAGTAACGTGTAAACACCCCAGCGGCAACCATGAGGTTAATCCACCAAAGCACCACACAGGTGACCATAATCAATCAGCAGAGAATAGTCAAAATCAAGCAGGGTCAAATAACAGGAGCAGGGATCGTATCCAGAAAACAAGTTGGCAACAGAGAGACAATATCAATGAATAGGTAGTGATGTGGGAATCAGACTCCACAACAGGAGTTTTAAACCCGGCGGCTCCTCATGACCATGCTGGCCCGTGCCCCCTCGGACGCCGGTCGGCCATTCCCCAGTGCTGGCAGCCAGCCAGCTCCTGGCACAGAACCTTGCCCAGACCCCAGGCCGCGTAGCAGGGGCTGAGGACATGACAGATATGTGGCAAACTGCCCCCCAAATACTTAGTCTTAGCTTAGCATATGTATGCCTGCTGTTTGTACATCTGTGTGTATCTGTATACCTCTATATGGAATGTGTATTTAATGCACTTATGGGCACTATATGGTGTGAATAGTATCTTTATGTACATTTGCAATAGAAGGTATATACGGTGAATGTATATAGCATATACAATAATCAGCCACAACATCGAACCCACCTGTCTTATATCGTATAGGCCCCCTCATGCTGCCAAAACTGCTCTCAAGCATTGAGGCATGGTCTCTACAAGACCTCTGAAAGTGTCCTGCGGTCTCTGGGACCAAGACATTAGCAGCAGATCCTTTAAGTCCTACAGGTTGTGAGGTGAAGCCTCCATGGATCCGATGTGTTACTCCAGCACATTGTGCAGATGATCACTTGGATTGAGATCTTGAGGATCTGGAGACCAAGGCAACACCCTGAAAACAGTGTCATCGTTTGTCAAACGATTCCTGAACTCTTTTTGCAGTGTGACAGAGGTGCATTATCTTGGTGAAAGAGGCCACTATCCTCAGAGAACATTGTTTCCATTAAGGAGTTTACGTGGTCTACAAGATCTTTAAGTAGGTAGGCGGCACGAGTCAAAGTAACATCCTCATGAATGCTAAGACCCAAGGTTTCGCAGCCGAACATTGCCCAGAGCATAACATTTAAACGTTACATTTCAATTACTAATAAATAACTAATTAAACCAAAGACTACAGATTAAATAAAATAAAGGGTTTAAAATTCATTTCCAGAGGCAATCACTTTTGTAAAGATTTTTTTACATGTGACGAGTAGCTGATACACGCACACAACTCCCTCTACATCATGACTCAACAGATTCACACGTCTCCTGACACGTCTCCTGACTTACTAATTAGATGTGTTCACAGCCATCTGGATGTGATTACAGAATTCTATAACCGAAGATTCCATTAATTCTAATTCCATGGAATTTCAATTATAAACTCTTGTAATAATATCTCTCTTGCCTTCAGACACACTCACACAAGTGCACATACACGTCTAAATATACACAAGCCTCCAATTATTGGGATAATATATTTATAAGAAAGGTAAGGTTAAGGTATGATAGGAATAACATAAATTCGCATCTTTCATAGTACTTTAATTTTGTCAGCGGCTAAAGTGAAAATTAAGCATTACCCTCACTGCTGTATGGCCAGAACTTCTTTTCATTCAAATTTAATTGTGTCCATTTAAGCAGGAACAGCCCATGAATTCCATTAAAGCAGGGATCTCAAACGCTGGCCCTCCAGATTTATCTGAACTACAATTCCCATGATTCTAGGGCCATCTATTTCCTTCATGGAATTCTCGGAATTGTAGTCTATGAAAATCTGGGAGGCCAAGTTTGAGATCACTGAATTAAAGGCATAATAAAGTGAAGAAAAATATAACTTTTTCATTATATTATATTAACTCGATGTGTCATTTTTATCTGAGGAACCACAGGATTTATTGTAGGTTTCATCGTATTTTCCAGTGGTTTTTCAGTTGAAGTTGGCCAGTGTTGTCTTCTTCTTGCGTTTTCACTGTAGTTTGTATGAGAAGTCTATGATGATCGATACTTTAAAACCACCAAAGTATCAACTGTTGTTACAAACTCCAGTGAAGCAACATTAAGGCTAATGTCAGACGAACGCAGTGATCACGTCTGTGTTGCCGCACAGTTTATCGTCCGTCGTAGCATAGAATCATGATCAATAGAGACCTACACACGAAGTACATGCGCACCGAACTGCGCACACACAACGCATGTGGCAAACGGGCAAGTTAGGCAAGAACGTAAAACCGCTACCACAGACGCGCAGAGTGCGCCATGTCTGCGTAGCGTTCTGTGTGAGTGATGAGAAGATGTCAGACACAGAGCATTAGCGACGTCCAGCGCCTTGACGCACACAATGGCTTTTCATATCCTTTTCGATTTTTTTGCATTTTTCATATTAATTTTGTTTCCCATAATTCCCTTTTTTTTCTACGTCCGTCAACAAAAACACTGTGTGGTGTCTACAGTATCTTCCGTCAGTACGTCTGTCCGTTATGCACACACGCAGAGTGCGCTCAGACTTCGTTCGTCTGACATTAGCCTAGATTGAGACTAGCCGCAATATGCACTTTTTTTTTTACAGAAGAACAACGGTGGTACCTTTCACCGTAGTTCAATGTTGTTTGCAGGATCTTCATTCCGCGGATAGCCAATGTTCACTGTTGTTGCAACCCACTTTTTTTCTGGCCAGGAAATGTACATATATAATAGTCATTTGGACATATGAGCATTATTTGGTATTCCGGAGCTATTAAATGTTAAAAAAACAAAGCACACACTTATTCCATACTGGATTTTATGCTGCTTCATTTCGGTGCTCCTTATGTACTTTAATTATTGTAATGTATGTGGTCAATGCAGCGAATGCGTTTCCTGGAATTAGTGTCAACGAGGCACATTATAATTAATTCTTCTCAATAACATTAAGTGAAGCAGACAGTGCGTAACTTAGTCATTCCACAATTGTAAGTTTCCTGGCTGGTCTCCTTGAAATCATCTTAATTTATTTCATTGTAATTTACTTGTTCTTGCAGGGCAGGATTTATTTTGTATTATTTATTTTTTTATGAAAGGATTTTACCAGGAAGGATACATTGAGATTTCTCTCGTTTTCAAGTATGTCCTGGGTGGTGAGTATGTACCGTTAGGTGTCTTGTCCAAGGACACTTACTGGAGAGGTTGCTCGCTGGGATCGAACCCATGACTCCACAGGCTCTCTCCATGCAGAGCGGTGACATTACCTCTACTCCACCCAGCCGGTTTACTGGTGTCCCTGCTGAATGTAGAACGCAGACATATAAACTGGTTACTTTGGAATTTCTAATTCCTGACAGGGATATCCCACATTTTCTACAATTAGGGGGGTATGCAACTATCAGATCTATTCTGTGCACTGATACCATTCAGTGTAACTTGAGTTGTCACAGTGACCTGAGTGCCTTAGACCCTCTACCCCTCCGGGGGGTGGGGGTCTAGAACAGCTAATTCAACCAGTGCTGGATTAAGATCTCTATGGGAGTTGAAGATTTGTGGCTTTTTTTTGGAATTTAGTGAAATGAAAACATATTTTAGGTTACTTAATAACGCATATACGGTTATATCTAACCAGGCAGTTACTCTGTGAGGAAATTTCCATTCAGATTTCAATGTGTAAAATTATTTTATTTTAAATTTTATCATCCAAACCTTTGTGGTTATATATTTGTAAGAATATCAATTGGTACATATTCTATGGGGAATTCTTGTTAAAAAATTGAAACGGGAACCTGTTACTGCATTTTTCTGATAAAATATACAATTTTAACAACAACAAAAAATGTAATATTGCCCTTGTGTTTTGGAGGATGGTGTTTTATGAATAATATGACTGGCAGGGTTATTCAAAGAGAATCAAAAAGTCACTGCACGTTCAGTGACTTTTCGTTCTCTTCAATTCGGTGCGATTTGGTGATCCCATTTCGGCGACCCTGCGGTGTATTCGGCGAGTACCACAGGGCTGCCGTAATGCAGGGAAAAGATGGCGCACACCGAAACCTGCAAAAACATCTGGATTAACCCCGCTGAACACGCCAGAGAAACCTGAGCAGGAGCCGATCACAGCACAGAACAGCCACTGGAAAAACCCCGACACCGCTGACGAATGGAGTGAGAAAAAAAAATTTGCTTTAAGGTTTGAAAAGTGAAACGCTGTTTGCAAAGAAACTACTTGTCACGGGATGGCCCAGCACCCTCAGCCAGGGGCGGTGCAGTGACAATGGGGACATGGACACTTGGGTGTGGTGGCACGCACCTTGTTTGTTGGTATTTTTATTTAGAGGTGACAATTGTGTGGTGTTAATAAAGTGTTTCCCGTTGGTTATGGTGTAATGTATTTTCCCCTTTTGTTTGCCTTGCTCGCCGCCATTTTCCGATCCTTGTGGCGCAGTTGGAATTTCGATTCGGAAAATGGCCGATTCGAACCATCCGGTTCGAATCGTAAAATGGCCGATTCGGACCATCCGGTCCGAATTGGCGACTCCCTGAAGGCTAAGGGCCAATGGGTCCTGGGAGGGCGGGCAAGGAGTCCCATTGTATTCTAATTGTGTGGAGAAGTAATAAATGCTTGTACTGTAAACAATAAACCCAGTTCCTGCAGTGCATTCAGCTTTGTCTGGTGTGGCTTGATTCTCCGCCGTATTTTCGGATCTGAGTGTCCCCCGCGGCCTCAGAGTACGGTGCCCACCCGGATACGATCCGAATCAAGCGCGCTGACCCTGCATCGAGCATCGGGGCAGAGGCGCTGCTCAGGAAGATTCGATCGGAGAAATACAGAGATCCGAATCGAACGGCCCCGCCGGGAGCCGCGCCCCGGCATTTGCGGTAAGACCCGCACTTCCCACTGGTCCCGCCCGATCCGAAGCACCCTTCCCTACCGATCCGAAGCACCCTCCCCTACCGATCCGAAGCCCTCCAGTTCCGATCCGACCCGCCATCCTTTCCCGACTCGAATCGCCACCGCTCAAGATCCGAAAAGACACCCGCCCCCGGATCGGAAACGTTTCCCACCTAAGAACCGAAACGTTTCCACATAAGATCCGAATCTTCCTCCGCGGCCGCTAGGGCCGATTCCCGCAGGCGTCCCACACCCGCCAGGTCAGGGAACCAGTTGCTCGGGACGCTGAGTGCTGTATGGCTCAGTGGTCGGACTGGTTCCAGGCAGGGGTCCCCTTCTCCGCCCGCTAACCCTATCCTAGGGTCACGCCAGGCCGCACGAGACGCCGAGTGCGCGACACTCGGTAGTCGGGCCAGCGGTAAGCGACGGGGTCACGCAGATAGAGCACACCCGCAGGCGGAACAACATCTCCATTCCGTCATACTGGTGGCAGCGGTGGGATAGCTCTCTGCAGACCCCAGGGGGACCCTCATCATGATCAAGTATTCTGCCTATAAGCGGGACGTCCTGCGCGGGATGTTGGAGAATCGGGGCGGTGTCCCGGGCTCCAAGAGTCGGGAGACCCTGATGGAGGAGTTGCGGAGAATAGATCAGGCGGAGGCGTTCGCGGAGTTGCCCGCGGACCCAGTACCGGCTGCCGTCCCCGCTGAGGCCGAGGATAGCGAATTCTGCCGGAAGATGCGGGAGCGGATCTCCATGATGGGTCCGGCTCCATCGGAAGCAGAACTGAGGAAACTGGGTCGGGAACTCGGTCAGGAAGAGGAGAGGGAGAGAGAGCGGGTGCACGAACTGCGGCTGGCCGAAGTGCGAAGCCGGCGGAGTAGCCGCTCGCCATCGGACCGATATTCCGACCGGAAAGTGCCGTTCCAGGCGTTCAAGGAGTTCCGGGAAGCCGAGGAAGAGATCGAAAGTTATCTCCAGGACTTTGAGCGCCTGTGTCGGGTGCATGAAGTGCACCGCGCCGACTGGATCCGGATCCTGGCGAGCAAGCTGACCGGTCGGGCCGCCGAGGCCTATCGCACGGTGCCGGATGACGAGGCCACTAGCTACTCGCACGTCAAGCAGGCGCTGCTGAGTAGATATGCCGTGACCCCTGAAGCCAGCCGGATGAAGTTCCGGAATTCTCGCCGGCCCAGTGGCGCCACCCACGTGGAGTGGGCCCATCGGCTGCAGAGGGACCTGCGCACCTGGCTCTCGGGAAGCCAAGCGGAGTCGGTGGCCGAGATCACCCAACTGCTGCTGCTCGAGCAGTTCTTCGAGCACACACCCTCCGCCATCCGAGAGTGGGTGCGCGACAAGAAGCCCTATACGGTGCAGCAAGCGGCCACCTGGGCCGACGAGTACACCGACACCCGGAAGCTGACGGGGGGGGAGCGGCCCCTGGCCAGCCGTCCCATGCTACCCGCCCCACTACTTCCACCACCTCCACCCCCAGTGGTCCGGGCGCCTGTAGCACGGGCTCCCAGCCGGCCCACCAACATGGCTAACGTTCGCTGTTACGGGTGCAACCAGGAGGGGCACTACAAACAACATTGCCCCAACCGCCCGGAATTGACCCGGCCGGCCGGCAGGCCATCGCTGGCAGCCCATTGTTGCGACGCCGGAGCTCCGTGGCCGGAGGCCCCGGAGGAATGGTGGGAGCAGTTGCACGAAGCCGACCCCGTGCAAGCCGCCGCGGATGACAACCGCCGTCACCACCGCCAGGCGGTGTGGATAAACGGGCGGCCCGCTGAGGGGCTGCGAGACTCCGGGGCTACCATCACCCTCGTCCGGCCTCACTTGGTCCCGCCAAGCGACCGCCTGCAGAGCACTGTAGCGGTACGGGTGGCGGAGGGAAAGTGCTCCGGCTCGAGACGGCTCGGGTGTACCTGGACTGGGGGAACGGGGAGAAAGAGGTGCGGGTGGGGTTGCTGAGACACCTGCCGGCCGAGGTGCTCCTGGGGAATGATCTGGGGCAGTTAGTATCCGCTTACTCCACAGATGCAGCTACCCGGTTACCACTAGGCAACAGAGCCGACGCCACGACCAGGGCACTCCGAACGGGACCCAGGTGAGACCTCCACCAACACCATCCCGACCTCCCAAACCTCCCAACCTCCCAAACCGCCTCGACCTCCGCGACCCCCGACCCTTACCGACCCCCTCGACCTCCCCGACAGGCCAAAACCCCAGGCCCTTCCCGACCTCCCAGTCCGTCATCCCCTCCCCAACCTCGACGGGACCCGATGTTTTTCCCTTCACTCGTCCTTCCTTCCCCGTGGTGTACCCCGGAGACCCTGCGCCACCAGACGCAAACCGATCCCACCGCTGCCACCAGTATGACGGAATGGAGATGTTGTTCCGCCTGCGGGTGTGCTCTATCTGCGTGACCCCGTCGCTTACCGCTGGCCCGACTACCGAGTGTCGCGCACTCGGCGTCTCGTGCGGCCTGGCGTGACCCTAGGATAGGGTTAGCGGGCGGAGAAGGGGACCCCTGCCTGGAACCAGTCCGACCACTGAGCCATACAGCACTCAGCGTCCGAGCAACTGGTTCCCTGACCTGGCGGGTGTGGGACGCCTGCGGGAATCGGCCCTAGCGGCCGCGGAGGAAGATTCGGATCTTATGTGGAAACGTTTCGGTTCTTAGGTGGGAAACGTTTCCGATCCGGGGGCGGGTGTCTTTTCGGATCTTGAGCGGTGGCGATTCGAGTCGGGAAAGGATGGCGGGTCGGATCGGAACTGGAGGGCTTCGGATCGGTAGGGGAGGGTGCTTCGGATCGGTAGGGAAGGGTGCTTCGGATCGGGCGGGACCAGTGGGAAGTGCGGGTCTTACCGCAAATGCCGGGGCGCGGCTCCCGGCGGGGCCGTTCGATTCGGATCTCTGTATTTCTCCGATCGAACCTTCCTGAGCAGCGCCTCTGCCCCGATGCTCGATGCAGGGTCAGCGCGCTTGATTCGGATCGTATCCGGGTGGGCACCGTACTCTGAGGCCGCGGGGGACACTCAGATCCGAAAATACGGCGGAGAATCAAGCCACACCAGACAAAGCTGAATGCACTGCAGGAACTGGGTTTATTGTTTACAGTACAAGCATTTATTACTTCTCCACACAATTAGAATACAATGGGACTCCTTGCCCGCCCTCCCAGGACCCATTGGCCCTTAGCCTTCAGGGAGTCGCCAATTCGGACCGGATGGTCCGAATCGGCCATTTTACGATTCGAACCGGATGGTTCGAATCGGCCATTTTCCGAATCGAAATTCCAACTGCGCCACAAGGATCAGAAAATGGCGGCGAGCAAGGCAAACAAAAGGGGAAAATACATTACACCATAACCAACGGGAAACACTTTATTAACACCACACAATTGTCACCTCTAAATAAAAATACCAACAAACAAGGTGCGTGCCACCACACCCAAGTGTCCATGTCCCCATTGTCACTGCACCGCCCCTGGCTGAGGGTGCTGGGCCATCCCGTGACACTACTGAATGAAAATGACTGAAATTTACATATGAGGTCCAATGAATGATAATAAAAAGGGCTGTTACAGAAAAAAGAAAAAAATGTTTGCAAAAAATGCCGAGAAAAAAAAAAAATCGATGCATAAAGAGAATTTTTACTGCAGAGTATTATAATTAATGGTTTATTAGATATTGTAATAAAACGGGAATATTTTTAACAGTGAAGCCTATGGGATTCGCCTGAATAAACCTGTCGAATGAAACCACCGAACAGCAGGGCAATTCAGCAACTTTTGACTGCTGGTTTGTGTTCTCTGAATAGACGATGCATTGCTTCTCTATGGGGATTTCACTGCCCTCGAACAGGCACCGAACATGCACCGTATGTGCAGGCAATTCGCCAACATTTGGTGAACTGCCTGCTCTCTGGATAGCCGAATGGACAGGAAAGGTAACTGAACGCTGAATTTCACTGTTTGGTTACCTTTCGGCCACAATTTGGGTCTCCTTGAGTAACCCTGTATGTAACTATGTAACAATGCAACTATCTCTTTCATGTAGTTCTAATCAGTGCTGTAGTAGTTATTATATTGAAAGAACCCCTATGTTAAAACGACCCTGAATTCAACCCTTCAATTGTGAGGGATTACTCCCACCCAGAAACTTGGATCAGCAAGTTTTCCTGAGGATTGGGCCTCTGGCACTGAGAGCCATTGGATTACAGCCAGCCTGCTGTCAGTCAAGCAACAGCTGGCTATCACAAAGGGTGCACAGCTCTGGAATAAAGGTAAGTATTAAAACAAACTCTATTGTTGAGACGGGCGAGCCAACATTCAATCCTTTTACAGTGTTGATTCATCAGAAGAGGCAGACTGTCAGAGTGGATGAGCGAAAGTCCCCACGGCTGAATGAAAGGCGAGTATTGAAGGATATTCTAAGGTAAATATGGTAGTGGGGGATCTATTGATAAATTCTTCATCATCTCACCAAATCATCGACAAAGATGTCATTTTCCCAATGAGGTCATGTGTAAAAGATTTTTCTCTTTTTTTAATATCATTCACTGCTCTTGTATCCATTTACTGCCTCAATTAACCCTTTTCGGTGCAATAAACTTTCAGTATGTGCGCCAGCTGGTCTTATTTTATTCCCCCCCTCCCCAAAAAGTCCCTTTTAAGTTTTATATAACAGTTACAATTGCTATTCTGATATCTTATATTATGTTAGTCTTTATATTTTCTCAGGATATTAAACTTTTTAACCTCTTCACTGCTGAGCGATTTCACCTCTGTGTGCTGAGCTCATTTATATATCATTTCTTATGGCAGACTCGGCAGATTCAGAATATATCATTATTATATGTACACGTCATGTCATGCCAGAATGCTATAACAAAAAAAAATGTGAATTTACATTAAAAGTTCAATAATCTACAGCATGTAAAATAATTTTTTCAGATTTTATTATTCAAGCCTTTGCGGTTATATATTCTATGGGGTACGCTTGTTAAAAATAAAAACTTATAAATGGGAAGCTGTTACTGTATATTTCGGAGAAAGTAGGCGATTTTAGTTAAAATTGAAAAAACTTTTTTCATTAGTGCAGCATCATTGTTCACATTCTAATTGAAAAGTAAACAATAGTGCTGCATTAATAAATTAACTAAAAATGCATTTTTTAATTTAATTTTTATTTATTGTTATTATTGGGTTTTTTTTTACACATAACCTGATCATCTTTGATATCATTGTAATGGCCATGCTATGGCCTTTCCAATGATAGCAAAATGTCAGGATCCGTGTCTGTATCATTTCGTACAAGTGGCAGCTGCATGAAAGGTGATGCCCTCAGTCAAACCAACACTGAAAGGGTTAATCAGTCAGTACACCAAACCTACACCACATCCTCCTCAATAAAGGTTCCGTCAGCTAACTCGGCTTACCCTGAACCCTATCCAGATACCTGTCCCAGCTTACCCACCTTACCTTCTGGATCCTTCATCAGCAACTCCCATCATCCTGCAATAACCCTCCTGGTCTGCATGTGCTTATCCTCTATTCCTCATACCCACCTACAGCAGACCAGTCACCCCTGCATACTGGGCTCACGGTCCCCTGTACCTGCGCTTCCACCCCAGTGGCAATACAGTGACACAAAAATGCCCCTCTAGCTGCCAAAGGACCCCCTGACTCCACCATAGGTTTTCCATAGGGAAACCCCCTGGCAGCTAGGGGTTAATTACCTAACTGACGTCATCACGTCAAAGCGCGACAGTGCCAGTGGGCAGGGGAGGCCTCGGAGGCTTGGCTGACATCCAAGATATCACACAGCAGAAAAAAGTGCTTATAATAGCAGGGAGAGAACAAAAAGACAAAAATAATTGTATACGTATCTTTAGACTTCAAAAAAGTCTCCTTCCTGAGGCATTGTGATACAGCAACAACCAGATATAATGAAGTCTAAAGAATCTATGGAAAAAATAAATGAACCATAGCGTTATACTGTATAAAACTGTGGTATATAGGCCCCTAGTAGGACCCCACTCACTGAATGCTGGATATATTCAGGCACATCAAACATGACAATCCCTACCGGACGGCAGTATAGTAGAACCAGGCTCAAAGGAGCAAATAGTATCAGCCTGATTCGTCAGTGGAAACTCCCTTTGTGTCCAGCAGTCGCATGTGCAAATAAAAGGATGAAAAAACTCACATGGAATAATACCTAAACATAAAGTTTTAAAAGGTATTTATTCAAATAAAAGAAACACATCCAACGCGTTTCGTGGGCCTAAACTCACTTCATCAGGGATATACCACAAATTTATACAGTATAACGCTATGGTTCATTTATTTTTTCCATAGATTCTTTAGACTTCATTATATCTGTTTGATCCAAGATGTCAGCCACCTCCTGGAGCAGTTTGCAACCCGGTGTCGATTAGCGCCGGATCGCGGATCAGCCACTAACGGGTTAAAGAGATACATTGCTGGAAAGGTCACACTGTGACCTTTCCAGAAATGCCTCTTTTGACCTGCTACCCCTCAGCAATGGGGAGATAGAGGCGTCCAAAGACCCACCCTCCCCTTCAGGCACTTCCCCTGCTCTGGCGTGAGGGCTCCTGAAATGACGTCCGTGCACCAGGAGGGGTATAAAACTAGAGGTCTGACTTACTTTAGTTAGACTTTCGTGGGACCCCGGAGAGAGAGGTGTGTATCCGGGAAGCAGGCGGACCTCTATGTCGAGATTATATCCAACATTGGACCGCAACCTGCAAAAGGTTGTGTCGGATATATTCTGACATAGGACAGCAAAGGGTTAATAAAACAGATTTTTGAGTAACAAATGTGTCAGTGTGTATATTACAATGTATACCTAGGTTGTGCTAGACACATTCCATTTGAAGTATTAACTTTGCATGGTTTTTGTTTGACCATTATAGAATGCTATATGCTACATGCACGTCTTATATAAATGAGTGATAAATATAGACATAGAAATCAGTGCTATAATAGTATCTTGTTTCTCACTACATAATATACCACTATCTGGTTTGCGTGTTTCCTTTGCGTTTTGTGAAATTGCACTTTTTTGTCTGTATCTCAAGGTGCCATCTTGGTATTTTTGCACAAATTTACTGAGTTAGACTGTATCAAAAACAGTTCTGTAGCACTATGTACTCATACTCGTCTTGTGCAAAAAAATAATTACACTAAATAAGTTGAACCCACAGTGCAGATAACAGCTGCCGCCACATCTTACCCCTAGAAGGACACTGACAACATAGTTCCCAGTGACTTTCCACCAGCTCCGTGAGATGGTGTACATGTTATCTCACAGCGGGCTCTCCTTGGTCTACATCAGTGTTTCCCAAACCTGGTCCTCATTACCCTCTAACAGGCCATATTTTGCAGATCACCTTGGAGAAATGTAGACTGAATCCTGCAATCACTGAGCCGCAAATCATATCATCTGTGCTGTGCTTCAGCTACCTGGCAAACTTGACCTGTCAGTGGGCACTGAGGACAGGTTTTGGAAACACAGGTCTACATGGCCACCCATGGTGTCCTATGGTCTCCAGGAGACAACACTAGTGGCAGCACAATTTGCCACTGAAGGTACCTCAGCAGCTCCCACATATTAGGAGTTAAGCCTCAAACACAGTGCCTCATTTGTAATAGGGATGGTAGTAGGGAACCACTAATGGTTAAAAGGCAAATTATGAATCCTGAATAAGCGGCTCCCAGTGACTTTCCTTTACTCACAGGACCTTGAAGGATTCATTGGATTAGAAATGTATTTAAGAATTGTTTTACTTACAATCAGGCCAGCCATCAGAAATTTTGGGGCCCCTTACTGACCCTCACAATGCCCCCCCCATGATCCCGTCTTCCCATAATAAATACAATATTTAGTGTGAATCGTGATCACATTACAGAGTGGTAGTCCCAATATCTTGAAATCACACATATTGCTCGCACAACAGTACATTTGACATAAAAAAGTACCAATCTGGTTCAAATAATTTAAGACAGAATGAAATTGTGATTAAAAAATAATATAATATGAATCAAGATCGTATTACAAAGTGTTGCTCCCAATACCTTTAAAAATCACATAAAATGTGTATTAGTGCAAATAATGTAGCATAAAAGTATAATTAGATAATTCCACTGGTTAAGCATCACAGAGCACCACAGCAAAAGAACTCTCACTGTAAAGGCAGGGAGTATGAACGTACACAGGAGCCACAGCAATAGACCTCTAATGATAAAGGCAGGGAGTATGAACATACACAGGAATTCTGTGTACGTTCACTCACTGCCTTTACCGTTAAACTAAAATATTGCTGTGGCTCCTGTGACCCTACTCTTAGTTCTCATGTTCATTTCATTCCACCCCTCCTCTCCTTTAGTTTCACCCCCTCTTCTCTTTGAACCCCCTCCATTTTAAATTCATCCCCCCTCCTGTTTTAATTCCCCCCCATTTTAAATTAATCTCCCCCCTCCATTTTAAATTAATCTCCTCTCATTCTGGTTTAATTTCACCCCCCCCTTCTGTTTAAAATTCACCCACCTTCTGTTTAAAATTCACCCCCTGTTTTAATTTAACCCCCCTTCTGTTTAAAAATTCACCCCGTTTTAATTCAACCTCCCCCTTCTGTTTTAAATTCACCCCCCCTTCTGGTTAAAAATTCACCCCCCTTCTGGTTAAAAATTCACCCTCTGATTTAATGTAACCACCCTTCTGTTTTAAATTCACCGCCTGTTTTAATTTAACCCCCCTTCTGTTTTAAATTTACCCCCCTTCTGGTTAAAAATTCACCCCCCTTCTGTTTAAAAATTCACCCTCTGATTTAATGTAACCACCCTTCTGTTTTAAATTCACCCCCCCTTCTGGTTAAAAATTCACCCCCCCTTCTGTTTAATTTAACCCCCCTTCCCTACTGTTTTAAATTCACCCCCCTTCTGGTTAAAAATTCACCCCCCCTTCTGTTTTAAATTCACCGCCTGTTTTAATTTAACCCCCCTTCTGTTTTAAATTTACCCCCCTTCTGGTTAAAAATTCACCCCCTGTTTTAATTTAACCCCCCTTCTGGTTTAAATTCACCCCCCTTCTGATTTAATTTCACCCCTCCCCCCTCTGGTTAAAAATTCACCTCCCTTGTTTTAAATTCATAGCCCCCTTGTTTAAATTCACCCCCTCCTCTCTTTTAAATTCACCCCCTCTGTTTTAAATACCCCCCCCCCTTCCCAGTATTACCTGGCCTGGATGGGACTCGAGCCGGTGGTTGTCCTCTCTTTCCTCCGCCGCTCCACGTGCATCTTGCAGTGCCGGGAGGAAGTGACGTTATAAGACCACTTCCTCCAGCACTGCAGAGTACACGTGCGGCGGCGCGACTCGGGAGGAAGGCAGGGCCAGGATCTGTGCATGACGCTGCCTGCTGCAGACATTTGGTGCACCCCCTCTGACATCATCAGAGGGGGCCCGTCGGCTGCCGCCGGCCGCCGTCTTGGAAGTCTCTGCTTGTCCGGGCCCAGGTAGGCGGCAGTACCTCCTCTGAGGCCTGCGGCCTAAAGTAAAGATTGGTGCCGCCGGCGGGCCCCCCCAGTCCCCGGGCCCCTTACCATAGCATGAGCTGTAATGCCCTGATGGCGGCCCTGCTTACAATAGGGCCCTCAATTGCTCCTGTATCTGTTGTTGAAATATTGACTTGCCTGGTGGTGTATTGTATTGTAGAATTGTCTTGTCTTTACCCATTGTACCTTTTCTACAGACCTGCAGAATGTGTTGGCGCTTAATATAAATAATAATTAGCTGAAATGTAACTATGTAATGTATAAAGATGACATTTGTCCTTAATTAGTACCACATTTCATTTATAGGCCACTTGGAAATTGCACAATTCCCCCCTCTTTTATGCCAAGTTGTATAAATAAACACTTCTGGATTTTTTTTATACCCTGTACCTAAATGCTTAAGTCACAGCTGCCTGTATTATAAATCCCCTGCAAACAAAAGCATGTCAGAATGAAATATTAATTTTTATCACACTCCATATCGGATTCCAGCACTATACTGTCATTAGCTAAGTGCTAGATTATAAATGGCACCATTTCAAAATAATGATATAAAATAATACTCTGGAAGGAAACCAAGTGACATAGCCTCTTCAATAAGCTTTGGCACGGTTAACTGTATTTAAAGATTGGGTATGTTTAGCAGCAGAGAGCAGGTGCCTAGCCAGAAACCTCTTTACGCTGATGAAGAATTCCCAAGAGGTTACATGTTGTAGAACCTTGGAAGAAGTATCTTCAGTTTATTCCTCTGTTAATTTGTTTTAGGCTTGTAAACTGTAAAAAGGTATTTATTATCTACCTTCAATAATACAATGCAATGGTTCTTTTTATACACATTAACATATTGTAAAAATAAAAAATACTTGGCATCAACAAAACATCTAAACACATAGGGCCACGTTGCAATCTTGGTGCTAACGTTAGCACTCACCTGCGTGAGCATTAACGTTAGCCCTGGTGGCCAACGCATATTACAATCCAAACACAAACGGGTTAAGTAATCCGTTTGCATTTGGTACCTTGCGCTTTTAGCGCGAGGTTACTGTACTTTGCGCTCCATATACTTAACATGGGGAGCGCAAAGTGTTAATCAGCGTTAGGATTACAAAGTCCTACCGCTGATTAACGTCCGGCAGCGGTTAACAGAAAGTTAACCACTGCAAGGACGTGGTGCTAACGAATTCCGCTGCTGCAGAATCCGTTAGTCAGATACTCACTATCCCGCGGCAAGAACCACTGCTCCGTCCGCCTCCTCCATCCAGCAGGAGCAGGGAGAGACTGGGGGAAAAAGTCCCCCAGTCTCTCCCTGATCACTACGCCGACCTGCCAGGTCTCGCGAGGCGAGATCCGGCAGGTCATGTGACCGGCACAGGGGAAACTCAATGGAGTCCTATGGACTCCATTGAGAGGATGCGCGTGGCGGTGCTCAGCACTGTCGCGTGCATCCCATGGTTTAGCGCCCAGCTGAATGCAGGCAGCTTTTTAAATGCCTGCATTGTAATATCCCGCTAAAACGGGGGTGCTAGGGAGGAAAAACTACGGGTGCAGTTTTTTCTCCCTAGCGCCCCCGTTTTAGCAGGAGGAATGTAATTTATCCCATAAAATATACAGTCAGGTCCAGAAATATTGGGACATCGACACAATTCTAACATCTTTGGCTCTATACACCACCACAATGGAATGAAACAAACACAATGTGCTTTAACTGCAGACTGTCAGCTTTGAGGGTATGTACATCCAACTCAGATGAACGGTGTAGGACTTACAGCAGTTTGCAGATGTGCCTCCTACTTGTTAAGGGACCAAAAGTAATGGGACAATTGGCTTCTCAGCTGTTCCATGGCCAGGTGTGTGATATTCCCTCATTACCCCAATTACAATGTGCAGATAAAAGGCCCAGAGTTCATTTCAATTGTGTTATTTGCATTTTGAATCTGTTGCTGTCAACTCTCAAGATGAGATCCAAAGAGCTGTCACTATCAGTGAAGCAAGCCATCATTAGGCTGAAGAAACAAAACAAACCCATCAGAGAGATAGCAAGAACATTAGGCGTGGCCAAAACAACTGTTTGGAACATTCTCAAAAAGAAAGAACGCACTGGTGAGCTCAGCAACACCAAAAGACCTGGGAGACCACGGGAAACAACTGTGTTGGATGACCGAAGAATTCTTTCCCTGGTGAAGAAAACACCCTTCACAACAGTTGGCCAGATAAAGAACACTCTCCAGCAGGTAGGTGTATGTGTGTCAAAGTCAACAATTAAGAGAAGACTTCACCAGAGTGAATACAGAGGGTTCACCACAAGATGTAAACCATTGGTGAGCCTAAAAAACAGGAAGGCCAGACTAGAGTTTGCCAAACAACACCTAACAAAGCCTTCACAGTTCTGGAACAAGATCCTATGGACAGATGAGACCAAGATCAACTTGTATGAGTGATGGGAAGAGAAGAGTATGGAGAAGGAAAGGAGCTGCTCATGATCCTAAGCATACCACCTCATCAGTGAAGCATGGTGGTGGTAGTGTCATTGCGTGGGCATGTATGGCTGCCAATGGAACTGGTTCTCTTGTATTTATTGATGATGTGACAACTGACAAAAGCAGCAGGATGAATTCTGAAGTGTTTCGGGCAATATTATCTGCTCACATTCAGCCAAATGCTGCAGAACTCATTGGACGGCTCTTCACAGTGCAGATGGACAATGACCCAAAGCATACTGCAAAAGCAACTAAAGAGTTTTTGAAGGGACAGAAGTGGAATGTTACGCAATGGCCAAGTCAATCACCTGACCGGAATCCCATTGAGCATGCATTTCACTTGCTGAAGACAAACTGAAGGGTAAATGCCCCAAGAACAAGCAGGAACTGAAGACAGTTGCAGTAGAGGCCTGGCAGAGCGTCACCAGGGATGAAACCCAGCGTCTGGTGATGTCTATGCGTTCCAGACTTCAGGCTGTGATTGACTGCAAAGGATTTGCAACCAAGTATTAAGAAGGGAAAGTTTGATTTATGACTATTATTCTGTCCCATTACCTTTGGTCCCTTAACAAGTGGGGGCACATCTGCAAACTGCTGTAAGTCCTACACCGTTCACCTGAGTTGGATGTACATACCCTCAAATTAAAGCTGACAGTCTGCAGTTAAAGCACATTGTGTTTGTTTCATTCCAACTCCATTGTGGTGGTGTATAGAGCCAAAGATGTTAGAATTGTGTCGATGTCCCAATATTTCTGGACCCGACTGTATACTATATCTCAGGGCTCAAAATTTCAACTCCCAAGCTACTAGCCAGACCATAAGAGTTACTCGCCACCAGTTGCCCCACCTACCCTGCCCTAAACTCCGCCCCTAAACACGCCTTTTTAAATTATCTTATGAAATTACACTGTTAAAGGTTTTATTCAGAATAAAGTTACAAAATAATAAACATTAATACCCAGGCATCAGATACATGTATACCCAGGCACCAGACACAGACAAGTACTATCATCCATTAAGTACAGACTCCTCTCCAACATTTTTTAGGACCAAATTAATTTGGTGTTTATGCATCCAATATATCAAGTGGAACCTAATACTCACATTATTCATATGCCAGGTTATCACTAGAAGTTAGAAGACCCCAAAGTCAGGTTTCCCCCTTGGATTCTTATATAGATGAATCCATTAATTTTCGTCTGCGATATTTCCAACCCCATTTTTTCTTTTTTTTGCTCCTTCTGTATCACCCATCTCTTTATAAATAGGATTTATTTGGCATAACCTCAAATGCCTACACCACCATTTCACCAATTATGGCCTCTAGCGGGAGTTGTAGTAGCGGCGCTGGTTCTGGCGTCACTTCCGGCGCGCTGGCAGCTTTTTACTTTCCCTCAGTTTACACCAGGGGTGGGGAACATTTTTTCTGCCAAGGGGCCCCCTTTAATTAATTTCTCTCCCCACTTGAATTCATTTCTCCCTCCCTTTAATTTTCTTTTGCCCAATTCATCTCTCTCCCCATTTATTTCATTTCTCTCTCCCCATTTATTTCATTTCCTCTCCCCAATTATTTCATTTCTCTCTCCCAATTTATTTCATTTCTCTCTCCCCAATTATTTAATTTCTCCCTCCCCATTTATTCATTTCTCTCTCCCCATTTATTTTCATTCTCTCTCCCCATTCATCTCCTCCTCTTCATTCATCTCTCTCCATTTCTCCCCCAATTCATCTTTCTTCCTTTCCATTTCATTTCATCTCCCCCAATCATCTTCATTTCATTTCTCCCCCAATTCATCTTTCATTTCATCTCCCCCCCAATTCATCTTTCATTTCATCTCCCCCAATTCATCTTTCATTTCATCTCTCACCTCCCAATTCATCTTTCATTTCATCTCCCCCCCTCAATTCATCTTTCATTTCATCTCCCCCTCAATTCATCTTTCATTTCATCTCCCCCCAATTCATCTTTCATTTCATCTCACCCCCCCCAATTCATCTTTCATTTATCTCCCCTCAATTCATCTTTCATTTCATCTCCCCCTCAATTCATCTTTCATTTCATCTCCCCCCCAATTCATCTATCATTTCATCCCCCCCCTCAATTCATCTTTCATTTCATCTCCCCCAATCATCTTTCATTTCATCTCACCCCCCAATTCATCTTTCATTTCATCTCCCCCAATTCATCTTTCATTTTCTCACCCCCAATTCATCTTTCATTTCATCTCACCCCCCAATTCATCTTTCATTTCATCTCCCCCCTCAATTCATCTTTCATTTCATCTCCCCCAATTCATCTTTCATTTCATCTCCCCCTCAATTCATCTTTCATTACATCTCCCCCCAATTCATCTTTCATTTCATCTCCCCCCATTCATCTTTCATTTCATCTCCCCCAATTCATCTTTCATTTCATCTCCCCCAATTCATCTTTCATTTCATCTCCCCCCTCAATTCATCTTTCATTACATCTCCCCCAATTCATCTTCATTTCATCTCCCCCCATTCATCTTTCATTTCATCTCCCCCAATTCATCTTTCATTTCATCTCCCCCCATTCATCTTTCATTTCATCTCCCCCAATTCATCTTTCATTTCATCTCCCCCAATTCATCTTTCATTTCATCTCCCCCAATTCATCTTTCATTTCATCTCCCCCAATTCATCTTTCATTTCATCTCCCCCAATTCATCGTTCATTTCATCTCCCCCCCAATTCATCTTTCATTTCATCTCCCCCAATTCATCTTTCATTTCATCTCCCCCCAATTCATCTTTCATTTCATCTCCCCCCTCAATTCATCTTTCATTTCATCTCCCCCCTCAATTCATCTTTCATTTCATCTCCCCCAATTCATCTTTCATTTCATCTCCCCCCCTCAATTCATCTTTCATTTCATCTCCCCCCCAATTCATCTTTCATTTCATCTCACCCCCCCAATTCATCTTTCATTTCATCTCCCCCAATTCATCTTTAATTTCATCTCCCCCCAATTCATCTTTCATTTCATCTCACCCCCCAATTCATCTTTCATTTCATCTCCCCCCCTCAATTCATTTTCATTTCATCTCCCCCCAATTCATCTTTCATTTCATCTCACCCCCCAATTCATCTTTCATTTCATCTCCCCCCAATTCATCTTTCATTTCATCTCCCCCCCAATTCATCTTTCATTTCATCTCCCCCCAATTCATCTTTCATTTCATCTCCCCCAATTCATCTTTCATTTCATCTCCCCCCCTCAATTCATCTTTCATTTCATCTCCCCCCTCAATTCATCTTTCATTTCATCTCCCCCAATTCATCTTTCATTTCATCTCCCCCCAATTCATCTTTCATTTCATCTCCCCCCCAATTCATCTTTCATTTCATCTCCCCCAATTCATCTTTCATTTCATCTCACCCCCCCAATTCATCTTTCATTTCATCTCCCCCAATTCATCTTTATTTCATCTCCCCCAATTCATCTTTCATTTCATCTCCCCCTCAATTCATCTTTCATTTCATCTCCCCCCAATTCATCTTTCATTTCATCTCCCCCCCAATTCATCTTTCATTTCATCTCCCCCAATTCATCTTTCATTTCATCTCCCCCCCAATTCATCTTTCATTTCATCTCCCCCAATTCATCTTTCATTTCATCTCACCCCCCCAATTCATCTTTCATTTCATCTCACCCCCCAATTCATCTTTCATTTCATCTCCCCCCCAATTCATCTTTCATTTCATCTCCCCCAATTCATCTTTCATTTCATCTCCCCCCCCTCAATTCATCTTTCATTTCATCTCACCCCCCAATTCATCTTTCATTTCATCTCCCCCCCCCCTCATTCATCTTTCATTCATCTCCCCCCAATTCATCTTTCATTTCATCTCCCCCAATTCATCTTTAATTTCATCTCCCCCCAATTCATCTTTCATTTCATCTCCCCCAATTCATCTTTCATTTCATCTCCCCCCAATTCATCTTTCATTTCATCTCCCCCCCAATTCATCTTTCATTTCATCTCCCCCCAATTCATCTTTCATTTCATCTCCCCCCCAATTCATCTTTCATTTCATCTCCCCCCCTCAATTCATCTTTCATTTCATCTCAGCCCCCAATTCATCTTTCATTTCATCTCCCCCCCCAATTCATCTTTCATTTCATCTCCCCCTCAATTCATCTTTCATTTCATCTCACCCCCCAATTCATCTTTCATTTCATCTCCCCCCCCTCAATTCATCTTTCATTTCATCTCCCCCCCAATTCATCTTTCATTTCATCTCACCCCCAATTCATCTTTCATTTCATCTCCCCCCCTCAATTCATCTTTCATTTCATCTCCCCCCCAATTCATCTTTCATTTCATCTCACCCCCAATTCATCTTTCATTTCATCTCCCCCCAATTCATCTTTCATTTCATCTCACCCCCCAATTCATCTTTCATTTCATCTCCCCCCCAATTCATCTTTCATTTCATCTCACCCCCCAATTCATCTTTCATTTCATCTCCCCCCCTCAATTCATCTTTCATTTCATCTCCCCCCATTCATCTTTCATTTCATCTCCCCCAATTCATCTTTCATTTCATCTCCCCCCAATTCATCTTTCATTTCATCTCCCCCCCAATTCATCTTTCATTTCATCTCCCCCCCAATTCATCTTTCATTTCATCTCCCCCCAATTCATCTCTTTCTCTCCATTTCACCCCCTGCCGTTTATTTCACCCCCCCCCCTTCGTTTACCTAACCTGGAGAGTAGAATGAGGGGGCGGAGATTATCCTTCACGCTGTGCCCTGAAGATAAGGGGTCCAGCGTGAAGGAGAAAGATCCAGCGTGCAGCAGGATGGTCTGGTAGAGGTGCCGCGCGGTGAGTATTTGCAACCCCCCCCCCCTTCCAGGAAATGATTCCGGCCAAGTCCCATTTGCTGGAAAAAAAAAAGACAGGCTGACCTGGAGAAAAAAAACAACATGGCCGCCGGCTGAAAACGCAGCGCAGGCAGCACGATAGACTTTATCATGCTGCCTGCGTGTGCAGTGTCACTCGCCAGCGCTCAATTTCCCTCGCAAAACGCGAGTATGCGAGTGGAAATTTTGAGGGCTGCTATATCTAATGTTAATGTGTATTTCCTAAACACACTTTAATGCACATGTACACATACACTGTACAAAAATCCTAAAAACAGCTACAAATATCTGTTTTTTTTTCTATTGGTTAATTTTTTGATGATCTAAAGAGTTATCCTCACCTGAAGAGGCCCAATGAAGGCTGAAATGATTTAGGGGGGTTCTGAATCTCTTATGTTTATTTATTTATTTATTTATAAAGGATTTTACCAGGAAGGATACATTGAGATTTCTCTCGTTTTCAAGTATGTCCTTGGTTCAAGAACATTGAAGTGTTACATTTACAGTAGAGGAGGCTTAATTGGTATTTCAGTTCTGGACGCCTTTTCGGGTGAAATATGGACAATTTGCATATAGTATGGTTTCCTCTGTAATGCTGCCATCCCTGGTCTAAAACATTATTATGAGACCTGAGCAGGTACACACTGAAGGGCAGGCCTCTAGTGCTCATAAGCCAATGTTCTCCTTTCCAAATTTCTAGAGGGAAATCCACGCGAAGAACCCTAGCTCAAAATTGGTACCATCTATTCCAGTGGTTCCCAACTGTGGTCCTCAAGTACCCCCAAAAGGTCAGATTTTCCAGACATCTGAAGCACAGCAAAGGTGATATGATTTGCTGCTCAGTGATTGCAGGATTCAGTCTGCATTTCCCCAAGTGAATCCTTAAAATCTGGCCTGTTAGGGGTACTTGAGGACCACGGTTGGGAACCACTGATCTATTCTATACCCATTTGAGATGGTCCAACAAAGGCTGAAGGGGTTGCAGTATCAATCGTGGGTGGAAACTTCCTTGGAATTATAGAGCTGGCTTCCCTTTGTGGTGGAATTAACCTCATCTGTAAAGGCACCATCGAGCTAAAACCTAGTTATAAGATATGAGAAGGTAGATATTGAAGGGCAGGCCAATAGTGCTGACACCTGTTCTCATGGTTTTTACAGACTAATTTTACTTTCCTCCGCACCTAAACTTTATTATAAACACACATTGCCTGCAGGAAATGAACCATAACGTCTGATGACCTATCAGGTAATCCCATACGCTGCCCAACCACTACCACCAAATCTATTATTAACATGTCAACATTAAAGATCAGGCAGTGCTAGCCATTGAAAAATGGTAGCATATAGGAATATTGCATGCATTCCTCTC